>CM022297.1:83511822-84711822 GCA_011799875.1 Thinopyrum elongatum | reverse complement strand
TGATTTTTGTGAAAAGATTGTTGAGGTTTTCATGGATGATTTTTCCATTTACGGAACTTCTTTTGATGATTGCTTAAGTAACCTTGATCGAGTTTTGCAGAGATGTGAGCAAACTAATCTTGTCTTGAATTGGGAGAAGTGCCACTTTATGGTTAATGAAGGTATTGTCTTGGGACATAAAATTTCTGAACAAGGTATTGAGGTGGATAAAGCTAAAGTTGACGCAATTGAGAAAATGCCATGTCCTAAAGATATCAAAGGTATTCATAGTTTCCTCGGTGATGCTGGTTTCTATAGGAGATTTATTAAAGACTTCTCTAAAATTTCTAGGCCTCTTACAAATCTTTTACAAAAGGATGTTCCATTTGTTTTTGATGATGATTGTGTAGAAGCCTTTGAAACACTTAAGAAAGCCTTAATTTCTACACCTATTGTTCAACCACCTGATTGGAACTTGCCTTTTGAAATTATGTGTGATGCTAGTGATTATGCTGTTGGTGTTGTTCTAGGACAAAGAGTTGATAAGAAATTAAATGTTATTCATTATGCTAGTAAAACTCTGGACAGTGCCCAATGAAATTATGCTACTACTGAGAAAGATTTTTTAGCAGCGGTGTTTGCTTGTGATAAATTTAGATCTTACATTGTTGATTCTAAAGTGATAGTTCACACCAATAATGCTGCTATAAAATATCTTATGGAAAAGAAAGACGCTAAACCTAGACTCATTAGGTGGGTTCTTTTGCTACAAGAATTTGACTTACATATCACGGATAGAAAAGGAGCTGAGAACCCCGTGGCTGATAACTTGTCTAGGTTAGAGAATATTCTTGATGACCCACAACCTATTAACGATAGTTTTTCTGATGAACAATTAGCTGCAATAAATGTTTCTCATAACACTCCTTGGTTTGCTGACTATGCTAATTACATTGTTGCTAAATACATACCACCTAGTTTCACTTACCAACAAAAGAAAAAGTTCTTCTATGATTTAAGACATTACTTTTGGGATGACCCACATCTTTATAAAGAAGGAGTAGATGGTATTATTAGACGTTGTGTACCTGAGCATGAACAGGGGCAAATCCTACGGAAATGTCACTCCGAAGCTTATGGAGGGCATCATGCGGGAGATAGAACTGCTCACAAGGTATTGCAATCTGGTTTTTATTGGCCTACTCTCTTCAAGGATGCCCGTAAGTTTGTTTTATCTTGTGATGAATGTCAAAGAATTGGAAATATTGGTAAGCGTCAAGAAATGCCTATGAATTATTCACTTGCTGTTGAACCATTTGATGTTTGGGGATTTGATTACATGGGACCTTTTCCTTCCTCTAATGGGTATACTCATATTTTGGTTGTCGTTGATTAAGTCACTAAGTGGGTAGAAGCTATTCCAACTAGTAGTGCAGTTCACAACACCTCGATTAAAATGCTTAAGGAAGTCATTTTCCCAAGGTTTGGAATCCCTAGATATTCAATGACTGATGGTGGTTCACACTTTATTCATGGTGCTCCGTAAAATGCTTGCTAAGTATGATGTTAACCATAGAATTGCTTCACCTTATCACCCTCAGTCTAGTGGTCAAGTTGAACTTAGCAATAGAGAAATAAAGTTAATTCTACAAAAAACTGTCAATAGGTCCCGAAAGAATTGGTCTAAGAAATTAGATGATGCACTTTGGGCTTATAGAACAGCATATAAAAATCCTATGGGTATGTCTCCTTATAATATGGTTTATGGGAAGGCTTGTCATTTACCTCTTGAGTTAGAACATAAAGCTTATTGGGCAATTAAGGAACTCAACTATGATTTCAAACTTGCCGGTGAAAAGAGGTTATTTGATATTAGCTCACTAGATGAATGGAGAACCCAAGCTTATGAAAATGCCAAGTTATTTAAAAAAAAGTTAAAAGATGGCATGATAAAAGAATCCAAAAGCGTGAGTTCAAAGTTGGGGAATATGTTCTTTTGTACAACTCTCGTTTCAGATTCTTTGCAGGAAAACTCCTCTCCAAATGGGAAGGACCCTATGTTATCGAGGAGGTTTATCGATCTGGAGCCATCAAAATAAATAATGCCGAGGGTACTAACCCGAAGGTTGTCAATGGGCAAAGAATAAAACATTATATCTCAGGTACGCCCGTTAATGTTGAAAGCAATATTATCCAAACTATGACACCGGAAGAACACATAAAGGAAACCTTCCGAAACACTCCAGAATCGTGAAAAAAGAGGAGGTACGTGATACGGTAAGTAAACGGACTCCGAAAAATCCGCAAAAATATTTTCTGTCGGTTTTGGAATATAACAAAAATTAGGAAAATCAGAAACTACCGGGAAGGCAACCCTGGTGGGCACAAGACACCAGGGCGCGCCAGGCCCCCCTGGCGCGCCCAGGTGGGTTGTGCCCACCTTGGTTACCTTCCGTACTCCGTTTTTCTTCCGTTTGCTTGTTTCCCAAGATAAAAAATCTTTATATACCCCCCGAACCTGTTGACCACTGTATCACGAAGAAATCTTCTATTTTCTTTTCTTGCTGTTTTCGATCAGATCTATCAGGCCAGGCACCATGGATTTTCCCTCCTCCAACCATGAAGGAGGTGATGCTTGGTTGCCACAGGGGGAGCTAAGGAGAGAGGGAATTGAGGTGGTTGCCATGGAGGAAGATGAAGGAAATTCCCTTGGAGTTTACCCTCCGACTTCCGAGAGGGGCACACTGGCTGGCATCTCCACTCGCCCTAATCCTCATCAGGCTATGAGATCATCAAACAGTCAAGAGAGCCCTGAAGTTCAAGAAGAGCTCCCATCAAGGAGGCCTTTACACAGGTTGCATCGTAACAATTTTCACAATTTGATTCACAATTATGGGTTTGAAAATACTCCTCGTATGCATATACCGTCCAATTGGGACATATCTCGTCCAAGAGAAAGTGATGCAGGAACAAGTTCTTGGGGGGCGGAGAATAAACATATTATGGCTGAAATGGAGAAAAACACTGAGTTGCTTCATAAAGCCCTTCACGAGATTCAAGGCTTGAAGGAGGCACTCATGGATATATTGGGAGTTATTTCACCACCACATCCTTCTTCATCACCAAAGGAAACTTGAGTATCGGGTATGGGCACTCCCCTTGTCTTGTGCCAAGCTTGGGGGAGGTGCCCCGGTATCGTATCACCTCCATTATCTTTTGCCTTTACTTATCTTAGTTCGATCCATAGTTATCTTTTGCTTTAGATGAATAAAAGTTTAGTTCGATCCTTTCTTTTTGAGTGTTTGCTTAGTGATCTATCCTTGTAATCGTGTGCGAGATATATAATAAAGTTTAGTTTGAGTTTTGTTTTCTTTACTTTCATGCTCAATAAAAAGAAAGGAAATAAATGAAAAAGATCATATGCTAATCTTATGGTAAGTAATGACATCACATAAGGAAGAGTATAAGTAGAAAAAATTATTGGAGATTTACAAACATAGTATTGGCCAATGATGCAATTCATGAAAGAATTAATAAGGGAAGAGAAGATTCACATGCAAATACACTATCTTGGACATCTTTTGTGATTATGAGCCCCCATCAAAATATTATATGCCAAAATTGTTGACGTTGGACAAGGAAGACAACGTAATGATTTATGTTTGTTCATATTCACATAGAAGTTATATTGTCATAGATCCTTCAACATGTGATGCTTGCCCCCCATCTTTGCTAGCCAAAAATTCCGCTCTAAGTAGAGATACTACTTGTGCATCCAAAACCCCTTAAACCCAAATCTTATTTTGAGAGTCCACCATACCTACCCAAGGATTGAGTAAGATCCTTCAAGTAAGTTTTCATCGGTGCAAAAAGGCAATAAAAATTGCTTCTAAAAGTGTTGGATCATTTAGTGTAAGAGAAAATTGAGCGTTGTATGAACTTGTGATGGCAAAGAATAAAAGCGACAGACTGCATAATAAAGGTTGCTATCATAAGGGGCAATATAACGTGACGTTCTTTTGCACTAAGAGATTGAGCATACAAACAAAAAGCGCATGGCAGCCTCTGCTTCCCTCTGCGAAGGGCCTACCTTTTACTTTTATGTATTTACTTTTATGCAAGAGTCAAAGTTTTTCTCTCTATTCCTTTTTATTTTGTAACACCCCATGTCATTAGCCACAGTAATCACTTTTGATAATGACAAGTCAGCAAGTTTAATAGTGCATGATCATCATTAGCATCATATTGCATTTCAACTCCTAACTCAAATTCAATATTTAAATGAAAGTGGAAAATAAAAGTTGTCCAACATAGAAACTAAAATGTTCAATAAATAAAAAATATTCCAGAGACTATTCTAAAATTGTAACCAACAATTAATAAATTAATTAGGTGGCTCTAACATTACCAAAACAGCAAGGATTAATACATTTTATTTATTATAAAATTTGTGTGAACCCCATTTGTCTCCAAACCAATTTTTGGCAGTGGTAGAGAATGCCTAGTAATTATTGGAGCAAATGCCATATTTTACAAAAGTCATTTTGAGGCCTAACTAATTACAAAACAGGAAATAAGAATAAATAAAAGAAAAAAACAAAGAGAAAATAAGACAAAAAAAATAAAAAGAAAACAAAACCCCCTGGCCTAACTGGGCCTCAGCCCAGCCGGCCGGCCCACCCACTCCCCCCTTAACCCCCCTGGGCGACCGAAACCCTGCCCATCGCCCCCCCCCCCCCTCGACACTTTCCCCCCTCCCGATCCACTCTCTCCCTCTCCTCTGGATCGAGATCCAGGGAGAGCGCGCCGCTCGCCTCGCCGCGCTCGACGCCGCCTCCCGACGCCGCGCCCCGTCGCCGCTCGCCGTCTCCCTCGTCCTCCTCCCCAACTCGCATCACCGAGCCTCGCCGCCCTCGTCCCTGCAATGCCGGTGAGGACCTCGTCCTCCCCCGGCCTCCTCTCCCCGCCCGCGCCTGGCCTCGCGCCCGCGCGCGCCCTCGCGCACCCGCGCCCGCACGCAGCGCCGCCCCGTTTCCCGCACCTCGCGCACTGCCGAACTCCATCACCCTCGCGCTGCTGCCCGCAGCTGCTGGTCCGCGCCGCGCTCCCGCTCGCCGTCGCGCCACCGTAGCCACCCTGCTGCCGCCTGTTGCTGCTGCTGCTGCTGCTGCCGCGCCTCCTCTACTGCCGCTCCGTCCCCGCCTCGCCTGGCCACCCCGTGCGCGTCCCGCTCGCCCGCCGCTGCTCGCCTGTGCTACCCGTCGCCTCCCCGCGCCCGCGCCCGCTGCCACCTGACCTCGCCGGCCTCCGCCCCGCCCTTGGCCTCGTCGCCGCTGCGACCTGGGGGCCGCGCCATGCCTTCCCCATACGCTGGCCGCCGACGAAATGCCAATCCTTGATGAAGAAGAAACTGCAAGCATCTAAGTGAATACTTCAACCTCATCTTGTAAAGACGTAAATCCTCACTGTTCACCTTCACAAAAAGATCATCAATCACTACACGAGGATTCACAAATAAGTTATATCTCTCTTGAGCTGCATTATGCACACTTGATACGCAACCAACATGCTTAAGAAGAGCATCCTCTCTATTCCAATTACTCCAACCACCATCAGTAAATGCATTAGTTCCCTTACCACTAGTTTTTTTCTCTTTGAACAAGTAACATACAAAGCAAAATGCAGATTCCTTCTTGATACTATATTCAAGCCAACTATGATTATGAAGCCACAAAGGATTGAATGAACGATCTCTACTCCCAATTGTTCTTTTTTTAAAGTCATGTGCATAAGGTTTGAATGGCTTTTTAAGGATATATGCTCTTCGAATTGCGTCTTGATCATTGATAGGATAACTTGCAATGGGTAGCCTTTCCCCAGGATCATGTTTAAGACGACTAAGATCATAAACCGGTGGTGATGGCGGTGACACATCTTCAGTTTGCTCTATGGTCACATTTGACATAGACAATGTTGGCTCTTCAATTTGCTCTTCGATCGCAACCGGAATACACACAACTTCGCGGGTCTGCTCTTCAGCCACATCCGGCATATTTTCTGCCTTCTTCTTCTTCCCTATCTTCATAGCTTCTCTTTGGAAAAGAGAAACAATGTCTGCTGCCCTCTTCATTCTTAAATAATTCTGCAAGAATACTACTTTCTATCAGTACTGCTTTCTATCAATAAAGCTAATTGAGGCCGAAATGAGTGCAGAATTATGTATGTGTTCAGTGTTCATAGTGCAAAAAAGCAAACCCTAGATCACAAATTTGGGGTAAATCATGAATTTGGGGTACCTCACTGGGTCACTGCAGCCGGATTTGGAGGGGGGCGAGGGCAGGGCCGCCCGGCGAGCGGCGGCAGGGGCGCAGGCAACCGGCGCTCCGGCAGGGCAGAGCCACAGAGGCGCAGCCGCGCGGAGCCTGAGACAGGGGCTCGCCGCGCGCGCAGGGAGACGCGCCTGGAGAGGGCCGCACGGGCGGGCTGGAGAACAGGAGAATAGGCGGGAGCTTCCTCGGCGGCTGGGCGGCGGTAGGGGCGCCGAGCGCGAACGGCGGCGACGGCGAGGAACAGCGAGGAGACGAGGGCACGAGGCGGCTATCGGGGTCGACCGGTCGAGCAGTGAGAGGGAGGCAGGGAGGACTGGACTGGACTGGACTCAGAAATCAGAATCCCTTGGTCTATTTATTGGGTTGGTTTTTTTTCTGGCCCATTTCGAATCCATATGTATATAGGCTGTCTCAGAATCCCAGGGTGGGCCGCGGCCCACCCTGGCCACCCTGTACATCCGCCACTGGGTGGACCCCACCTGTCAGGTTGACTGCTGACGTCATGATGATGTCAGCATACACTGTTTCGGATAATATTGAATTTAAATAAATAATTAAATTCAGAAAATGTTTAAAACTTTAGAAAATCATATTAAATAAACCGTAACTCTGATGAAAATAATTTATACATGAAACTTGCTCAGAATTCCGATACAAACCCGAATACGCCCTCCGTATTCCTGTCAGATGCCCCTAGCTACCTAAACGTTGAACTTTTAGACCAATTTCGATAAATGAATAGTGCCCAACGTTGATTAAATAAATCCAAATAAATTCCTAAATTAACTAAATCATTTAGTTAGGCAGTAGAACACCCCGGCATATCATTTAGACATGTCATGCATATTGTTTGCATTATTGCCGTGAAATTTATTGTTTCTCCCCCCCCCCTTCTCTCTCGATAGACGCCGAGACCGACGGCGCTGCAGCTGAGTTCGACTACACTACAGACGAGCAGCCCGTTGACGATCCCTCTCTCTTGCCAGAGAAACCAGGCAAGCCCCCCCCCCCTTGAGCATCCAGATATCGCCCATTCCATTTCTCCTGCTTGCATTAGATTTTGCTACTGTTAATGTATGCTCCTATTCCGATGCATAGCCTGCTTTTGTAACCTGTTCATTGTTACCTTACCTGCCTATGATAAACTGTTTAGTATAGGTTGGTAGTGAACCATCAGTGACCCCACCACCTTACCCTTGTCGCCCCTGCTTGATCATCGACAACTCGATCAATGTGATCGTCGACCAGAGTCCGACGCCTCACTTCACACCCCCCCCTTAGTTGTACGACTCTGCATAGTTACTATCGAGTGCCGAGGGTGATACCTCGTAACGCACTCCTGATGAATACTCTGCAGTGTAGCTGTTCGGTCATGGTCATCGAGGGTGATTCCTCCTTCTCCACTTCCGATACGACTCTGTCGTGCAACCCCTCAGTGTGAACCTCGAGGGTGATACCTCATACGTTCACCCTGATGTTTTCGTCAAGCAGAATCCGTCGAGGGTGATTCCTCGGGGTTTCCCCCTTGATGATGTGACCACACGGTTACTTTGACCTTTGTTACAGGCGGGTCCACCCTGGTGGGTACCCGCTGGGGATCTATGATGTCGGGTGTGCCGGAAGGGCACTCGAGTGTGATATTGTGGCGGAGCATCAGAGACTCTGGTTGTCTCCGCGTGATACTAAATGAGCCTATTGGATTTGGGTGTGTGATCTGAGTGGGTCGACGTGCCCTATACGCACTACCACCACGCGGGATAATGGTTATGGGGCCCTCTGTGATGTACGTTTCTCCCGAAAGCTCGTCAGACGTCACGATTCACCGTGCAGGCTGATCGCCGGGACTGGGCTGGATACTTCACTGACGAGTTCAGTGTCGCGCCTGCACCCCGGCCAGCCACGCAACGCGCAGGGTGCCCAGGGCGATGGCCCAAGACCTCTGGGTGCATAGGTTAGTCCGGCGTGCTGACCTCTCTGCTGAGCCTAGGTAGGGCGCTGCTTCGTGTTGATCTTCCGAGGACGGGCATTACCCAGCAAGTGTGTCCGACCAGAGTTGATCGAGCGTGTTGGGTAACAGTAGTGCACCCCTGCAGGGATGAATGATCTATCGATAGCTGGTCCTACGGTAAAGGACGCTCAGTTTGTGTATCCCGATCTACTACTTGAACTGGATACTTGTTACTTAATTGAAGCTTCGGGGTCGCTTTCTCGCTGGGAGTCGAGGAAGGATCTCTAGACTTGCTTCAACATGTTTGCTAAATAAAATGCTATTCTACTCTCTTCTACTGCTGCAAGATGATGGCTTCGTGAAGATGCTAGTCTTCGATAGGACTAGGCCTTCTCTCTATTCTGGCATTTCTGCAGCCCAGTCCACATATACAGCCTTTCTCCATTGATAATGTTGCATATGTAGTATAGATCCTTGCTTGCTGAGTACTTCGGATGAGTACTCACGGTTGCTTTACTTTCTCTTTTCCCCATACCCCACCTTGATGATACATCAGACGATGGAGTCCAGGAGCCAGATGCCACCTCAGGAGCTTACTACCAGGAGGGTCCAGATGACACGTACTACTGGATCGAGCCAGCCGACCAGGAGTAGGATCGTAGGTTCCCAGGCAGGAGGCCAATGCCTTTCGATCTAGTGTCGTTGTTTGTGCTAGCCTTCTTAAGGCAAAACTTGTCTAACTATGTCTGTACTCAGATAATATTTGTATGACTGACTTATGATTTCAGATCCTCGTGATCCCTGGTCTGTAATATTGTGGATCTCCGTTTATTTGTGTTTAGAGTTGTGTTGTGATATCTTCCCGTGAGTCCCTGTGCTTGATCGTACACGTTTGCGTGTATGATTAGTGTACGATTGAGTCGGGGGCGCCACATATTTTCTCTTTTGGCAAGCATCATGTGATGAGGAAAGATCTAGGCACATATATCCAGTTGGATATGGGTAGCATGAGTTATTGTTGTTGACATCACCCTTGAGGTGAATATGTTGGGTGGCAAAAACTATAAGCCCCTATCTTTCTACGTGTCTGGTTGAAACTTTTTGCTCATGTGTATGAGGTGAGTGTTAGCAATCATAGAAGACTATATGATGGTTGAGTATGTGGACTTGCCAAAAAGGCTCCGATACGTGACCCTTCCTGAAAAGATGATGAATTGTAGTTGCAAAGTTGACTGAGAACATAGTTTGTTGGTTTCCAATAGAGTTTATGCTTTATACTTCGACGTTGTGATGAATTGTTACTTATTCATGAGAAGTTTATGATAAAAGTTATGTGATAAAGTTTTATGTTAAAGTTTGTTGCTGTTATAATAATATACATGATGCTTCTATGTCCGTATTTTGTTTTTATTGACACCTCTCTCTCTAAGAATGTGGACATGTTTTTCGATTTCGATTTTCGCTTGAGGACAAGCGAGGTCTAAGCTTGGGGGAGTTGATACGTCCATTTTGCATCATGTTTTCCTACTGTTATTTATATTGTTTTTATGTATAATAATGCTTTTTGGAGTAATTCTAATGCCTTTTCTCTCATAATATGCAAGGTTCACACAAAGAGGGAGAATACCGGCAGCTGGAATTCTGGACCTGAAAAAGCTACGTCAGGCTACCTATTCTGCACAACTCCAAATCAGCTGAAACTTCACGGAGAATTTTTATGGAATATATAAGAATTATTGGAGCAAATAAGTACCAGAGGGAGCCCACCAGGTGGGCACAACCCACCTGGGCGCGCCAGGGAGCCCAGGCGTGCCCTGGTGGGTTGTGCCCTCCTCGGCCCACCTCCGGTGCTCCTCTTCTGGTATATAAGTCATTTTGACCTAGAAAAAATAAGAAGAGGACTTTCGGGACGAAGCGCCGCCGTCTCGAGGCGGAACTTGGGCAGGAGCACTTTTGCCCTCCGGCGGAGCGATTCCGTCGGGGGAACTTCCCTCCCGGAGGGGCAAATCATCGTCATCGTCATCACCAACAACTCTCCCATCTTGGGGAGGGCAATATTCATCAACATCTTTAACAGCACCATCTTCTCTCAAACCCTAGTTCATCTCTTGTGTTCAATCTTTGTACCGGAACTATAGATTGGTGCTTGTGGGTGACTAGTAGTGTTGATTACATCTTGTAGTTGATTACTATATGGTTTATTCGGTGGAAGATTATATGTTCAGATCCATTATGCTATTTAATACCCCTCTGATCTTGAGCATGATTATCATTTGTGAGTAGTTACTTTTGTTCTTGAGGTCACGGGAGAAATCTTGTTGCAAGTAATCATGTGAACTTGATATGTGTTCGATATTTTGATGGTATGTATGTTGTGATTCCCTTAGTGGTGTCATGTGAACGTCGACTACATGACACTTCACCATATTTGGGCCTAAGGGAATGCATTGTGGAGTAGCTATTAGATGATGGGTTGCGAGAGTGACAGAAGCTTAAACCCTAGTTTATGCGCTATTCCGTAAGGGACTGATTTGGATCCAAAAGTTTAATGCTATGGTTAGATTTATTTTTAATACTTTTCTCGTAGTTGCGGATGCTTGCGAGGGGGTTAATCATAAGTAGGAGGCTTGTTCAAGTAAGAACAGCACCTAAGCACCGGTCCACCCACATATCAAATTATCAAAGTAGCGAACACAAATCAAACCAACATGATGAAAGTGACTAGATGAAATTCCCGTGTACCCTCAAGAACGCTTTGCTTAACATAAGAGATCGTTTTGGCCTGTCCTGTGCCTCAAAAGGATTGGGCGACCTTGCTGCACTTTTGTTACCATTACTGTTACTTGCTCGTTACAAATTATCTTGCTATCAAATTACTCGTTACTTATAATTTCAGTGCTTGCAGAGAATACCTTGCTGAAAACTACTTGTCATTTCCTTCTGCTCCTCGTTGGGTTCGACACTCTTACTTATCGAAAGGACTACGATTGATCCCCTATACTTGTGGGTCATCACTATCCAGCATGCATCTAGTGTTTAAGTTCATAAAAAAGGGAGTAACGTCTTAAGCAAGATGACATGATGTAGACAAGATAAACTCACATATGAATAAACCCCATCCTTTTACCCTTAATAGCAACGATACAAATGTGGCATGTCCCCTTCTGTCACTGGGATTGAGCACCGTAAGATCGAACCCATTACAAAGCACCTCAACCATTGTAAGAAAAATCAATCTAGTTGGCCAAACCAAATCAATAGATCGGAGAGAAATACGAAGCTATAGTAATCATGCATAAAAGAATTCAGAGAAAACTCAAATAATATTCATGGATAGATCTGATCATAAACTCACAATTCATCAGATCCCAACAAACACACCGCAAAAAGTGATTACAACGAATAGAACTCCAAGAACATCGAGGAGAACATTGTATTGAAGATCAAATAGAGAGAAGAAGCCATCTAGCTACTAACTATGGACCCGTAGGTCTGTGGTAAACTACGCACGCATCATCGGAAGGGTAGCAAGGATGATGTAGAGCCCCTTCGTGATCGTTTCCCCCTCCGACAAAGTGCCGAAAAGGCCTCCAGATGGGATCTCGTGGTTCTGGAACTTGCGTCAGCGAAAAAAGTATTTCGTGGACTCCTCTATTGGTTTCCCGAATTTAGAGAATTTATAGAGGCCGAGTTAGGTCAAACGGAGATACATGGGTCCCACAAGCCACCAGGGCACGCCCTGGTGCCTCGTGGGCCACTTATCCATCTTCTCGTCCCCTCCCGAAGCTTCCAGGGTCTCTTATTTCCAAAAAAAACTCCAAAAAGTTTCATGGCATTTGGACTTCGTTTGGTACTGATATTCTGAAAAACCAAAAACAGGCAAAAAGCTGCAACTGGCACTGGGCACTAAGTTAATAGGTTAGTCCCAAAAAATGATATATAATTGCTTGTAAGTGTATATGAAACATCCAAGATTGATACTATAATAGCATGGAACAATAAAAAAATTATAGATACGTTGGAGACGTATCACTAGGGTAGACGTCTGCCTGTCTATATAGTGCAGATCGGGTAGGTCGTGGGAGTAAACCCCACGTCCAAGTCAATAACATCCCAACGATCCAAAAGAATCAAAAGTGGTTGAGTAATTAACGCGTCCGTTAATTAATAATTAATGACTCACTAATTTTCCCGAGCAGCAAAAATATAGAAAACATGCATAGCTTTGTCCTCGGCTCGGCTCATTCCCGAAACCCGATGCGGCGTGGCGTGGCGTGGAGAGGCAAGCAAGGAGGAACACGTGTAGGTCTCCTCTTCTCATGCTCATACAAGTGCTAGAAGAGCTCACCTTATAAAGTGGTGCAACTCACTCTCACCTAGCAGTACGGGACTAAACTCTAGTCCCACTCACACCACACACAACCATGCATGAATGGGCCATGAGGAATTTCAGATTTTAGTTGGGCTTTGGGCCAAAGGCCTACTAGTAAAATCCAACATAAAACTCCCTCCCACGCAAACATTTGCGGATGGAGGCCACTCCATATCAACGTCTATTAGGGCATGTCTCTCTTTAATGGTTTTGGTGATCGATGACAATGCGTTTTGCGGACTAACCGTGTGCATTGAGCATTACAGATATTCTTATATATGGCATAAGATGGTTTTATTCCCCTCGGAGAAAGAAAGAGCGAAGATGGTTTTTGGGCGTTCCTTTTCGGTTGTCTTGAGTCGTCGGAAATCTGTACTATTATGAGGGGATTCGCTTTGAAAAGGTATCGGTGGAATCAACACATACATGACCGCATATGCACCGACTTACCCTTACCGCAACATGGAGGATCCAACTGTTGTTGCTTGGGCACTTTTACAGCACCTAGGCGGTAGTACAGCTCTGGTCCACGGTAGTACCGGTTAGGCAGTACTTTCGCAGACCAGTGCCACTCCTACTTCCGCTTGGGAAATGGCCTTCGTTGTCCTCTGGATAATTAGCAGTAGTAACACTGTAGTAGCACGGTAGTACTGCTTACGTGGTACTTCTGCGCTAGTGCCGCTTCACTACCATTGATCCCTCTATTTCTTGTGACAATTAGCGGCAATGACACGGTAGTAGCATGGTAGGATCGCTTCTGCGGTAGTTCCGCGTACTACTACCGTCGCTAGTTTCGCTTATTTTTTAGGGATGCTCAAGCTGTCGTTGCCTATTCTGCTCTCGCGGTACTTGAATGGTTGTTATATGGTAGTACCGCTTCATGCGGTACTTCCGCTCTGGCACCACTTTGATGCCGTTGTTCCTCTGTGCCTATGATCTGAAGCGGATGTACCACTCTGATGGACAGTAGTACCGCTCCGACGACACTACCGCTCCAGTACTAGTTGTACTCACAGGCTACAACAGGAAATACCGCTCTATGCGGTAGTACCGCTCCCTGGAATGGTAGTACCGCTTTAGTGCGGGAAGTGAGCAGCATAACGGTTGGATATTGCCCCATTATATAAAGGGGGTCTTCTTCCCCAAGAAGACTTGCCTCTTATCCCCTTTACTTCATTGTTACCCCAAAGCTCATTCTTGCCCAATCTCTCTCCCTAGCCATGAAAACTTGTTGATTCTCTAGGGTTTGGAGGAGAGGGTGTCGATCTACACTTCCACCAAAAGAAATTTGATTCACACAACTAATCCCTTGCGGATCTTGTTGCTCTTGGGTGTCTGGGTACCCTAGATGGAAGAGGTCACCTCGAAGCCACATTCCATTGTGGTGAAGCTTCGTGGTGGTGTTGAGAGTCTCCAATTAAGTTAGTGAAGAGAACCCCAACCTTGTTTGTAAAGGTTCGATCGCCGCCTTCAAGGGCACCACTAGTGGGGCATCTTGCATTGTGCGAAGGCGCATGAGGAGAATATGGTGGCCCTAGTGGCTTCTTGGAAAGCATTATGCCTTCACACCGCTCCAACAAAGATGTACCTTCCCCTAAAGGGAGGGAACTTCGATAACACATCCTCGTCTCCATCGACTCCACTTGTGGTTACTTCTAACATTTACTTTGTCCAAGCCTATATTGTGTTTGTATCTTGTGCTTGCTTGTGTTGCTGTTGAGCTCATCATATAGGTTGTACAGGTAGCTGCATATTTAGACAACATATTTTTTCAAGCATATATTTTGATGTTAATTTTTCTTCATACATATTCTAATTTTTTGTATACCGGAATAGTTTTTATACCCATGTTAACATTTGTAAAATACATTATTAAAAAATTTAAACATATTTTTTATGTCTACTTATAACTTTTTTGTATACATCAGGAACACTTTTTATATGCAGACTTTCACTCTACTTTTTTGCATAAATAATTCTATGTTTTTTTTTGTATACATCAAAAACATTTTTCTAAATACATGTTTCACATTTGTTTCATGTATATGTTTTGATGCCTAGTTTTTTGCATACACATTGTTTATATTTTTATACATCAAAACTTTGTAAATACATGATTAACTTCTTTTCAGATGTATGTTTTATTTCTACTTTTTTTCACAGACATTGTACATTTTTCATATACAATTGAGACATTTTTTATACATGTTTAACATTTTTTAAATGCATGATTAACATATTTTGAAACAGTGTTCTTCGAGTATGTGCTAAACGTTTTTTCTATATATGTGTCTTGAAACATTTTTTTAAATGGTCTCAACATTTTTTTCATACTACACAAACATTTTCTCAAACTTAAGTATTTTATTTTAAATACAGGTATTTTAGTGTTTTTGAAATATAATGAAACGTAAAAATAGAAAAATAAATGAAAAATAAAATGAGGAATGAAGAAATTTATTAAGGAAGTGAACGAACTAAGGGCTACTGACACGCCCATTTACCACGTCGCTTGACGCGAGTGGACGATTTATCTAGCTTGAAGCGAGACATAGTCGCGCTTGCGAGCCGTGCAAGTTGAATCACCACATGGCGCTCCAAAGTGGCCAACCCAGTAGTGCTCACTTTCTTCTCAAAAAAAAAAAGTAGTGCTCACTTCGGCTTTCCAGTTGGGTTTCTTTACGAGGATTTTCCAGTGAGTTTCTTTTTGGCTGGTATTTGAAAGTCGGCTATTCCGGTTTTCTTCCTTTTTAGAATGCCTTTTCTTTTCCTTTTATTTTTACTTTCTTCTTTTCTTTATGTTTTCGGACATGCAAAGAAAAAGTTATTTTCTTTCATTTTCGTTTTCCTTTTATTTTTTCAGAAATGATAACTGTCGAACGACCCATATTTTTGGATGTCAGCCCGAACGCCCTAGCTGCCGTCCGATTATCTGCACAAATCTTAGACCATGTCCCAGTGCCAAGTCAGCAAAAAAATTGTTCGGGATTTTCTTGAACTGACCGAACGACCACGTCTCCTCCCCCTTCCCTTATCCATTCGGCCACACACACAGGCCACTCACACCCCAGTAGCAAGGCGGAGGGAGCGGCGATTCTGGTGATTCCCGACGGGCATTGCAGGGGGAGAGCGGCGATTCCCGGCGTGCACAACCGGGGAGAGGGGCGATTCAGGTGGTTCCAGCGGACAACGGAGGCGGAGGCCCAGCGACGAGCTTCCTGGGACAACGCCATGGACGCATCCGCGATTGGGCGACACGATGGTCTCCTCCCCGACGGCGTCCTCTCGTCGGCGAAGAGGGACTCACCCTCCTCGGGCTCTCGCCGTAGTGTGAGGAGTCGCTGGTGGAGGTCCTGCTCGTGGAGGGGAGCGGCGACGAGTCCCCATGAATTTGCAGAGGGAGGGGGCGGTGCCGTGTTTAGGTGAGGCGGGGCGCGCCTATGGCGCCGCCCACGAGCCGAAGGCCCTCCTCAATTTGCGCATGCTCGCTTGCTCTTCCACGCCGACGAGGAGGAGTCCCTCTTCCTCTTCCGAGACGACGACGGGGACCGATGAGGCGCAAGGCGGAGGTGGCTGTGGCACCACTGGTTGGTGACGACGGGGCCGTGCTCCGCTTGCTCCGTGCTCACGCAGACAATAGACACCATGGAGCTGAATTCAAGGTCCCATCCCCTATCGATGTTTTTGGTTCCTACTCTAATGCATATGTTGTGCCCGTGTTTCATTTCAGATGCCAGCATTATATAAGCACATTGGTAGAGATGTCATGGCAGCAGTTATTTGATCTAGTTTTATACTCCCTCCGTTCTGATTTACTCGTCGTGGTTTTAGTTCAATTTGAACTAAAACCACGACGAGTAAATCGGAACGGAGGGAGTAATTGATAGGGATAATCTATGGCACTTCCATATATGCACTGAATGGCTAGTTGGTATGCGTACCACTATAATTCTTGCCATTTTTTTTGCTCAGGACGAACAATTTTCTGCTATGGCAAACGATATTTTTACTTCAATCATCTTTTCATGGTAGATATGTCATGGCAGTTTCAACCCCACAGTTACCTACCCCGACGAGGAGCGCCGCCCCTATGAGGCTATCGCCCGGTTCGAGTGTGACGGCCACGACCGCCTCCCGATCACCCCCCTGCGTTGTATTCTGATTTCCTTGTCAGTGTGACGATGCTTGCGATTTGCAAGGGCATCGGAGCTCTGCGGGTTCCTCGACGAAGGCAAATCAGGTGACCGTTGTCTCTTTGTTCTGAAAAAATGTAGCTCAATTCACATATGTGGGATGATCGGTTTGGTTCAGTTAGTTGTACAGTCTATTTTTTGATGAGCTCGATGCACTTTGTGTTTTAAGGATTTTATTTGAGATAGTGCGGTCATATTAGCTTCTGCACCTGGAGTGCCCATGCAACATTGAGTGGGAAAATTCCATTTTTTCTGGAGTTTTGTTCTTGATTGGATTGTGAATTAGGTCACTAATTGTGGTTCTGCGATCGACTTCTTAAAGCCATCAGCGCTAGTGATCATAAACAAGCACTCTAGCACCAGGTGGCTTACTAGTTTTGCTTGACCTGGTCGAAAAAATAATTTTGTCATGATAAATAAACTACATTTGCAATGGTTTGCCATCTGTCTCCCCGCTTCCCCTCTCAAGTTGTTACTGCTCTCAAGTTAATCTGTAGATGCTTTTTTTCAGTTAGCTCCCATTAAAACATGGCATTTTTGGGTCAGTTTTGTGTAAAAGATGGCAAATACACACTTTTCTACATTCTGTAAATTGCCATGGCAATATAATCTTCTTCTTTTTTCATGGCACATTCACACATTTTTTTGGCCATGTACGTAGTGATGATTTTTTGTTTTCTATGATGGAAATTTTCACGCAAGTTCACGTTTTTTTGCTGTGAGCATGGCATATCTTTTCTTCTTCTTTTACAACATGGTAATTTTTTCCTTAATCACGACATGGCAAAATTTCCCTTTCATTTTGCCATGGCAAATTTACTTGCACATACATGGCAAATTTACTTCAACATTCATGGCACCTTTTTTCCTCCATGAAATTATTTACTCTTTTTTCGCCATGTCAAATTTACCTTTATTTTGTCATGGCAAAATTTACCTTTTATTTGCCATGCCAAAATAAAGGAAAATTCATGGAGCACGGCAAATTTAACTTACTACTTTGCCATGTCAACTTTTACTTTTTTTCGCCATGGCAATTTTTACCTTCATTGCCATGGCAATTTTACCTTTAAATACTTGGCAAATTTACTATTACATACATGGCAAATTTTACTTTGTTTTGCCAAGTCAAAAAATTTACTTTTAAGTTGCCATGGCAAAATTTTACCTTAACTGCCATGGCAACTTTACTTGTAAGTACATGGAAAATTTACTTGAACATACATTGCAAATTTAAATCTTTTTTGCCATGTCAAAAAATTTACTTCTAAGTTACCATGGCAAAATTTTACCTTAATTGCCATGGCAACTTTACTTGTAAGTACATGGCAAATTTACTTGAACATACATGGCAAATTTTACCATGGCAAAATCAACCTTTTTATTGCCATGGCAAAATTAACTTTTTATTGCCATGTCAATTTTTATTAAACGTACATGTGAAAGGATCGAGATGGACCTAGAGGAGGGGGGGTGAATAGGTACAATTACAAATTTTAATTATTACTTAGCAATTTTAGGCAATAAAGCGGAATATGAAAGTGAGCCTAACAATTGCAAGTAAGATGCTAAGAGCTAAGCAAGATGAACAAGTAATACAAATACGTGAGTAAGCTAGCACAATATGATATAAGTAAGTGCTAAAAGACAAGTAACCACAAGTAGAGAGTTAGGGTTAGGAATAACCGCAACTCCGAGAGACGAGGATGTATGCCGATGTTCACTTCCTTGGAGGGAAGCTACGTCACCGTTAGAGAGGTGCATGTTACCACGAAGGCACACCAACGTCACGAAGGCTCACCCTATTCTCCCTTTGAGACAACACCACGAAGGCGTTTCTCAACCACTAGTGGTAGACCTTGGGGTGGTCTCCAAACCCTCACAAACTTTCCGGGGGTAATCACAATGATCGATTCCTCTCCGAATGACTCCTACCGCCTAGGAGTCTCCAACCTCCAAGAGTAACAAGAACGATGGGGAAAAGCTCAAGACTTGCTCAAATCACGAATTCCTTTGGTGCAAAGAAGGGGAAGGAGTGGATCTATCACTTGCTTGGACAACTTCTCACAAATGCTCTCAAATCCCCTTGGGATCTAAGATTTGGTATATGAGAGTGAGAGAGAGTGAAAATGTGTTCTAGGGTTTGCTCAAAGTGAATGGTCAACCCTCTCCAAAGGGGGAAGAGAGCTATATATAGTGTGAGTGCAAATATGGCCGTTGTAGTGCAAGTGACCGGGCAGGCCGGACATCCGGCCTGGCAAGGCACTTGAAGAACAGGGCAGAAGCAGAGGATAAACCAGAGGGGCCGGACATCCGGGGCCAAGCCCGGACATCCGGCATGTCAGGAAAGCCCGGACATCCGGCAGGTGGCCGGACATCCGACGAGTTCACAGAACAGAAGACGTTCTCTGGATAGCTCGAGCCGGACATCCGGCATGAAGGCCCGGATATCCGGGGTGTCTGGAGAGCCCGGACATCCGGCATGGAGGGCCGGACATCCGGAAGAGGGCACACCCATATATTGTACTCTGGATAGCAGGGTCCGGATATCCGGCAGGTGGCCCGGACATCCGGGGGCTGGCCCGGACATCCGGCAAGGCCAGAGGCAGAATAAGCCAGAGCATATAGTGAAAGATCTAAAGAATTTTTGGGATGGAGTTTTGTGGCAAGAGCAAGTCTTTTACTAACCCTACCGATCCCCTCTTAATAGTGCGGGATCCTATACTCAAGAAAACAAATATGTAATCATTTTGATACTTCTTCCTCGAGTGAAATCCACTTCGTATGCTCACGATCCTCACACTTTTGATGAACCGGGGACTAACACCTGAGATTCACTTGACGAACATAGTTAGTCCCCTACATGTATATTGTCATCAACATCAAAACATGATGTAAGGGCATGATTGCACTTTCAATCTCCCCCTTTTTGTTTGTTGATGACAATCATACATGTTGTATCATAGATGCAATAAATAAATTTAGCATTGTAAATCATGAGAGCATAATACAAAATATGTTCCTATTTGCTTTAGCTCCCCCTCATTGTGTGCATGAGATGAATATGTTAGGATGTACAGCACAAACTCTCATGGTAGCATATGTAGCTCAAAAAGATATAAATGTGTGACACGCACATATGAAACAACCATAACAACATTTCATAGCCACAAAGATAACAACATAGTCTCAAACGATTAAGTGCCATAAGTAGCATAGCCAACATATAGCGTGACCTCACTAAGATACTACTTCTCCCCTTTGACAGCAACAAGTAAAAAGGGGACTCCCACGGTCGCGAAGGCGCTGTTTGAGCTGGTTCTTGGAAATGATGAGGCGCTTCTGAACATCATGGTTTTGCTGACAGTTGAAGGTGATCGCCTTCATGATAGCAGACTGAGCCTTGCCCAAGAACGAGGCAAGACGTCCACGAGGAGCGGTCGAGGAGGAAGGCACGGAGGGACCCGTGGGCTGAGACCCACCAGCAGACCTCCTAGGCTGAGTAGGAGCAGCAGACGGTGCAGGAGCCAGCACGCGCATATGAGTCGGAGGCTTCCAAATGGAGTGCACAGCAGGCTTAACAACCGCAAAGGGAGCTGTGTGATCAATCAGAGCCTGAATGAATGGAGCATGAGGGAATTGGCGCGTCTGAATGAAACTGGAAAGATGGATCTCATGCCAAATGTAATGGGCTGTGTCCAGAGGCTCGGTGGGTTCGTCATGCATACGAACCATCAAGTCAATACAATAGTTGCGAGCCCTTGAGCGATCTCCCTTCTTAGGATAGAGAGTGCGAAGCACGCACTGATAGAGAATGTAGTAAGGAGCCCGAAAGATGGATACCTCATTGGGAGGATATTCACGTTCCTCTGGAGTGAGCTGAGTGATAGGCTTAACAAGAGGCATGCAAGCATCAATCCCTTTGGGCTTATACTCTGGATCCAGACTGTGGATGCGATGGCCAACACGGGAGAAGCCCAAAATCTGAACAAACTGAGCATAGGTGATGCTCAGCATAGTGTCATCGGTCATTCATGTGAGAGTGTTGTTTGGACCAAAAAAGCAGGTGGCATAGAACTGAAGGATGGCCGCTTCATTCCAATCACACTTGAAGGTCATTGCTGGACCGAGAGTCATATCATCAATGATCTTGACCGGGTTGTTAGGAAACATGGCAGGATGATCACGCATGAATTAAAGATCCAAGTACTTGTGAGGAGCTAGCCCATGCCCGTGGACAAAACCGGAGTAGAGATCCTGCTGCATACGAGTACGGAAACGAGGATCTTCGGCATCAGCCACCATCTCATATGGGCTGGTATCCCGACGGAACTCAAGATACGGACCAGCCCCCACGGTTGTGAAGTCGTGAGTGGGGCGATCCCCGCTGTCGGGAAGCTCCATGGAGATGCGACGACCATGGACAACGGGCATCGCCGCTCCACGGACCTGAGGCACGGGAGCCCTCCGAGTGCCTGGTTTCGACTGGCCAACAGAGTGTCTTGGAGCAGAGACCTCTTCTTCCTCCCCAACATAGTCCTCATCATCCGGATCAAAGACCGACGGAGTTAGTGATGGTGCCCGACGCTTCTTCTTAGGACCGGTGGTGGTCTTCTTCTTCTTGGGTCGAGCATGTTCATCGGAATCGGTGGAACCTTGCCGGCGAGCGACTGAAACGGATACATGATAAGGGTACCGATGAGAAGGAGTCAAACATTATGAACAAGGATAAAGCAAGTTAAACAGTGGGGATGCGAACATTTTCGAACATGACCATAGGACAAGTCCAAGTGGTAGATCAAAATATTGACATGCCCATGATTAAGTTGTTTAGCCAAGTACATAGAGAGGATTTTAGGCTAGGCAAGTGACATCGAATCTCTAGAGAGATATATACACCAAGATAGTCATGAGAGATAGTGAAAGCCTAGGATGGTTGTGCCAAAAAAAGAAAAAGGAGGCAAGAGTAGATAGCAGCCATACCCCGGGAAGAAGGAGCAGGGCCGCAATTCTTGGTACGCGCCATGAAGAACTCCGGCGGCCGATCCACAAGTGAACACCCGAACCTGTCCCTCCTGAGTGATTCACACCGCAACCCAGAGAATGGATTGGATGGAAACGTAGATCGGGAGGAGATGAAGGCGTAGGCAGAAGATCGGGGCCGGAGGACGGAGGAGATGGCCGGGGCAGCGCCGGAGCATAGCCCGGCGGCGGCGGCTGTTTAAGATAGATGGGGAGAGCAAGGGGGAGAATGGGGAACTGCCCCCAAATCCCGAGCCCTCCCCCGTTTTGTGTGTCTGCGGGCGACGGGCCGGACATCCGGGGTCAAAGCCCGGATATCCGGCGACTAGAGGTCAGGGAGCAAAATCCAGGGCCCGGATGTCCGGCTAAGGCCCGGATGTCCGGCCACTGGTGGTGCTCGATGGGAGACTTAGCAGCAAAAATCCTGCGAGGGCCCGGATGTCTGGCTATGAAGTCGGATGTCTGGCTATGAAGTCGGATGTCCGGCAACTGGACAGAGAGCCCAAGCAGGGAAAGATTTTGTAAGGGCCAACAAGATATTTTGATATAGACTCAGCCAAGGAGATTTAGAGATTGTAGGGATGAAAACTTGAGTAATCTATGGCCATACTAAGATGTGCAATAATAACCCAACAATATTAAGTAAAGAAAGGTTCATATACGCACTCCACGAGCGGTGACCGAGGTCACCATGTTTGAGCATATGGGACATAGTACCGCAAAGATTTCGACTTTGGGTACATAGTCATGACTCCATCATTTAAAGCACCATAGTTCGAAAACCATGATAACTTTGAGAGTGTTCGTTCTATTTATGCATTATGTAGGATGAGAGTACTCATGAATTGAATGTCTCCCCCTAAATATATGCCTACATCAAGACAAGACATTAAGTACATACATGGATGGGTACTAGATTTCACATAATGTTGTCAAGCTTCAAGATACCAAGTTCACGCCTAAGTTGACAAAACCTTGCTTCATCCAATGGCTTGGTGAAAATGTCTGCAAGTTGCATATCTGTGCCAACATGAGCAATATCAATGTCACCTTTTCCCATATGATCTCTCAAGAAATGATACCTAATATCAATGTGCTTGGTGCGGGTATGATCTTTGGGATTCTCAGCAATATTGATGGCACTTTCATTATCACATAGAAGAGGTACATGTCTATAGGTGATACCGTAATCCTTCAAAGTTTGCCTCATCCACAGTAATTGAGTTGCACAACTGGCGGTTGTAATATATTCGACTTCGGCGGTGGAGAGAGCAACACAATTTTGTTTCTTCGAGGACCAACTTACCAAGGAGCGTCCAAGAAATTGACATGCACCGGAGGTGGACTTACGATCCACTTTGTCTCCAGCCCAATCCGCATCCGTGTAACCAATGAGATCAAACTTAGCATCCTTGGGGTACCATAAACCCAACTTTGGAGTGTGAACAAGGTATCTAAGAATATGCTTAACCGCCTTATGATGACTTTCCCTAAGGGAAGCTTGAAATCTAGCACACATGCATACACTGAACATGATGTCTGGTCTAGATGCACAAAGATAAAGCAATGAACCAATCATAGAGCGGTAAATAGATGGGTCAAAAGGGATATTGTTTGTGTCTTCAGTGAGTACAATTTTTGTTGGCATGGGTATCTTACATGGACTAGCATCAGACATGCCAAACTTCTCTAGAATATCCTTGAGATACTTTGCTTGAGACAAGAAAATTCCTTCTTGAAATTGTTGAATTTGGAATCCGAGAAAGAACTTCAAATCCGCATTGAGTGACATCTCAAAGTTCTTGGTCATGCAAGCCGCAAACTTCTTGCACAAATGAATGTTAGGAGAACCAAAAATGATATCATCTACATAGATTTGGCATAAGATCAAATCACCCTTGTCCCTCTTAGTAAAAAGAGTGGGATCGATCATCCCTCTCACAAAACCATCATCGAGTAAAAACTTCTTAAGATGATCATACCAAGCACGAGGTGCTTGTTTGAGGCCATACAAAGCCTTATGAAGTTTATACACATAGTCTTTGTGATCGGGATCAACGAACCCAGGTGGTTGTGATACATATACTTCTTCTTGTAGAGGACCGTTAAGGAAAGCACTCTTCACATCCATTTGATGCAATGTAAAACCATTGAAAGAAGCATAAGCAAGTAAGATGCGAATAGATTCAAGACGGGCAACGGGAGCAAAGGTCTCACCAAAGTCCAAACCTTCAACTTGTGAGTACCCTTGTGCCATTAACCTTGCCTTGTTGCGGATGATTACACCATTCTCATCTTACTTGTTCTTAAAAATCCATTTTGTTCCAATGACATTGTGTTCCGTAGTTGGCCTCTTGACTAATGACCACACTTGGTTACGTTCAAAGCTGTTCAACTCTTCTTGCATAGCAATGAGCCAATCGTTGTCTATCAATGCTTCTTGTACCTTGAGAGGCTCAACACTAGACACAAACGAGAAGTGAGCATAAAAGTTTGTCAATTGTTTACGAGTGACTCTACCTTCCGATATGCCGGTGAGGATTTTATCAACATCAACACGACCGGCCACAAGGGGCATGATGGAGGTTAGGGTTTCACGAGGTTCAACTTCATGTCCATCATCCACATCCTCAACATATGGATCATTAATGTGAGATGGAAGATCTTCTTCTTCATATTGCATTTGTTGAGGATCATTATCAGCGATTGCATTTTCTCGTTCTTGCTCTTTGTGATGATCTTGCTCATGGAGATGCTCATGGTGAGGGAATTGATCATCTTCTTGTTCTTGAACAACGGGCATTGGTTGAGCAATAGGAGCTTGTGGTGTTATGGGTGTTGAAGTGGTTTGATGATGTGTGAAACTTCCATCTTCTTCTTCATCATCATGAGGTTCTTGTTCCATGGGAAGAAGAGCACCAACACCCATGGACAAAATATCTTGAGACGAATCTTCTTCACCTACATCACTTAGATCAACTTGCTCCCCATGGGAGCCATTAAATTCATCAAACACCACGTCACAAGTTTCTACAACACATCCATTGGATTTGTTGTAGACTCTATAGGCATGAGAGTTTGATCCATAACCAACAAATATGCCCTTAGTTGTTTTGGATTGAAATTTTCCTAACCGTTCTCTTTTGTTGAGGATGAAACATTTGCACCCAAATACACGAAAGTACTTGACATTTGACTTGTTCCCGGTTAGGAGCTCATATGGAGTCTTTTCCAATATTTTGCGGAGGAAGAGCCGGTTTGATGCATGGCATGCGGTGTTGACAGCCTCGGCCCAAAAACTATGTGGCGACTTGTATTCATCCAACATGGACCTTGCCATCTTCACAAGTGTACGATTCTTCCTTTCTGCAACACCATTTTGTTGAGGGGTGTATGGTGCGGAATATTGATGCTCAATCCCTTCATCACCAAGAAATTCTTCCAAGGTGTAGTTCTTGAACTCGGAGCCATTATCACTTCTTATTGCCAAGATTTCTTTATCAAACTTGCGTTGTGCTTGCTTGGCAAAATCAATGAAGGTGATCTTCGTCTCATCCTTGGACTTGAGGAAAAACACCCATGTGTATCTTGAGTAATCATCAACAATGACAAGTCCATACTTTTTCCCACCAAGACTATCCCATGAAGGAGGCCCAAAAAGATCCACATGAAGGAGCTCCAAAGGCCTTGAAGTAGACACAATATTCTTGGGTGGGTGCTTTGATTGATGTTGCTTCCCAGCTATGCATGCACTACACACAGGATCTTTCTCAAAAGAGACATTGGTTAGTCCAAGGATGTGATTACCCTTTAAGAGATCTTGAAGATTTCTCATGCCGACATGGGCTAGCCGGCGATGCCAAAGCCACCCCTTGTTGGCCTTGGCCATTAGACAAGTTGCATGGAATGTGCTCTCTTTCGAGAAATCAACCATGTAAAGGTTGCCATCCAACTCTCCAACAAAGGCCACTTCGAGAGTATCTCTTTTAAAGATTTTCACATCCGTTAGTCCAAAGAGTGTATCATAACCAACAGAAGCCAATTGGCGAACAGAAAGCAAATGATATTTAAGGGATTGAACAAGCATGACATTTGCAAGAGACATGTCATTTGTGATAGCCACCTTGCCCAACCCGAGTACCTGTCCTTTTGATCCTTCACCAAACATAATGCTCATAAATGGTTGAATAGCTTCCATGAAATCGTAGAGCAATTTGCTATCTCCGGTCATATGGTTGGTACATCCACTATCAATCACCCATTTTACTCCACCAGAGAAAGCAACCTACACACAATTATGACTTGGTTAGAGGCACCCATTTTGCAATGGGACCTCTCAAGTTAGTCACAAGGGTCTTAGGGACCCAAATAGCATAGAATCGGAATGCATTTCGAGGACCAACAAATTTTGCATAAACTTCTCCATCCTTAGTCTTACGAAGTACATAGGATGGAGGCATGAACTCTTTTGGCTTGTTGAGAGTGGGCATGCCCCTTGTGGCCTTCCCACTCACAACCTTACCTTTCTCCTTGTGCCCTTCTCGTACAAATGTTTCTTTTAGAGGGGTGGTGCACTTTTGAGAAGACGTCTTCTTCTTGCTTGTGCTTGGGTCAAACCCGAGCCCCTCTTTGGCAAACACCTCATTGTGTTGGCCCAATACCTCATTAAGGTTCTTTTGTCCTTGAGCACATGTCATGAGACCTTTCTCGATTTGAGCCTTGAGAAAGCGATTCTCCTCAAGAATAGATGCTAGATCACTACTAGAGTTAGTAGTACAAGCATCAACATTGATAATAGGAGAAGAGTAAGCCTTGGCTAGAGTTTCAAGATAAGTAAGCTTGAGCGTCTCAAAACTCTTTGTAAGAAGGGTGAGCTCTTCTTCCTTAGTCTTGAGGGACACGGATAGGAGCTCACAATCCTTAGAGAGAGAAGCATGAGACTTCACAAGCTTACTTTTATCATTCATCAACTCTTCGCAAGAGTCCTTAGCCTTTTTCAAGGAGGCAAGATCTATAGCATGAACATCAATGTTTGCACCAATTTTCAAGCATAGTTCATCATTTCGTGCTTCCTCATATTGGACTTTCCGCTCAAGGATTTCATATTTTTTCTTTTCCTCGGTTACGAGGGTTTCGAGTTCCTTAATGGTGACGGTGTGCTTACCCACCATCTCCATAAGCATATGAAACATAGTGAGCTTCTTTCCTTTGAGGGAGCACATGACCTTATTTAGTTTAGCAAACATGGGGTCATCTATATCATTATCATCATGATTATCCTCCGCATCAAGGTACTCATCACTAGGAGTAGGAGGAGTGAAGAGAGGAGGATTTGATCATGGGGTTACCTTGACCTTGTCAGGAGAGTTTTGGTCCTCTTCATCTTCAACCACGGCCTTTGCCATCAGGCACTTGTGAGCGTTGCCCTTGTAGTCTTTCATATAGTTGTAGGTGACAAAATCACCACTCTTGTTGACTAGCCTCAAGGTGTTTTGAGAATCTTGAGCAACTCCGGCAACACCACTAACATCATCCGGATCGGATTCTTCATGAGCAACCATTTCTTTCCCATCTCTCTTCTTGAGCTTTGAGTTCAAAGGGTTTGGCAACTTCTTCTTGGGAAAGGTCTTGGGAAACCTTGGTTTATCTTCTCTCTTCTCATAGGGGCAATCGTTGGAGAAGTGGTTGGCTTCTTCACAGTTGTAACATTTTCTCACTTTCTTCTTCTGGAATCTTCCCTTGAATTTTCCCGCGCTAAACTTCTTGACAAAGAGGGCAATGTCTTCATATGAAGGGCTCTCATCGGAGTCAATCTCATCACCGTCTTCATCCTCATCATCTTCTTCTTCTTCACTTTGCTCTTCTTCATATACATGCTTGGCCTTCAATGCAAAATTGATTTTTGATGTTGAGGTACCATGCATGGCAAGATGTTTTGTAGCATTTGCCTTTGACTCTTCAAATAGTTGGAAGGTGGATATTATGTCATCTGGAGTCATTTCCTTGAATCCATGATGTTGTCTTATGTCCCACACCATTTGGTGATGATACGAATCAAGAGCATGAAGCAACTTATCCACGAGAAATCGCTTAGTCAAGTTGAATCCATCTTGTGTCTTGTCACACTCACATGACTCTATGTCAGCGGTGAGAGTCATGAGACGCTCAAGGAGTTGCTTGGGGGATTCACCTTTCTCCATACAAAAGTTTTGCAATTGACCCTTGGCAATTTCATATTGAGCAAGCCGTAGAGTGGAGGTACCGGTCTTGGTCCTCACAATGCTATCCCATAATTCCTTGGCACTTGTGATATGTATGTATGGTCTCCTTTGCTTGTCAGTCATACCTCTTCTTATGCACATGATTGCTGTGTCGTTGAGATTCTTGTCATATACCTCTCTTGGAGTAAGATTCTTCGGGTCAACAGCTTGGTAGCCATACTCCAAGATCTCCAGCATCTCATCATTTCCATATCGAAGATGATCCTGCATAGCAACTCTTCACAAAGCAAAATCGGTAGTGTCATCAAGTAAAGGAGGTTTGCCTTGAGGGTTATACTTTGGTTTCTCTATTTGAGGTCTTGCATAAAGCCAAGGAACACTGGAATGTTCATTACTAGGAGGTTGTTGGCCAAGTGAAGGAGTAGGCACAGTTGGCCTCGAGGCCGCACCACCAGAAAGTGGTGCAAGCATCGTGGTTAGTGTGGCTAGTCTCATTTGGACCAAGGCCTCAAGAGAAGCATCATGCTCCTCCTTTTGCTTAGCAAGCGCCCGTTCCAGATCCTCAGAAGTAAAAGACTTGACTTCTGTGGAAGCCGCGCCCTTATCCTTCGGATCCGCAACAAGCGGAGTCCCATCGGGGTTCATCTCGCTCTAGGGCGGTTAAGCCACAAGAATAGAGCACGAAGCTCTGATACCAATTGAAAGGATCGAGATGGACCTAGAGGGGGGTGAATAGGTACAATTACAAATTTTAATTATTACTTAGCAATTTTAGGCAATAAAGCGGAATATGAAAGTGAGCCTAACAATTGCAAGTAAGATGGTAAGAGCTAAGCAAGATGAACAAGTAATACAAATATGTGAGTAAGCTAGCACAATATGATATAAGTAAGTGCTAAGTGACAAGTAACCACTAGTAGAGAGTTAGGGTTAGGAATAACCGCAACTCCGAGAGACGAGGATGTATGCCGATGTTCACTTCCTTGGAGGGAAGCTACGTCACCGTTAGAGAGGTGGATGTTACCACGAAGGCACACCAACGCCACGAAGGCTCACCCTATTCTCCCTTTGAGACAACACCACGAAGGCGTTTCTCAACCACTAGTGGTAGACCTTGGGGTGGTCTCCAAACCCTCACAAACTTTCCGGGGGTAATCACAATGATCGATTCCTCTCCGAATGACTCCTACCGCCTAGGAGTCTCCAACCTCCAAGAGTAACAAGAACGATGGGGAAAAGCTCAAGACTTGCTCAAATCACGAATTCCTTTGGTGCAAAGAAGGGGAAGGAGTGGGTCTATCACTTGCTTGGACAACTTCTCACAAATGCTCTCAAATCCCCTTGGGATATAAGATTTGGTGTATGAGGGTGAGAGAGAGTGAAAATGTGTTCTAGGGTTTGCTCAAAGTGAATGGTCAACCCTCTCCAAAGGGGGAAGAGAGCTATATATAGTGTGAGTGCAAATGTGGCCGTTGTAGTGCAAGTGACCGGGCAGGCCGGACATCCGGGCTAGGGGCCGGACATCCGGCCTGGCAAGGCACTTGAAGAACAAGGCAGAAGCAGAGGATAAACCAGAGGGGCCGGACATCCGAGGCCAAGCCCGGACATCCGGCATGTCAGGAAAGCCCGGACATTCGGCAGGTGGCCGGACATCCGGCGAGTTCACAGAACAGAAGACGTTCTCTGGATAGCTCGAGCCGGACATCCGGCATGAAGGCCCGGATATCCGTGGTGTATGGAGAGCCCGGACATCCGGCATGGAGGGCCGGACATCCGGAAGAGGGCACACCCATATATTGTACTCTGGATAGCAGGGTCCGATATCCGGGGTCCGGGCCGGATATCCGGCAGGTGGCCCGGACATCCGGGGGCCAGCCCGGACATCCGGCAAGGCCAGAGGCAGAATAAGCCAGAGCATATAGTGAAAGATCTAAAGAATTTTTGGGAAGGAGTTTTGTGGCAAGAGCAAGTCTTTTACTAACCCTACCGATCCCCTCTTAATAGTGCGGGATCCTATACTCAAGAAAACAAATATGTAATCATTTTGATACTTTTTCCTCGAGTGAAATCCACTTCGTATGCTCACGATCCACACACTTTTGATGAACCGGGGACTAACACCTGAGATTCACTTGACGAACATAGTTAGTCCCCTACATGTATATTGTCATCAACATCAAAACAACGTTCACTATTTTGAAGAAAAGTTCGTAAATTTGAAAAAAATATACGCAATATAGAAAAATGTTCATATTTTTAAAAAATCGCATATTTGAAAATATGTTCGCCTTTTCGGTGAAATGTTCAAAATTTTGAAAAAAAAAATTATTATTTTAAAATATGTGCTTTTATAAAAAAATCTTAATTTGAAAAAATTGTTTTGAAAAAATCAGTAGCTATAGTACTCCTACAGTACTGTTTTACTCAGCTACAACATGTCTGTACGAGTAGGTAGTTCTTCACGACATGCGCTACTTAAAAGTCACCAAAGTTTATTTGGTCTATTGGCTAGCATCATGCGCATGGCCACGGGAGGTCACTGGTTCGATACCACGGAAGCGCACAATCTTTTTTGGGATTTTTGATCCCATTCTAGAGTGCATACTCACTACTGGGCTGGCCCAGGTGTAGACTCCCTTGTGCGTTTGCTCGACGTATACAGGGGAGCTCCTAATCGGGGGAGCAACTAGTTGACGAGCGCTCCTTCGGGAGCCGTCCGCCACGTCACGCTGGGATTTTTTATCCCATTCTAGAGTGCATACTCACTACTGGGCTGGCCCAGGTGTAGACTTCCTTGTGCGTTTGCTCGACGTATACAGGGGAGCTCCTAATCGGGGGAGCAACTAGTTGACGAGCGCTCCTTCGGGAGCCGTCCGCCACATGTCATGCTCTGGGCTCTTTCTTCGGATTTTTTTTATTTTTTCGCATGCGTTTTCGGCTTTTTAAACGGATTTTTCCGGGGTTTTTTTTACGTTTTGGTTTTCCACCGGTCTTCCTTAGCTTTTGGATTAAAAAAATCAAAAAAAAAAAAATTTTGCACGAAAAAACATGATTTCTTTTTTTCCTTTCGGGAGAGTCATGGTTTTGCTTTCACGAGAGTCACGGCCATGCCTCTCGGAAACAGGAAAAAAATGCGTTTTCTATTTTTTTTCCTTCGGCGAGAGGCACGGTTTTGCTTCCGCGAGAGGCACGATTGTGCTTTCGCGAGAGGCACGGCCGTGCCTCTCGGAAACGAAATAAAACGCGTTTTCTAATTTTTTTTCCGAGAGAGGCATGGCCATGCCTCTCGGAAATAAAAAATGAGTTTTTTGTTTTTTTTTCTTTCACGAGAGGCACGGTTTTGCTTCCGCGGGAGGCATGGTTGTGCTTTTGCGAGAAGCATGGTCGTGCCTCCTCGGAAACGAAAAAAAATGCGTTTTTTTTCTTCCGCGACAGGCACGGTTTTGCTTCCGCGAGAGGCACGGCTGTGATTTCGTGAGAGGCACGGGCGTGCCTCTTTCAACAAAGGGAAAAACCCGTGCTCCCGGTTCGGTTTTTTCGTCTGATTTTTTTCGTGAAAAAAAGCTCGTAAAACCTATCAACATGGGATCTAGTTTTGAAGATCTCGACGCGAGGAATCCAACGATGAAAGCGGTTCGAGATTTGGACGTACGGTTTAAGAGATAAAACGTTTTGAATAAATGAATCTAAAAAAAGGGATAACTCCTAGATTGCGATAAGTGGCGCACATGCAGCGCGCCACTTGTCGCAACCTGGAAAGGTGAGAGTGATCTTTGCAATGAGTACTCCTCAATTAGTGATTCTGTCTAACCGGCGCTCTCAACGTCGGTTCCTCGTCATGGCGCGCGAAGGCGATGCGACTGGGCCGACCCAACAAAAATTCAGTGGATAGAGCTCGTTTGCGCAAAAAACAAAACCACAAAAAATGGTTCTCCTAGAGGATCGAACTTGCCCCATCCAACAGCGAACGAATAGAGCAGAGCTAACCACCTGGACTACGAAGAGCAACTGACCAATTCCATGGCGAATTCGTAAAGTACATTTGTAGCCGCGCAATTTATTACACATGTAAAACGTTTACTGTGGCGCTTTGATTTTTAAATTATTTGAAAACATTTGGGAAAAAGTTCATGAATTACAGAAAAGTTCATTTGTTTTCTAAAAAAATTGTATTTCAAAAAAAGTTCATCGATTTTGAAAAAAAAAGTTCATGGTTTTGAAAAAAGTTCATCGGTTTGAAAAAGAGTTCATCATTTTTTAAAGCAGTTCATCAGTTTTGAAAAATGTTCATCGGTTTTGGAAAAGAGTTCATCGATTTCGAAAAAAGTTTATTGGTTTTGAAAAAAAGTTCATCAATATTGAACAGAGTTCATCGATTTTGAAATGTTCATCGGTTTTGAAAAAGAGTTCATCTATTTTAAAAGAGTTCATCGGTTTTGAAAAACTATTCATCGATTTTGAAAAAAGTTCATCGATTTGGAAAAAAAAATCATCGATTTTAAAAAAGAGTTATCGATTTTGAAAAGTGTTTGTTGATTTTGAAAAAAAGTTTGTCGAATTTGAAAAAAAAATCATCAATTTTGATAAAAAAAATTCATTGAATTTGAAAAGGTTCATCGATTATGAAGAAAAAATCGCACATTTACGAAAAAAGAAAAGGAATAAAGAAAAGAAAAATAAAAAAATAACAGGAAAAAGAGAAGATGAAAATCTCGCGACCTAGAGAAACAATAAAAGAGGGGAAAGAGGTTTATAGATACCAAGTGAGAACTGCGCTGCTCTCTCAGACGAGACATCCCAAGTTCGAGACATCGCACTCGCCCCTTTTTTGATTGATGCAGTTTTAACCGAAAAAGCAAGAAATGGGCCAGCCCATCGCGGCACGGGGGACATGCGCCCGTTTGCGTGCAGTGAAGAAACGGGCGCAACGGGCGCCGTTTAGGATTTGCCTTTGCCCGCTATCCTTCGAACGGGTGATCCTAACCGGCGCTCTCAGCGCCGGTTCCTCGTCCTGGCGCCCGAAGGCGATGCGACTGGGCCGGCCCATGAGCATGCACCAGTGCAAACACGCACAAAAAGAGAAAACAAAAGAAAATATGGTACTGCTGCGAAATCGAACTCGTGCCCTAACGTCCATTACGTGGTTTGTTGACCACTACACTAAGTAGGGACTTGTGAAATATTATAGCGCGACAGTATATAAGTATGAAGGACTGTAGCCACGCTATTTATTGCATGTACATTGCTAGGTAATTTCTTAAATTATTTCAAAAAAAATAGAAAACATGGTTTCTTTTGACAAAAACGTGAACAAAATTCAAAAGTCCACATATTTAAAAAATAATCACGAATTAGAAAAAAGTTCATGTATTCAAAATTTCACGAATTCAAAAAAGTTCATGAAAATTGAAAAAAGTTCATCGGTTCCCAAAAAAAGTTCACAAAATCTGAAAAAAAAACTCATCGATTCTCAAAATAGATTTCATTGATTTTGAAAAAAGTTCATTGATTTGGAAAAAAAACTCATCGATTTTGAAAGAGTTCAACGATTTTGAAAAGTTCATTCGATTTTGAAAAAGAGTTCATCAATTTTGAAAAAGTTCATCGGTTTTGAAAAAGTGTTCATCGATTTTGAAAAAAGTTCATCGATTTTTGAAAAAAAATCAGTGATTTGGGAAAAAAGTTCATTGATTTTGAAAAAAGTTCACGGATTTTCTAAAAAAATGCGCCGAAAGTTCATGGATATTGAAAAAAGTTCATCAATTTCGAAAAAAAGTTCACGGATTTTCTAGAAAAAGATCACGAATAAAAACCGGCCAAAAGACTGAAAGGGAAAAAAACGAGTAAAAACCGGCCAAAGGAAACTGAAAGAAAAAGAAAAACTAGTGATGTTTCCGCGGTTGCAAGTTGATGCACAAACAAAAAGAGGTAAAAAAGAGAAGGTAGCCACTAGTTATGAGGTGAACTAGCTGGTTGTCCTGTTTAGGAGTGGAACGTGAGGTGCGGCGTTTGAATCCCATGTACGCTTGTTTTTTTCCGTTTGAATAACGTAAAAAACGAAAAATGGGCCAAGCCCAGGCGGAGCAGGGTGTGCGCCGGTTTGCCGGGATCGAAGAAACGGGCGTTTAAGGCGCCCGATAGGAAATGCCCCTTCGAACGAGACCTCCTCACTGGCGCCTTATGCGCCAGTAGACCAAACCAGCGCCCACACGCCTGAGTATGTGGGCCGGCCCAAGAACAAGCCGAAGTGATCGCTCACGATTCGCCTGCTTCCCGCGCTTCCCTGATCGATCGTTTCTGGTTGACCAGTCAACCCTTGATGGGGTCAACCATTGAGCATTGAATTTTCGAGAATAAAATTGAATAATTCAGAAAAAAGAATTCAAAATAAAAAATCACAGATTATAAAAGGTTCATCCAAATTTTGGAAAAAGTTCAAAAAATTGAAAAAAAACATTGACCTCGGAACAAAGGTTCATCGATTTTTTTAAAAGCATGCAAAAAATTGAAAAAAGGTTCACTGATTTTGAATAAAGTTCATCAAATTTGAAAGAAAGTTCATTAAATTCGAAAATAGTTCACAAATATGAAAAAAGTTCATTGATTTTGGAAAAAAGTTCATCAATTTTGAAAAAAGTTCATTGAACTTGAAAAAAGTTCATCCAATTTGGGAAAAGTTCATCTATTTTGAAAAAAAAATCATTGAATTCGAAAAAAGTTCACAAATTGAAAAAATTGTTCATCGATTTTCAAAAAAGTTCATTCAATTTAACAAAGTTCATCTATTTTGAAAATTGTTTACCGAATTTGAAAAAAGTTCACCGTTTTACAAAAATGTTCATCAAAACCTTAAGTAGGTCACATATTTGAAAACAAATATCATCAAATTTGAAATGGTGAAAATAAAGAACAAAGGGAACGGAAAATAGAAACGAAAAACCAAAAGGAACTAGATAAAAGAAAATGAGAAAAGATAAAAAGAAAAAGGAAAGAAGAAAAGAAAAGAAATAGAAAAAGAGAAAACTAACTTGGGTCACGAGTGAAGCAGACAAATAGATAGAATGTGTCACGAAGAAGTATCCTGGCGTGTTGGTTTCTACAGGACGTTTCTAACCAGTAAGTCGCTGGTTCGATTCTCACAGACGGATATAATGAACATTAGTTGAGCTCGATGAACAAATTTTAATTTGAAAAGATTTTTTGAATTCCTTGGACAATTTTGAATATGTTGAACATATTTTAGAAGTTTCATGAACATTTTTTAGATATGATGAACAAATTTAAATTCAATGGACAAAAATTGAATTTTAGAAAATGTTCACCAATTTTGGAAAAAAATGTTTCCAGATTTCAATAAAAAAACTCCCAAGTTTGGAAAACGCGGAAACTAAAAACGAAAAAGATGTACAGAAGAAAAAGAAAAAAAAATTAATAGAGAAAGGGAAAAAATTAGTAGAAAAAGAAAAAGCCGAAAAAAAACCCGGTGTGGGAAGGTTCTATAACCTTGCCGGCCCACTTGCCACACTGGGGAGCAGGGGGTGTGCGCGCGACCTATGTTGTTTCTGGGGGCAAATCCTAAACGGCGCCCGTTGCGCCCGTTTCTTCACTGCACGCAAACGGGCGCATGTCCCCCGCGCCGCGCTGGGCCGGCCCATTTCTTGCTTTTTCTGTTAAAACTGCATCAATCAAAAAAGGGGTGAGTGCGATGGCTCGAACTTGGGATGTCTCGTCTGAGAGAGCAGCGCAGTTCCCACTTGGCAACGAACCACTTGGTATCTATAAACCTCTTTCCCCTCTTTTATTGTTTCTCTAGGTCGCGAGATTTTCTTCTTCTTTTTTTCCGATTATTTTTTCATTTTTCTTTTCTTTATTCCTTTTCTTTTTTTCGTAAATGTGCAATTTTTTCTTCATAATCGATGAACCTTTTCAAATTCAATAAACTTTTTATCAAAATTGATGAATTTTTTTCAAATTCAATGAACTTTTTTTTCAAAATCAACGAACACTTTTCAAAATCGATGAATTTTTTTCCAAATCGATGAACTTTTTCCAAAATCGATGAATAGTTTTTCAAAACCGATGAACTCTTTTTAAAATAGGTGAACTCTTTTTTAAAACCGATGAAATCTTTTCAAATTTGATGAAGTTTTTTTCAAAACCAATAAACTTTTTCCGAAATCGATGAACTCTTTTTCAAAACCGATGAACTCTTTTCCAAAACCGATGAACTTTTTTCAAAACCAATGAACTCCTTTCAAAATTGATGAACTCTTTTTCAAAACCGATGAACTTTTTTCAAAATCGTGAACTTTTTTATCAAAATCGATGAAGTTTTTTTGAAATATGATTTTTTTTCAAAACAAATGAACTTTTCTGTAATTCATGAATTTTTTCCCAAATATTTTCAAATAATTTAAAAATCAAAGCACCGCAGTAAACGTTTTACATGTGTAATAAATTGCGCGGCTACAAATGTACTTTACGAATTCGCCCTGGAATTGGTCATTTGCTCTTCGTGGTCCAGGTGGTTAGCTCTACTCGTTCGCTGTTGGACGGGGCGAGTTCGATCCTCTGGGAGAACCATTTTTTGGGTTTTTTTTTTTGCCCAAACGAGCTTTATCCACTGAATTTTTGTTAGGCCGGCCCAGTCGCATCGCCTTCGCGCGCCAGGACGAGGAACAGACGTTGAGAGCGCCGGTTAGGCGAAATCACTAATTAAGGAGTACTCATTGCAAAGATCACTCCCACCTTCTTAGGTTGCGACAAGTGGCGCGATGCATGGGCGCCACTTGTCGCAACATGGGAATTTTCCCTTTTTTGTAGATCTGTTTATTCAAAACGTTTTATCTCTTAAACCGTACGTTCAAATCTCGAACCGCTTTCATCGTTGGATTCCTCGCGTCGAGATCTTCAAAACTAGATCCCATGTTGATAGGTTTTGACGAGCTTTTTTTCACGAAAAAACCCGAACCGGTAGCACGGGGTTTTCCCTTTCTGAAAGAGGCACGCCCGTGCCTCTCACGAAATCACAGCCGTGCCTCTCGCGGAAGCAAAACCGTGCCTTTCACAGAAGGAAAATAAAAAACAAAAAATGTGTTTTTTCTTTCGTTTCCGAGGAGGCATGACCATGCTTCTCGCGAAAGCACAACCATGCCTCTCGCGGAAGCAAAACCGTGCCTCTCGTCAAAGAAAAAAAATAGAAAACATGTTTTTTTTTGTTTTCGAGAGGCATGACCGTGCCTCTCGCGAAAGCACAACCGTGCCTCTCGCGGAAGCAAAACCGTGCCTCTCTTGAAAGGAAAAAAACAGAAAATACTTTTTTTTCGTTTCCGAGAGGCACAACCGTGCCTCTCGCGAAAGCACAACCGTGCCTCTCGCGGAAGCAAAACCGTGCCTCTCACGGAAGAAGAAAAAAACAAAACGTGTTTTTTTTCGTTTCCGAGAGGCACGGCTGTGACTCTCGCGAAAGCAAAACCGTGCCTCTCGCGAAAGCAAAACCGTGACTCTCTCGAAAGGAAAAAAAGAAATCACTTTTTTTCGTGCAAAAAAAATTTTGGGTGGAAAACTGAAACGACAAAAAAACCCTGGAAAAACCCATTTAAAAAGCCGAAAATGCGTGCGAAAAAAAACAAAATCCGGAGGAAGAGCCCAGAGCGCGACATGTGGCGGACGGCTCCTGAAGAAGCGCTCGTCAACTAGTTGCTCCCCCGGTTAGGAGCTCCCCTGTCTGACCTCCCGTGTCCGTGCGCATGATGCTACCTACTCGTACTCGTAGGTAGCGCAAGTCATGAAGAACTACCTACTCGTACGGACATGTTGTAGCTGAGTAAAACAGTACTTTAGGATGTGACGACCCCGGCTTAATCGTGCACTAACCATACATGCAAATACAGACGATCAAGCCGAAGGACTCACTTGAAGATATCACAACATAACTCTAAAACATAAATAAAGTCATACAAGCTTTATATTATAAGCCAGGGCCTCGAGGGCTCGAATACATAGCTCGATGGCATACAAGCGTCAGCGGAAGCATTAGATATCTGGGTACAGATATATTACATAGAGAGAATTAGGCCTTCACAGAGGCGGGGTAAAATAAAATACTACGATCGAAAGGCGTAGGCCTCCTGCCCTGGACCCTCCGATCCTACTCCTGGTCGTCAGTCGGCTCCTCGTAGTAGTAGTACTCGCCAGGCGGGTAGTAGTACTGGTCGTCGGCTGAGGCGTCTGGCTCAGGGGCTCCGTCGTCTGGTGGCATCAAATGGATTATGGGGGGAAAAAGAAAATAAAGCAAACGTGAGTACTCATCCGAAGTACTCAGCAAGCAAGGATCTACACTACATATGCATCATTGTCAAAGGAATGGCTGTATATGTGGACTGGGCTGCAGAAATGCCAGAATAGAGGGGGAAAGCCTAGTCCTATCGAAGACTAGCATCTTCAACAATCTTCGACAGTCTTGCAGCATCAGGAGAGAGCAGATGAACATAATGTAAAGTAGTAGTAGTGTCATCAACCTCGACCTGAGATCCTTTCTCGACTCCCTGCGAGAAAGCAATCCCAGAGCCGTACTATCCAGTTCTCATCACATGTTCTAGTTGTACCGATCGGGATACAACTCCGAGTGTCCGTTACCGTAGGACGGGCTATCGATAGAAGTTTCTTCCCTGCAGGGGTGCACCAACTTACCCACCACGCTCGCTTAACTTTGGCCGGACGCACTTTTCTGGGTCATGTCCGGCCTCGGCTAAGCAACACGCCGCAACCCGACCAAATACTTAACAGAGAGGTCAGCACGCTGGACTAACCTATGCCCCCAGGGGTCTTAGGCCATCGCCCCGGGCGCTCCTGCACGTTGCGTACACCGCCGGTGAGCAGACCTAGCAACCCCTTAATACAAGCGCGGTTGCGTTCCCAATCCAACCCAGCGTGTGCCGCTCAGTTGCTGACGTCTATTAAGCTTCGGCTGAAGTATACGACGCAGAACGCCCATACTATGCCCACGTGATGGTTAGTGCTATCGGGCCAAAGGCCCCTCGGATCAAATATCCAAACCGTAGTGGATTAGGAGCGCGCGGAAACGAGCAGAGACTCACGATCGATGTGACCCCGTCGCCCCGTCTCGAGGACTTGCGGCAAGGGCTAAGGATGCCTGGCCACGCCTCGTAGTTATCTCGCGGGCACCATCCAGGTCAACCCGACTCCACATCACTTCGCGTTAAGCTCGCGCGGGTACCCCTCAGGGCCGACCCGTCTTTAGTATCATGGTTTAGTGCAAGTCATAATATCCAAGGTAACTGTGTGTCTGACACCGAAGGGAACCCTGAGGAATCACCCTCGACGGAATTCCCGCTCGATGTTATCATCAAGGTGAACGAAGGAGGAATCACCCTCGAGGTCCACACTTGAGAGGTTGCACGACGATGTCGTTATCGGGGGTGGTGTAGGAGGAATCACCCTCGCTTACCACGACCGAGTAACTAACCTACAAGGTTAACATCAGAAGTGCTGACGAGGTATCACCCTCGGCACTCGACGATAACCCAGCAGTGTCGAGCAACATAGGGAGAAGTGATGTGCGGTGCCAGGGTCTAGTCTTCAATCCCAATGATCGGGTCTTCTGATATCCAGCAGGGCAGTCGGGATCAAGTGGGGGTCTCTGTCGTGTCTCTACCCAGCCTATACTAATCAGTCTAGGATAACCAGTAAGGTAACAAGGCAGGGTACAATAATCAGGCTATGCAACAGATATAGGAAAACAGTAGCAGTAACAGTTCTAATGCAAGCATAAGAGAGAAGAGAATAGGCGATATAGGCATGCTCAAAATGGGGGTGCTTGCCTATTTGCTCGGGGGCAAGGGCAAGGTCGCCTGTGGTGTCGTCGGGGACGTAGTCGTACTCCTGAGCTGCGTCTGCCTCGGGAGCTACGTCAACGTCGGGGTCTACCGAGAGAGAAGAGGGGGAAGAAACAGGTAAACATAATGCAAACAAATGCAATACGGTGCGTATGATGCTATGATGCAGTGCAGGGTTGCCTAAATATGCGTCTAAGATATTTTAGTTATTTTTAGAATTATTCTGGGATTTAATATCCGACGTGTGTGCACTATTCATCTGCCGGATTCGGGTCCGGAGTTACGAGTTCTTCTATGTAGGGGGTTCCGATGGAGAAACAGACGGCATGATCAAACTCGTCTCGTCGTTCTGAGCAACTTTCATGTTTTAACTTTTTCGATCTGAGCTACGGTTTAAAAGATATGAATTTTTGAAGATTAATTGAATTTCTGGAATTTATTTATTTAATAAACTCAACATTATCCAGAATAGTGCCTGATGATGTCAGCATTGCGTGAGGATGACGTCAGCATGCAACAGTGGTGCTGACTGGTCAAATATGACATGTGGGTCCAGTGGGACCCACATGTCAGTCTCTGTTTAGTCTAACAGTGGATTAACTTAATCCACATGGTTAATTAGGGGGCGGGCCCCACTTGTCAGTGAGACATTAGGCTAATCTAATTAATTTTATTTAATTAACTGTTTAATTAGTCTAATTATCGAATGGGGCCCACATGTCAGCTACAGGGGTGAACAGTGCCCGCGTTGACTCGGGTCAACGCGGTCAACGGAGCAGCGGGGCCCACCGGCCAGCGACCCAGACGGGTCTACGTGGCGGCCAGGTCAGCGGACGGCCGGCGGCAGGTCGCCGGTGACCAAAACAGCGGCGGCGCGGCCCGGGGCTCGCCGGACTTCGCCCACAGGCCACCAAAAGGGATGGGGCCGGGTGCGTTTGAACGGCCATTCGTCGGCGCGTCTAACGGTGGCGGTGAGGTGGCCGGAAATGACGTGTGTCGCTGACGGCGAGCTTTGCGGCGGGCGCCGGAGTTTGGTCATCGACGGGATCGAGGCAGCAGTGCGCAAGTGACCAAATGGCGAGGCTGTTGGGAACCTACTCGATGCGCTGAGCGCAAAGGGCTCGGCCCGGTGACCATTTGGTCACCGGAAGGGCGCCGGCGGCGAGCTCATGCGGAGGCGCGTTCGGGCGCCGGTGAGACTAGGGCTAGGGAGCGTGCGAGGCCAAACATAGAGACGAGGAAGGTAGAGTGGCTCACCGTGCGGCTAAGAAAAGCCCTCGTTAGGCTTAGTAGCTGCCGGAGTTCGCCGGGGACGACGGAGATCGTCGGAGCAGAGGCGGAAGGGGATGGCGTCGCGTGGCACCAACGGGTCTCCTCCGCTCCACCTGAGTGCGCCAGACGATCGAGCAGACGACGGCGGAGACGAGGGACACCTAGACGAGGCAGGGCGAGGCCGGTGGCCGCGAGCACGGCGTCGAGCGGCGGCGGCTGCGTTCGGCTGCTCCCGGATCTGAGGAGGAAAAAAGGCGGGGCGAGCGAGAGGAGAGGGGAGAATGACGGAGAGGCCAGGGAGGAGTGGAGGGCGTCGGTCTTATCCCCTCCTCCTCACTGTAGTGTCGGCGACGTCGCGCTGTCGGCGCCGGAACGGCGAGCGCACGTCTGACCACGGGCGTGGCGACACGGCGACGGAGAGAGGTGAGGTGGGCCGGCTGGGCTGGGCCAGTGCACTGTGCACTTGGTCCAGTCCAGCTTTAGCTTTTTTTCTTTTTCTTATTTTCTGTTTTCTTTTCTTTTCTGTTTTGTTAATGGTTAGGCCTCTTTTACTATTTTGTAAAATATGGGAGTTGACCCAAATAACACCATGCAGCATTGCCTTTCACCAAAAATTGGTTTGGGCAGATTTGGAGTTCATTTGTGTTTGAAATGATTTAAAATGGATTTGAATATCCTGTTTTGGTGATGTTTTAAATGGTTTGAGCCAATTATCTAACTCCAAATATTTTGATAATGGTTTTACAAATGTTCCTGGATTATTTGCCATCTAATGAACATTTTCCCATCAGAATTTGAACAACTCCATATTTCACTTTTGAATTTGAGTTGATTTTCAGATGTGAATTTGAATTGGATCATTAACCCATATGACTTGGCACTGCAAATGATCATGACTTGGCAGTTTTAACAGAGTGTCACAGAGCTTATTACAAGGGGGTGTTATAAGTGCTCCTCCTCTAAAAGAAATTCTCGTCCCGAGAATTTAGGAGGTAGAAGAAAAGAGTCCGGGATATTCTTCCCGAAGATGATCCTCGCATTCCCAAGTGGCTTCATCTTCAATGTGATTCGACCATTGCACTTTTAGGAACTTGGTCGTCTTCTGACGAGTTCGACGTTCAGATTCGTCGAGGATGCGGATCGGATGCTCCTTATAAGAAAGATCATCTTGTAGCTCGAGCATCTCATGATCCATTGCACGGTGCGGGGATTCCTTGAAGCACTTACGAAGTTGCGACACGTGGAAGACATCATGAATATGGGAGAATTGCGGTGGCAATTCCAATTTATATGCCACCTGTCCACGTATAGCCACGATGCGGAAAGGACCAATATAGCGAGGAGCTAGCTTGCCCTTGATTCCGAAACGACGGGTGCCCTTCATTGGAGTGACACGAAGATATGCTTGATCACCAGGTTGATAGATCACACCCCATCGCTTGCGATCATAATTACTCTTCTGACGGTCTTGAGCTGCTTTGAGATTCTCCCGGACAATTCGGACTTGTTCTTCGGCATGCTGAATAATGTCCGGTCCAACAAGAGGTCGTTCCCCAGTTTCTGACCAATTCAGAGGGGTTTGACATTTACGACCATAAAGAACCTCGAAGGGGGCCATTTTCAAGCTGGCTTGATAGCTGTTGTTATAAGAGAACTCGGCATACGGGAGAGATTCCTCCCATTTCTTACCGAAGGATATAACACAGGCTCGAAGCATGTCTTCAAGCACTTGATTAACGCGCTCAACTTGGCCTTGGGATTGGGGATGATAAGCTGAACTCCAGGTAATATGAGTTCCCATTGCTTTCTGGAAACTTTCCCAGAAATGGCCAGTGAAAATGCTGCCACGGTCTGAACTGATTTCCTTGGGAATACCATGGAGTGAAACAATTCTGGAGATATATAAGTCTGCTAACTGACTAGCAGTAATAGTCTCCTTAACTGGCAGAAAGTGTGCAACCTTGGAAAGTTGGTCAACGACGACAAGAATAGCATCGTGACCCTTCTGAGACTTGGGAAGACCAGTAATGAAGTCCATTTGCACTTTATCCCACTTCCATAGAGGAATAGGAAGTGGTTGCAGAATTCCAGCAGGTTTCTGATGTTCTGCCTTGACGCGACGACAAACGTCACACTCGGCAACATAACGGGCAATATCCTGCTTCATCCTAGACCACCAGTACCTTTGACGAAGATCTCGATACATCTTGGTACTACCCGGATGGATAGATAGCGGTGTATCATGGGCCTCCTTCATGACTTTGTCTGTCATCAGCTCGTAGCGAGGTACTACAATGCGGTCTCGGAAGTACAAGGTTCCATCTTCAGCAATCGAGAAATCCCTGTACTTTTGAAGGTGAAGTTCTTTCTTCATTAGACTAATTTCAGCATCTTTGGATTGCGCAATCTTGACAGCTTTCTCAAGATCTGGCTGTATCACAAGGTTATTAAGAGAACCTTGCGGGATGATGCAGAGATTCAGCTTGCGCAATTCTTCATATAGCTGGGGTTGAGCTTGTTTAACCATGAGGTTACTACAATATGACTTGCGGCTCAAGGCATCAGCCATCACATTAGCTTTGCCAGGAGTGTAAGAAATACCACAGTCATAGTCGGTGATTGTTTCCAACCAACGCTGCTGACGAAGATTAAGTTCCGGTTGAGTGAATAAGTACTTCAAGCTCTGATGATCGGTGTAAATCTCACACCGATTACCAAGGAGGTAATGACGCCACTGCTTTAAAGCATAAATGACAGCAGCAAGTTCGAGGTCATGCACTGGGTAATTCTCTTCATGTGGACGCAGTTGTCGCGAAGCATAAGCAATTACTCTTCGCTCTTGCATTAGGACACAACCTAGTCCTTGGCGAGATGCGTCGCAGAAGATCACAAAATCTTTGCGAGAGTCCGGAGGAGCAAGGACTGGAGCAGAAGTCAGCTTGTCCTTGAGGGTCTGGAAGCTTTCCTGACATTTGTCTGTCCACTCAAACTTAACGCCTTTGTGAAGCAGATTAGTTAGGGGCTTGGCAATCTTGGAGAAATTCTCGATGAAACGGCGACAATAACTTGCAAGCCCGAGGAAACTTCTGACTTGCTTAACATTCTTCGGAGGGGTCCAGTCAAGAATAGCCTGAACTCGCTCCGGGTTAACTGCGATACCATCCTTGGAGATGACATGTCCAAGGTAGGTTACCTCAGAAAGCCAGAATTCACACTTAGAGTACTTGGCATATAACTTGTGCTCTCGTAGTCTCTCCAGAACAAGACGAAGGTGCTCAGCATGTTCTTCTTTGTTCTTCGAATAAACCAGAATATCGTCCAGATATACCACGACGAATTTGTCGAGGTAATCCATGAATATGTAATTCATTAGGCGGGAGAATGTAGCTGGAGCGTTTGTTAAGCCAAACGACATGACTGTGTACTCGTAAGAGCCATAACGAGTAACGAATGCAGTCTTTGGAATATCCTCTTCGCGGACACGGATCTGGTGATAACCCAACCTCAAGTCGAGTTTAGAAAACACCGAAGATCCAGCAAGTTGGTCATATAAATCGTTGATCCGGGGAAGTGGATATTTATTCTGAATGGTTGCCTGGTTGATAGGACGATAATCTTGGACCAACCTATTCGTTCCATCTTTCTTCTTGACGAAAAGAGACGGTGCTCCCCAGGCAGAGGAACTAGGGCGAATGAAACCCTTCCTTAAGGATTTATCAATTTCCTCCTTAAGCTCGATGAGGTGGTGCGGCGGCATCTTGTAAGGACGCTTCGCAATAGGAGTGGTGCCAGGCTTCAAGTCGATGACGAACTCGACAGCTCTAGCAGGGGGTATTCCTGGAAGTTCTTCTGGAAAAACATCCGGGAAGTCACAGACAACTGGGATATTCTCGATCCCATCAAGTGGAGAAGCATTCAACGCATTTAAGGCATAAATTTGAGCCTCAGCGTTCTGGGTGAGATAAGCTTGATAATTCACTATCTCATTCGATGGGTGCAGGAGATGCACGACTTTAGTGGCACAATTGATTGAGGCGTAATGAGCCTTCAACCAATCCATTCCCAAGATAAGATCAATCTTGGAAGATTTCAGAATAATGGGGAAAGCTGGAAATTTCTCTCTTCAATCATAATATTGACTTCGGGGCTGAATATGGTGGCTTGACACCGACCCGCGGGAGTGTTCACTACTAAAGGGTGGTGTAGTGTTTCACATTTAACGTCATGCAATAGTGCAAAATGCTCTGACATGAATGAATGCGATGCTCCTGAATCAAATAAAACAGATGCTGGTACTGAATTAACGAGAAGTGTACCCATCATAGTATCTGGTTGATCTGGAGCTTCAGACATGTTGACGTGGTAACTCTGCCCACGACCATAAGGAGGTCTGGCATTATAGTTGCGCTGTTGAGAAATACCACGGCCAGCAGAAGGAAGAGCCAGTTGATTCTGATTCTGAGAACAATCTCTAGCACGGTGACCTGGCTTGCCACACTTGAAGCATAGTCCGCTGTCAGGACGAGGTGCTGGAGCTCGAGGTGCTGGAGCTGGCAGAGGCTGCCTCGGTGGTGGAGGTGGCAGGCGTGGTGCAGCATAAGAGGGCCTGTGTGCAGGAGCTGCTGAACGGAACATGCCTTGAGGGAACCAGATGCGTCACTTCTGGGAAGACGAGCCCGAAGATGAGCCTGACTCACGGGTGCGTCTGGACGCTTCCTTATGCTTCTTCAGTCCAGTTTCAACCATGATAGCCTTATTCACCAAGGTGGCGAAATCAGGGTAATCTTGAACAAGAAGGGCTAACCGAATGTCATGGTGCAGTCCTTCACGAAACTTCTCCTGTCTGCGTTCATCAGTAGGAATGTCCTCTTCAGCGTAGCGAGATAAGTCTAGAAACTCGCGCTGATAGACTTCCACAGTTTTGTTTCCTTGAACAAGGCTACGGAACTCAGCCTTCTTCCTAGCTATGACAGCTAGAGGAATGTAGCGGGCACGGAAAGCAATCTTGAACTCTGCCCAAGTGACGACAGTACCAGGCGGTAGAGTCTGTCGGTGAGTGGCCCACCATTGGGTTGCGGGACCCTTCAGAAGATAAGTCGCAAAAGTGACATAGTTAACTTCGGCAACACTAGCAGACTCCATCTCATGAGAGATGTCACGCAGCCAGTCATCTGCATCTAGTGGGTTGACTGTGTTGCAGAAAAATGATGGACTGAGCCTCATAAACTCTGGCAGGGTAATGGATGGTGGCTGCTGATTAGCATCAGGACGAGGGAATTGCTGCATAATCCCCGTCATAAACTGGCGGTTGAGTTCAAACTGTTGCATCATCGCCGCCATGTAATCAGGTGGTGGCGGGGGTGGCAGGTTGTTGTCAGCCTTCCTGCTGTTTCAACAGGGGTATTTCAGCAATAGCTTATGCAAGTGTTTAACAATAAACATGAGGTAACTCGACATTATTGAAAGAGTGCAATAGATGCTTAAAGTAGTCATTAAGACATACAGATCCATACACAGTCGGTTAAAATCGGGCAGCATAACGACGCAAATTGAAAAATCAGAGACACACTAGGCGGCACGCAGGCACGCGGTAAGGAAGTACACAACGTGACATAGCAAAGGCTACATCAGCGTCGGAGAAAACCACTGAAACGGGGTAACTGCAAGTGCGGCCGACGAATGTTCGTCGTGGCAGGATCCTGTGCTCCATGTGCACTCTGATGCAGAACCTGGTCTCGAACTGTAAGAAGAGGTCCACGTGCAGGCGTGTGACCTCCCACTGCAGGCCAATCAATACCTGGCGGCATCTCGGTCCTGCGTGGGTAAAGAATATCCTCCGGATGTATCCCTGCACGAACAGCTGGTAGCAACTGTGTCATAGCCTCGTATTAGCGTGCTCGAGTGGCGAACAACTCGACGGCAAGAGCCCGAACAGTGCGATCCAGAGCCTGAGTGCACTGAATCAGAACCTGCGGGTCGTAGCGTCGAGACTCGTACGAGGCACAGATAGCTGTGTAAAATCCAGTAGCATCTCCAATAGGTGCATACGGAATGTACCGAAACACAGTATCATCCAAGTTAGCATTGTGCTCTCCTCGGAGTCGTACGACAGCAGAGTAGGCGGCATCATGTACTGCCATCTCAATCGTCACGCCTATTCCGTGAAAAAGGTGTAGCTCGGTGTCTGAGTTGTTCTGCTGATCATAAATCCAAACTTCAGCATAATACTGTTCCTGGTTGAACTCGCGGTAAACCTCATAGACCATGTACTCGGGATACCAGCGGTAACCCAGTCTACTCAGGAGGGCGATCAGAAACAGCTGGAAATCCAGGGGCATCACGAGCCCAAGTGCGACGCACAAGCTGGGTCGTAGGCCGCGGTGGAAACAGTCGATCCATCTGAAACAGAGAGGTTCAGGGTTGTCGTAAGACAATGTGAAATATAACCAATCTCGGAAGGAAAGGTTAAACAAAACAATGGAAAGAAAAATGATTATCAGACTAATCAGATCAAAGTCAGGGAAATCGCACTGAATCCAGCTCTCCGGGTGGATAGAATTAACGAGATCCTAAATGTCGGTGTTAGTAAATTTTATTAAACCTGAATAGATGAGAGATTAGAGTCCCAGAGTAAAGACGAGGAATAAAAGATCCTAATACCACCCAGTTGGCGACGTGGGCCCGTAAGCCACACAGCCAAGTTAGTAAAACAGTTTTTGACCACTAGACTCAACTTCGGCCAAGGAATTGGGAAGGGGGATACCTAGAGGCAGTCGGCTCTGATACCAACCTGTGACGACCCCGGCTTAATCGTGCACTAACCATACACGCAAATGCACACGATCAAGCCTAAGGACTCACTTGAAGATATCACAACACAACTCTAAAACATAAATAAAGTCATACAAGCTTTATATTACAAGCCAGGGCCTCGAGGGCTCGAATACATAGCTCGATGGCATACAAGCGTCAGCGGAAGCATTAGATATCTGGGTACAGATATATTACATAGAGAGAATTAGGCCTTCACAGAGGTGGGGTAAAATAAAATACTACGATCGAAAGGCGTAGCCCTCCTGCCCTGGACCCTCCGATCCTACTCCTGGTCGTCAGTCGGCTCCTCGTAGTAGTAGTACTCGCCAGGCGGGTAGTAGTACTGGTCGTCGGCTGGGGCGTCTGGCTCAGGGGCTCCGTCGTCTGGTGGCATCAAATGGATTATGGGGGAAAAAGAAAATAAAGCAAACGTGAGTACTCATCCAAAGTACTCAGCAAGCAAGGATCTACACTACATATGCATCATTGTCAAAGGAATGGCTGTATATGTGGACTGGGCTGCAGAAATGCCAGAATAGAGGGGGAAAGCCTAGTCCTATCGAAGACTAGCATCTTCAACAATCTTCGACAGTCTTGCAGCATCAGGAGAGAGCAGATGAACATAATGTAAAGTAGTAGTAGTGTCATCAACCTCGACCTGAGATCCTTTCTCGACTCCCTGCGAGAAAGCAATCCCAGAGCCGTACTATCCAGTTCTCATCACATGTTCTAGTTGTACCGATCGGGATACAACTCCGAGTGTCCGTTACCGTAGGACAGGCTATCGATAGAAGTTTCTTCCCTGCAGGGGTGCACCAACTTACCCACCACGCTCGCTTAACTCTGGCCGGACACACTTTTCTGGGTCATGCCCGGCCTCGGCTAAGCAACACGCCGCAACCCGACCAAATACTTAACAGAGAGGTCAGCACGCCGGACTAACCTATGCCCCTAGGGGTCTTGGGCCATCGCCCCGGACGCTCCTGCACGTTGCGTACACCGCCGGTGAGCAGACCTAGCAACCCCTTAATACAAGCGCGGTTGCGTTCCCAGTCCAACCCAGCGTGTGCCGCTCAGTTGCTGACGTCTATTAAGCTTCGGCTGAAGTATACGACGCAGAACGCCCATACTATGCCCACGTGATGGTTAGTGCTATCGGGCCAAAGGCCCCTCGGATCAAATATCCAAACCGTAGTGGATTAGGAGCGCGCGGAAACGAGCAGAGACTCATGATCGATGTGACCCCGTCGCCCCGTCTCGAGGACTTGCGGCAAGGGCTAAGGATGCCCGGCCACGCCTCGTAGTTATCTCGCGGGCACCATCCAGGTCAACCCGACTCCACATCACTTCGCGTTAAGCTCGCGCCGGTACCCCTCAGGGCCGACCCGTCTTTAGTATCATGGTTTAGTGCAAGTCATAATATCCAAGGTAACTGTGTGTCTGACACCGAAGGGAACCCTGAGGAATCACCCTCGACGGAATTCCCGCTCGATGTTATCATCAAGGTGAACGAAGGAGGAATCACCCTCGAGGTCCACACTTGAAAGGTTGCACGACGATGTCGTTATCGGGGGTGGTGTAGGAGGAATCACCCTCGCTTACCACGACCGAGTAACTAACCTACAAGGTTAACATCAGAAGTGCTGACGAGGTATCACCCTCGGCACTCGACGATAACCCAGCAGTGTCGAGCAACATAGGGAGAAGTGATGTGCGGTGCCAGGGTCTAGTCTTCAATCCCGATGATCGGGTCTTCTGATATCCAGCAGGGCAGTCGGGATCAAGTGGGGGTCTCTGCCGTGTCTCTACCCAGCCTATACTAATCAGTCTAGGATAACCAGTAAGGTAACAAGGCAGGGTACAATAATCCGGCTATGCAGCAGATATAGGAAAACAGTAGCAGTAGCAGTTCTAATGCAAGCATAAGAGAGAAGAGAATAGGCGATATAGGCATGCTCAAAATGGGGGTGCTTGCCTGTTTGCTCGGGGGCAAGGGCAAGGTCGCCTGTGGTGTCGTCGGGGACGTAGTCGTACTCCTGAGCTGCGTCTGCCTCGGGAGCTACGTCAACGTCGGGGTCTACCGAGAGAGGAGAGGGGGAAGAAACAGGTAAACATAATGCAAACAAATGCAATACGGTGCGTGTGATGCTATGATGCAGTGCAGGGTTGCCTAAATATGCGTCTAAGACATTTTAGTTATTTTTAGAATTATTCTGGGATTTAATATCCGACGTGTGTGCACTATTCATCTGCCGGATTCGGGTCCGGAGTTACGAGTTCTTCTACGTAGGGGGTTCCGATGGAGAAACAGACGGCATGATTAGACTCGTCTCGTCGTTCTGAGCAACTTTCATGTTTTAACTTTTTCGATCTGAGCTACGGTTTAAAAGATATGAATTTTTGAAGATTAATTGAATTTTCGGAATTTATTTATTTAATAAACTCAACATTATCCAGAATAGTGCCTGATGATGTCAGCATTGCGTGAGGATGACGTCAGCATGCAACAGTGGCGCTGACTGGTCAAATATGACATGTGGGTCCAGTGGGACCCACACGTGAGTCTCTGTTTAGTCTAACAGTGGATTAACTTAATCCACAGGGTTAATTAGGGGGCGGGCCCCACTTGTCAGTGAGACATTAGGCTAATCTAATTAATTTTATTTAATTAACTGTTTAATTAGTCTAATTATCGAATGGGGCCCAGATGTCAGCTACAGGGGTGAACAGTGCCCGCGTTGACTCGGGTCAACGCGGTCAACGGAGCAGCGAGGCCCACCGGCCAGCGACCCAGACGGGTCTACGTGGCGGCCAGGTCAGCGGACGGCCGGCGGCAGGTCGCCGGTGACCAAAACAGCGGCGGCGCGGCCCGGGGCTCGCCGGACTTCGCCCACAGGCCACCAAAAGGGATGGGGCCGGGTGCGTTTGAACGGCCATTCGTCGGCGCGTCTAACGGTGGCGGTGAGGTGGCCGGAAACGACGTGTGTCGCCGACGGCGAGCTTTGCGGCGGGCGCCGGAGTTCGGTCATCGACGGGATCAAGGCAGCAGCGCGCAAGTGACCAAATGGCGAGGCTGTTGGGAACCTACTCGATGCGCTGAGCGCAAAGGGCTCGGCCCGGTGACCATTTGGTCACCGGAAGGGCGCCGGCGGCGAGCTCATGCGGAGGCGCGTTCGGGCGCCGGTGAGACTAGGGCTAGGGAGCGTGCGAGGCCAAACAGAGAGACGGGGAAGGTAGAGTGGCTCACCGTGCGGCTAAGAAAAGCCCTCGTTAGGCTTAGTAGCTGCCGGAGTTCGCCGGGGACGACGGAGATCGTCGGAGCAGAGGCGGAAGGGGATGGCGTCGCGCGGCACCAACGGGGCTCCTCCGCTCCACCTGAGTGCGCCAGACGATCGAGCAGACGACGGCGGAGACGAGGGACACCTAGACGAGGCAGGGCGAGGCCGGTGGCCGCGAGCACGGCGTCGAGCAGCGGCGGCTGCGTTCGGCTGCTCCCGGATCTGAGGAGGAAAAGAGGCGGGGCGAGCGAGAGGAGAGGGGAGAATGACGGAGAGGCCAGGGAGGAGTGGAGGGCGTCGGTCTTATCCCCTCCTCCTCACTGTAGTGTCGGCGGCGTCGCGCTGTCGGCGCCGAAGCGGCGAGCGCGCGTCTGACCACGGGCGTGGCGACACGGCGACGGAGAGAGGTGAGGTGGGCCGGCTGGGCTGGGCCAGTGCACTGTGCACTTGGTCCAGTCCAGCTTTAGCTTTTTTTTCTTTTTCTTATTTTCTGTTTTCTTTTCTGTTTTGTTAATGGTTAGGCCTCTTTTACTATTTTGTAAAATATGGGAGTTGACCCAAATAACACCATGCAGCATTGCCTTTCACCAAAAATTGGTTTGGGCAGATTTGGAATTCATTTGTGTTTGAAATGATTTAAAATGGATTGGAATATCCTGTTTTGGTGCTGTTTTAAATGGTTTGAGCCAATTATATAACTCCAAATATTTTGATAATGGTTTTACAAATGTTCCTGGATTATTTGCCATCTAATGAACATTTTCCCATCAGAATTTGAATAACTCCATATTTCACTTTTGAATTGGAGTTGATTTTCAGATGTGAATTTGAATTGGATCATTAACCCATATGAATTGGCACTGCAAATGATCATGACTTGGCAGTTTTAACAGAGTGTCACAGAGCTTATTACAAGGGGGTGTTACATAGGAGTACTATAGGTACTGACTTTTTTTCAAAACAATTTTTTCAAATTAAGATTTTTTTATAAAAGCACATATTTTAAAATAATGACATATTTTCAAATTTTTTGAACATTTCACCGAAAAGGCGAACATATTTCAAATATGCGATTTTTTAAAAATATGAACATTTTTCTATATTGCGAATATTTTTTTCCAAATTCATGAACTTTTCTTCAAAATAGTGAACATTGTTCTGAAACCACGAATTGTTTTTCAAATTTGCGAACATTTTTTGAAAAAACTTGCACATCTTGTGAAATTTATGAACATTTTTGTAAAACGGGAACATTTTCTTAGATTTGTGAACACTTTTTGAAAACAAGAATTTTTAACAAATTCACGAATAATTTTTGAAACACAAATATTTTTTTAAATTTGTGAACAATTTTTTAGAACACATACATTTTTTCAAATTTGTGAACATTTTTCTGAAAGAGCGAACATTTTTTGCAAAGACCTCCTATGCGTCGCATCGTGCGACGTATTGTCGAGCAAACGCACAGGGAAGTCTGCACCTGGGCCGGCCCAGTAGTGAGTATGCACCCTAGCATGGGATCAAAAATCCAAAAACGGTTGTGAGCACGATGCTAGCCAATAGACCAAATAAACTTTGGTGACTTGTAAGTAGCGCATGTCATTAAGAACTACCTACTCATACGGATATGTTGTAGCTGAGTAAAACAATACTATAGGAATACTATAGCTACTGAATTTTTTTTAAACAATTGTTTCCAATTAAGAATTTTTCGTAAAAGCACACATTTTAAAACAATTAAATGTTTGCAACATTTTGAACATTTCCCCGAAAAGGCGAACATATTTTCAAATATGCGATTATTTTTAAATATCATCATTTTTCTATATTGCGGCCATTTTTTTTTCAAATTTACGAACATTTCTTCAAAATGGTGAACATAGTTCTGAACGCACGAATTGTTTTTCAAATTTGCGAATATTTTTTTCAAAAAATCTGGACATCTTTTGAAATTGATGAACAGTTCCTAAAACGTGAACATTTTCTCAAATTTGTGAACAATTTTTCAAAAAAAAAATCTTAACAAATTCACGAATTTTTTTAAACACAAACATTTAAAAAAATTTGAAACAAATAGAACACGTACATTTGTCCAAATTTGTGAACATTATTTTGAAAGTGTGAACATTTTTTGCAAAACCGAAATTTTGTCAAATATGTGAACAATTTTGTTATTGAACATTTTTTTTTAAATTTGTATGTTTTACAAAAAAATAAAAGACATTAAATGGAAAGAAAAGATAAAAGAAGAAAGAAATAGAAAATAAAAAATGATAAGAAGACAGAAAATAAAAAAATAAAAAGAAAAACGCGAAGGAAAACCAGCCACAAAACACAACAGGAAAAAAAAACCACAATACCTATCCTAACCGCTAAAATGGGCCCTGGCCCAGCCGAGCCTTCGCCTGGCTCGTCTGTGCGAAGCTTCGCCAATTTGACCCAGAATGCATCAAATAGGAAGTCCCTCTCTGTATAGGAGAACCCGGAACATGCTTGTGGATGGTAGGTGCAAATGGGCCACCATTTCAAATTCAAGTGATGTTGGCAAATTTGAAAAATGTTCACTTGGTTGATTTTTTCCTGAATTCAAAAATATTCATCAGTTTATATAAATATTCATTCATAAATTTGGAAAATCTTTGCGAAGTCTGAAATCGATGAACTCTTTTTCAAAATTGATGAAACTTTTTTTCAAATTGATGAATTTTTTCAGAATCGATGAACTCTATTTTGAGAATCGATGAGTTTTTTTTTTCAGATTTTGTGAATTTCAATTTTCATGAAGTTTTTTGAATTCGTGAAATTTTTGAATACATGAACTTTTTTCTAATTCGTGATTATTTTTTAAATCTGTGGACTTTTGAATTTTCTTCACGTTTTTGTCAAAAGAAATCACGTTTTCTATTTTTTTTGAAATAATTTAAAAAATTACCTAGGAATGTACGTGCAATAAATAGCGTGGCTACAGTTCTTCATACTTATATACTGTCGCGCTATAATATTACACAAGTGCCTAGTTGGTGTAGTGGTGAACAAACCACGTACTGGACGTTAGGGCACGAGTTCGATTTCGCAGCAGGACCATATTTTCTTTTGTTTTCTCTTTTTGCACGTCTTTGCACTGGTGCATGTTCGTGGGCCGGCTCAGTCGCATCGCCTTCGGGCGCCAGGACGAGGAACCGGCGCTGAGAGCGCCGGTTAGGAGCTCCCGCGGGCAAACCACTAGGCTATACCAGTGGTCGTGAAAATTTGCTTTTTTATTTCTTTTATTGTTTCCTCAGTTAGTGGTTTTTTCCCTGGACGTTTTTATTCAGGTTTTCTTTTTTCTTTCTTTCTCCTCTCTCCTTTTTTCTTAAATGCCTAGATTACTTTCAAATTCATGAAGCTTTTTTCAAAACCGGTGACCTTTTTTCCCTAAATGCATGAACTTTTATTCAAATTCGTGAACATTTGTTTTCAAAATCGATGAACTTTTTCAAATTTGTCAACTTAAAAAAAAATAGATGAACTACTTTTCAAATTCGATGAACTTTTTATAAATTCAATGTTTTTTTAGAATTGATGAACTTTATTTTCAAATTCGATGAACTCTTCCAAATTCAGTGAACTTATTTTCATATTTGATGAACTTTTTTAAAATTTGATGAACTTTTTTAGTGTTTTTGTGAACTTTTTAGAAAATTGATTCAAAATTGATGAAGTTTTTTTGAGATTGGATGAACTTTTTTCAAATTCAATGAACTTTTTCAAAATTCACCTAATTTTTTTTAAAATTGACTTTTTTCAAATCCGGTGAACTTCTTTTTCAAATTCGATAAAGTCTTCAAGTTCGATGAACTTTGACCAAATTCATGAACTTTTTCTATTTTTTGTAAACTTTCAATTGTGGTTTTGTGAATGCTTTTTCCAAATTATGTTTTCTTTGTTCAAATAATTAATAGTGGGTATAAAATATTACTATATGTTTAATGTTTGTACTTAAAGAAGGGTGAAATAGCATTATTTTGTGTAGTAATCAACAAATTGGCACTTGGTTTAGTTGTTACTCCCTCTGTCCTTTAAAGAGTGTACTTCCACCTTTATTGGAAAGTCAAACTTTTTTATGTTTGACCGTATTTATATAATAATACGTCAATATTTATGCCATCTAATTAATAGCATTTGATTCATGATAAAATATACTTTCATCATATAGCTATTTGGTTTCACAAATATTGATATATTTTTGCATAAATTCGGTCAAAGTTTGAGATAGTTTGACTCTCCAACAAAGTTGAAAGTACACTCTTTGAAGGACGGAGGGAGTAACTCGCATTGGCAGTTACAGTGGCGACCCAGGTTCGAGCCCTACTTCTTCCGAAATAAACCTGTAGTTTTATCTTCGCGTTTTGCTTTTATTGGTAGGTTTTTGGGCCGGCCCGCTGTGCATCACATGCGAGCGCCAGAAGCGCAAAGCGGTGCCTACAGCGCTAAATAGGACCTCCCGCGTGCTAGCATGTTTGCCAGGACGGATCCTATTTGGCGCTTCAGGCGCATGTTCGCAAGCGGGCGCCTAAAGGGCGCATCTAGTTGGGCTTGGCCCATCTTCCTGTTCTTTCTGTTGTATAAACCAACAAAATGAATGTGCGGCCAATTGTATTCGAACCATCGACATCCCTGTCGTTCGTTCACTGCACTAACCACCCCACCTGATTTACCTCATGTACTCAATTGCATCTTCTTCACTCGTTTCTTTGTATCTCTTTTACCTTTTTCTTTTTTCTTTTTGTTTGATTTTTTATTCCTTTTCTATTTTTCTTTTGCTAAATTGATTTTTTTTCGAAATTGATGTACCATTTTTCACAAATTCGATGAACTTTTTTTCGAAATTGATGAACCATTTTCAAAATTTTAATTTTAAAAAAATTGATAATATATATTTTTAAAATTGATGAACCTTTTTGTCAAATTTGTGAACTTTTTTCAAAATCGATGAACGTATTTTCAAAATTGATGAACCTTTTCCAAATTTGTGAACTTTTTAAAAAATTGATGAGCTTTTTTCTAATTCGTGAACTTCTTTGAATTTGTGAATCCTTTTTATTACATGATTTTTTTAAATCTGTGAACTTTCAAATTGTGTTCACATTTTTTTCTCCAAAAAATCATGTTTTTCTAAATCTATGTGCAATAAATAGCACGGCTACAGTTGTTTTTAAAAAGTTCGCAGTGGGCAGTAGTGCATTGTTGTTCTAGTGGTTAGCCAATCTGCATTGGAGCTAAACGGTGTGAGGTCAAATCCTCGCAGGAGCAACATTTGAGGTGTTTTTTTTGCTATATATACATTTTCGCTGCACCGCGTGTCATGGGCTGGCCCACCAGACGCGGCTAGCGAGCGCAAGTTCCTGAACCGGTGCATAAAGCGCCGTATAGGAGAAGGAAGAATTAGATTAAGGCTTTGATGCACACAGATGGTAGTCTCTCGGAGGATAATGGTGAGACGGAAAACATGGTAAGCTCTTTCTATAAAACCTTATATACTTCACAGGGAGTGCAAGATGTGGATAGAGTTATTGGGACAGTTCCACGTAAAGTGACAAGTGATATAAATGCTTAGCTCAAGTGCTCAACGCACCTTATACCTAGCAGGAAGTGAAGGACGCTCTGTTTCATATGTTTTGTTGGGAAATGTAGTAGAAAACAAAAAAATTCGCACATACGATCACCCAAGATCAATATGAAGATGCATAACGGGTTGGGATCACGATCTTTACCGTCACCGAGTTGCAGCGGAAGAAGAATGTATCGGTGTAGATCGTACTTGGATTCCCTCGATCCGTCGATGAATGATCCCACGAACCGCCCACGAACAGTCCCTCGAACCGAAGACCGGAAGCACGACCTCTTTATTTGGTTGCAAGCGTGTAGCCTTCACGATCTGGCAGCACTTCGCTGTCCAGAGCTAATCATCGCCGGAGAATTAGAGGGAGGAGATTAGAACCACACGGGGCTTCTAATTATGAGGACAAGAGGATTAGCCTAACTCTAATTAGTCAACTAGGACCAACTAAAACTAAGACTAGAAGAACTAGAGGGGACTCCAAAACTTGCATCGTTCAAAGGACAAAATCCACTAGTATATATAGGTTGGGGGGGGGGGGGGGAAGAGGACAACCACCAAGGAAGGAAAGCGCCTACTTGGTGTGTTGGTCCTGGGGGAGGAGACTCCTCCCCTAGTAGGATTCCCCCCCCCCCCCCCCCCGCCCACGAGGAAAGGGGGGCGCCACCTCCACTTGGGCCTTTGTGGCCCAAGTTGCCTTCGTCCTCTTGGCCTTTTATAGGCCCGTTGATATTTAAATTAAATATAAAATATTCTAAATACTTTTATAGGCCCGTTGATATATATATATATATAAACATCTCCCGAAGTATTTTTCACCTATATATAATTTATCGGTAATACCCGGTATTACTCGATACTCACCGAAACCCTTCCGGTGACCCCGAAACGCTTCCAGATCCTCTCAAAACTATTCCGAATATTCATGAAATAATTTCACAAATATATTCTCATGACTCCCTTGCTACTAACACTTAGCAGATCGTGATTGCCTTAAGCTTGTGACCCTGTAGGTTCGGTAACTCATAGACATGAATGGAACCGTTCGTTCAACGACCGACAGCGAGACCGTGGATGTCCATATCGATCCCTATGAGCACATGAATGATATTCGAGTGAAACTTCGGTTAGCATGTGATGTTACCTTTGCTTTGCGATACTTTACAAAGTCGGGGATGCATCGGTATCCTTCTGAGTCATCACCATGAGCTCATTATACCGAAATCCTTGTTAACGATTTTTTTTCTTCTTTCTCGTTATTGTGTTCCGGCATCCCCGTGACGAAGTCACATGTGTCTGGCCAGATGATGATTGATGCCGTCACACCGAGAGGGCCCTAAGAATATCTCTCCATCGTTGGAGGAGCAAATCCCACTTTCGACCTATCTAGTCCCTCGTCAAACTTTTCGAAGAACCTGTAAGTTGTCATTATGATCACCGTGTTACCGGTGACATTTGAGCAACTCCAAAGTCCACCGTACGGTAAGAAGTGACTACGATACTCTCATGGTCTAAGGAGCAAAGTCACATGTTAACACTCCGTGTTATTACAATTGATTACATATGATATTAACTCAATTTATAACAAACAAGTTTGTGTCGTTTCAATATGATCGTTCTTCTAACGTCGAAATCTCAGTATTGTTTTAGGACTATCATTACACTTAACGATATCCTAAGATCTGGAAAACATGATCACCAACAACACTTGAGCTAGTCCTAGAGGCAAGACTAGGACCTTTTATTTACTGTTTATTATTACACATGTGCATATGAGTTTTCCACTGAATCGCATATTTTAGGATCATAGCAATTATAGCATAGAATACAAACTCTATAATTATGAATATGGAAATATAATAATATAAATATTATTTCCTCCATGTCATATTTCCAACATGTTCCCCATCAAATCACCAGGCCCTGAAGGTTTATCAATCCGTGGGAGGCGTAGGATGAAGATGGTCTCTCTCAAACAACCCTGCAAACAAATAACAAAGAGTCTCTTGTGTCCCCAACACACCCAATACAATGGTAAATTGTATAGGTGCACTAGTTCATTGAAGAGATGGTGATACAAGTGTAATATGGATAGTAGATATAGGTTTTTGTAATATGAAAATATAAAAACAGCAAGGTAACAAGTAGTAAAACAGAGCACAAACGGTATTGCAATGCTTAGAAACAAGGCCTAGGGTTCATACTTTCACTAGTGCAAGATCTCTCAACAATGAAAACATAATTGGATCATATAACAATCCCTCAACGTGCAACAAAGAATCACTCCAAAGTTCCTATCGTGGAGAACATAAGAAGAAATTGTTGTAGGTAGCAAACCACCTCAAAGTTATTCTTTCCGATCAATCTATTGAGCCGTCACTATAAGTGTCACAAACAGCCCTAGAGTTCGTACTAAAATAACACCATATGAAAACACATCAATCAACCCTAATGTCACCTAGATACTCCAATGTCACCACAAGTATCCGTGGGTCAATTATACGATATGCATCAAACAACTTCAGATTCATAATATTCAATCCAACACAAAGAACGTCAAAGAGTGCCCCAAGATTTCTACCAGAGAAATAAGGACGAAAACGTGCATCAACCCCTATGCATAGATTTGTCACCACGGGTATCCCATGCAAGACGTACATCAAGTGTTCTCAAATCCATGAAAGTATTCAATCCGATAATAGTGAAATCTCAAAGGTCAAACTCAATTCATCACAAGAAGATAGAGAGGGAGAAACACCATATGATTCAACTATTGTAACAAAGCTCGCGGTACATCAAGATTGTGCCAAATCAAGAACACGAAAGAGACAGAGATCAAACACACAGCTACTGGTACATACCCTCATCCCCGAGGGTGAACTACTCCCTCCTCATCATGGTGGCCGCCGGGAAGATGAAGATGGCCTCCGGTGATGATTTCCCCCTCCGGCAGGGTGCCGGAATGGGGTCCCGATTGGTTTTTCATGGCTACAGAGGCTTGCGGCGGCAGAACTTCTCATCTAGGGTTCTTTTCGAAGGTTTTGGTATTCATAGGAATTTTTGGCGTCGGTCTCACGTCAAGGGGGCCCACGAGAAAGCGACAAGCTCGGTCGCCCCTCCCTGGGGGTAGGGCGCGCCTAGCGAGCTTAATTCCTGCTCGGCCTCGAGTAGGTAAATGATAAAAGAAATAATTTATGAAGGGTGAATGCTAGCATAGTGCATAAATTTGATCAATGATAGTTCCAAACACTTTTTCTAGCATCATTATATATCATAAATAGTAGCTCATCTCATAAAACTTTTCATGATCAAATAACAAGCTATTCACATGTTAAAGCATAGACCATAAACTTTCTTGAAAACTAACAAACTATGTTCTCAGTCATCAAACAATTACAATTCATCTTATTTTCAGGAAGGGTCTATGTAAGAGCTATGATTTAGCAAATTCCACATACTCAACTATCATATAGTCTTCCATGATTGCTAACACTCAAAGCATATTTTTAGAACAAATAGCATCCATCGAACACAGAGAAAGATAGGGGCTTAATGTTTTGCCTCCCAACTTATTTATCATATAGATAATTGTCAACAATAATAATTCATGATAAAATATATTTGAATGGCCATATATGCTTGGATCTTTCCCCACCACATGATACTTGCCAATTAGAGAATAGTTGAGGTTGTAATGAGAAGGAATACTACTGACTCTTGCATAAAAGTAAAAGATAGGACCTTCGCAGAGGGAAGCAGGGATTTGCAGAGGTGCCAGAGCTTGAAGTTTTTAAAACAGAGATGAATATAATTTTGAGAGGTATGCTTTCATTGTCAACGTAATGACCGAGAGTTCCCAATATCTTCCATGCTAGACACATTATATGCGGTTACCAAACAGAAAGGTAAAGTTTTTACTACCCCTCCACCAACAAACACAAGCCATGGCGAGCCGAATCCTCGGGTGCCCTCCATACCAACAACGATCCGAGGGAGTTTTATTTCATTATTATATTTTGATTTTTATTTTGATCATAGGACTGGGCATTCCAATTACCAGCCACTTCCTCGTGAATGACAAGCGAATAAACACTCATAGTGAGAATAACCCACCTAGCATGGAAGATACTGACCACCCCCCATCGCTTCATGAGCGATTTGGGCATACAAAACAAATTATTGTTTCAAGATTTAGAGTTTGGCACATGCAAATTTACTTGGAACGGCGGGTAAATACCGCATATAGGTAGGTATGGTGGACTCATATGTAATAACTTTGGGTTTAAGGAAGTGGATGCACAAGCAGTATTCCCGCTTAGTACAGGTGAAGGCTAGCAAAAAGATCCTAAGCAACCACCACATGTTGGAGGATCCATAACAATATAACTTCTATACAAATATACCCAAACATAACTCATTACGTTGTCTTCCTTGTCCGACTTCAACTAATTTGCTCAAGTTTGAAAATAATTAATGGGGCTCACAATCATAGAATATGTCCAAGATAGTATATTTATATGTGAAATATCTCTTCCTTCAATATTCTTTCATGAATTGTTCAAGTGACCAATGTTGTGTTTGCTAATTTTCAAAAAAATTTACCATCTATACTTCTTATATGTGAAGTCATTACTCCCCATGGGATAAGCATATGAAACATATATGATTTCAGATTTATGATATTCAATTCATTCAACCATTTACTCATAGGATATAAGTGAAGCACGAGAGTAAATGACAAACTACTCCAAAAATATATAAGTGAAGATCAATGAGTAGTCAAATAATTAAGTAGCTATGTGAAGACTCTCTCTCATTTAAAAATTTCAGTTCTTAAGTATTTTATTCAAGCAGCAAGCAAAACAAAATAAAACGACATTCCAAGGATAGCACATATCATGTGAAGAAGCAAAAACTTAGGCTCAACCAAAATTGACCGATCATTGTTGAAGAAGAAAGGCGGGATGCCAACCGGGGCATCCCCAAGATTAGATGCTTGAGACTTCTTGAAATATTAACTAGGGATGCCTTGGGAATCTCCAAGCTTGAGCTCTTGTGTCTCCTTAATTCCTCTCATATCACGGTTTCCCTAATTCTTAAAAACTTCATCCACATAAAACTCAACAAGAACTTGTGAGATAAGTTAGTATAAATCAACGCAAAACCTTATCATTCTCTACTGTAGAAAATCACTAAAATTATAATTTGATATTGCATACTAAATCCTCTACATATTTAATACTCCTATCCTCAAATATAATCATTAAAAAATCAAACATATGCAAACAATGCAAACATAACAACAATCTGTCTAAACAGGACAGTCTGTAAAGAGTGCAATAATATACATACTTCCCTAACTCCAAAAATTCTGAAAAATTACCACACTGTAGAAAATTTGTGATATCTCACTGTGTAAAAGTTTCAAGATTTTATCATGTTCTTAATATTCACAAATATTCAAAACATAACAACAAACTTTCTGTTTTCAAACAGCAACATATAGAATTGCAAAATAAGCATGGTAAAGGCTATACTTGACATTTTTATTGGAATAAAAGATGCAAAACATTAATATAAATAACAGAAAGCAAATCCTAATAAAATAAAATGATTCTCCAAGCAAACTCATATCATGTGACGAATAAAAATATAGCTCCAAGTGAGGTTACCGATAATGTTGAAGACAAAAGAGGGGATGCCTTCCGGGGCATCCCCAAGCTTAGTTGCTTGGATCTTCCTTGAATATTACCTTGGGTTTCCTCGGGCATCACCAAGATTAGGGTCTTGACACTCCTTATTCTCCTCATATTGATATCTCACCCAAAACTTGAAAACTTCAATCACACAAAACTTAACGGAACTTCGTGAGATGGGTTAGTATAGTAATACAAATCATTCACTTGGGTACTGTCAAAGACAAGATTAATAATTTTTTCCACATAATTCCTACTTTACTCTATAATTTCCACAATTTATATTAAGCAATATAAGCCATAGAAACCATAAAACAAGCAAACTATGCATTGCAAACAGAATCTGTCAAAAACAGAACAGTCTGTAAAGATCTGAATATTGGATACACTTATGTTACTCCGAAAATTCTGAAAACTTAGTAAAACGTAGACAATTCGTATATAAATCATCTGGTAAAAAATTCAGAATTTTTCAAGGCTCCAGTGATTTTTAACAATTCTGTTACTGGGCACAAAAGTTTCTGTTTTTGCACAGGATCAAGTCAACTATCATCCACTCTATCCCAAAGCCTTTACTTGGTACTTTATTGAAACAAAAGCTATAAAACATGATTACTACAGTAGATTAATTATGTGAACACACAAAAACAGTATGGGTAAATGTTGGTTTGTCTCCAAACAAGCGCTTTTCTTTAATGCCTTTTTAGCTAGGCATGATGATTTCAATGATGCTCACAAAAAAGATAAGAATTGAAACATAATGGGAGCATCATGAAGCATATGACTAGCACATTTAATCCTAACCCACTTCCTATGCATATGGTTTTTGTGAGCAAACAATTTATGGGAACAAGAATCAACTAGCATACAACACATAGAGAGGAAACTTAATATTATTGAGATATGTAAAAGCATATGTTCCTCTCTCATAATAATTTTCAGTAGCATCATGAATGAATTCAACAATATAATTATCACATAAAGCATTCTTTTCATGATACACAAGCATAGAAATTTTATTACTCTCCACAGAAGCAAATTTATTCTTATGAATAATAGTGGGAGCAAACTCAACAAAATAACTATCGTGTGATACTTGATTGGCATAGTCAATTTGAGCACTAAAATCATGATGACAAATTTCATGGTTATCATTATTCTTAATAGCATACATGTCATCACAATAATCATCATAGATAGCAACTTTGTTATCATAATCAATTGAAACCTCTTACAAGATAGTGGATTCATCATTAAATAAAGTCATGACCTCTCCAAATCCACTTTCATAATTATTACAATAAGATTCAACAGCCTCCAAAATAGTGGGATCATTACCTAGAGTTGACACTCTTCCAAACCAACTTTCATCAATATAATCATCATAAGTAGGAGGCATATGCTATCATCATAATAAATTTGCTCATCAAAACTTGGGGGATTAAACATACTATCTTCATCAAACATAGCATCCCCAAGCTTATGGCTTTGCATATCACTAGCATCATGGATATTCAAAGAATTCATACTAGCAACATTGCAATCATGCTCATCATTCAAAGATTTTATGCCAAACATTTTATTGAATTCTTCTTCTATCAATTGAGCACAATTTTCCTTTCCATCATTTTCACGAAAGATATTAAAAATATGAAGCATATGAGGCAACCTCAATTCCATTTTTTTGTAGTTTTCTTTTATAAACCAAACTAGTGATAAAACAAGAAACTAAAAGATTCGATTGCAAGATCTAAAGATACCTTAAAGCACTCACCTCTCCGGCAACGGCACTAGAAAAGAGCTTGATGTATACTACACAACTTGTTCTGTAGACTCGTGTTGGGCCTCCAAGCGCAGAGTTTTGTAGGACAGTAGCAAATTTCCCTCAAGTGGATGACCTAAGGTTTATCAATCCGTGGGAGGCGCAGGATGAAGATGGTCTCTCTTAAACAACCCTGCAACCAAATAACAAAGAGTCTCTTGTGTCCCCAACACACCCAATACAATGGTAAATTGTGTAGGTGCACTAGTTCGGCGAAGAGATGGTGATACAAGTGTAATATGGATAGTAGATATAGGTTTTTGTAATCTGAAAATATAAAAATAGCAAGGTAACAAGTAGTAAAACGGAGCACAAACGGTATTGCAATGCTTAGAAACAAGGCCTAGGGTTCATACTTTCACTAGTGTAAGATCTCTCAACAATGAAAACATAACTGGATCATATAACAATCCCTCAACGTGCAACAAAGAATCACTACAAAGTTCCTATCGCGAAGAACATAAGAAGAAATTGTTGTAGGTAGCAAACCACCTCAAAGTTATCCTTTCCGATCAATCTATTGAGCCATCCCTATAAGTGTCACAAACAACCCTAGAGTTCGTACTAAAATAACACCATATGAAAACACATTAATCAACCCTAATGTCACCTAGATACTCCAATGTCACCACAAGTATCTGTGGGTCAATTATATGATATGCATCAAACAACTTCAGATTCATAATATTCAATCCAACACAAAGAACCTCAAAGAGTGCCCCAAGATTTCTACCAGAGAAACAAGGACGAAAACGTGCATCAACCCCTATGCAAAGATTACCCCAATGTGACCTCGGGAATCCGCGAGTTGAGTGCCAAAACATAAATCAAGTGAATCAATAGAACACCCCATTGTCACCACGGGTATCCCACGCAAGACATACATCAAGTGTTCTCAAATCCATAAAAGTATTCAATCCGATAATAGTGAAACCTCAAAGGTAAAACTCAATTCATCACAAGAAGATAGGGAGGGAGAAACACCATATGATCCAACTATAGTAACAAAGCTCGCGGTACATCAAGATCGTGCCAAATCAAGAACATGAGAGAGAGAGAGAGATGAAACACATAGCTACTGGTACATACCAGCCCCGAGGGTGAACTACTCCCTCCTCATCATGGTGGCCGCCGGGATGATGAAGATGGCCTCCAGTGATGATTTCCCCCTCCGGCAGGGTGCCGAAACAGGGTCCCGATTGGTTTTTCGTGGCTATAGAGGCTTGCGGCGGCGGCACTTCTCATCTAGGCTTCTTTTCGGAGGTTTTGGTATTTATAGGAATTTTTGGCGTCGGTCTCACGTCAAGAGGGCGCATGAGGAAGCGACAAGCTCGATGGCCACTCCTTAGGGGGTAGGGCGCGCCTGCGAGCTTGTGGTGTCCTCGTGGGTCTTTTGGTCCTCCCACGAAGCTTCGGGGGTCTCTTTTGGTCCACAAAAAATCACTGTAAATTTTCAGCCCATTCCGAGAACTCTCATTTCTGCACAAAAAACGACACCACGGTAGTTCTACGGAAAACAGCGTTAGTCCGGATTAGTTCTAATCAAATCATACCAAAACCATATAAAATTGTTGTAAACATGGCATGAATACTTCATAAATTATAGATACGTTGGAGATGTATCAACCAACAACGAGCGAGAGAGGTTATACGACCAAGTTGGATTCTGCTTGGTCCATGTTATAGTACGTCTTGGTGAGATGCCCTCTCCCATCGACTCAATGTGTGTGTGTGGGGGGGGGGAGTGGGGCTACTTCGCACTTCCCGCAACCTCCGTGGGGTCGGGGAAGTCCGGTTAATTCGCGAGGCACATGTGCCACATCAAAATTGTGAATTGGGTATTTAAATATCACACCACACCCTTTTCATACATGTAGTAGGGCCAACCGCAGGTGGTTCATATGTGGTCTCACCCATCTTGTGCCATAAGCACACATTTGTGGGCCGACACACGGTCCACCTTTGTTCGGAAGCGAAAGGGGGTCTGACCATGATGGACTCCTATAGGTTTTGTGTTATGATAGGGTGAGATTTTAGACTTAGCTATTTGGGGGCATGCGTTCATAGGTAGGATTCCCTTACCACCGACACGAAGTGGGGTTCGCAGGGGATGGTGGACTAGCAATAATGTGCGCTTTGTGCGATAGGTGCGACATCAAAGTTGTGCATTGGGTATTTGAACATCGAACCACCCTTTTCATACATATATTTGGTCCAAATGCAAGTGTGTTCGTGTTCTGACCCTTTCCCATGTTATTTTTTTGCCAAATTTATAAACAGCACACGAGTTGGATGCAACAACCGTCTGCGATTGGGGGCGCAACATAGAGAGAAAACTTAATATTATTGAGATATGTAAAAGCATATGTTCCTCTCTTATAATAATTTTCAGTAGCATCATGAATGAATTCAACAATATAATTATCACATAAAGCATTCTTTTCATGGTACACAAGCATAGAAATTTTATTACTCTCCACATAAGCAAATTTATTCTTATGAATAATAGTGGGAGCAAACTCAGCAAAATAACTATCGTGTGATACTTGATTGGCATAATCAATTTGAGCACTAAAATCATGATGACAAATTTCATGGTTATCATTATTCTTAATAGCATACATGTCATCACAATAATCATCATAGATAGCAACTTTGTTATCATAATCAATTGAAACCTCTTCCAAGATAGTGGATTCATCATTAAATAAAGTCATGACCTCTCCAAATCCACTTTCATAATTATTACAATAAGATTCAACAGCCTCCAAAATAGTGGGATCATTACCTAGAGTTGACACTCTTCCAAACCCACTTTCATCAATATAATCATCATAAATAGGAGGCATATGCTATCATCATAATAAATTTGCTCATCAAAACTTGGGGGATTAAAAATACCATCTTCATCAAACATAGCATCCCCAAGCTTATGGCTTTGCATATCACTAGCATCATGGATATTCAAAGAATTCATACTAGCAACATTGCAATCATGCTCATCATTCAAAGATTTTATGCCAAACATTTTATTGAATTCTTCTTCTATCAATTGAGCACAATTTTACTTTCCATCATTTTCACGAAAGACATTAAAAAGTTGAAGCATATGAGGCAACCTCAGTTCCATTTTTTTGTAGTTTTCTTTTATAAACCAAACTAGTGATAAAACAAGAAACTAAAAGATTCGATTGCAAGATCTAAAGATATACCTTCAAGCACTCACCTCCCCGGCAACGGCGCCAGAAAAGAGCTTGATGTCTACTACACAACTTGTTCTTGTATACTCGTGTTGGGCCTCCAAGGGCAGAGTTTTGTAGGACAGTAGCAAATTTCCCTCAAGTGGATGACCTAAGGTTTATCAATCCGTGGGAGGCATAGGATGAAGATGGTCTCTCTCAAACAACCCTGTAACCAAATAACAAAGAGTCTCTTGTGTCCCCAACACACCCAATACAATGGTAAATTGTATAGGTGCACTAGTTCGACGAAGAGATGGTGATACAAGTGTAATATGGATAGTAGATATAGGTTTTTGTAATCTGAAAATATAAAAACAACAAGGTAACAAGTAGTAAAACGGAGCACAAACGGTATTGCAATGCTTAGAAACAAGGCCTAGGGTTCATACTTTCACTAGTGCAAGATCTCTCAACAATGAAAACATAATTGGATCATATAACAATCCCTCAACGTGCAACAAAGAATCACTACAAAGTTCCTATCGCGTAGAACATAAGAAGAAATTGTTGTAGGTAGCTGATACGTCTCCAACGTATCTATAATTTTTGCTTGTTCCATGCTGTTATATTATCATTCTTGGATGTTTTACAATCATTTTATAGCAACTTTATATCATTTTTTGGGACTAAGCTATTGACATAGTGCCCAGTGCCAGTTGCTGTTTTTTTTTGCTTCTTTTTTACTTCGTAGAAAATCAATACCAAACGGAGTCCAAACACAGTGAAACTTTTTGGAGATTTTTTCTGGACCAGAAGACACCCGGTGGGCCAAAGAAGTACCAGAGGGGAGCTCCAAGGGGAGCACAACCCACCAGGGCGCGTCTGGGGGCCTAGGCGCGCCCAGGTGGGTTGTGCCCACCTCGGTGACCTCCCACACCGCCTCTTCGTCCTATAAATTGCCAAATATTCCAAAAACCCTTGGGGTAACCCTAGATCAGAAGTTCCGCCGCCGCAAGCCTCTGTAGCCATGAAAAACCAATCTAGACCCCATTCCGGCACCCTGCCAGAGGGGGAAATCATCACCGGTGGCCATCTTCATCATCCTGGCGGCCACCATGATGAGGAGGGAGTAGTCCACCCTCGGGGCTAAGGGTTTGTACCAGTAGCTATGTGTTTAATCTCTCTCTCTCTCTCTCGTGTTCTTGAGATGGCACGATCTTGATGTATCGCGGGCTTTGTTAATATAGTTGGATCATATGGTGTTTTCCCCTCTCTATCTTGTTGTGATGAATTGAGTTTTCCCTTTGAGATTTCATTTTATCGGATTGAATACTTTATTGGATTTGAGAGCACTTGATGTATATCTTGCTATGAATACCCGTGGTGACAATGGGGTATCATATTGATTCACTTGATATGTGTTTTGGCACTCAACTCGCGGATTCCCGAGGTGACACTGGGGTAATCTATGCATAGGGGTTGATGCACGTTCTCGTCTTTGTTTCTCCGGTAGAAATCTTGGGGCACTCTTTGAGGTTCTTTGTGTTGGATTGAGTATTATGAATCTGAAATTGTTTGATGCATATCGCATAATCAACTCACGGATACTCGCGGTGACATTGGAGATCTAGGTGACATTATGGTTGGTTGATGTGTATCATATGGTGTTATTTTAGTACGAACTCTTGGTTAGATCGATCGGAAAGAACAGCTTGGTGTTATTTTAGTACGAACTCTAGGATAGATTGATCGGAAAGAATAGCTTTGAGGTGGTTTCGTACCCTACAAACAATTTCTTCTTATGTTCTCCGCTAGATAGGAACTTTGGAGTGATTCTTCATCGCACTTGAGGGATGGTTATATGATCCAATTATATTAGCATTGTTGAGAGATTGCACTAGCGAAAGTATGGACCCTAGGCCTCATTTTCAAGCATTGCAATACCGTTTGTGCTCCGTTTTATCAATTGCTACCTTGCTATTTTTTATTGATCCTATTACAAAAACCAATATATACTATCATTACTACGCTTTTATTACCATCTCTTCACCGAACTAGTGCACCTATACAAATTACCATTGTATTTGGTGTGTTGGGGACACAAGAGACTCTTTGTTATTTGGTTGCAGGGTTGTTTGAGAGAGACCATCTTCATCCTACGCCTCCCACGGATTGATAAACCTTAGGTCATCCACTTGAGGGAAAATTGCTACTGTCCTACAAAACTCTGTGCTTGGAGGCCCAACACGAGTCTACAAGAATAAAGTTGCGTAGTAGACATCAAGCTCTTTTCTGGCGCCGTTGCCGGGGAGGTGAGTGCATGAAGGTATATCTTTAGATCTTGCAATTGAATCTTTTTGTTTCTTGTTTTATCACTAGTTTGGTTTGTAAAAGAAAATTACAAAAAAAATGGAATTGAGGTTGCATCATATTGTTCATCTTTATAATGTCTTTCGTGGAAATGATGGAAAGGAAAATTGTGCTCAATTGATAGAGGAAGAATTCTATAAAATGTTTGACAAAAAATCTTTGAATGATGAGCATGATTGCAATGTTGTTAGTATGAATTCCTTGAATATCCATGATGCTAATAATATGCAAAGCCATAAGCTTGGGGATACTATATTTGATGAAGATGATATTTTTAGTCCCCCAAGTTTTGGTGAGAAAAATTATTATGATGATTGCATGCCACCTATTTATGATGATTATATTGATGAAAGTGGATTTGGAGAGGTCATGACTTTATTTAATGATGAATCCACTATTTTGGAAGAGGTTGCAATTGATTATTACAACAAAGTTGCTATCTATGATGATTATGGTGATGACATATACGCTATATTGAATAATGATAACCATGAAACTTGTCATCATGATTTTAATTTCCAATCACATGATAGTTATTTTGTTGAGTTTGCTCCCACTACTATGAATGAGAATTTTTTTGCTTATGTGGAGAATAATAAAAATTTTATGCATGTGGATCATGAAAAGAATGCTTTATGTGATAGTTATATTGTTGAATTCATTCATGATGCTACTGAAAATTATTATGAGAGAGGACCATATGGTTTTACATATTGCAATAATATCAAGTTTCCTCTCTATGTGTTGAAAATCATGAAGTTTTGCTTGTTTTACCTTCCTATGCTAGTTGATTCTTGTTCCCATAAGTTCTTTGCTCATAAAATCCCTATGCATAGAAAGTGGGTTAGACTTAAATGTGCTAGTCATATTCTTCATGATGCTCTCTTTGTGTTTTAATTCTTATCTTTTATGCGAGCATCATTGAAATCATCATGCCTAGCTAAAAGGCATTAAAGAAAAACGCTTGTTGGGAGAAAACCCAACACTTTTACCTACTGTTTTTGTGTGTTCAAATGATTAGGCTACTGTAGTGATCTTGTTTTATAGCTTTTGTTTAAATAAAGTGCCAAGTAAAGCCTTTGAGATAGTGTGGATGATAGTTGACTTGATTCTGTGCAAAAACAGAAACTTTTGTGTCCAGTGCAGAAATTCCTGTATTTTACTTGAACGTGGAAAAATTCTGAATTTTTTAAATTTGATGTATATAGAAATTTTCTACGTTTTCCTAATTTTTCAGAATTTCTAGAGTTACAGAAGTATGACCTTAATTCAGATCTTTACGTACTGTTCTGTTTTTGACAGATTCTGTTTTCAATGCATAATTTGCTTGTTTTCTAGTTTCTATGGCTTATATTGCTTAATATAAATTGTGGAAATTTTATAGTACAGTAGGCGTTGTGTGATAACAATTATGAATCTTGTCTTTGACAGTACCAAAGTGAATGATTTGTCTCTATCATACTAACCCATCTCACGAAGTTCCGTTAAGTTTTGTGTGATTGAAGTTTTCAAGTTTTGGGTGAGATATCGATATGAGGAGAATAAGGAATGACAATACCCTAAGCTTGGGTATGCCCAAGGCATCCCCAAGGCAATATTAAAGGAAGATCCAAGCAACTAAACTTGGGGATGCCCCGGAAGGCATCCCCTCTTTCGTCTTCAACATTATCGGTAACCTCACTTGGAGCTATATTTTCATTCGTCACATGATATAAGTTTTGCTTGGAGAGTCATTTTATTTTATTAGTATTTGCTTTCTGTTATTTAGAATAATGTTTTGCATCTTTTATTTCAATAAAAGTGGCAAGGATAGCCATCACCATGCTTATTTTGCAAGTATATGAGTTGCTGTTTCAAAACAGAAAGTTTGTCGCTATTGCAAAAATTCCCGAGAAAAGTCAGAATGTGATAAAATAGTGAACTGTTTTGCAAAGTAAGCTATAATAAATTTTCTACAGTGTGGTAAATTTTCAGAATTTTTGGAGTTAGGAAAGTATGAGTACAATTGCACTCTTTACAGACTGTTCTGTTTAGACAGATTGCTGTTATGTTCGCATTGTTTGCATATGTTTGCTTGTTTAATGATTCTATTTGAGGATAGGAGTATTAAATATGCAGAGGCATTTAGTATGAAATGCTGAATGATAATATTAGTGATTTTCTACAGCAGAGAATGATAAGGTTTTGCATTGATTTATACTAACTTATCTCACGAGTTCTTGTTGAGTTTTGTGTGGATGAAGTTTTTAAGAATTAGGGAAACCATGATTTGAGAGGAATGAAGAAGACACAAGAGCTCAAGCTTGGGGATGACCAAGGCATCCCAAGTTAATATTCCAAGAAGTCTCAAGCATCTAAGCTTGGGGATGCCCCGGTAGGCATCCCACCTTTCTTCATCAACAATTATCGGTTAGCCTTGGTTGAGCCTAAGTTTTTGCTTCTTCACATGATGTGTGCTATTCTTAGAATGTAATTTTATTTTGTTTTGCTTGCTGTTTTAATAAAATACTTAGATCTGAAACTTTTAAATAAGAGAGAGTCCTCACATAGCTACCTATTTACTTAACTACTCATTTGATCTTCACTTATATCTTTTTGGAGTAGTTTGTCATTTACTCTCATGCTTCACTTAGATTATTTTGAGAGTTGAAAATTTTGAAGAAATACTTATGCTCTCGTGCTTCACTTAAATTTATTTGAGAGCTTGTTAGTAGCAATGGTAATATATAAATTTAGTCCCAAAGTGATGGATATTCAAGAGGGATATAATAAAAACTTCCATGTAGATCATTGGATATGATAAGTTTGATACCTTGCAATAGTTTTCCGATATGGAGATAATAATATGTGAGTCATGTTGGTGAGTAATTATGCTTTAGTAAGAATATTGGTGTTAAGGTTTGTGATTCTCTATGCAAGAACGAAAGTCAATAATTATGCAATGAAATTACATCCTACTTGTGATGCATTATTCGGTGTTAGTTATGCTCAATGCTCGTTTATGGAAATTTTTGTTTCTTGGTTGGTTGCTTCTCAATCTATTTGCTAGCCTCCATTTGTACTAAGTGGGAATACTACTTGTGCATCCAAATTCTTAAATCTAAAGTTGTGCCAAATGAGTCCACCATACCTACCTATATGCGGTATTTCCATGCCGTTCTAAGCAAATTTGTATGTGCCATCTCTAAATTTTCAAAATGATTTCCTTTTTTTGTGTGCTCGTACCGCTCATGAAGCGGCAGGGGGTGGCCAATATTTTCCATGCTAGATGTGTTATTCTCAAGATGAGTGTTTATTCACTTGTCATTGCACGAGAGTACGGCAAAGGTATTAGGGATGCCCAGTCCCGAAATGAAAAATTAATTTACTTTATGTTGTCAAATAATAAATTCCTTGGAAAGTGTTGGTATGGACGGTACCCGTGGATACGGCTAGCCGTGGAATGTGAAAGAATGGTGGAAAAAGGAATAAACTTTATTTCCTGTTTGAGAACCGCCTATGATATATCTAGCATGGAAAGTATTGGGAACCACTCGATCGTTTTCGTTGACAGGAAAAGCATGCCACCCAAAATGTTTCTATCTGTGTTTTTCGCTTTGAGCTCTGGCACCTCTACAAATCCCTACTTTCCTCTGCGAAGGGCCTATCTATTTACTTTATGCAATTTTTATTTCTATTTGAGTCTCCATATTCTCTTATAAAGCACCAACTAAGGGGCACTATGATCGTACTTGAGCATTGGATGTAGCTAATATGCGAGTGTGTTTCATGAATGGATCAATGATTGAGCATGGTGGGCTAGGGATAGCTTTCTTTAGTGTTGATATTTTGAAAGACATGGTTGCTTGTTGATATGCTAGAGTATTGAAATCTCCATGTCAAAACTAGACTATTGCTTTGAACCATATAAAAGTCCATATGTCCATGCTACAAAAGAAAAGAATATGTGATGAACATGTTAGGCAACATTCCACATCAAAAATTCTGTTTTATCATTTACCTACTCGAGGGCGAGTAGGAATTAAGCTTGGGGATGCTGATACATCTCCAACTTATCTATAATTTTTGCTTGTTCCATGCTATTATATTATCATTCTTGGATGTTTTACAATCATTTTATAGCAACTTTATATCATTTTTTGGGACTAACCTATTGACATAGTGCCCAGTGTCAGTTGCTGTTTTTTACTTCATAGAAAATCAATACCAAACGGAGTCCAAACACAGCGAAACTTTTTGGAGATTTTTTCTGGACCAGAAGACACCCGGTGGGCCAAAGAAGTACCAGAGGGGAGCTTCGAGGGGAGCACAACCCACCAGGGCGCACCTAGGGGCCCAGGCGCGCCCAGGTGGGTTGTGCCCACCTCGGTGACCTCCTGCACCGCCTCTTCGCCCTATAAATTGATATTCCAAAAACCCTCAGGGCAACCCTAGATCAAAAGTTCCGCCGCCGCAAGCCTTTGTAGCCACGAAAAACCAATCTAGACCCCGTTTTGGCACCCTCCCGGAGGGGGAAATCATCACCGGTGGCCATCTTCATCATCCCGGCAGCCACCATGATGAGGATGGAGTAGTCCACCCTCGGGGCTGAGGGTTTGTACCAGTAGCTATGTGTTTAATCTCTCTCTCTCGTGTTCTTGAGATGGCACGATCTTGATGTATCGCAGGCTTTGTTAATATAGTTGGATCATATGGTGTTTTCCCCTCTCTATCTTGTTGTGATGAATTGAGTTTTCCCTTTGAGATTCCGTTTTATCGGATTGAATACTTTTATAGATTTGAGAGCACTTGATGTATGTCTTGCTATGAATACCCGTGGTGACAATGAGGTATCATATTGATTCACTTGATATGTGTTTTGGCACTCAACTCGCGGATTCCCGAGGTTACACTGGGGTATCTATGCATAGGGGTTGATGCACGTTCTCGTCTTTGTTTCTCCGGTAGAAATCTTGGGGCACTCTTTGAGGTTCTTTGTGTTGGATTGAGTATTATGAATCTGAAATTGTTCGATGCATATCACATAATCAACTCACAGATACTCGCGGTGACATTGGAGTATCTAGGTGACATTAGGGTTGGTTGATGTGTATCATATGGTGTTATTTTAGTACGAACTGGATAACCCACAAGTATAGGGATCGCAACAATTTTCGAGGGTAGAGTATTCAACCCAAATTTATTGATTCAACACAAGGGGAGCCAAAGAATATTCTCAAGTATTAGCAGCTGAGTTGTTAATTCAACCACACCTGAAAGACTTAATATCTGCAGCAAAGTATTCAGTAGCAAAGTAGTATGGAAGTAACGGTAATGGTGGCAAAAGTAACAGTAGCAGTTTTGTAGTAATTGTAACAGTGGCAACGGCAAAGTAACATAGCAAAGATCAATATGTGAAAAGCTCATAGGCAATGGATCAATGATGGATAATTATGTCGGATGGCATTCATCATGCAACAGTTATAAACTAGGGTGACACAGAACTAGCTCCAATTCATCAATATAATGTAGGCATGTATTCCGAATATAGTCATACGTGCTTATGGAAAAGAACTTGCATGACATCTTTTGTCCTACCCTCCCGTGGCAACGGGGTCCTAATGGAAACTAAGGGATATTAAGGCCTCCTTTTAATAGAGAACCGGACCAAAGCATTAGCACTTAGTGAATACATGAACTCATCAAACTACGGTAATCACCGGAAAGAATCCCAATTATTGTCACCTTGGGGTATGCGGATCATAACACGTAATAGGTGTCTACAACTTGCAAGATAGGATCATGAACACATATATATTCATGAAAACATAATAGGTTCAGATCTGAAATCATGGCACTCGGGCCCTAGTGACAAGCATTAAGCATAGCAAAGTCATAGCAACATCAATCTTAGAACATAGTGGATACTAGGGATCAAACCCTAACAAAACTAACTCGATTACATGATAAATCTCATCCAACCCATCACCGTCCAGCAAGCTTACGATGGAATTACTCACGCACGGCGGTGAGCATCATGAAATTGGTGATGGAGGATGGTTGATGATGACGACGGTGTCGATTTCCCCTCTCCGGAGCCCAGAACGGACTCCAGATATGCCCTCCCGATGAAGAACAGGAGGTGGCGGCGGCTCCGTATCGTAAAACGCGATGAATCCTTCTCTCTGATTTTTTCTCCCCGAAAGTGAATATATAGAGTTGGAGTTGAGGTCGGTGGAGGTCCAGGGGACCCACAAGGCAGGGGGCGCGCCCAAGGGGGGGCGCCCTCCATCCTTGTGGACAGCTGGTGGGTCCCCTCTGGTTGATTCTTTCGCCAATATTTTTTATTTATTCCAAAAATATTCTCCGTGAAGTTTCAGGTCATTCTGAGAACTTTTATTTCTGCACAAAAATAACACCAAGGCAATTCTACTGAAAACAGCGTCAGTCCGGGTTAGTTCCATTCAAATCATGCAAATTAGAGTCCAAAACAAGGGCAAAAGAGTTTGGAAAAGTAGATACGACGGAGACGTATCAACTCCCCCAAGCTTAACCCATTGCTTGTCCTCAAGCAATTCAGTTGACAAACTGAAAGTGATAAAGAAAAAATTTTACAAACTCTGTTTGATCGTGTTGTTGCAAATATGTAAAGCCAGCATTCAATTTTTTAGCAAAGATTATGAACTAACCATAATCACAATAACATTTAGGTCTCACATTTACTCATATCAATGGCATAATCAACTAGCGAGCAATAATAATAAATCTTGGATGACAAAACTTTTTCAAAACAATCGTGATATGATATAACAAAATGGTATCTCGCTAGCCCTTCCTGAGACCACAAAACATAAATGCAGAGCACCCCTGAAGATCAAGGACTGACTAGACATTGTAATTCATGGTAAAAGAGATCCAGTCACAGTCATACTCAATATCAATTAATAACAACGCATACAAATGACAGTGGTGCTCTCTAACTGGTGCTTTTTATAAGAGGATGATGACTCAGCATAAAAGTAAATAGATAGGCCCTTCGCAGAGGGAAGCAGGGATTTGCAGAGGTGCCAGAGCTCGAGCTTTTAAAATAGAGATGAGTATAATTTTGAGCGGTATGCTTTCATTGTCAACATAACAACCAAGAGATCTCTGTATCTTCCATGCTACATACATTATAGGCGGTTCCCAAACAGAATGGTAAAGTTTTTACTCCCCCTCAACCAACAAGCACACTCCACGGCTGGTCCGAAACAACGGGTACCGTCCATACAAACAACAATCCTGGGGGAGTTTTGTTTGAAATTATTTTGATTTGATTTGAGCATGGGACTGGGCATCCTGAATACCTGCCACTTTCTTGTGAATGATAAGTGAATCAACACTCATCATGAGAATAACCCACCTAGCATGGAAGATACTGGCAGCACCCAGTCGCTACATGAGCGATTCGGGCATATAAAACAGATTATCATTTGAAGGTTTAGAGTTTGGTACATGCAAATTTACTTGGAACGGCAGGTAAATACCGCATATAGGTAGGTATGGTGGACTCATATGGAACAACTTTGGGTTTATGGAAGTGGATGCACAAGCAGTATTCCCGCTTAGTACAAGTGAAGGCTAGCAAAAGATTGAGGAGCGACCAACTAGAGAGCGACAACAGTCATAACATGCGTTAAGATTAACCAACATTGAGTGCAAGCATGAGTATGATATAAATCACCATGAACATAAATATCGTGGAGGCTATGTTGATTTTGTTTCAACTACATGCGTGAACATGTGCCAAGTCAAGCCACTAGAATCATTCAAAGGAGGATACCATCCTATCATACTACATCACAACCATTTTAAAAGCATGTTGGCACGCAAGGTAAACCATTATAAACTCCTAGCTAATTAAGCATGACATGAGTAACTATAATCTCTAGTTGTCATTGCAAACATGTTTCATTCATAATGGGCTGAATCAAGAACGATGAACTAATCATATTTACAAAAACAAAATAGGTCGAGTTCATACCAACTTTTCTCCATCTCAATCATTTCATCAAATATTGTCATTATTGCCTTTCACTTGCATGACCGAACGGTGTGGATAATAATAATAGTGCACGTGCATTGGACTAAGCTGGAATCTGCAAACATTTATTTAAAGGAGAAGACAAGGTAATATGGGCTCTTTGTTAGATCAACAATAATGCATATGAGAGCCACTCAACATTTTCATCGTGGTCTTCTCCTTACGACCCAAAGAAAAAGAAAAAGAATTTCAAAGAAACACACTGAAATGTTTTTGGAGTTTTTTGTTTTTCTGAAGAAAGCAAAACAAGGATGAGAAAACTATTTACACGGGAAAGCTCCCAACAAACAAAAGAAGAACAAGAAATCTTTTTGGGTTTTCTTTTAATAGTATTAGAACTAAATTAAACTAGAGAGAAACTAGAACTAATTTTTTTTTCTCAAAGTTTTCCAAACACACAAGAAGAAAGCAAGAAAAATAAACTAATATGGATAATACAATGAAAAGGTATGAACACCGACAACTGGAATGAGTGTGTGAACATGAATGTAATGTTGGTGAGAAATACGTACTACCCCAAGCTTAGTCTTTTGGCCTAAGTTGGTCTATGCCCATGGATCAAAGTAGTCCTCACCTTGGTACTGAGGAGGATCCTGAGGGTTCCACTGGTTAGCGAGCTCCTGTGGCTCCCACTGATAAATAGACTCCTCATACGGATCAGGTGATGGTTCTGGCTCAGGAACTAGGGATCGCTGATACGTCCATTTTGCATCATGTTTTCCTACTGTTATTTATATTGTTTTTAGATATAATAATGCTTTTTGGAGTAATTCTAATGCCCTTTCTCTCATAATATGCAAGGTTCACACAAAGAGGAAGAATACTGGCAGCTGGAATTTTGGACTTGAAAAAGCTACGTCAGGCCACCTATTCTACACAACTCCAAATGAGCTGAAACTTCACGGAGAATTTTTATGGAATATATAAGAATTATTGGAGCCAATAAGTACCAGAGGGGGCCCACCAGGTGGGCACAACCCACCTGGGCATGCCAGGGAGCCCAGGCGCGCCCTGGTGGGTTGTGCTCCCCTCGGCCCACCTCCGGTGCCCATCTTCTGGTATATAAGTCATTTTGACCTAGAAAAAATAAGGAGAGGACATTCGGGACGAAGTGCCGCCGTCTCGAGGCGGAACTTGGGCAGGAGCACTTTTGCCCTCCGGCGGAGCGATTCCGCCGAGGGAACTTCCCTCCCAGAGGGGGAAATCATCGTCATCATCCTCACCAACAACTCTCCCATCTTGGGGAGGGCAATCTCCATCAACATCTTCAACATCACCATCCCCTCTCAAACCCTAGTTCATCTCTTGTGTTCAATCTTTGTACCGGAACCTTAGATTGGTGCTTGTGGGTGACTAGTAGTGCTGATTACATCTTGTAGTTGATTACTATATGGTTTATTTGGTGGAAGATTATATGTTCAGATCCATTATGCTATTTAATACCCCTCTGATCTTCAGCATGATTATCATTTGTGAGTAGTTACTTTTGTTCTTGAGGACACGGGAGAAATCTTGTTGCAAGTAATCATGTGAACTTGATATGTGCTCGATATTTTGATGATATGTATGTTGTGATTCCCTTAGTGGTGTCATGTGAACATCGACTACATGGCACTTCACCTTATTAGGGCCTAAGGGAATGCATTGTGGAGTAGTTATTAGATGATGGGTTGCGAGAGTGACAGGAGCTTAAACCCTAGTTTATGCGTTATTCCGTAAGGGACTGATTTGGATCCAAAAGTTTAATGCTATGGTTAGATTTATTCTTAATTCTTTTCTCATAGTTGCGGATGCTTGCGATGGGGTTAATCATAAGTAGGAGGTTTGTTCAAGTAAGAACAGCACCTAAGCACCGGTCCACCCACATATCAAATTATCAAAGTAGCGAACACAAATCAAACCAACATGATGAAAGTGACTAGATGAAATTCCTGTGTACCCTCAAGAACGCTTTGCTTATCATAAGAGACCGTTTTGGCATGTCCTTTGCCTCAAAAGGATTGGGCTACCTTGCTGCACTTTTGTTACCATTACCATTGCTTGCTTGTTACAAATTACCTTGCTATCAAACTACTCATTACTTATAATTTCAGTGCTTGCAGAGAATACCTTGCTGACAACTACTTGTCATTTCCTTCTACTCCTCGTTGGGTTCGACACTCTTACTTATCGAAAGGACTACGATTGATCCCCTATACTTGTGGGTCATCAAGGCTCTTTTCTAGCGTCATTGCTGGGGAGTGAAGCGCTCTTGGTAAGTGGAAATCGGTAAGGAAAAATTATTACTACGTGCTGAAATTTATTGTCACTTGTTACTATGGAGAACAATCCTTTAAGGGGTTTGTTCGGGGTATCTTCATCTCGACCGGAACCACAATTAGTTACCCCTGAACCTACTACACCTACTGAAAATATCGGTTATGAAATTCCTTCGGGTATGATAGAACAACTGCTAGCTAATCCTTATGCAGGAGATGGAACTGAACATCCTGATATGCACTTAATATATGTGGATGAAATTTGTGGATTATTTAAGCTTGCAGGTTTACCCAGAGATGAAGCTAAGAAGAAAGTATTCCCTTTATCTTTGAAGGGAAAAGCATTGGCATGGTATAGGCTATGCGATGATATTGGATCTTGGACTTGGAATCGATTGAAATTGGAATTTCACCAAAAAAATTATCCTATGCATCTAGTTCATTGTGATAGGAATTATATATATAATTTTTGGCCTTGTGAAGGAGAAAGTATCACTCTAGCTTGGGGAGGCTTAAGTCAATGTTATATTCATGCCCCAATCATGAGCTCTCGAGAGAAATTATCATTCAGAATTTTTATGCTCGGCTTTCTCGTGATGATCAATCCATGCTCGATACTTCTTGTACTGGTTCTTTTATGAAGAAGACTATTGAATTCAGGTGGGATCTTTTAGAAAGAATTAAATGCAACTCTGAAGATTCGGAACTCGACGAAGGTAAAGAGTTAGGTATTAAGCTTGAATTTGATTGTGTTAAATCTTTTATGAATACCGATGCTTTTCAAAAGTTTAGCACTAAATATGGACTTGACTCTGAGATAGTAGCCTCATTTTGTGAATCATTTGCTACTCATGTTGATCTCCCTAAGGAGAAGTGGTTTAAATATCACCCACCTATAAAAGAAGAAATTAAAGAACCGGTAATAGCTAAAGATGAAACTATTATTTACAATGTTGATCCAGTTGTTCCTACTGCTTATATTGAAAAACCACCTTTCCCTGTTAGGATAAAGGAGCATGCTAAAGTTTCAACTGTGGTCAATAAGAGTTATATTAGAGCACCCAAGCCTGCTGAACAAATCAAAATAGAACCTAGTGTTGCTATGGTTAAAGATCTCCTGGTAGAAAATTTAGATGGGCATGTTATCTACTTCTGTGATGAAGCTGCTAGAATTGCCAAACCTGATGAAAAAGATAAACATAGACCTATTGTTGGCATGCCTGTTGTCTCAGTTAAAATAGGAGATCACTGTTATCATGGTTTATGTGACATAGGTGCTAGCGCGAGTGCTATTCCTTTTACCTTATATCAAGATATTATGAATGATATAGCACCAGCTGAAATAGAAGACATAGATGTTACTATTAAACTTGCTAATAGAGACACCATCACACCACTTGGGATTGTTAGAGATGTTGAAGTCTTGTGTGGGAAAATAAAATATCCTACTGATTTTCTAGTTCTTGGTTCCCCACAAGATGACTTTTGTCCCATTATCTTTGGTAGACCTTTCTTGAACACCGTTAATGCTAAAATAGATTGTGAGAAACAAACTGTTGGTGTTAGTTTTGGTGATGAGTCTCATGAGTTTAATTTTTCTAAGTTTAGTAGAAAACATCATAAAAAAGAATTTCCTAGTAAGGATGAAATAATTGGTCTTGCTTCTATTGTTGTGCCTCCTACTGATCCACTAGAACAATATTTGCTAGACCATGAAAATGATATGCATATGCATGAAAGAAATGAAATAGATAAAAAAATTCTTTGAACAACGACCTCTGCTTAAACACAATTTGCCTATTGAAACTCTAGGAGGTACTCCTCCACCTAAAGGTGATCCTGTATTTGAATTAAAACAATTACCAGACACTTTTAAATATGCTTATCTTGATGAGAAAAAGATATATCATGTTATTATTAGTGCTAACCTTTCAGAACATGAAGAAGAAAGATTATTGAAGGTTCTAAAGAAGCACCGAGCTGCTATTGGATATACTCTTGATGATTTAAAGGGAATTAGTCCCACTCTCTGTTAGCATAAAATTAATATGGAACCTGATGCTAAACCCGTTGTTGATCACCAACGACGGTTGAATCCCAAAATGAAAGAAGTGGTAAGAACTGAAATATTGAAGCTTCTGGAAGCAGGTATAATCTATCCTATAGCTGATAGTAGATGGGTAAGTCCTGTTCATTGTGTCCCTAAGAAGGGAGGTATTACTGTTGTTCCTAATGATAAAAATGAACTTATTCCACAAAGAATTGTCACTGGCTACAGAATGGTAATTGATTTTAGAAAATTAAATAAAGCTACTAGAAAGGATCACTACCCTCTACCTTTTATTGATCAAATGCTGGAAAGACTATCTAAACACACACACTTTTGTTTCCTTGATGGATACTCTGGATTTTCTCAAATACCTATGTCACAACCTGATCAAGAGAAAACCACCTTCACTTGTCCTTTCGGAACTTATGCTTATAGACGTATGCCTTTTGGTTTATGTAATGCACCTGCTACCTTTCAAAGATGTATGACTGCTATATTCTCTGATTTTTGTGAAAAGATTGTTGAGGTTTTCATGGATGACTTTTCCATTTACGAAACTTCTTTTAATGATTGCTTAAGCAACCTTGATCGAGTTTTGCAGAGATGTGAGCAAACTAATCTTGTCTTGAATTGGGAGAAGTGCCACTTTATGGTTAATGAAGGTATTGTCTTGGGACATAAAATTTCTGAACGAGGTATTGAGGTGGATAAAGCTAAAGTTGATGCAATCGAGAAAATGCCATGTCCTAAAGATATCAAAGGTATTCGTAGTTTCCTCGGTCATGCTGGTTTCTATAGGAGATTTATTAAAGACTTATCTAAAATTTCTAGGCCTCTTACAAATCTTTTGCAAAAGGATGTTCCATTTGTTTTTGATGATGATTGTGTAGAAGCCTTTGAAACACTTAAGAAAGCCTTAATCTCTGCACCTATTGTTCAACCACCTGATTGGAACTTGCCCTTTGAGATTATGTGTGACGCTAGTGATTATGCTGTTGGTGCTGTTCTAGGACAAAGAGTTGATAAGAAGTTAAATGTTATTCATTATGCTAGTAAAACTCTAGACAGTGCTCAACGCAATTATGCTACTACTGAAAAAGAATTCTTAGCAGTTGTGTTTGCTTGTGACAAATTTAGATCTTACATTGTTGATTCTAAAGTTACTGTTCACACCGATCATGCTGCTATAAAATATCTTACGGAAAATAAAGCTGCTAAACCTAGACTAATTAGGTGGGTTCTTTTGCTACAAGAATTTGACTTACATATCACTGATAGAAAAGGAGCTGAGAACCCCATGGCTGATAACTTGTCTAGGTTAGAAAATATTCTTGATGACCCACAACCTATTAATGATAGTTTTCCTGATGAACAATTAGCTGCAATAAATGTTTCTCATAACACTCCTTGGTATGCTGACTATGCTAATTACATTGTTGCTAAATACATACCACCTAGCTTCACATACCAACAAAATAAAAAATTCTTCTATGATTTAAGACATTACTTTTGGGATGACCCACATCTTTATAAAGAAGGAGTAGATGATATTATTAGATGTTGTGTACCTGAGCATGAACAGGGACAAATCCTACGAAAATGTCACTCCGAAGCTTATGGAGGGCATCATGCGGGAGATAGAACTGCTCACAAGGTATTGCAATCTGGTTTTTATTGGCCTACTCTCTTCAAGGATGACCGTAAGTTTGTCTTATCTTGTGATGAATGTCAAAGGATTGGAAATATTGGTAAGCTTCAAGAAATGCCTATGAATTATTCACTTGCTGTTGAACCATTTGATGTTTGGGGATTTGATTACATGGGACCTTTTCCTTCCTCTAATGGGTATACTCATATTTTGGTTGATGTTGATTATGTCACTAAGTGGGTAGAAGCTATTCCAACTAGTAGTGCTGATCACAACACCTCTATTAAAATGCTTAAGGAAGTTATTTTCCCAAGGATTAGAGTCCCTAGATATTTAATGACTGATGGTGGTTCACATTTTATTCATGGTGCTTTCCATAAAATGCTTGCTAAGTATGATGTTAACCATAGAATTGCATCACCCTATCATCCTTAGTCTAGTGGTCAAGTTGAACTTAGCAATAGAGAAATAAAATTAATATTATAGAAAACTGTCAATAGGTCTCGAAAGAATTGGCCTAAGAAATTAGATGATGCATTTTGGGCTTATAGAACAGCATATAAAAATCCTATGGGTATGTCTCCTTATAAAATGGTCTATGGAAAAGCTTGTCATTTGCCTCTTGAGTTAGAACATAAAGCATATTGGGCAATTAAAGAACTCAACTATGATTTCAAACTTTCCAGTGAAAAGAGGTTATTTGATATTAGCTCACTAGATGAGTGGAGAACCCAAGCTTATGAAAATGCCAAGTTATTTAAAGAAAAAGTTAAAAGATGGCATGACAAAAGAATCCAAAAGCGTGAGTTCAAAGTTGGAGAATATGTTCTTTTGTACAACTCTCGTTTCAGATTCTTTGCAGGAAAACTCCACTCCAAATGGGAAGGACCCTATGTTATCGAGGAGGTTTATCGATCTGGAGCCATCAAATAAATAATGCCGAGGGTACTAACCCTAAGGTTGTCAATGGGCAAAGAATAAAACATTATATCTCAGGTACGCCCATTAATGTTGAAAGCAATATTATCCAAACTTTGACACCGGAAGAACACATAAAGGAAACCTTCCAGAATACTCCAGAATCATTAAAAAAGAGGAGGTACGTGATACAGTAAGTAAACGGACTCCGAAAAATCCGCAAAAATATTTTCTGTCAGTTTTGGAATATATCAAAAATTAGGAAAATAAGAAACAACCAGGAAGGCAACCCTGGTGGGCACAAGACACTAGGGCACGCCTGGCTTGCCAGGCGCGCCCAGGTGGGTTGTGCCCACCTCGGGTACTTTCCGGACTCCGTTTTTCTTCCGTTTGCTTGTTTCCCAAGATAAAAAATCTTTATATACCCCCGTACCTATTGACCACTGTATCACGGAGAAATCTTCTATTTTCTTTCCCTTGCTGTTTCCTGACAGATCTGAAAATATGTCGTCTCAAGATTCCGAGGAGGAGTGCCCAGTTTCTCATCAGCCTTTAGATAAAAATATCTTCAAGGATACCTATCCCTATATATGGTTCTCCGATGAAGAAGATGAAGATGAACCAGTCCCTCCTCGTTTCAAGCATGAAAGCATGGAGGCGTTATGCAAGAGGATAATAAAGCTTGAGATGGAGAATGAAGAGTTAAGGATAGATAATTTTTACCTTCGAAATAAGTTGGAGAAAAAGGCAGACAAACCTTCTACTTCATCACCACCGCCTCCTTCATCACCAAAGGAAACTTGAGTATCGGGTATGGGCACTCCCCTTGGCTTGTGCCAAGCTTGGGGGAGGTGCCCCGGTATCGTATCACCTCCACTATCTTTTGCCTTTACTTATCTTAGTTTAATCCATAGTTATCTTTTGCTTTAGATGAATAAAAATTTAGTTCGATCCTTTCTTTTCGAGAGTTTTCTTAATATTCTATCCTTGTAATCGTGTGCAAGTTATATATAATAAAGTTTAGCTTGAGTTTTGTTTTCTTTTTCTTTTATGTTCAATAAAAAGAAAAGGAATTAAATGAAAAAGATCATATGATAATCTTATGGTAAGTAATGACATCACATAAGGAAGAGTATAAGTAGAAAATTTTATTGGAGATTTACAAACATAGCATTGGTCAATAATGCAATTCATGAAAGAATTAATAAGGGAAGAGAAGATTTACATGCAAATATACTATCTTGGACATCTTTTGTGATTGTGAGCCCCCATCAAAATATGATATGCCAAAATTGTTGACGTTGGACAAGGAAGACAACGTAATGATTTATGTTTGTTCATATTCACATAGAAGTTATATTGTCATAGATCCTTTAACATGTGGTGCTTGCCCCCATCTTTGCTAGCCAAAAATTCCGCACTAAGTAGAGATACTACTTGTGCATCCAAAACCCTTAAACCCAAATCTTGTTTTGAGAGTCCACCATACCTACCTATGGATTGAGTAAGATCCTTCAAGTAAGTTATCATCGGTGCAAAAAGGCAATAAAAATTGCTTCTAAAAGTGTTGGATCACTTAGTGTAAGAGAAAATTGAGCGTTGTACGAACTTGTGATGGCAAAGAATAAAAGCGACAGACTGCATAATAAAGGTTGCTATCATAAGGGGCAATATAACGTGACGTTCTTTTGCACTAAGAGACTGAGCATACAAACAAATAAGCGCATGGTGTGACGCCCCGACTCAATCGTGCACTAATCATACACGCAAACATGCACGATCAAGCACAGGGACTCACGGGAAGATATCACAACACAACTCTAACACAAATAAACGGAGATCCACAATATTACAGACCAGGGATCCGAAGATCCGAATACAAAAGTCAGTCATACAAATATTATCTGAGTACAGACATAGTTAGACAAGTTTTGCCTTAAGAAGGCTAGCACAAACAATGACTTTAGATCGAAAGGCGTTGGCCTCCTGCCTGGGAGCCTCCGATCCTACTCCTGGTCGGCGGGCTCAATCCAGTAGTAAGTGTCGTCTGGGCCATCCTGGTAGTAAGCTCCTGAGGTGGCACCTGGCTCCTGGACTCCATCGTCTGATGTATCATCAAGGTGGGGTATGGGGAAAAGAGAAAGTAAAGCAACCGTGAGTACTCATCTGAAGTACTCAGTAAGCAAGGATCTATACTACATATGCAACATTATCAATGGAGAAAGGATGTATATGTGGACTGGGCTGCAGAAATGCCAGAATAGAGAGAAGGCCTAGTCCTATCGAAGACTAGCATCTTCACGAAGCCATCATCTTGCAGCAATAGAAGAGAGTAGAATAACATTTTATTTAACAAACATGTTGAAGCAAGCCTAGAGATCCTTCCTCGACTCCCAAGCGAGAAAGTGATCCCGAAGCTTCAATTAAGTAACAAGTATCTAGTTCAAGTACTAGATTGGGATACACAAACTGAGCGTCCTTTACCGTAGGACCGGCTATCGATAGATTATTCATCCCTGCAGGGGTGCACTACTATTACCCAACACGCTCGATCAACTCTGGCCGGACACACTTGCTGGGTAATGCCCAGCCTCGGGAGATTAACACGAAGCAGCGCCCTACCTAGGCTCGGCAGAGAGGTCAGCACGCCGGACTAACCTATGCACCCAGAGGTCTTGGGCCATCACCCTGGGCACCCTGCGCGTTGCGAGACTGGCCGGGGTGCAGGCGCGACATTGAACTCGTCAGTGAAGTATCCAGCCCAATCCCGACAATCAGCCCGCACGGTGAATCGTGACGTCTGACGAGCTTTCGGGAGAAACGTACATCGCAGAGGGCCCCATAACCATTATCCCGCGTGGTGGTAGTGCGTATAGGGCACGTCAACCCACTCAGATCACACACCCAAATCCAATAGGCTCATTTAGTATCACGCGGAGGCAATCAGAGTCTCTGATGCTCCGCCATAATATCACACTCGAGTGCCCTTCCGGCACACTCGACATCACAGATCCCCAGCGGGTACCCACCAAGGTGGACCCGCCTGTAACAAAGGTCAAGGTAACCGTGTGGTCATAACATCAAGGGGGGAAACCCCGAGGAATCACCCTCAGTGGGTTCCGCTCGACGAAAACATCAGGGTGAACGTATGAGGCATCACCCTCGAGGTTCACACTGAGGGGTTGCACTACAGAGTCGTATCGGAAGTGGAGAAGGAGGAATCACCCCCGATGACCACGACCGAATAGCTACACTGCAGAGTATTCATCAGGAGTGCGTTACGAGGTATCACCCTCGGCACTCGAGAGTAGCTATGCAGAGTCGTACAACTAAGGGGGGGTGAAGTGATGTGTCGGTCTCTGGTCGACGATCACGTTGATCGAGTCATCGATGATCAAGCAGGGGCAACAAGGGTAATGTGGTGGGGGTCACTGATGGTTCACTACCAACCTATACTAAACAGTTTATCATAGGCAGGTAAGGTAACAATGAACAGGTTACAACAGCAGGCTATGCATCAGAATAGGAGCAAACATTAACAGTAGCAAAATCTAATGCAAGCAGGAGAAATGGAATGGGCGATATCTGGATGCTCAAGGGGGGGGGGAGGGGCTTGCCCGGTTGCTCTGGCAAGAGAGAGAGGTCGTCAACGGGCTGCTCGTCTGTAGTGTAGTCGTACCCAGCTGCAGCGTCGTCGGTATCGGCGTCTATCAAGAGAGAAGGAGGGGGAGAGAAACAATAAATTCACGACAATAATGCAAACAAAATGTATGACATGCCTAAATGATATGCCAGGGTGTTCTACTGCCTAACTAAATGATTTAGTTAATTTAGGAATTTATCCGGATTTATTTAATCAATGTTGAGCACTATTCATTTATCGAAATTGGTCTAAAAGTGCGAGGTTTATATCAGTACGCAGTCCTTCACGGAATTTCTCCTGCTTGCGAGCGTCAGTGCAGACGTCATCCTTTGCATAGCGGGATAATTCAAGGAATTTCCTCTCGTATTCATCCATAGTCATTTTTCCCTGAGAGAGTTTGCGGAACTACTGCTTCTTCTGGTCCATCAGTCCTTGAGGAATGTACCGTGCACGAAAGGCTGACTGAAATTCCTGCCAACTGGTTTCAGTTTCAGCAGGCAACATACCCTTGTGGCTATATAGAACAGGAGGTGGCGGCGGCTCCGTATCGTAAAACGCGATGAATCCTTCTCTCTGATTTTTTTCTCCCCGAAAGTGAATATATAGAGTTGGAGTTGAGGTCGGTGGAGGTTAGGGGACCCACAAGGCAGGGGGCGCGCCCTAGGAGGGGGGCGCCCTCCACCCTTGTGGACAGCTGGTGGGTCCCCTCTGGTTGATTCTTTCGCCAATATTTTTTATTTATTCCAAAAATATTCTCCGTGAAGTTTCAGGTCATTCCGAGAACTTTTATTTCTGCACAAATATAACACCAAGGCAATTCTGCTGAAACAGCGTTAGTCTGGGTTAGTTCCATTCAAATCATGCAAATTAGAGTCCAAAACAAGGGCAAAAAGTTTGGAAAAGTATATACGACGGAGACGTATCAGAACTCTTGGTTAGATCGATCGGAAAGAATAGCTTGGTGTTATTTTAGTACGAACTCTAGGATATATCCAATCGGAAAGAATAGCTTTGAGGTGGTTTCGTACCCTACAAACAATTTCTTCTTATGTTCTCCGCTAGAGAGGAACTTTGGAGTGATTCTTCATCGCACGTTGAGGGATGGTTATATGATCCATATATATTAGCATTGTTGAGAGATTGCACTAGCGAAAGTACGGACCCTAGGCCTCATTTTCAAGCACTGCAATACCGTTTGTGCTCCGTTTTATCAATTGCTACCTTGCTGTTTTTTATTGTTCCTATTACAAAAACCAACATCTACTATCATTACTATGCTTTTATTACCATCTCTTCGCCGAACTAGTGCACCTATACAAATTACCATTGTATTTGGTGTGTTGGGGACACAGGAGACTCTTTGTTATTTCGTTGCAGGGTTGCTTGAGAGAGACCATCTTCATCCTACGCCTCCCACGGATTGATAAACCTTAGGTCATCCACTTGAGGGAAAATTGCTACTGTCCTACAAAACTCTGCGCTTGGAGGCCCAACACGAGTCTACAAGAATAAAGTTGCGTAGTAGACATCAGTGGCAAACCACCTCAAAGTTATCCTTTCCGATCAATCTATTGAGCCATCACTATAAGTGTCACAAACAGCTCTAGAGTTTGTACTAAAATAACACCATATGAAAACACATCAGTCAACCCTAATGTCACCTAGGTACTCCAATGTAACCACAAGTATCCGTGGGTCAATTATACGATATGCATCAAACAACTTCAGATTCATAATATTCAATCCAACACAAAGAACCTCAAAGAGTGCCCCAAGATTTCTACCAGAGAAACAAGGACGAAAACATGCATCAACCCCTATGCATAGATTACCCCAATGTCACCTCGGGAATCCACGAGCTGAGTGCCAAAACATACATCAAGTGAATCAATAGAACACCCCATTGTCACCACGGGTATCCCACGTAAGACATACATCAAGTGTTCTCAAATCCATAAAAGTATTCAATCCGATAATAGTGAAACCTCAAAGGTAAAACTCAATTCATCACAAGAAGATAGAGAGGGAGAAACACCATATGATCCAACTATAGTAACAAAGCTTGCGGTACATCAAGATTGTGTGAAATCAAGAACACGAGAGAGAGAGAGAGATCAAACACATAGCTACTGGTACATACCCTCAGCCCCGAGGGTGAACTACTCCCTCCTCATCATGGTGGCTGCCGGGATGATGAAGATGGCCTCTGGTGATGATTTCCCCCTCCGGCAGGGTGCCAGAACGGGGTCCCGATTGGGTTTTCATGGTTACAGAGGCTTGCGGTGGCAGAACTTCTCATCTAGGGTTCTTTTCGGAGGTTTTGGTATTCATAGGAATTTTTGGCATCGCTCTCACGTCAAGGGGGCCCACGAGGAAGCGACAAGCTCGGTCGCCCCTCCCTGGGGGCGTAGGGCGCGCCTAGCAAGCTTGTGGTGTCCTCGTGGGTCTTCTGGTCCTCCCATGAAGCTTCGGGGGTCTCTTTTGGTCCACAAAAAATCACCGTAAATTTTCAACCCATTTAGAGAACTTTCATTTCTGCAGAAAAATGACACCACGGTAGTTCTGCTGAAAACAACGCCAGCCCGGGTTACTTCTAATCAAATCATACCAAAACCATATAAAATTGTTGTAAACATGGCATGAATACTTCATAAATTATAGATACATTGGAGACGTATCAACAAACAACGCGCGAGAGAGGTTATATGACCAAGTTGGATTTTGCTTGGTCCGTGTTATAGTACGTCTTGGTGAGATGCCCTCTCCCACCGACTCAATGTGTGTGTGGGGGAGAGGGGGGCTACTTCACACTTCCTGCAACCTCCGTGGGGTCGGGGAAGTCTGGTTAATTCGCGAGGCACATGTGCCACATCAAAATTGTGAATTGGGTATTTACATATCACACCACACCCTTTTCATACATATAGTAGGGCCAACCGCAGGTGGTTCGTATGTGGTCTCACCCATCTCGCGCCACAAGCACACATTTGTGGGCCGACACACTGTCCACCTTTGTCCGGAAGTGAAAGGGGGGTCTGACCATGATGGACTCCTATAGGTTTTGTGTTATGGTAGGGTGAGATTTTAGACTTAGCAATTTGGGGGCATGCGTTCATAGGTAGGATTCCCTTACCGCCGCCACGAAGTGGGGTTCGCAGGGGATGGTGGACTAGCAATAATGTGTGCTTCGTGCGACAGGTGCCACATCAAAGTTGTGCATTGGGTATTTGAACATCAAACCACCCTTTTCATACATATATTTGGTCCACATGCAAGTGTGTTCTTGTTCTGACCCTTTCCCGCGTTATTTTTTTTGCCAAATTTATAAACAGCAGACGAGTTGGATGCAGCAACCGTCTGCGATTGGGGACGCAACAGACACGGTTCGCTCAGACTACCCGTGTGCCACGCCCGTGCCCCTGGCACTCACATCAGCACAGTAGATTGGGCTCCACGAGGCTTCCCTCCCGCTCTGAAAAATATCTACTACCTTGCAATCTCAAAAATATCTACCGCCTGGAAGGTTTTTCTGTTTGATAGCTCACAATTAGTATGTGTGGACCGTGTGCGATGTGTGTTACTCCCGCTCTGCTTCAATCCCTTGATTCAAATTTTCAGTAGCCCCAGCATTTTACTCCTGCCTGCATCCCTCGCAATATCAAAAATATCTGCTTGCCTGGAGGTTTTTCTATTTGATAGCACACGATTGATATGTTTTGACCGTGTGCGATATCTGTTACTCCCGCTCTGCTTCTATCCCTTGATCCAAATTTTCAGTAGCCCCAGCATTTTACTCCCGCCCTCATCCCTTGCAATCTCAAAAATATCTGCTTGCCTGGAGGGTTTTTCTATTTGATAGCACATGATTATTATGTTTTGACCGTGTGCGATTTATGTTACTCCCGCTCTGCTTCAATCCCTTGATCCAAATTTTCAGTAGCCCCGGCATTTTACTCCCGCCTAGTAAAATTTTCAGTAGCCGTGGTATTTCCTCAAACACCACCTTGGCCCCCTCCACACCCCCCCCCCCCAAAACTTCCGCTCACACAGACACACATCACCCCTCCCTCGCTCGAAACCATTGGTAGGTCACCGCCACCGCCGCCTCCATCGTCAACCTCTGCCTGTCTGCCGGGGAGCTCGAGGAGCGAATGGCCCAAAAGAGGTTTATCACGACCTCTTCACTCGATGTCGGCAAGGTGGCTGCCGAGGTGTCCCCGTCGTCCTCCGCGGGCTCTTTATCGAGCTGTCATCGTCAGTCACCCGATCCGCCCACCGCCGCGCCCCTCTCTTGGGCCCGGCCATCGACGAGGTCATACCTAAGGGTCCGGCAGCGGTGGTGGGGGACGTAGGTCGCCGAGATTACAGATCAGGAGACCCACACCCGCTGGTGGCTCAGTAGCTTCCACACGGCCGAGCTAGAGGCCATGGAGTACGACCGTTGGCAGGTCCACTGCCACGGCGTGCCGGCTAGGCTCAATTTCCCCTTTGGCACACGTCCGGTTGACCTTGTCCCGTCGGAGCCGGGGTGGTGAGCTCGAATATGGCGTGGGAGGACCGTGAGGCGAGGGAGCGCCTCGAGGCCGAGGCCACCAACGAGGCCTACAGGCAAGAGCTCCACCGGCAGCACTCGGAGCTCGTGGAGGCGGAGGGGATGATCTTTGCCGGTGCGGAGGGCAGCGAGGTTATCGTGCTCTCCTCCGATGACGAGGTCGAAGGCGGTGAGGACGGCGACGCGGAGGGCGTCGAGGTGGGCGGCGAGGACGAGGAGATCGATGTCGATGAGTGGAGGAGTGTCTTCCCCAACGACCCCGACGACGGCACCGGCCCGGACCCGGCTCGCGGCACACCGTACCTGACAAGGAAGGATTGGCTCGACCTCCACTTCGACCGAAAGTAGTTTAGTTTAGTTTAAATTTATGTTTTATGTTTGGTTATGCAAAACTATCTATGTTTATGTTTGAATGCATGCTACTTTCGATTTAACCTGCTTTGAACTTGATCAAATTGAAGTTTACTCCGTTAAGTTTAGGGGATCGACTAGAAACGGCTAAAAATTGCTGGAGTATATATATACTCCACTAAGGGTTTTACTCCGTTAACTTTTAGGGGATCGGCTAAAGATGGCCTTATGCCTTGTTTATTGCAGTTATTCACAATGTGATGCTCTATATGTGCAACTTTTACTGTGCAGTTCAATTTCATCAATAATAGTTTCAACAATACCACTATGAATGACGATATTTGGTTGCTGTTAAGGATGTTGTAGTTAACACGCCTTTCCGTTTTTTAACAATAACTAGAGTACTTTAGACCTACACAATACCAGCTTGACTGACTATATTTGCTTGTTTTTAAATGTTATGCCTGTTGCAGTTAACACACCTTTCCACTTCTTGTTTTGCTTAACCAGTGTGCTTAAACCTGCACACTGAAGCTATCATTTGGAGATTATGTTGTCTACCATGGATATATTTGGTTGATGTTTAGCCTATTGTGCTTAACATGCCTTTAGATGTACTCACACAGGACAATATTGGGAACAATTGTTGTTTTCCATCGTGGTTAGTTTCATCCCATTGCTTATATATACTCAGTGTTCAGGATATCGGTAGCTGGTACCATATAGCCCGGGGGCTGATAAGGGATTAGTCGTCGAATAAGACATTTCACTAAATATATCTGTAACCCATTTATCGGTAGGTTAACTATGGCCGTATTTAATATATCTGAGGCTACATAGCAACATGCATTTTACTGAATGACTAAATATGCAATCCTAGGCTACATAGCAACAAGGATGAGTGTTACCTTAATGTTCTGATGATGTCTAGATATACATGGAAGAGCAGCAATAACAACAACAACAACACAACAGCAGTTAACTGCATTTAATCGGCCGATATTTGTAACGATATAATAAACTCCATCCGCCCCGTAATATAAGATGTTAATTCATCCAATATGTGATTACGTTGGATGTAATAAGATCTTATATAATTGGACGGAGGGAGTGTTGTACTACATCATTGTGCAATTGCTATGTAGCTTCTAATATTAACTTGGTGCTTTTAGGTACATATGTCATTGGTAAAGATCCGCGCTTCGACCCTTTCTGCGTATGGGGCAATGAGATATTCATGAACCAGCATCAAGTGAGAAAACTGATAAAGATTGTTAGTAAAATGGGTCAAAAGATGTCAATTGAACTATTTGTTTACACTTTATCCAAGACAACAGTGAACTGCAGCATGACAAGTAAGAACTCTGTAGTCTTCTTTTTACTGCCCATAATGAGTTGTGTTAGATGACAATGTCTGAATCTTTTTTCCTTTGTAGTGGTTCTCGAAGCAGTTTACTCAAGATTACCTCTCAAACTACATGATTGGCGGTCGACCATCACAAGGGGTTGGACTAGAGTCGTGCGTGCCTTATGCATGGAGGAGACACTAGTGCACAACCGGGCTTTAGCACCGGTTCGTAAGGCCCTTTAGTGCCGGTTCAGCAACCGGAACTAAAGGGTGGGGACTAAAGGACCCCCCCCCCTTTAGTACCGGTTCAACATGAACCGCCACTAAAGGGCCACCACGTGGCACGAGCCAGCGCCGGGGGCGGGGAGACCATTAGTACCGGTTGGTAACACCAACCGGTACTAAAAGGTTTAGGGGTTTTGCTTTTATTATTTATTTTTCCTTTAATTTTGTGTTTTCCATTTACTTTTTTTCATTTGCTGGTATTTTACGATACTACATATTGTACACATTATGCATATATATAAATAGAATTTCTCGTAGAACCGATCATATATATATATATATATATATATCATCGAATGTCTCGCACCACCATTCACACATACACGCATGTATATAGACAATTTGGTATATACAAAGACCAGCGATGTATATATATACGTACAGTAGCAATTTAGAGATTGTTTTTTCATTATAATGAGTTATTAAATCACTAGGTGAAAGAACCGTGGATTAGTTTCAAGTGGATGGATCCTAAGTGATCAAGTCATGGATTATCACGATAATCCATGACTTGATCACTTAGGATCCATCCACTTGAAACTAATCCGTGGTTCTTTCACCCAATGATATAATAACTCATCATCATCATCATCATATTAATATAAAAACTCTTGCATCATATCATCACCAACAACACTAGCTAATAATCATCATAGTCATTACCACTATTTAATCATCATAGTCATTACCGCTATCTAATCACCACCAACACTAGCTAATAATAATCATCATAGTCATTACCACCAACACTAGCTATTTAATCATCACAGTCATAGTGTAGCACATCATCATCTTCAAACTCATTCTAGCTTAAAGAAGAAACATTCACTTGTACCAGAAGCAAGATATCATCGAGTTCAACATGGTCATGAGATTATAAGCGTTCATAAGACCACAAAAGCAAAGCACTTTGAGATTAAGTTCAGGACGAAGAACACGGACATGAGAGGACAAGTACTAAGAGCAGGAACTAGCTAATCACTCCTGCTGCTCTCTCTCAGGTAAAATAGCATAGAACATGTGTAGCTCTCCTGATTCATCATATTGGAGCATGCAGATGAACCTGTCTCCTAATTATGGGCTGCGCTTCTGATTGCTGCCCCCTAGTACTTCTCTGCGATCCTTCACAATTTTGCTCCAGTCTTTCACTATTAAGACTTGCTCGGTTTTAGAAATCCTGAATGCACTCATGTGCGATGTAGGATGTCTTGGCCGTAAGCTAACCATTGCCATGCGACCTTTAGTCTCGATCCAATGAGGCACAACTATCATCGGGAGTCCCTGTTGAAGAACATCGTAGTAACATACTTAGCAATGAAGTTTAGCTTAAAAAATAATGTATGCAAAAGATGCACTGAGGACAAATAGTAAAAATCTTACCATCTTTCCTAAATAGATGTGACCGTAGTTCAATACGAACACTATTGGTCGCATGTTTTGAGTACTAAGATTTTCAAGTCCAGGAAAATAATTTCTCTTGACAGCATCAAGATCCTCAAGCCATGAAACATAATGACTTATCTCCTCGCAGTTTAGTTCAGCCCCGGGACAGTGGTAGGTCATGTCTACCAAGCGCCGGACATGTTTGCTTGAATGGAAATAAGCTGTCAATAGAAATTAGTTGTCAACTATTTTTGAATAAACAATATCGAAGACATAAATATGGTTGAGAAACTCACATAATGGTAGAACTGGAGGCGTCTGCACATCGACCCAGATGTCGATATTACCTTCAATATCATCTTTCGGACGAATATCAAAGGTGATAAGCATATCAGGCTCAAATGCATAAGCCTTGCATAGTGCTCTCCAATTTTTGCATTCAAAATAGGTGTAGGTGTCTGCATTGTATAATTTTGCGTCGAAAGTATAACCATGCTCGGTCCTCAAGTGAACTCTCTTTACCTCCATAGTTTCCATAGGACTGAAACCAATCTTATCCAAGACAAAAATTCTTGCATGGCAGGGGATACGCTAGTAGAATAGTAAAAAAATAAAATTATAAGTTGAAGCAAATGAAGCAGAAGTCATGCTTAATTACGAAAAAAGACTTGTCGTTGTGACTTACTGTATCCACTTCGAAGGTCTCATCCAGCTTGATGCTGAAGCGCCTACCATCAACTAGGAAATTTCTGTCGCACAGGCCGCGCTCGTCTTCGCAGTATTCGCACATACCGAAATCCTTTTCGTCGTCAGACATTTCCTATGTTCATAGTTGAAACATTAATTGATAAACACTTACTAGTTCTATTAATTCAACTAATTCAACTAGTTCTATTAATTCAACTAGTTCAACTAAGCACTTACTAAAAATAAACTAGTTCTATTAATTTTCTTACTAAAAATAAACTAGTTCTATAGTAAAATTTTAATTAGATCATCAAATCTCATATACCTAAATTTTCTTACTAAAAATAAACTAATTCTATTAATTCAATAGTTCAACTAAGCACTTACTATAAATAAAAATAATTATTTTTCTTGCTAATTAACAAGCAATTACTAATTCAACTAAGCACTTACTAATTCAACTAAGCACTTATTAATTTTCTTACTAATTCAACTAAGCACATTACTAATTCAAATCTCAATAGAATTTTAACTAGTTGAAAATTCTTGTTGAATTCATCTAATTCATCTAACATTAATATATCTAATTCATCTATAACTAAAAGTATAAAAAACTAACTCATCTAACATTAATATCTAGCTAATTCATCTAACATTTGACATTAATATATCTAATTCGATCATCTAATTAACAATTTGACATTAATCTAATTCATCTAGCTAGCTAAAACTTTGACATTAACAATTTGACATTAATCTAAAAAACAGAAAACAGAAAATAAGTAAAAAAAATGTGTGTGTGTGTGCGCGCGCGCGTGTACGTGTGTGTGTGTGTGTGTACGGGCGGGGGCTCGATCGGGGCGCGGCCATGGCGCGCGCAGGGGGCTCACAGCGCGGGGTGACGAGGGCGGCGACGTTTGGCGGCGATCGACGGGCACGGCGACGGGGCGGCGGCGTAGGGGGCGGCGGCGAGACGCGGCGACGACGGCGGGGACGATGACGGGGACGGGCCGGGGCGGCGACGGGGACGGGGACGGCGACGACGCGCGACGGGGGCCGTGACACACTGCAAAATTTCGTAAGTGCTATATATATAGGAGGGGCCTTTAGTACCGGTTGGACCCACCAACCGGTACTAAAGGTCAAATTTGGCCAGGCCAAGCAACGGGAAGCGACCCCCTTTAGTACCGGGTCGTCGCTGCAACCGGTACTAAAGACCCCCCCTTTAGTACGGGTTGGAGCCACCAACCGGTACTAAAGGATGTGCACTGGCGCAGGTGCGGCGCGGAAGTTTAGTCCCACCTCGCCTAGCGAAGAGCGGCCGCACCTGTTTAAAAGCCCCGGCGCGGGCGCTGTATTGAACTCCTCTCTATAGCAGGCTTCTGGGCCTAACTCTGCCGCTCTGCCCTGTGGGCCTATTGGGCCATGCGGGCCTGCATCCTGGCCTAACTGCGGTTGGGTTTCTAGTCGTATGCAGGCCGTTGTGGCCCAGTAGGCGGGCTTTTTTATTTTTTTTATTTTTTTTCTGCTTTATTTATTTGTGAGTTGTTTTTTGCTATATTTAGAGTTTCTTTGTGAATATTTTTGCTTTAGGTACAAAAAATTACAAACTTTCTGTTAGTGCCAGTAGTTTTCAAATTTGAATTATTTGAAATTTGTGTGAATCACTAGTTTGTGAATAACTTTACCTTAAAAATAGATTTTTCAGTGATTCTTTTTTCTTATGTTTAATATTAGTGTGTTTTATCATTATATTCAATTTGGTAATACTTAGGTTGTTTAAAAAATGAAATGCCTTTGTAACAGATGAGTTTTCGTCCGAAACCCTGATACTTCGAAAGAGATTGTCCATTTCGTACACGAAGTGCATCCAGTTTTTGCCGTAACCCTCTCTACTTTTTTGCACATGCTATGTGGGTGAAATGATGATACCATGCCAACTTTCAACCTTTTCAGAGTTCATTTATAGTGCTTTCCAATTTCAGGGTCATTTAGCTAAAAAAATCAGTAAATGAGCTGAAAATTAGCAAATGAAGTCAGAAAAGGGTTGAAAATTGATGATGTGCCTTTGAATGGTGCATACTGAACACACAAAAAGTCTGGAGTTAAAATAAGTTATTAAAAATGAAATCACTTTGTAACAGATGAGTTTCGTCCGAAACCCTGATACTTCGAAAGAGATTGTCCAGTTTGTACACGAAGTGCATCCAGTTTTTGCCGTAACCCTCTCAACTTTTTAGCACATACTATGTGGGTGAAATGATGATATCGTGCCCAGTTTCAACTTTTTCAGAGTTCATTTGTAGTGCTTTTCAATTTCAGGGTCATTTAGCTCAAAACAAATCATTAAATGCATGAAAATTAGCAAATGAAGGCAGAAAAGAGTTGAACATTGATGATGTGCCTTTGAATGGTGCATAATGAACACACAAAAAGTCTGGAGTTAAAATAAGTTATTAAAAATGAAATGCCTTTGTAACAGATGAGTTTTCGTCCGAAACCCTGATACTTCGAAAGAGATTGTCCATTTCGTACACGAAGTGCATCCAGTTTTTGCCGTAACCCTCTCTACTTTTTTGCACATGCTATGTGGGTGAAATGATGATACCATGCCAACTTTCAACCTTTTCAGAGTTCATTTGTAGTGCTTTCCAATTTCAGGGTCATTTAGCTAAAAAAAATCAGTAAAAGAGCTGAAAATTAGCAAATGAAGTCAGAAAAGGGTTGAAAAAATTGATGTGTGCCTTTGAATGGTGCATATGAACACACAAAAAGTCTGGAGTTAAAATAAGTTATTAAAAATGAAACCCTTGTACAGATGAGTTTCGTCCGAAACCCTGATACTTCGAAAGAGATTGTCCAGTTTGTACACGAAGTGCATCCAGTTTTTGCCATAACCCTCTCAACTTTCTAGCACATACTATGTGGGTGAAATGATGATACCATGCCAAGTTTCAACTTTTTCAGAGTTCATTTGTAGTGCTTTTCAATTTCAGGGTCATTTAGCTCAAAACAAATCATTAAATGCATGAAAATTAGCAAACGAAGGCAGAAAAGAGTTGAACATTGATGATGTGCCTTTGAATGAGGCAGAAAAGAGTTGAACATTGATGATGTGCCTTTGAATGGTGCATAATGAACACACAAAAAGTCTGGAGTTAAAATAAGTTATTAAAAATGAAATGCCTTTTGTAACAGATGATTTTTCGTTCGAAACCCTGATACTTCGAAAGAGATTGTCCATTTCGTACACGAAGTGCATCTAGTTTTGCCGTAACCCTCTCTACTTTTTTGCACATGCTATGTGGGTGAAATGATGACACCATGCCAAGTTTCAACCTTTTCAGAGTTCATTTGTAGTGCTTTTCAATTTCAGGGTCATTTAGCTCAAAAAAATCAGTAAATGCATGAAAAATAGCAAATGATGTCAGAAAGGGTTTAAAGTTGATGACGTGGCTTCGAACGGTGCATACTGAACACACAAAAAGTCTGGAGTTGTAATAAGTTAAAAAAAATGAAATGCCTTTGTAGCAGATGAGTTTTCGTCCGAAACCCCGATACTTCGAAAGAGATTGTCTATTTCGTACACGAAAGGTGCATCCGTTTTTGCCGAACCCTCTCTACTTTTTTCACAATGTATGTGGTGAAATGATGACACAATGCCAAGTTCACATTTTCAGAGTTCATTTGTAGTGCTTTTCAATTTCAGGTCATTTAGCTCAAAAAAATCAGTAAATGCATGAAAAATAGCAAATGATGTCAGAAAGGGTTGAAAGTTGATGACGTGGCTTCGAACGGTGCATGCTGAACACACAAAAAGTCTGGAGTTGTAATAAGTTAAAAAAATGAAATGCCTTTGTAACAGATGAGTTTTCGTCCGAAACCCTGATACTTCGAAAGAGATTGTCCAGTTTGTACACGAAGTGCATCCAGTTTTTGCCGTAACCCTCTCAACTTTTAAGCACATGCTATGTGGGTGAAATGATGATACCATGCCAAGTTTCAACTTTTTCAGAGTTCATTTGTAGTGCTTTTCAATTTCAGGGTCATTTTGCTCAAAACAAATCATTAAATGCATGAAATTTAGCAAATGAAGGCAGAAAAGAGTTGAACATTGATGATGTGCCTTTGAATGGTACATAATGAACACACAAAAAGTCCGAAGTTAAAATAAGTTATTAAAAATGAAGGAGAGGGGCAATGCTCACCGGCACGTTGCTTAGCTTCAGGCCTTGAGCAATTTGCTCAAGGCCTGAAGCTAAGCAACGTGCAGGTGAGCATTGCGCCTCTCCTTCATCGTTCCTCGTCTTTGCACTCGGGGCTTATAAACCGCTGCGAGTCCCTCTCGCTTGGCGAGGTGGGACTAAATTTTAGCCACCACTATAATATTCTTCAATAGCAAAAAGAATCAACTAAAAATCTCTAGTACCGGTTCGTGGCATGAACCGGTACTAAAGGTGCTGGTGGGGCCCCGGCCTGACAACAGCCTGCCACCACCTCTTTAGTATCGGTTCGTGGCACAAACCGGTACTAAAGGTTCGCCACGAACCAGTACTAATGACCGCCGCCGCCTAGCCGTTGGAACTGGCACTAATGGTCACATTAGTGCCGGTTCAGTTACAAACCGGGACTAATGTGCTTCACATTAGGCCCTTTTTCTACTAGTGAGAGCACAATAGGGGCATTCCACCTCACCTTGTTCAGCAACCAGAATGTCTTTCGCATCTTTCTTTACCATCTTTAATAGTACAAGTATACAACCCTGGTTCATCATTCTTTATTTGGTGCTTATGTAATTTTTTTGATGTAATTCTTGAGCATATGTACCTGTGAATCGAATAATGCATTGGTTGTTGAACCTGATGGATATGAATGAAATTATAGCCTACTTTCAAATTGAAATTCGATACAATTTTAAATAGCAGTAATTAAATTAGGATGAAAATACGCTCTGCAGGTCATTATGGCGCACACGGTCTATAAAGCACAACATGTGTGATATACATCATAATCCGACATGGTTCAAGAGGAAACTTGTGTAACCATGCACACAGTTGCCGTTTGCAAAGCATGTGTGATGTCAGACAATATCATAAATGGTGTGAGAAAACTAAATGTTTGTGATAGTCGCCTTATCGTACACGCTTTACAATCATGAACTGTTTCTGATGTGGCGCACATCATAAATGTTGCACCACAGAATACCGACTGCGATGGTAATGCGAGCACAAATGAGTAACAAGGATGGAGCGTTTGGGATATGTGAGATATCACAAACAGTTGTCTGAACACTCGCGTTTGGGATACATGCCGGCAACGCATACGCTTAGTTATGCAAAACATATGCATTGCTGCTCCCTATCCCCGACGGTTTCTGGGTCATGTGGGAAGGACCCCCCCTATCGCACACACTGGCTAGGCGACGGTTTAAAATGCCGTCGCGGAAAGGGGTTAAAAACTGTTTGTATAGCAGCTCGTTGTACCAGTGTTAAGAGCGTTTACTTCCCAACGTCAATGATATTGCATGCTCAGGTAGGTTCCCACCCAAGCCAAATTTGGAGAGCTATAATGGAAGGAGTAGAAGGATTGAAGTTTGGACGTATTAAGCATATTGGTAATGGGAACTCTACTGATGTTTGGCTGGACAATTGGATACCAAGAGATGAAATGCTTTGATCCTACGACAGTAAAGTTGCGAACCCACCAAGGCTGGCGTCGGATTATTTTGATCTTGCAACGGCCTCCTGGGACAAGCAGAAGATCGAGCATACATTCATGCCGATGGATGTTCCGGCTATCTTGGCGATTCCCATATGCACTTGCAATTTTGATGACTATTGGGCTTGACATTTTGAACGAAACGGAAGCTTCTCGGTCTGTTATGCCTATAGAGTGCTGGTGGCCATGAGTAACTAGTGGGAGGCCTAGCTAGAGGGTGCCGTAGGACTTTCAAGCTCACGCAATGAGGAGAAATCATGGAAGCTACTCTGGAGTACTCAAGTTCCCACTAAGATTGGAATGTTTTTGTGGCGCCTTGCAAAACAGTCTCTACCCACCGAAGATGTGAGAGCACACCGCAATATGTCCACCACAAGCTCTTGTGGTCTGTGTGGCTCACAAGATTCATGGAGACGCTCGCTTTCTCGAGTGTTCATCGTCAAGATGCGTCTGGGCCTTAGAAGAGGGAGATATCGTGGATCAGACGATTACCACAATGGAACCAAACGCAAAACAGTGGATTTTTGCACTCATGGCTGGCCTGCCTCACCACAAGTTTATTCGCATGGCGGTCTGCCTTTGGGCTATCTGGACGGCGAGGCAGAAATTTATCCATGAAGGGATTTCACAGAGTCCACAAGCTACCCACCTGTTTGTGAACAGATTCATCGGGGAGCTTGAGTTGATTCATATACAGCCTCAACCAATTTTATAGAGAACCCCCCCCCCCCGTCGGCTGGAGTATCACATGCAAGACCCTTGGCTCCACCTGCGGGACATGTAAAAATTCATGTCGATGGCGCCCTGCTCCTTGACTGCGGTGGATCTGCTGCTGCAGTTTGTCGGGAGCGATGCCGACAATTACTTGGGTAGCTCAGCTTTGGTAATAGCGGGACTAGTGGACCCAACCACATTGAAAGCAGTCGCGTGCAGAGAGGGCCTTGCGTTGGCAGAAGATCTCCTATGCAACTTCATCATCTCATCTGATTGCAAGCAGGTGGTCAGTGACATAAAAAAGGTAGCTAGGGGCCATATGGTTCGGTGATTACAGAAATCAAACTTCGAGCTTCTAGTTTTAGTTGTAGTTTTATTTTTGAAAGTCGCACCGTTAATGGTGAGGCTCATAGTCTAGCTGAGCATTCGCTTACTCTCGGTCCAGGGCGTCATGTTTGGTTGGCCAACCCTCATGATCCGACATGTATCCCACTTCATGTGGATTATGATCAATAAAGCTTAGCTTTGTCTAATAAAAAGAGCTCCCGTTTGCAAGGATCACCGTCAAATAGGAGCACCCGCATGTTCGGTCTGTGGGCCAGAATGTGAGGAGTACTGATTACTTCCAATGAGCTAGCGCCCCTACTCTACACGAAGGTATCAATACATTCTAAATCCACCCGCACGGTCTCTGAGGCTCTGATGGATCACACTTGGGCATTTGACATTGGACCTGACCTTACGACCACCATGCTCCGCCAATTTCTGGACATATGGCGACGAGTGGACGCGACAGACCTTCAACTTGCTACGCAGGACAGGATCCAGTGGGCGTGGGAGAAGGATGGCATGTTCTCGACACGATCTGTATACGCGGTCAAGTTCTCTGGTCTAGAGGTCGCGCCTACGGCGGAATTCACATGGAAGTCGAGGGCACCCCTGCAGCGTCGATTCTTCACTTGGCTGGCTATCAAGAACAGATGTTGGACCTCCGACTGACTAGCACGGAGGGGGCTTCCCCACCAGAGCTCATGTCCACTGTGCGGCCAGCAGGACAAGACCATGACCCACATCATGATTGGGTGTGCGTTCGCAAGAGAGGTTTGGGCGAGGGTATGCCTCGCCATGGGACAACCGGAAAGAACTCCAACACCAAATGAGACATTACCCAATTGGTGCATCCGGCAAGAGTAAACAGGGCAACACCGGAAGATGGTGAGGATAATTTGCATCCTTGTCATGTGGGAACTTTGGACGCACCGCAACGCCGTGGTCTTCGACGGAGTGACGCCATCTACACGGAAGGTGCTACAGAGCATCGGAAGCGAGGCCCGTGCATGGAAACAGGCAGGACTACTGAAAGGGAAAGTCGAGGCGTCTTTCGCTGGCCTCGCATCGTGGGATAGTAGTGAGTAGTCGATCATAGCATGCTAGATAAGTGGAGTGGCCGTTGTGCCACTTGTACCTAATTTTGTAACATCGAATATGGAGGGAGTCTTCCCTATCCCCTTTAATATATGATACACACTCGTGCGTATTTGAGAAAAAAAAAATACTTTCGATGGGCTCATTGGCATGGTTCTGGATCTGTGAACCCCGCAATTACGTCGGGCAGTCTTCACACGTGGCAAGGCTATTGCCTGGAGTATGAATTGTTTTTGCACGTAGGCCGTCCAGCGAGAAGGAGAAAGAAACAGAGGGAAGAAACTAATTAAACAAGTACCATAAGCCACATGCTTCGATGCTCTGGTAGTACGGCACCAAAGGACCAGTCAACCAGGCACCAACAGTGACTGAACCTGCCCGTGGAAACGGGGTGGGTTCACTCCCATACTTGGTCATGCCAATGTGCTTCTCTCCAACCGCTGCGTCTGCTGCAAAATCTAGTTTGTTGCTCCTTTTTATTCTGGTTTTGTTGCTCTTTTTTTTTCCTCTTCGTCTTCACGCAGCTCTGCAATGGAGCTCCTAAATAACGTCGTCCTGAGGAAAGAAAAACTGCCTTTTTCTTTGAAAACATGCGATTCTATATGTCGTTTTCAGGAAACCTGGAAGTCTCCAAAACCTAGGATTTTTCTTTGTTTTTGTAGCAGAAAGTAAACTTTCCATAATACGTCACCCAAGCTCTGGTGGTTTCGCGACCTCATTGCGCACGTCATGACATACTGTGGGTGTGCATAGCTATCGAAGTGGCTTAGTTTTTGCAATTAACAAGACATAATCATCAGCGACACTAACCCCACTTACTTATAAAGAATAATTAAAAAAGGAAAAGAAGGGAATACATGTAATAAACCTTTTATAAAAATATAATTATGAGTCAAATCATGGTACACCCTCTCTCCTCTCCGACAACTGCGGTGGCGAAGCGGATTTAATGACGGGAGCAACGTCGACAGAAAACACAACACACCCCAAGACGTCGATACTGACGCAACTGTGATGTCATCATTCTAGACGTTGATACTGACGCAACTATGATGTCGTCATTCTGGACGTTGGTAACTGAGGCAACTATGATGTCATCATTCTAGACGTCGGTAACTGACGCAACTGTGATGTCGTCATTCTAGACGTCGGTAACTGATGCAACTGTGATGTCGTCATTCTAGACGTCGGTAACTGACGCAACTGTGATGTCATTATTCTAGACGTCGGTAACTGACGCAACTGTAATGTCATCATTCTAGACGCCGGTAATTGATGGAACTGTGATGTTGTGATTCTTCCCTACGTGGCGTTGGCACTCGGGCCTGCAACCACCACTTACTAACCATACCGATGCTGCCCCACCGCCATGCCTACTCCCTCCTATGCCTCTCCACGTTAGGGGTTTTGTGGCACAAAAGCCCTAAAATTTAGGGTTTGATGATATGTGCTCGATAAGAGTTGACAAAATAGAAAACGAACTATAAATCATCAAAACTGTTTTTTCAGCGTCAAAGATCATTGAAGGAGAAGTAGAATTTGACAAAGCTTTATGATTTGGGCGTCTATACATGATGGTATAAAAGTGACTAAGGAAATATAGTTCAGGCTGTGATGAATCCTTCAGAATACAGAGCTTTGGGAGCAGTGATAGCCGATGATTGCCCAGAGCCGTTGAGTTCCTTCGGCAGGGCGACGATCGAGCATTGTGGCCATGAAGCGAATGGCGCCACGCATGAGCTAGCTTGACATTTGCCTTTATGAACAAAGCTATGAAGTTCTGGCATGATCAGCTCCCGACTTTCTTGTTCATACCATTGTAAAAGACCTTGTTATAATTAAGTAAAGCCCCCGCTTAAAAGGATACAATAAAAAATATTGTGTAAAGTCGCCCAAAGTTAAAAAGAAAACACTAGTAACGTAGTAGTGTAAGTGCACGTGCACTGATGCTCGCAACGGTACAGTCCGGAAAGCCACGACCATCCAGGGCGAACCTGCCCTTGAAGACGGGCAAGGTTCATTCCGATCCATGATCATCCAAATATACTACTACCAGGAGAAAGATGACATCCTCTCTCGACGTTTTTGTTCCGTTTTAATCTTCTCTTGCCTCTGACAGCCGAGGCACCAGGACGAACTGAGTACGTGCAAAACACTAGGCATAGAAAATCTTTGACGCAACACAATCCATCAGATCGAGCCGTGCGCTTTCACGCCGCCGTGGCACCGTGCTTTTTCACGCCGCCGTGGCACCGTGCGTCCCACCTCATCGCCGACGTCATGAGCCAGTGTTGATCGTAGTAAGTACAAGAACCATCGGCGAAGCTTAATTCCAGCAATTAACATGCCATAATCATTAGGCCAGCGCCCCCACCACCGAGGAAAGATTAAAAAGGAAAGAGCATGAAGGATTAGTAAATCACCAGCTGTCCAAATCATCCCGCAGCCCCGGCCCCTCCCAGCTCATTCACCAGCTGCACCCGCGGAGGGAGGAGCGGATTGGATGACGCGCGCAGCAGCAGCATCGCGCACTTCAAGGCGTCCTCGCTGCTGACGCGGCCGCGACCCCCCCTCCCTCCGACCCTGCGTGCCGCTGACGCGCGGGCCCCGCCCCCACCGCTTTATAACCACGCCGACGCCGCCCCCATCCCACCCCCCACACTCCCCTCCGTTCCGGACTCTGAAGCAGCAGCGGCGGACGGCGGCCAGCGCGTCTCCGTCTCCTCGCGCGGCGAATCGCAGATAGAATCGGATTGATTCTCCGTAGGTGGGCGCGGCGAGGTGGGTTGGGTGGGTGGGGGTTCGATGGCGACATCGTGTCGGGTTCCCGCAATTCGCCCTGAATTAACGTTGGTGCGGATTTTTTCTGTGTCTCAGGTTTCTGTTCGGCGGGTTGGGCGTGATGGCGGTCGCGTCGCGCCTGGCGGTGGCGCGGGTGGTCTCGCCGGACGGCGGCGCTGCGAGCGGGAGGAGGGGGCAGCCGGGGTTCGCGGTGGTCGGGCTCCCCGCGGCGGCGAGGAGGGGGAGGCGGCGGGGCGGGGCCGTGGCGGCCAGCCCCCCGACGGAGGAGGCGGCCAAGTTGACGGAGCCGCTCACCAAGGAGGACCTCGTCGCCTACCTCGCGTCCGGGTGCAAGCCCAAGGAGAACTGGAGGTGAGAAGCTTCCACATATGGTGCTACTTCCCTACTTGCTACTTACTGTTGGAAGCGGAACGTAGTTCTATGGCTGGAACGGCCGATTCTTACTGCCCAGCTTACTGTTTAGCTCTGCAATTGGGGATTTTGTATTCACTGTTCAGTTGCCTCTAGAGTGGTGGAATTTTTTCACATGAATCAGTGCCTTGTAGTGACGAACTGGGTGATGTTTGCTACTAGTTTGAAATTGTAGGAATAATAAGAGCGCGGATGCGTCGAAGTGACCTTTAGTTGTGCCTAGTTAGCAAATGAAGCTCTGCGTTGTTCACGGAAGGGGGCACATGGTATTGGTTAGCATAGTTATACTAGACCGGGAACTAAATTTGGGATACATTGTGTTATGTTGTTGCCGAATGGCGCGGCTCGTGCACTCATATAATGCTGGAAGTAGTAAAATTGCAATATTTACATACAGCAACAAAAACTGATATAGTACTTGTTAATATGCTAATATGCTATACGTGGAAAAAGTAAGCTTAGAAATGATTGTCCTAAATGTCAGAAAAAATCTCTCTAAGCTTAGATGTGCTATACTTAATGGGGCGTGCTACGTGTCCGCCGGCTGATCTTTTTAAAAGATTGTCCGGGTCGCTAGCCGCCAGATCTGGCGTCATCAAGCCGTTGACTGGCATCCTAACTTTTGCAACATAGATTATGTTGCAGATTTTTTTTGCAACAGAGACCATGTCGCGGAAACGTCTGTAGAATTTTTTTGCAACACAGTTTATGTTACAGAATATTTTTTGCAACAGAGATAATGTTGCGGAAACGTTTGTAGAGTCTTTTTTGCCACAAAGGTCATATTGCAGAATTTTGGCAACAGAGATCATGTTGCGGAAATGTCTGTAGATTTCTTTTTGCAACAGAGGTCATATTGTAGATTTTCAACAGAAAGCATGTTGCAGAAGACGAACGAGGGAAAAAAAAAAGGAAACGAGCGGCTCTCAGTCGTTAGTGATTAAGATAAGAAAGGAAAAGGATGAGCGGTGATAGGGCCCACATGGGACGCGTGGTGCGCATCTGAGGTGGCAGACGATGCGCTGTAAATTGGCCGGTTGACGGGAATCTTTTCGCATACTTAATACATCTTGTTAATTTAGTGTGCTCATTTTTTTCAATCAATAAAATTTATTGGAGATGAAGATCGTTCTGGTGCCTGTGTTCAAATTATTTCAGATTTGGCAATATATTTTTGTTTTTCTTGAAGTTCTATTCCTGTATAATTCCTACCGAGTATTTCGGTTAGTTATTTGGTCCATTCTGTGAGTAAATTTTTTGTTGTACAGAATTGGCACAGAGCATGAAAAGTTTGGTTTTGATGTCGAAACATTGCGCCCTATAACGTATGATCAGATCAGTGCTATACTCAATGGGCTGTCTGAGAGATTTGAATGGGACAAGATAATGGAAGAAAACCATGTTATTGGTCTCAAGCAGGTACTATGCCTGGAAAGAAATATGATATATATGGTCTTCACTGACTCAATAGTGATTTCTGTGACAACTTATTTATATGGATGCAGGGAAAGCAAAACATTTCACTAGAACCTGGTGGCCAGTTTGAACTTAGTGGCGCTCCCCTCGAAACATTACATCAAACTTGTGCGGAGGTCAATTCACATCTTTATCAGGTAAATATCTATTAGTGAGCAATCTGTTGCATGTATAAGTATTCACTTTTTACAGAAATTTATGAAATGCAACTTTGTGGGATTTTTACCTGTGACATATCATAATGTCATATTTAGTTCCCACCAGTAAATTTTTTGTTGTACAGAATTGGCACAGAGCATGAAAAGTTTGGTTTTGATGTCGAAACATTGCGCCCTATAACGTATGATCAGATCAGTGCTATACTCAATGGGCTGTCTGAGAGATTTGAATGGGACAAGATAATGGAAGAAAACCATGTTACGAAATGTATATTCGCATCCCAACAAACCGTGTCAATTATATTGAGAACTAAACAACCACTAATATCTAGTTTCTTCTGGAAGTTTTTATCATCTTATGCATGCATCTGTAAGACCTCCAAACCTTACTGGGCACGGAGTTAGTTTCCATTAGACTGTGTGGGTTCATGAAAAACAAATTGAACTGTCTCATGGTTCTGTTTGCACATTCGCCTTCTAGGTTTTACTTGCTGAAAGTTAATTGTACTATGATGTATGTATTTTTGATGGAGAAGGTCTATACTGTTCTATGCTATGATTTAATCTTCTGCCGGTTTTGTAGGTCAAAGCAGTTGGAGAGGAATTGGGAGTAGGATTTCTTGGAATGGGTTTTCAGCCAAAATGGGCCCTGACTGATATACCAATAATGCCCAAGGTAATTCTGTCCTTAAACCTCATAAATGTAGGTTTTGAAGTTTGTGCTGTTGCTAGACTGTTAAAGGGCCTTTTTCATTTTTTTATTTATATCCCAGTCTAGTTAATTTCCGAGAAATGAAGTTGCAAATCCAAGAACATACTTATGGTTTGCAGCATTAGTAGTTTATCAGTACAACATAGTTCCATGGGGCTGATATCGAAATGCTGGCATTGGATGCACCCATTCTTGCTTGGTACACCATTAAGCAAAATCCTCCACTGCAACTGTATCGAGCACTTGGCAGTTAACACAAAATGATCGATAACCCACACTGTAGTCTTCTTTCATGCACAACCTCACTTGTAATTTAGGCATATTTGCCGTATGCAACATAATTATACTGTTACTGGTTCCTGTAAAGTCTGATCATACAATTTGCTACTCTGTAGGGAAGGTATGAAATTATGAGGAATTACATGCCTAAAGTTGGTACTCTTGGCCTTGATATGATGTTCCGCACATGCACTGTACAGGTAACTGTCATTTTTAGTTTTGTGTTCATGGGCCGTTTTGACAACTCACAGCCCTTTATTTCATTTGATATCAAACAGACTAGTATACAATATTCATGTGTTCACTAAACAAGTTCAATTAAGAGTTCACTATTCTCGCATGCAGGTTAATCTCGATTTCAGTTCAGAGCAAGATATGATAAGAAAATTCCGTGCTAGCCTTGCATTGCAGCCTGTGGGTATCTGTATTATCTTCCATTCTTCCTGACAGTTTACTTTGCTGCTCTTGCACTAACCTGACTTGTTCGTTTAACAGATCGCGACAGCAATATTCGCAAATTCTCCCTTTAAAGAAGGAAAACCAAATGGGTTTCTCAGTTTAAGAAGGTGTTTACTTCATTGCTTTCAGAACTTAATATGCTGTTCCATTGTATGGAGCTGCTAACACATTATCATCACCTGCAGCCATATATGGACTGATACTGATAACAACCGCTCGGGGATGCTTCCTTTTGTTTTTGATGACACATTTGGGTATGCATTAATGCAAACTTCTCCTTGTTCGCCGTCCAGAATGCCAGCTATTTGATTGATGGCGTCAGTTTGGTCAACACCAATTCCTACATAAAAGGAGGCTTTCAGTTTAAATGAGTTCTGATTATAATTTGTTCTTGGTTGCAGATTTGAGCAATATGTGGACTATGCATTAGACGTCCCAATGTATTTTGTATACCGGAACAAGAATTACATTGACTGTACCGGAATGTCATTTTGGGTATCTTCCTGTCTCTAATATATTAGCATTTCTGCAGTTATATGCTGTTATTTGAAGCTTTGTTATTTGAAGCTTTTGGCTACATGACTTTAGCTGTTGGAAATTTATAGAACTCTTATTTGGTTTGTGTTTATTTTGCAGGATTTTATGGCAGGAAAGCTCCCACAGGTCCCAGGGGAGTTGCCCACTTTGAACGATTGGGAGAACCATCTAACAACAATTTTTCCTGAGGTTTACTTTTGATTTGGTTAGCATGGTGACATATTAATTGTTGCTATTTCAATTCAACAATCAGTTGTTCTTTTTTATTCTCCTTGCAGGTTAGGTTGAAGAGATACATGGAGATGAGAGGTGCTGATGGTGGACCTTGGAGGAGATTGTGTGCTTTGCCTGCATTTTGGGTTTGTTTGCTGACTCTTCCTGCATTTGTTTTGTATATCTACAGCGTCTCATTTACAGCACAGACATGGGCAGTATGATCATTGTTACTGCACTAATTAGTACTACCTCCTTTTCAAATTATAAGACATATTTTGACAGTCCAAATTCGTGCTTTGACCTACTTATATTACATTAAATAGACATGATTGGATCCATCATATTCAAAAGCACTTCTTATGACTGATCTTGTAACCATAACTAAATATTATACGAGATTATGGTCAAAATACGCCTTATATTTTGAAATGGAATGAGTAACTTCCATGTCGACGCAAAACTCAGAATCAGCTTTGCATCTGATTTGTCCTTCTCTGCAGGTTGGGTTGTTGTATGACGACGAATCACTACAGAGCATTATTGACATGACTGCTGACTGGACAAAGGAAGAAAGAGAGATGTTGAGAAGGAAGGTATGTCAAGATATTTGTACTCTTTGTCCTTAGTAGTGGTAGAAATGTTGTCGTTAGGAAACACCAATTAGAAGACTAGAATTTGTAATGGCAGATTTGATAGGAATAAATTTCGACTTGAATTGTGAGTGATTTTGTGTTTTATTTGATCAGGTCCCAGTAACTGGTTTGAAGACACCATTCCGGGATGGGTATGTAAGAGATTTAGCTGAAGATGTTCTCCAGTTAGCTAAGGTAAGTAGCTTTAGGCTACTAATCCTAGTGCCTAAGCACACAAACATACTGCTGGTGATAACGATCCTGTTGCGGTGGTGCAGAATGGATTAGAAAGAAGAGGATACAAGGAGGTTGGTTTCCTGAGAGAGGTCGACGAAGTTGTTAGAACAGGTGACGTTTTCAGAACACTTTATTCACTTGATCAAGATAAAGACTAGCTTGCCACGGTCGGCTGTGAAAGTGCACCTTCTCCAGACGATAATTCTGGACCTACTCTTTTGCAGGAGTGACACCTGCCGAGAAGCTTCTGAATCTATATGAGACGAAGTGGCAGCGCAGCGTGGACCCTGTGTTCGAGGAGTTGTTATATTGATATACTGATATCATATATAACTTCGGTGGACGCTGGACAAGGTGGACAGGGTCTTAAGATTGTAACCCCATACAAAATCCCGTCCCCAATTCTACAAGCCACCTGACGAGGGAAGACTAATTTCTGGTCTTGCGGCTGCGAATAATTTTGAGCTCGGAACACTGTGTTGTGGCTTGCTGTCTTTCTTCTTTCAGTTGTGGGGAGCTTTTACAGCTTTTGATTTTTCTCGCATCTCCAGGGAGCTGGAACAAACCCCTGTTTGTACCGACCCTTTTCATCTTCCCCTGATGAACGGCTTGTATTCGGAATAAATCCATCTCGTGTGATGATGGAAGGAACCTGATTTCCTGGAAATAATTCAGTGTTTGGGACGCATGTTCAGGTTAAAGTTATACTCCGTATTACTCTCTCCGTCCAAAATGTTTGTCTTAGATTTATCTAGATACGGATGCATCTAGACACGTTTTAGTATTAAATCCATCTGTATCTCTAGATAGATCGAAGACAAACATTTTAGGACGGAGGTAATAGTGTGTGTGGCTGTGGGAAGTGCATTGATGAACCCGGATACATATGAACCTACTTTGAAAATACATTTCTAAATGCTCAAAAATTCTGAAAATGATTGCATAGATATGTCTTCATGTTTTATGTACGTGCATAAAGTTTCATGAAAAAAATTAACTTTTTTGTGATCGGTGCAAAATAGAAAAAAATTTGTGTTGTAAAATGCTATTTAGAAGTAGTGGAATTTGTCTTTTTTGCGTAGATAAAATAAAAAAACATTTTTTCGCAAAACTTCATACCGTGCACACACATTTGTGAACATATATGTGTGGATTTTTTTGAATTTTTTAACATTTTAAACATGTTTAAAATGTATTTTTCAGAAAATGGGTGCATATGCCTATGGGTTCAGGACGTGCCGACTCGTGTGGCCATTTGTTTCTTCCGGAGAGTTCGTTCCGTGCGTGCCATTGACAGCCGGCTATGCTGTCATCCAATACGTCAGTCTTGTCAAGTTGAGTAGTACTAGTTGGACTGGAAAACCACACGTGTGCTTTGTGTTTGTTCTCAATTCCATTTCTTCTCCTGAAGATAAAAGGATAACTGAAGCGGAAGTCTCCTTTGGCCAAGCCGTTCTTTATCTCCCCCAGCTGATTGCTGCGCGCACGGCACTACCAAATCCAACATCGCTTTCCTCGTCTCATGGCAACCTACCCCTTTCAAGCAATCATTCATTTCCCGGATCCGTGGCCGATGCCTTTTCCTCTTCCTCATAAACAACGGGTAACAATATTCAGGCATATTCGGAATGGCAGGAATTTTCAGACCGAGGGTCATTTTTCTTTTTGAAATAACTAGCAAATGTGCCCGTGCGTTGCAACGAGAAAAAAAATAAATCCTCGCGCCCTAGCAGGCCTGTAGTGATCAATCCATGTTGTCACTTGTCTTCTTCGCCACTATGGTCATCGGTTGATCATGGCACTCTAGCAAGTCGCTTTTCGTGAGCCCCTCCCTCACTGACTTTTAATTACACGAACAATGCTCGTGCTTCGCTTCAGCAAACATGAGTCTGACTTTAGTCCCTCATGCATCGACTTGTAATTTTACGGACAATGCTCGTGCTTCACTGCAGAACAAACATGATGCTGACTTGTGTGTTGGTGACAACGCTAGTGGGTTGAGCAAAGCGGGCTTCTGCCCTGCAGCACCCAGAAGAGGATCGCGTCGGTGACCAGCACCAAATACATGGTGACAAGAAAAAAGCCCGGAAAACGATCTTTTATACGCTCAGGATCGGTAGAAGGAGAGATCAACCGGAAACGATCCAACCCTTTTTCGGCAAGATACACCAAGCAGCCAGGTGGATAGTTTCTGCCAAAAGACACACGTACATATGGCAACAAAGAAGAGGTTGATTTGATTGATTTTCCTTGATGCTTGGATCGACCAGGAGAGCTGACCCAACACAAGAGAAAAACACGTATCACATCCTAGTACGTCGTGGCTAAGTTGTTTAAGAAGAGCTGACCTAGTTGGTTACGTACTCCTGAGATGATGGTCTAAATAAACCTTGAGGAGGTTTTGAAGTGGGTTTGGTGACATGGCATGAGAAGGCTGGGATAGTTGACTCTGACCAAATTATTGAATGCCACATCATACGTGGATCCCATTTGTCAGCCACTGGCCGACGCAGTCAAGACGCCTGGCGACTCGCCGCTGTTGCCGCCTCGCCATGAAGCTCGAGAAGCCGGCGATCGATCGATCATGTCTTAGCTAGCTTCCTACGTTCGTACATGTATATCTCCTGACGGAATCAATCAGGCCTCGTTTGTACTTCCTTGACTTGCCTGAAAGTAATCAGTGAGTCACAGGAACTGAGCCACGACGGGCGCGGATGGTAGCAGCTCATGACCGGCCGTCATCCGCAGCGGGGCGAGTACGCGGTGGCCGCCGCCGCCGACGTGGGTGGGTACTGCGGCGTGTTCCACAGGTTGATGTGCTCCCGCACGCACGCTTGCCTAGTGGACGGCCGTGACTCGCCGGAGCCCCGCGTGCTCCCTGCGCTACCTCCTACTGCCGCGCGCGCGTCTGGAGCATCACCACCACAGGGCTCGCGCCGTTCAGCGCGTGCCGCCGCCTCGGGTTCTTCGTCTGTGTCAGCGGGCACCTCCACGGCTGCTACTGGCTGGTGCGAATCTCCTCTAGCGATGGTGGCGGTGAGGACTATGACTTGAACGATCGCGGTGGCACTACCATTAGCTAGGAGCGACGAAGACGTGCACGGCGACGATGGCGGACAACAACGCGATCATGGTCGCGCCGGCATACATCTCCTGGTTGGCCACGTCGTCGTCGTAGCCCCCCAGTCGGCTGACGCGAGCAGCAGGTGTCCCATCCTGTAGACAGAGGGCTGGCGCAAGGACGACTGGGCGAGCGGCTCCGGGGACACATGTTGCAGGCTGCATGAGGAGAGCAGCTGCCTTGGTCTGGGTCGGGGTCTTGCACGCGACCGCCGGTCCATGCTCCGCGAGAGAGACGAGACGAGGGTCGGCCTGAACTACGGTACCTGCGCCCTGTCCACGTTCGAGCCAAAGAGGTACGTGGCTACGAGCGCCGGCTATGATTTCGTTGGTTTAAAATAGACATTACTCACGTTTTATATTATGTTTCTCCTTTTATAGGAAGTGATGCACGAAGGGCTTGGTCGATGGTAAGCAACCAACAAAAAATTGAAAATGAACGGAACACGGAACATTTACATAGGAAGAAGAAAGGAGAGATTTATTAGTATATTTTTTAAATCTCAGCCGTCAATCTTTATGGTCAACATCAAATCGACGGATATAAAGTGATGACGGATGGAGAACTATGAAAGCCTCCTCCTTTTAATATTAGGTAAAGATTTGAAGCTTTCTAAAAAAAAATCTGATGACTATTTTTATGATTTTCGATAGAACGTGTTTGATTTTTAGGATTGATTCTTTCCCCGGGTATACTTGCATGTCTAGTTGGTAAGGAAGACATCTCCATTGTGTCTGATCTCATTGAAGTTTTCCATCGGCTTCCCTCATCTTCAATGGCCGATCTCGACAACACAAGAACCCTAATCTATTTCCGTTGCACGGTTTAATTTTCTTTAATGTTGGGATTGTGTGTTGTTGATGGTGACCTTGCGTGTGCGCATTAAAAGGTCCTACGCTCTATTTTCGCGCCCGGTGTAACCGTCACGGCGTTGTGGCTGCGAGCCTATAATGCTTCAGTCCCACCGATCGTCCACTCTAAATCAAGAGCTTTGGCATGTAGTGCTTTCATTTGGCCTGTCATGACGGTGCGTGCAATGCTGGCCCCATGTTTTGTTCCTTTGTGCTCATGAACCTCTTCCGTGATAGTTGAGCGATGGATAGCGGTTCGACAACCTATATTACAAGGGGCATGTTCTCGGCAATAGTATGTTCAACTAAATTTCCGACCTATGAATTGGGTCAAAAGCTATGAGATTAGTCTAGCTAGTTTAACTTTGATCTTTTGCGGGTTTTTTTCACCAGAAGAAGATGCAAAAGAGGGAGATATTGATGGCTGACATCAAGTTTGGTAAAATTCATTGTACCACAATGGGTTTCTACATTATTCTGGTTTGTTTGGGGTCATGCAAACCAAAGAGCCCTAAACAATTCATGTTCAAAGAACATTTAGTGAAGATGGCACGTGTAAAATTACCACTGCAATCAATGCCTAATTTCTACATTGTTGTAATTTATTTTAGAGTCTTAATTAAATAGCCAAAAACAACTCGTGCTTGAAGCACACATAGTGCCAGTGGCATATGTAAAATTATCACCTCAGGAAGCATGATCCCATTCGATGACGATGATAAACTCAATCTCAAAACTCGTGAAGCCATGTCTTGTACTAAGTAGGCCGTGTTCTCTTGCCGAACTCTCACCTTCCTTGAGGAGTTATATTCTTTTTCTCCGTGGTGGGGTCTAGCAGGTTTAAGCGCGCTATGTGCATTTATATGGATGTTTGATGTTGTCAGTTGTAGTGGTTGTCTGCCGACAGCTTTTTTCTTTGCGGTTAAAACTTGTATTACTCATAGCATCCATACTACAATCTTTCTTACATAGATCAACTACCTTTGGTGGTCCGGAGCCTAATTAAACAACAATTCCACTTTCAATTCTAGCAAAACTAGCCAAAAAATCACTCACACAATCCTGGCTACGATTGATATGAGTAATACAAGTGGTACGGAGAGACATCAAGTGCTTGATCTCACGAACTAAGGATGCACATGATGATCTGTTAATGCCCTTCTCATTTACCATGTTCACCGCTGATAGTGATTTTGTCTCCACACAAATAGAAAGACCAGTTCTTTAGTGGCAATGGACATTCCTTCGGTGCAAGCGCACAACTCGGCCTCTAAAACATAGCTACAAGAGAAGAGGTCCCTACAAGATAAAAAAATGATAGTGCCCAAGCTATCCCTGAGGACCATGCCTGTTGGAAATATGCCCTAGAGGCAATAATATTGTATTATTATATTCCCATATTCATAATTAAGTGTTTATATTTCATGCTATAACTGTTACGATCCTGGAATATGCGATTCAATGGAAAACTCATATGCACGTGTGAAATGATAAACGAATAAAATAAAGGTTCCTAGTCTCGCCTCTAAGACTAGCTCAAGTGTTGTTGGTGATCATGTTTTCCGGATCTTAGGATATCGTTAAGTGTAACGATAGCCCTAAAATAACATGGAGATTATGATGTTGGAAGAATGATCATATTGAATCAACCCAAACTTGTTTGTTATGAATTGAGATAATACCATCTGTAATCAATTGTAATAACACAGAGTGTTAACATGTGTTTTTGCTCCTTAGACCATGAGAGTATCTTAGTCACTTCTTACCGTACGATGGGCTTTGGGGTTGCTCAAACGTCACTTGTAACACGATGATCATAACGACAACTTACAGGTTCATCGGAAAGTTTGACAAGCGACTAGATAGCTCGAGAGTGGGGTTTGCTCGTCCGACGATGGAGAGATATTCTTAGGGCTCTCTCGGTGTGACGGCATCCATCATCGTCTAGCCAGACATAGGTGATTACGTCACGGGGATGCCGGAACACGACAAAGAGAAAGAAGAACAAAACCGATAACGAGGATATCGGTATTGTGAGCATGTGATGACTCAGGAGGATACCGATGCACCCTGGGTTTTGTGAAGTATCGCGAAGCAAGGGGGCATCACATGATGAAAGTGCAACTAATCCCCGGGTGGTTTTGGTAATTAATAACAACATATATGTCATTGATGTAGGCATGGCAAAGACTAGTGGATGTGAACCCCTCAACATACAGAGGACAAAGTTTGGCAAAGCTTCAAGGATATCATTTTTGGTTAAGTGATCCAAGATCACATTGAGTCCATAGGAAAAGCCAATACTATTAAAAGGGGATGAGGTTTTGATCATGACTCAATTGCTCAAGTGCTTAGTGATATTGGTCCAAAACCCTCAAATATTTCTCCACTTCCATCCTATCCAAAACACTAAAGTTGATCTCGGTCCCACCGAAACATTCCCATCCGGACCCACCGAGATTACCATATACACTACCACATGCCAAACCCTAATACTTTGGTGCAACCGAAATGGATCTCGGTCTCACCGAGATGGCCTGACCGAGTTTTTGTAATGAAGTTGTTTCACATCGGAATCACCGAGATGAACCGATCGGAATTTCTGAAATGAGGTCTTGCCCTAGCCATCGCACTTCGGTCCCACCGAGTTGGTATGATCGGTCTCACCGAAAAGCCTAATGGTCAAGTCTTTTGCACTAATCGGTCTCACCGAGATTTTCATGTCGGTGTCACCGAGTTGGGTCAAAGACTTGTAACGGTTGGATTTTTGGTGCTGCCTATTTATACCCCTTCACCACCACCTACTCTTTAAGAGAGCCATCAGAACGAAACACAACTTCCACTACTCATTTTCTGAGAAGAGAACCACGTACTCATGTGTTGAGATCAAGAGATTCCAATCCAACCATTTGAACCTTGATTTCTAGCCTTTCCCAAGTTGCTTTCCATTCAATCCCCTCTCCTACCAAAGCCAAATTTGCAAGAGAGTGTTTGAGTGTTGGGGAGACTATCATTTGAAGCACAAGATCAAGGAGTTTATCATCAACAACACCGTCTATTACCTTTTGGAGAGTGGTGTCTCCTAGATTGGTTAGGTGTCACTCGGGAGCCTCCAAGATGTGGAGTTGAACCAAGGAGTTTGTAAGGGCAAGGAGATCGCCTACTTCATAAAGATCTACCTGAGTGAGGCTAGTCCTTCATGGACGTAAGCCATGGTGGAATAAGCAAGGTTGCTTCTTCGTGGACCCTTCATGGGTGGAGCCCTCCGTGGACTCGCGCAACCGTTACCCTCTGTGGGTTGAAGTCTCCATCAATGTGGACGTACGATAGCACCACCTATCGGAACCACGCCAAAAATCATCGTGTCTTCATTGCGTTTGAAATATCCAATCCCTCTTTTACTTTCATATGCAAAGTCTTTAATTTCTGCACAACTCTTAGACTTGCATGTGTAGGGTGCACTTGACTTGGTAGAATTGCTAAAACTTGCCTACAACTAAAATTAGGAAAAGGATAAGCTTTTATTTGGTCAAGTAGTCTAATCACCCCCTCTAGACATACTTTCGATCCTACAAGTGGTATTAGAGCTTTGGTCTCCATTGCATTGCTTTCACAACCTAGGATAAAATGGCGTCTAGTGAGGGAAACTATCACCGCTGAGGTCCATATTTTGATGGTACAAACTTTGCTAGTTGGAAGCATAAGATGAAAATGCATATTCTTGGTCATAACCCCGCCATTTGAGCTGTTGTTCGTGTTGGCTTGCAACGTGAATTCTTTGAGGATGGTAGAGAACCAGATCGTGAAGCAACCGCGGAAGAATTGAAGATGTTGCAATCACTACAAAAAAAATACACTTCCGTGATGATACATGTCTGTCACAGTAGGTCATGTTTTTTGTCATGCATGTACATCCATGACGATTTTATGACAGAATCAAGATAGTCATACCTGTGCTGTCGTAGAAGTGTTCCATGACAATACCAAAATTATCATCACGGAAGTGTCCACTTCCATGACGATAAATGGCGCATCATGGAAGTGCTTTCGTCAAGGGTAACCGACACGTGCCATCCACCGTAATGGGTCACCGTTAAGCTATCGAGTTCCGGTTTGGATCCGATAACCCGTTAACAGCTGGGACCTATGGGGATTTTCCACGTGTAAAATTCTCAATGGCCAGAGAAACCACGTGTCGGCTCACCATTGGGACAGATGTCATCCACTCATTGGACAGGAGGCACCTATGATACGTCAACACGTGGCACGGCCCAACAGAGGCCCATTCTGGTGAAAAGGCTGGCCGTTTGACTTGGTCAAAAGGTAGAGGGTCGGCCCACGGAAAGCCTGTTAACACCCTGTTCGCATATAGCCCATTTACAGCCCGCTAACTCACGGCCCGTTATGGCCTATCCGAATTAGGCCCAGTAGTGTCATCTGGGCCGTCCAATATGATTCCAGCCCGTTGTAACTTCCGGCCCATGTATGGCCCATGACGTCTTTCGGCCCATATGAGGCCCTTTGTAACTCTGGGCCCATTAAAGTCCCGAGGTGAAACTGGCCCATAATGAACAGTGTATCCCTTTATACCCATTAACGGCCCATTATTCCGTCGGCCGTTTCCAGCCCGTGTTAACTTTCGGCCTTCTAAGGGCCCATCTATTCTTGGGCTCATTTCCAGAATTCAGTTACTTACGGTCCGTTATTGGCCTGTTCTGCTTGTGGGCCAAATTCAGCCCGTGGTTACAGTCGGCCCGTTAACACGTTGGGCTATTTTCATAGCATCATCAAATACGGCCTATTAACGGCCCGTTATGACCGGGCCATAAACAGACGATTTTCACTCTAGCCCGTTTACGGCCCATTTTGCAGACCGTTATTGGTCCACGAATAGTACGGCCCATGTTTGGCCAAACGATTATACGGCCCGTAGAAGGCCCATTGATTATACGACCCGTAGAAGGACCATGGATCCTACGGCCCGTAGGAGGCCCATGGTCACTACAGCAGGTAGCAGGACATGGTTACAACGGTCCGTATGTTGCCATGGTTATTGTGGCCTAGTTATAAAAATAGGTTATTGTGGCCACTAGAAAAACGCGGAAAAAGAACTGCAATGACTACAATCAAACAACTAAACAAGACAATAAGGAAATAAATAAGCAAGCAACTAACGCTAGGCTATTACGACTATTACACATATTACATCCACTGGGCATCAAAGTTCACCACCAGTGCAAATATAGGGAACAAAGTAGCATATTACATACACTGGCCGTCTAAATTGGCCACCAGTGCAAATAAGCGCGGCAGCAAAACAAGTCCATAACTGAAACAACTTTAGAAGAGCTCAAGAAACGTTATCCTGGGTATCTACCATGCTGGCAATAAGCTTAGCAAGCTTATTAGCTTTCTCCTGTTTGGTGCTAAAATCCTCCAACGCTTGCTGTTGCACCAGAGAGTATGCATCTGAATTCTCCAGGGACTTCCGCAGTCCTTCGGCTTCTTGTCGCAGCACAGCTGATCGATGTCTTTCAGCTTGTAGTTGAGACTCAAGAAACTGAACTGATTCAGATAGTGAGTTTGAATAGCTTGTGCCAACGGTAGTGGCCAGTAACTCGAACACTACACCAAGACAGGCCTTTGGGGTTGTCTCACTGTCTTCAAGATAGTTTTCCTTAGCTGTTTTATCAGCTTTGTTGGAGACCAACAAGGATGTCTCACTATCCTGAACCTTATCTGCATTACTTCCTTTACCATTGCTTAATAAGGTACTCTTCCCCAATATTCCGTCAGCATTCTAAGAGAAGAAACAAGTAGACACATAACAGGTTTAGTTCAAATCATATCAGTTCAAGACAAAGCAGCATTGAAAGAATACAAAGCGTGGGAAACTACACGGCACAACAAGATTTCAGATGGGTACCACAGGTCTACATGTACAACAACACTGTTGGCTCTGTTGTGATGCTAGTAATGAGCATGATATGAGAAGTCAACTGTATACACAATTGAAATTGAAATCAACAGAGCTATTTATAAGAGCAAACCTGTTAAACAAACATGCTTAAACATACCTGTTGTGCCATTGGAGTTTCGATTGGATCCTTCAATTTAAAAATAAGTTTGTATGAGTAAATACAGTGATACAAGAGCAAAGCAGTATGCACGATAGCAATGGAATCTTAAATGAGAACAGTTGTTCTTCAGGTTTAAGCACTTGTTCTACAGGAACAGAGTACAGTAAGACGTAGGCATATAGTACTTAAAAAATAAAAAAATGAGCTCATAGACCTTACCACATTCTTGGTTCGGGACCAGTACAGAACAAGGCGTTCCCAGTCATCGTCCCGTAAATGTGTCTCAGGAGAACGTAAGGGAATTTGATGAGTTTCTTTGCCAGTGAAGTACATTTTCTTCAGGTAATTTCGATACTGCCACCAAGCATTCTTGAAGATAGCAGAGGTATTAGCACAGGTTACCTCATCCTAAGTTTCCAAATCGGTCCTTCTCTATAGAGAAAAATGGGAACATTTGCTGTATTATAACCATCATGGAGGTAGAATGTATGGGACAAAGCAAAGTAATTGCCATGAATAACATTACTTACACATAACTCCTGGACGAACACCTGCAACTGGCATTTTCCTTCATCTTCAGTACAATATTTCCATGATGGGAAGATACGCACATAGGATTTAACAACATCAAATGCGATAGATGCTAAACTACAAATGGCTGGTTGTGCTTCCTCCACAGTAATAGGTGTACTAACTGGTGGAGTTAGGGTTCGCCATGGTAGTATTGGTGCTTTGGGCACTGGAGCTGCCTTACTAACTACTCTTGTTTGGGAGCTCTATGGTGGAGATGGTGCTGTCTCAACAGGAACTGGGTTACTATCTGCTGGGGTTGGGGTTAAATTGGGTGAAGCTGGTTCTCTGTCCATCGCAGTAGGGGTACAATCTGCGAGAGTCTGGGTTATGTGTGGTAGGGTTGGTTCTCGTGCATGTACAACCGGGGTGCTATCTCCACCAAGATGTAGCACTGTTTTATTTGAAGACCGTGTTTTTACTCCACTAGATACTGCCATCACCCACTCCAATTCAAATGGCTGATAAACAGGAAACATAGTTGAATGTACAGACCTTGTATGAGAGACAGATGCAATAGATAGTGTGGAAAAAAGAGGGCATGAAATAGTTCACATGTATATTGTTTAACTAAAAAGGATAGCATGACATAATTTCACATATATGATGTCTATCTAAACTGGATAGCATAGCATGCCATAATTCAAAGATATGATGACTAACTAAACAGGATGGCATGAGATAATTATATGATGTCTTCAGTAAACAGGTTCGCATGACATAATTCACATACATGTTATCTAAGTAATCAGGATCGCATGATTTAATTCACATATGTGATTTATATACTAAGCAGAGGGCATTCACATATATGATGTCTGAACTAAGAACATGGTGTTGAATATTGTGTATATGATATCTAAACTATGCAATGCAACACACCATATGCATGATATGAGCAGTATAACCGTGCCAAGTTAGAGCATACACTTCGGTGGGGGAATAGGACTGGTCATCTGTCTCTGAATCCATCTCTGAGGAGCTATCGGGACCCAGCAAGAGATCTGCTTCGACAGGTAGATCTGTCTGCTCTAAAGACCTTGTTTTCACTCCTGATTTTCCCATCACCCACTCAAATGGCTGATTCACAGGAAGAGTAGTTGAATATACAAACATTGTCGACAAATGGAAATGTAATGAAGAAAAGGATTGGCAATATATCATTCAAATATATGATTCCTGGTTAAATAGGATGGCATTGCATATTTCATATATATTAAGGCTGGCTAAAAGAGATGAGATTGCATAATTCTCATATATGATATAGAAACTAAACAGGTGGCATTACAGAACATGTCTAAACTAAGCAGATGACAAATATGATGTCGAAAGTAGGCACTATAAGGCAACATATGCATGATATGACCAACATCATCATGCCAAGTTAGAGTAAACACCTCGGGGGGGGGGGGGGGGGGGGGGGGGGGGTTAAATAGGTAGTGTCAGCTGCGTCTGAATCCGCCTCAGAACATATATCTTCCTCTGGATTACAATCTGGAGGGGGGCGGGGAGGGTTTGCCATTGAACCCACCATGGAGCGATGTCTGCATGACATTGTTTGACGCGCAAAACTCTTCTCTTTTTCTCTACATGTTTAGCATGACTGTGTACAATATCTGACATGCATACGAAAAAATATAGTGAGATTATGTAAGGAGAGCATGCAGAAATCTAGAGTGATGGTAACAACCAGTGGATGGATCCAAAAATAATGATAGCAGGCTGATGATAGCTTTAATTTAATAAAAAGACAGATGATGATTGCTTTACTATTTGTTTCCCACCCAAGATGAACAACATAGGCATACCCTAGGTGAACCAGGTAATAGACAGAGATACTATTCATTGCTGCCTCGATATGTGCCCCACAAGTAATTGTAAAACTCAAGTTTGAACATTAATTTGGACCTGACTTGGAGTCTAAGAGGTGAACAAGACGATAAAGTAGCAGGTAATATTAAGCAATGCATTACATAAGCAGAAACAAAAGAGTGCGACCTCTCTTGTGGACCCGTGTACTCCTCAGGTTCATCTGCTGAGTCGATGATGGTGATGCAGTTGCGGTGGGTGCCGGCGGCAGGGAGGGAGATCTGAGGCGGCGAAAGATGGTCAGGAGTCGTGATGTCTAGTATGGTGGATGCTTCTGTCGATGGAGCAGCTCAGGTGAGGTGGACGACGTCGCGGCAGGAGCAGGACAAACCACACAAAGTTTTCTTCGACACCTATCTGTAACTGAAGTAATTCTGTAAGGGCTCCTTTGACTTGCAGGATTTTAAAAACGCAGGGATAGGAAAAACACCGGAATAGGATAAGAATGCACGTGGGAAACATAGCATTTCTAAACACAGGATTTCTATCAACTTGGCTGTTTGGTTCACAGGAATTTGAAGAGCAGAGGAATGCAAAGAAACATGGCCAAATTAAAGTGAAACCATATGAAAGTGTGTACAGTTAGAATGTTATTCTGCCACTAATGCACTTAATCTTGTTTTCATGCATAGGATTTTGAAAAGTAGGTCCATGTGGATGTTTTGCTCCATTCCTTTCAACGAAATGCATGAATAATTGAATAGTAGAGTGCCATAGGAAAATTTCCTATTGCTATGTTTTTCCTTCACTTTTTCCTTTGAACCAAAATAGCCCTAATGGATTGACATGAATGTAGAGTAATAAGTGATGCGACAAGTGTACAACCTCTTTGGCGTAGCCGTGTGGACCTCAGCATCATTGGGTTGGTCGCTGAAGAAGTTGCGGCAGAGGTGGCTGTCGGAGGTGTGGAGGAAGATCTGAGGCGTCTGTAGACGGCGTCCAGGGCACTGCTCTGTTGTGATGGATGGTTCCATCGTTGGAGCAGCTCCGGCGAGCCGTAAGACGTCGAGGCTGAAGCAGTACAAGACAGACATCGTTAATCTCAAGTGGGATTCTAATAGCATCTCCAATAGATGATGTAAAATACATTACCAAAAAGTGATAGATGTAAAATTTACATCACCAAAAAACACCTGACTACAACAGATGAGGTAAAAACTGTTGACTCTGAACTTAACTGTCAAAACTGAAATTTACTGTGGAATCTGAATGTTACTGTCGAAACTGAACGCACTGGTAGAAGAGAGGCACTTCACATGTAGTTTAGGCCGCTCGAGAAGTAGTAGTAGAGAAATAGTGATCTAAATCAGCAGGCGATCGACGGGGAGCACAGTAGCAGATAGCAGCCGGAGCAGCAGTGCCTGGAGGAGCAGTGCGAACTAGAGCCAGAGCAGCAACTCGTGTAGCTGCAGTAGCCCGTGTACCAGCATCAGCAGCGCGAGCGAGAGCAAGAGCAGAGCAGCAGCACGAGCGAGGGGGAGAGCAGAGCAGCAGTGTGACCGAGCGAGAGACGGAGCAGCAGCAACGCGAGCGAGCGAGAGCCGGAGCAGCAGTAGCAGATCCGGCTGGTATGGCCGCCGCCGCCGAAGGAGCCTTGCACTGGGGGAGAGCCGCCATGGAGATGTCGCCCGCGGCGCCGGCTTCGAGGTAGCCACACCATGGGGGCGCGGGATCGAGCACCGTCGAAGCCGGGAGGTCGAGTTAAGGAGAAGGTGCGATGCGATGAGTGTACAACCTCTTTGGTGGCACCGAGTAAGCCTCGGCTTCGTCTGAGGAGTCAGTGAGGATGCTACGGTTTCGGTGGAGCAGGTTAAGGCGGCGCTGTGGGGATGGATCAGCTGCGATAGACGAGGCGATCATCAGAGCAGCTCCTTGGAGGTGGAGGACGGGGCGGATGAACTGGCGGGACGATGAGATCGACGACGGATCCTCATCCAGGGAGGTGGATGAGGGACGTCGAGCTATTGCGGTGGACGACATCGTCGGGGAAGAGGCTCCGGCTGGGCAGCGGTGGGGTGGCGGATGGAGGAGGGTGGGGTTTCGCGGCTGGAGTAGAGAGGTTATGGCGGCCTGGGATTTCGAATGGCGAAAAGGAGGTTATGGGAGGGGGGAACCATGACTTAGGGACGGGCTTGTCCAAAATGTAGGGTGTGTTACAAAAGTACCCCCACCGATTTGAACTAGCGGTTCTTTCGGCTCAGGGGTAGAAGGGGGATTTCGCGTGTTGGGATTTGACAGCTGGAGGGAGTTTTCGCGCGCGGTGTAATTTCGGGATAGCAAGGCGCGGGTTGTGAAGGCGCGAGTTTTGGGATCACGATATCTGAATTTTCGGGATAACAAGGCGCGGGTTGAATTTTAGGGACAAGCCTAACGTGTAATATTGTACGTACCAAATCAATTCGCACTTCCCTCAATGAAAAAACAAAAAAAATAAAACTATTCGCACCACACAAAGAGAGAGTCTTGTCCCGTTTTACTGTACAAATGCTATTCAATGCTATGAATCCATGTTATGTACAATTAAATTTTTTCGCTGGCTGTATAATGCATGTAACCTACTCATACGAACATTTTAGTGCATTCCAAATGTCTATACTACCGCTGCAATTCGAACTAAATTTGGATTCGTTTCTCTATTTGAATAAGAATCTACAATCATGATTGTTGCCAACTTAAACCATCATTCGTATATTATCTTAACAATACACCACATGATTACTATAGAGATAGATATGAACTATGTGTACTACATGAAATCGAATTCAAATTTTTGAATACACTTGATGTTGATTCCAAATAATAGTACATTTGATGTACTAACTAGATCTTCATAATCTAAACCATGTTTCATACGTACACTGTGTTTATCACACAAAGTATAGTGCCCCGCCCCCAACATTATGACAAGTATTTAGCCCTGAGCTGCAAAAGCCACACATTATCACAAATTCAAATAAATGTTCTATATATTATATGTAGTATAACATGTTCATAACCACACCATGTGTATCACCATTATATTTATTCATGCATGCGTCCGTTTAAAACACTATGATATCACCCTCCCTCAGCATCCCCTCCATCGCGCACATTCGTTATTTCTCTTTAGGTCGTTCACCCACGGTGTGTGTAGGCCCCCCGGCTCCTTCTTTCCGGCACACACCGGTCGATATACCTCTCTAGCCAAGTGTGCCTACCACAAACACACACTTTCCCTCTTCTCTTCTCACCATCCATGCCCCCCTATGTCCAATACGGTTCCACGCACGTGCACACTCCCGCCCCTCTTTTCATCGATCTCATACTCGCACACTCCTCCCCCTTGATATAGTAGGCCTCTTGCACCACCTCCTAGCCGCATCCCTCTCCCCCTGTCCGTCTCTCCGGACCTTATTTGCTTCTAACACATGCATGCATGTATACCTACCGATCTCCCTACATATACCTAGGTCGACTATAAGTCTTTTTCCCCACGCACCGATCGATGTACCTCACTAGTTATGTCTCTCCCTTTCTCTGACACACAACGATTGATCTTCCTATGTAGTTACGTCTACTTACCACAACCTTATCGTCCCCCCTCATCATCCTTGCATACCTCCCGACCCATCTCTCACACGCACGTGCATAGACAGGCAGACATCCCCTCTCTTATTGATATTGCAGTCGTACCCTCCATTTGTCTAGCAGGCCTCTCCCACCATTTGTGAGAAGCAACTCCACCACCAACCCTCGGACACTCTACCTTTGTCTCTCTCCCAACCTTATTCCTCTGCTACACATATGCATGGATGCTAATCGATCTCCCTCAATACATAGCTAGGTCTCTCTCCTTCTCCACACATATACCAGTCGATCTACCTCTCTATAGTTAGGTCTCTGCCCCCTCCCCCCCACACACACCGATAGTCAAACGTTGTAGGTAGGTATCCATGCCACAGAGACAAACTGCACCTCTGCCCTCTCACATTCCAGTAGGCCAGCCTCCCTATATCTCTCACGTGGGCAAACAAAAATTCGATGGCACTCTTTATCGATCGCGCACCCACACACTTCATCCCTATTTTCGATTCTATCGATATCTCACGCCGATGATTCCTCCACTCTCTTCTCATGGATCGCTCCCTCTATATATGATATATCCATGACTCTGTTTCACACACATTGCATATGTTACATTTTTTTGGTTGAGATATTCATCGACACATTGCCTCTGTTTTGCACAAACCATCTCTCTCACACCCACCCACGTACGTACCTGCACGTAAAGAAGAGATGCATGCATGACACACGTACTCACGTCTCGTTCCCAGCCACAACCGCGCGGGTACACGGTGGAGTTCATTTCTGTATGAAAAGGCAGCCCACGTGATAATTTGACGAGTGTAGCGGTTGTTTACTCGAAGGAGGGTCGTGTACCACGCGTACACGGAACAAAGTTTGACTTGACATGTAAGTATTAAATAAAGTTATATTCCTCAATGGCACGTACATAATATAAAATGATTGTCATCGAGAAAAAAGAAATCCGCTCCACTATATACAATGGAGCCTGCCTGCCGGGGTTTGTCTCTCGTCACACTATCTCACACTAGGCGGTGGTGGCCTCTCTATCTCACTGTTGGTCACTGATCCGGCCGCATCCCGTCCGCCGGGGGAAAGGGAGGATGTGCATCGTTTCTCTGTTCGACGGCATCGAGGCAGCACGTCCCGATCTGCGGTACCCGCCGTTCTCTCTGACCAAGCTCAGGCGCGGTAGGGTCTTCGCCACTTGCTCGCTGCCGCAGTATGGGCAGATCCCGGCCGCCAGCGCCCTCCTAGTTACATCCCGACAACCCTCAGGTACAACTTCCTCTGGCCTTGCTCCATTGCCCATCTTCCCACGCTGCTCCATGTGGATCTTCCCTAGTTCTTTGCCCAAAACGTAGCTCGGCCGGCGTACTTTTCATGTTGCAATCTCGTCCTCACACCGTTTTACATAAACAACCGTGCTGCTATCTTCCTTTAGGACAAGGAATGTGCTTCTTTTTTTGTCGACGTATGTGTCATCAACCGTTATTGGCCAGTAATTGTTTCCTTTCTACCTCTTTTTTGCAAACAGGGCTATCCATTTCACCTCGTTGCTATTGCGACCTTTTGGTGAACTGCACAAATCACTTTTTTCTTTAGAGTGTCTTGTGCAGTTCTACTAAAATGTCACACGGACAACGTCTCTACATTTCAGTGCGACTGCACAAAGGGAGATTGGTTTTGCTATCCTCCTCATCCAACTCCGAGCCTAATCTTCTCTAATAAGTGGTTAGTTTTATGAGAGATTGCAAAGGTGACCGGCTTCTACTTGTGTGTGTATGTTTCATCAACTACTACTGGTGCTACTATTAATGTAATCACACTTGTTCAATATCTTTGCTAGCAGGGATGCTCAGCTCGATTTTAGTGGACCTGCACAAAATGATCGGATGGTCCATGTCCACCATATAATCCTTTCTTGGCTAACATGTCTTGTTCAGTTCCATAGAGCTGCGTGAAACTAGCTGCCAAAAAATGAACGCCAGGAAATGGATCCATGCCTGCGGACATCATCCTTCAATTTTTTATTTTTCTTTATTTGTACACATTCTCACAACTTCGTATTCAGTTGTGATATAAATATTGACGCTGATCTGCGAATCATTGAGATGCATTAGCATGCATGTTAGTTTCCTTTGTATTTGATGGAATGTTGTAACGAGACAACTTTGGAGGAAAGAGGACACATGAAACCAAAGTTGAAAGCTTCATAGCATTACAGCACAATTTCATTATGCTGGAAAATTATGTGTACATGTAAACATATCCCGGAAGCTTGATAGCAATGCCACAAATCATTCAAACTTCCTTTCGCCCACATGTGGGACAGCCAAAATCCGGGTCCACGTGTCATGCACCAATATTGAGTGCACAACCGCTGGCGAGATTCACCCCACTCGCAGTAATAATGACTAATGAGCGGTCAAATCACAGAGCCCCACCTTTCCCGCAGTACTACTAGTAAAAGTTGCTCGGGCGAAGCAACCATCATTTCACTCTTCGTTGAATGCGCTCGTACTCCAATATTCCAAGAGTAAGTTGCTCGGATGAAGCAACCATAAGTACACGGTGCCAAAGGTTGGTGAGATTTGTTAATTGAGCCCTGTATAAGGACTTTTTTGATTCAAAGGATTCTCAAAGGAATTTTGGAGGATTCTAATCCTTAGGAATTTTTCCTATGTGCGTTGTTTGATTCGTAGGATTGTAAACCGGAAGGGGGGGGGGGAGAAGATAAGCGGGCGAAATTTTGTGAGAGAGGAAGGACAACCGTACGCGGTGATTTTTTAGAGCTCAAGGACAAACGACGCAGGAAATTCGGATTCCCCTACAATCTTGGTCATTTACTATCGCACACGCTTCATTTCCGTCGCCTCTGGAAACTGTGTGTGCTCACCCGACCGGGGTTGCGTTGTGATTGGCCGGAACCCCAGGCACGCGAATCGCGTGTGTGCACCGTAGGATGCACCATGATCGAACGGCAATCCACGTCCTTCTCATCACACCCGTGTAGCTATAGCTGGGTTTTTGATGTACTCCCTCCATATTTATTTACTCTGCATATTAGCTTTGGTCAAAGTTAAACTTTGTAAACTTTGACAAAGTTTTTATAGAAAAAATATTAACATATACAATAAAAAATGAATACACTTTCCCATCATATAGATACGCTATTGTAAATGTTCATATTTTTTCTATAAACTTGGTCAAACTTTATAAAGTTTGACTTCAGTCAAATCTAATATGCAGAGTAAATAAAAATGGAGGGAGTATTTGGGCTAATAAATGTCTAGAGAATGCACAGAAAAGTGCCAAATTTGAGCAAGGTGCTTCCTCCGTCGAGGTGCATAAGTCACCTTACGAGAAACTGGACCCACTCACGACACACCTGTCGTGTTTGGTCCGCCGGTCAGAGCGCTTCCTATTGTCATATCACTATTCTTTTTAGATTTATAACATGTGGGACTGAGTGTGAGCGAACCGACCTCAATCGACGGCAAAATCGCCTGCCGGACGCACTTTGAGAGAGACGAGGAGCAAGAAGCGATACGGGCTGGTCATGTCATGCAAGGAAATGGCTGGTCTCATGTTTAAAACTTGCTGTACTATAGTAGAGGTAGATGTAGATGTAGATGTAGTGTAGACGTAGATGCAGATGTAGATGTACATGTAGAGATGTAAAGATAAGTGAGACTCACCAACGGTCACCAACGTAGGCCGAGTACGTGCACGAATCACCCGCAAAAAACAGGAGTACGTGCACGAAGAGAAGAATTGCACGCACGGACGCACGTACTCTGTGCCTCATTCCCTAACACACACGTGCGGGTACATGGTGGAGCTCATTTCTGGATGAAGAGGCAGCTCACATGATAATTTGACGCGTGTAGTAGTTGTTCATTTAGTGGAGGGTCGGGAACCACGCGTGAACAAATCAAAGTTCGACCATGACGTGGTGGCGTGTTTGTTTTTATTTTTTTTCTTGAATGGCACGAACACATTTTTTTTCTTGAATGGCACGTGAATCGTGCACGTACTCAATGACGGAGCACGGGATGGGATGGTAGCCATGGACATGGTTGGCCCTTTTTGGAGACTACTACACTAGTACTTTGATGTACGTTTAAAAAAAACTACTACTTTGATGTGTCCTGTCAACTCGTAGAATGATGAGAAGCTTGCTTACTACGCCCTCTACATAGCCCACACTTATTGTACTAGCAGTTGGAGTATGGGAGCACCTGGATATTTCCCCGTCCGGATCGATCCCAAGCTGGCTTCTCACCTTCCTGGCCCACCAAAAACCCCTCCCCCCTCCCGCGCGCGCTTCCTGCCTGGCGCCAGCTGAGCCCGCCGCTCCACATTGATGGCAAGTTAGGGCAACGCGACCTCTCACTGCGTCCGCTGTTGAAGCGGCGCGCCGGCCGAGGGTGCCACCTGCTGCACGCCCGGCATTTTAGACTACTCACATTGGAGAGTAACTTTAGAGCAAGTACAACAAGGTGACATAAGCAGGCTATAAGGATTTAAATATAGTATTTGTGCTTAGTTGAAGGAGAGAGAAGAGGAGAGAGAAGAGAAGCGGGCTGTAAACTTGTAACTGGTTGTAGCACGAGCTCCAACATACTTTGTGAGACAAAAGGTGGGGCCATGTATTAATGATATAGTATACTAAAGGGACTAACTATTGTACTAGCAGGCTATTAGGTTGGCTCTAGATGATGTGTCAACTTCATGTAGCCGGATGTTGGCTATACTATTAACCATGCTCTTAGAGCATGGTGTGGTGTGAGTGGGACTAAAGTTTAGTCCCATACTACTAGGTGAGTGTGAGTTGCACCACTTTATAATGTGATCTATTCTAGCATTTGCATGAGCATGATAATAGGAAACCTACACGCGCGCTCTTCGGGAATGAGCTTGTCCAAGGACAAAAGCTATGCATGTGGTCTATATTTTTGTTCGTCGGAAAATTTATTAAGTCATTAATTAATAATTAACGAACGCCTTAATTACTCAGCCATTTCCGATTCTTTTGGATAGTGGGGCTATTATTGACTTGGACGTGGGGTTTGGGCTAAAGGCCTACTATTATACTTGCTCTTACTCGCACGACCGACCTGACAGGCTCTACCCTAGCCACCGCTGTATCATATGGTTTCGCACCATTCCAGATCATAGCGCCGCCACGCAAGTCTTCTCCATCCCTCCTTCCAGCGTGCACCACGAGAAGGGATAGCAGTCCTCCGGAACCCCGCCTTTCGTGATCCTATACGGGAGAGGGGCGATCAGGTTTTTGGGGAGCACACTTGTGCGACTGCTGCCAGCGATGACTTCCTCAACGACAACCTTCTTCCCCGACCTCGGTAACCTCTTCATCAACGACATGAGTGACAACATCAACCACAATGGTTCTGCTCCCGCTGCACAGTTTGTGATTCTGTCCTCCTGGTTTAGTCCGCATCATTACTTTGATCTTTGCAATTGTCGTCATGATCTATTTATTGTTTATTCAGATTAAATCTCATAGTAAATTGCTCATATATTCAACAATCCAATCCAAAAACCTGATTATAGGCAATTTACTCCGAGTGGTTTTGCTGTGCTTTTGAAGCCGCCTACCTTTAAGGGGGTGCAATATAAAAGGTGGCGCACGAGAGCAGTATACTGGTTCAGATCATGTACCGCTATGACGCCACTAAGGGCAAGCCTGAGGGCGATCTTAATCCTGCACAGCAGGAAGCTTTTGAGAACATGGATACCCTCTTCAAAGCCGCCCTTCTGAGTGTTCTCGATGATTCCATTATGGATTCACATATGTCGTTTGATAGCGGCAAAGACACGTGGGCTGCGCTCGAGGCCACGTTTGGGGCCTCGGGCACTGGCAGCGAGTTGTACGTCATGGAGCAATTCTGTGACTACAAGATGACTGATGAGCACTTTGTTGTTCAGCAGGCTCATGAGATACAGTCACTTGCTAAGGAACTTGAGTACTTTAAGTGTGTGTTGCCCGAAAAATTTGTTGCAGGGACCATCATTGCCAAGCTTCCACCTTCGTGGAACAATTTTGCTACTTCTCTGAAAAACAAGAGACATGAGTTTTCCATTTCGTATCTCATTAGCACTCTTGATTTTGAAGAGAAGGCGAGAGCAAAAGACACACGTGCTCTAGTCGCTGAGGGAGCTTCTAGTGCCCACATGGTACACGAGAAGAACTTCTAGCCCTACAAGCCCCAAAACAACAAGAACAAATCTCAAGGGAAAGGCAAGTTTGATGTAAAGAACAAGCCATCACATTCTACCAACTTCAAGAAGAATTCTCATAAGAAGGGGAAGGGACACAAACCTCAATTTTGGTAGCACCGCACAAAATTATATGGCTGCATCTACCTGCTGTCAGCTAACCTCATGGTGCTCCAGGTATTCCTACATTCGTAACTAGGTACAATGACCACCGCAAGATGAAATAGGCTTAGTCGTACGTTGACTTGCTGATTGCAGTGTGGAACGATCCTGTCATGTGTGGAGGAGCAAACAAGCAGTGCAGGAAATTAATGCGTGCCAGGGGGGCCCTTTGCTCAGAGAAGCATCGATCGTTTTTCTTTATTTCTACACCTTCTCACAGCTTTGTATTGGTTATAGTATGGTGAATCATTGAGATGCATAAACATGCTAAACTTTTGTGCTTGTGAATGTTAGTATGCATATCGTATCTTCTGAAGCTTAGTTTAATGTGAATGTTGACTAGCCTATGAACCTTTACAATCTAGTAAGTATATTGTAGGCCTGTTATTTGACACCTCATTTTGCCGCGCTACGACTAGTGTGATTGTCTGCATGCAGTACCGCATCCTCTAATTTGGTGGATGCCAAGCGGGCCAGAGAAGGAGCTATAACCTTTTTCCAAGTTGAAAAAGGTTACCGATGAGTAGCCATAAGCTGGAGGCGTCTCTTTTTTTTTCCTTTCGAATGGGCAATAAGCTGGAGAGCTGGAGAGTGTCTCTAATGGGCTGCCTCTAGTACAAGGCCGTCCAGTACGAAACACGGGCAGCCGACTAGGTCGATACAAAATCCTATCCATCTTAAATCCCATTTGTTTTTGTTTTTTGCGAGGAAAAGCCCATATTTTTTGAAGAGGGGCGATCCCAGAAAAACCCTCCTTCCTCATCGCCTCCACTTACTGCAGCTCGCTGGACTCTCCTGCTTCCGTCTCCCCCCAATTCCCCCTGCTCCCCATCTTCCTCACTCGTACAGAAATCCCCCGCTCACCTTCTTCCTCACTCATACAGAAAACACCTGCTCCTCTTCTTCCCCGCTCCTACAGAAAACCCCAGCCATCCTTCTTCCCCACTCGCACTGCCACTAGGCTTGTCTCTCGCTACTCTCCTCAAACCCGTGAGCTCGGTGCGACGCCCGCAAGGAAAATGGAGTCGGCTGGCCCCAGCGCCAAGAAGATGAGGCTCCCGCCAGCGGCGACGCCGGTTGTAGATCCCGCACCCGACAGCGTGGGGAGAAGCGGCGAGCCCCCCACCCGGATCTTAGGAACCCGTAGAATCTCCGGTGGACCGCATCAGCGATCTCCCGGACGACATCCTTGGGGAGATCATCTCCCTTCTCCCCACCAAGGATGGCCACCGCACACAAGTCCTCGCATCTCGGTGGCGCACTCTCTGGTGCACGGCGCCTCTTAATATCGGCTGTCGTCAGATATTTGTCCTTCCTGAATTTGAACTCCTCAGAGCCATCGTGTCCTCCCACCTGGGCCCCGTTCAACGCCTCTGCATCCCGACACGCTACCTGCTGTCCATACCCTGCACGGTGTACGCCTGGCTGATATCCACTAAATTAGAAAAACTCCAGCAGCTTGAGTTCTACCATTACTAGGAAAAATATATGCCGCGATCCCAACTCCATGTATTTGTGCCCACACCACCATTGTCCATCTCGTGGGTTTCCTCCTCTCTCCACACCCTCACCATAGCCCAGTGCCATCTACCAGACAATCTGGTACTAATGATTCGACTCCCACTGCTAAAAAGACTTTCGCTTGTGGTGGTTGATCTGTCGGAGGCCTCACTACACAGCATCATCCAATCCGGTTGCCCTGCCCTAGAGCACTTGCTGCTTGTTTTCGGATTAGAAATCCGTATCCATTGTCTCCAAATAAAGTTGCCTCACCTTAAAAGCATTGGAATTTATTTTGAAGGACAACAGCTCATCATCGAAGATGCCCCTTCACTTCAAAGGTTGCTCCTTGATTATTGTTATAAACCTTCGCAAATAACTGCCGTCTCTGCACCTAAACTTGAGGCCTTGGGTGTATTTCATGATCCGCTTGAACATCACGACATGGTGTTTGGGTCCACACTTATTCAGGTACTGTATATTATCATCTACACTTTTGTAATCACAAGCTGCATTTTTCATTTGTGCGCATAAGTTTTATATCATCTTGGAGTACACTCTAGATACTAATATTATGTTATATGCTCAATGAAGAGTTCGTCCATCGATAGCCTATCAATGGTGTTGGATTCTATCAAGATCTTATATATCAGAATGTTTAGTATTGATCCGAACAAAATTATTGGCCTGCTGCGATGCTTTCCATGTCTGGAGAATTTGTATATAGAGGTGACTATTTCATGCACATTGAAAGCCCATATATATTGTACTAGAATTACCGTTCGGCTGTCGCTCTATCGACATACTCTTTTTCTAGACCTTAACTGTTTTCAATCTTCATGTCTACGTAGGCAGTAACACATGGAGAAAAACATATAACCAATCGGTGGCGTAATAAGCACCGAGATTTTCTCAGTTCTCATGACATTCGTTTGAGGACAATAACAATGGAAGGTTATGCATCCAATCAGGCAAACAGAAACTTCGTCACATTCTTCCTATTGAATGCGAGGTTACTATTGTCCATGACGCTTAAGTTTTTCAACAAGAAATTTCTCACGGATGGATATGTTGAACAACAAAAAAAGAAGTTTCAGGTCAACAAATGGGCTTCTGAACGTGCTCGGCTTCTATTTACAACAACTTGTCGTCATATGCCAGTAAACTTTTTGGCACAGGATGTTGATTTTATGGATCAGACCGAGCCATTTGTTTGTGACTGCCAAAAACAGTGGTTGGGTTAGATGTTATTGCCATGCATGTTCAGTCTGGGTTTTGTCTAAACCTGATGAACAATTAATCCTTGGGCTTTTGTACCGTTTGTAAGCTTGAGTTAGATGTTGTTGCCCTTTTCAACTCGGTTGTGACTGTCATATTTCCTTTGAAACAAGGAAAATGGCTTGCCATTTCCTTTATTAAAGAGAGAAATATTGTAACAAATCCCAACCAAGGGAAATAACATCACTCTCGCCGGCTGCTTGAGCTCACTGTGCATTACAGAACCCAAGTGATTAGCCCCCACCAGCAACCACAAACTTATTTTGAACTAGCACACAAAATGGGCTGTAAATTTTCATAAGAAAGGCTGCATGGCCATGACAGATTTGGATTCTGACATTTGGGACCCACGAGGAAAAAGCCTATCCAAGGTGGTGTTGACTTACTAGTCAACAAACGATTCTGCCTACCAGCCGTTGGATTGACATCCAACATCTGTCGTGTATCTTCTATCTCTTGTCTTCTTCCTCCATCCGCCCAAACCAAACCACCCCGTCAGTTCTACCTGCTCCCGCCTCCCATGGCTGGTTGCGCCTCTGCCACCCTACCGTACCCTCAAACATTGGCTAGTCCATCCCTTTATTCCCCCACACGTCCTGTTATTCTCCAGCAATGTCAGCCCCAACACGCACCCGCACCCGAACCAGTCAACCCTCGTCCTCCCCTCCGCCTGCGACTAGACTGGCGCATCTTCCACTACTCCTGTTCGTTCTGTCCGAGGCCTCGCTGTAGTCCTCCGCCTTGGTTCACTCGCCGTGCGCGGTGTGCCGCCGTCTGGCGTTGTCAACGTGGTCAACAACTGAGAGGAATAAGGAGATGACTGTACATGGAGAGGATGATAGTAGGGACCCACCAGGGTCATGGCAATACGCAAGCAAGTGCCTCGTTATTACAAGCCCAAAAAATGGTTCCTCCTAATGGTTGGACATCTGGGGCCCACACCATTGTCAACGTAGTCTATAAACGAGAGAATTACACAACGAGCGGCTGGCACCAGGTACCTAGCAGGTCGCGCAGTTGTTATTTACTTTTTTTGAGGAACAAGCAGTTGTTATATTTACTAGTTTTAGAGACGGATCAGGGTAACAACGGGGCTGTGCGGGGGCTGTGGCCCGTCTAGCCAGGGTTTTATTTTATGTTTACCACATCATGAGCCCAGTTGTGTTTTTTTCTTTCTGAAAATGGCTAGCCCAGTTCTACCTTTTCTAAAGAAATACCCAACGAAGGCCTACTTGCTTTCTCAGACCTATTGGGCTGCAAATCTTTCAAGGCGAGAGCGATGTATTCGCTTGCCCAGAAAATGAAGTAGTAAGAAATGGGATGTAAATTTTAAAAACGCAGCAAACCGGCAATTAGTTTCAAATATCTTTTTTTTAAGATTTTGACATTTTGATTTTTTTTTTGCGGGGAAAATTATGTTGGATTTTAAATTGATATAAAATTATTATTTTTAAATTAGTTTGAACGTGATTCAAAATTTCGGGATTATAAACAGCTTGGACCACACCGAAATATGAAAATTTGGTTGAATTTTTATCTGTGGCCAGAATATGGGCTGTAATGGTAACAAAAATAATATGGGCTTAAAAAAAATCCTTAAGAATTAGCCAATGGGCTGTACATTTATTAGCATTAATGGCAGATGGGTTGTATGCTATTTTCCACATATTTGAGGCTGACTTGTGGGCCTACTAGGTTGACGTGTACGCTTTCCTAAAAAAAAGGTTGACGCGCAGGCAAGGCCTTGTCAACTTAGTCAACACATGAGAGCAGTTACTGTTAGATGTCCATCCAACGGTCGTCATGGTTCTTCAATCTCTGCTCTTCCTGCTCCAGCCGCGCAAATCAACTCCGGTGGGACTGCCTGCTCCCTCCTCCCGTGGCCGGCTGTGCTGCCGCGTAGGCCTCACCGCCCCACCCTACTACCATCGCTGGCCTAGCCATCCCTCTACTCACCCACACCTGCTATTATTCTCCGGCGACGGCAGACAAACGAGTAAACCCTCATACTCCCCTCCGCGTGGGAAACAACTGCCGGGTCTTCCCTAGCTCCGTGTCGTTCCCTTCCTAGGCCTCACTGCCGTCCACCGCCCTGGTGCTCTCAGCGCGGCGTGGTCAACGTGGTCAACGTGGTCAACGAACGACATCCATCGGAAGAGGACTATACATGGAGAGGCTGATAGTTGGGTCCACGGCCGCACGCAAGGAAGTGCCTCCTTATTACGCGCTAAATAATGATTCCTCCACCTGACAGCGGGGACCCACCGGAAGGGCCTCTGTATTTCGCAAAAAAAAAAATTCCTCCCGCTGACAGCTCGGACCCACCAGCTATGTCTTCGCACGCAAGGAAGTGCCTCCTTATTACGCATAAAAAAATGAATACCCCCTGCTAGTTGGGACCCACCATAGTTGGTGGCTGACTTGTGGGCCTACTAAGTTGACGCAGATGGAGGGCTTTGTCAACTTAGTCAATATGAACAATTCTAGCTCCAGTGACCGTACGATGTCCATCCAACGGCCGTAGTGCTTCTTCAACCTCTGGTCTTCTTGCTCCAGCCGCCCAAACCAGCGCCAGTCGTGCCGCCTGCTCCTGCCTCCTATGTCCGGCTTTGCTACCGCGCAGGCCTCACCGCCCCACCCTACTCCCATCGCTGGCCTGGCCATCCCTGTACTCACCCAGACCTCCTATTATTCTCCGGCGACGGCAGCCTCACACTGCAGCCCAACCAGTAAACCCTCGTACTCCCCTCCGCATGGGAAACAACTGCCGAGTCTTCCCCGGCTCCAGGTCATTCCCTTCCTAGGCCTCGCCGTCGTCCACCGCCTTGGTGCTCTCGCCGCAGCGTGGTCAATGTGGTCAAGGAACAACTTACATCGGAAGAGGACTATACATGGAGAGGCTGACAGCTGGGTCCACGGCCTCCATTTTACATGGAAAAATTGATTCCTCCCCCTGACAGCTGGGACCCACCAGCTATAGCTTCACGCGGAAGGAAGTGCGTCATTATCCTCCATGACAGCTGGGACCCACCCGGTCAAAGCGTACGTAGCGTTGTCTGTCTGGTCGCGAACGTGTATGTACATACTGGTCGATCGGTCTCTCTGCAACGATGAACCGTGGCCGAGCAAGCAGCGGCACATGTAGTAGTAGAGCCCCCGACCTAGCAGTTCAGGCAGTCCCTTCTAAACCATGTACACGTACATACAGCCACATGCCCAAAAATATGGCCACATACGCACATACGGGCGGGGTCTCAAACGCCTAGCTACTCGTGCATACGTACGGCCAGGGCACGTGTGCATGGAGAGGCAACAGACGATAGCAATGGCGTCCTGTTCATCGGAAGCCAACCGGTTGGGTCGGAACGAAGAAACTGGGTCGTGTTCATCGGGAGGCAACGAAATGCGTCGTGTTCATCGAGAGGCAACAGAATGCGTCGTGTTCATCGGGAGCCAACCGGCTTGGACGGAACAGCCGAAACGGGGTCTGGCATACCGCAGTATGGAGGAAACGATCTTCTGTTTGACCGGCTATGGTCGAAACGGGATCCTGTTCATCGGGAGGGGTCTGGCGTACTGTAAAACGGAGGAAACGGACTTGTGTTGGAGCACTATGGTCGAAACGGGGGTCCTGTTCATCGGGAGGGGTGTGGCGTACCGCAAAACAGGACTCCACGGGCTACTGTTCACCCACCGTCGACTTCCTTCAGCCTCCACCTGCACTGTTCATCCACAGCGTCTTCCTCCTGCCTCCACCAGCTACTGTTCATCCAGCCCTCCACCGGCTACTGTTCAACCAGCCCTCCACGGGGTCCTGTTCATCCACCCTGAACCAGCTCGGATGTGGCGGCCTCCTCTCGAGGTCCTGTTCATCCAGCGGCAACGGCCTACTACCACGGGGTCCTGTTCATCCAACCCCCATCGAGAACTGTTCATCCAACCCCAACCACGTACGTCTTGACTCGTTCAACCAACCCCCATGTTCACTGTTCATCAAGAGGCAGCAGGTTCGATCGGCTTCAGTAAGCAGCAGCAGCAGCAGCGATCGATCGCTCGGGTTCAGTTAGCAGCAGTAGCGAAGGAATCGCTCAGGTTCAGTTAACAGCCAAGGGATCGATCGCTCGGGTTCAGTAACGTAGCTAGCTAGTGCAATCGCTCGAGTTCAGTAAGCCGCCTCGCTCGGGTTCAGTTTAGAGCCCAACACCTCGCACACACGCACGTATGTATACGAGAGAAACGCGCAAACCTCCGTGCATCGCTCGGCCCCGACCACCCACCGTAATCGGGAACTCCCCGAAATTTTCCTCGCCCTCGCTTCTACCATGATTTTTTCTGTCATGGACGGTCCAAAGAATGTCATGCAGGTGCGTCTCCGGCCCACCCAGGACGAAAATCCCATTTTCTGTCATGATTTTTTTGTCATAGAAGTAGGAACCCACCACATCTATAATGATATGTAGTTTTGTCACAATTATCGTGATAGAAGTGTCATAAGCATGGCAGGTAATGGAACCCGGATCCTTTTTAAAACATCGGGGCAAGCCAGGCCCCTCAGTCCGTCTCGCGAACCCGACGGCTCCCTAGCGCGAGTCGGCCGGGTGCCGCGACCCAACCCAGCCAGCAGGCGCATGCCGGCCGTCCTCAAGAAGTCAACCCCCAGCAGCAAGCAGGCGTGGCTACAATGCGCCCTCCTTTACGCCGGCCCCGGCGGGCGCGGCAACGGCAGAACCCACGCCCCCGCCCAGGGCGGGCGGTGTCCTCGAGGCGCGACCCTGTAGCGGGGTGGCGCTGACCGTCCTATGATGCCCGGCGAGGCGTGCCACAGTACCAAGCAGCCGGCCGTACCCGCGCCCGGTGGCCCCGGTACGACCCGCACCCGACGGACCCGGTGAGACCCGCAGCCGACGGATCCGGCAGGCCCGGCGGCCCCCACTACCGGCTCCCAGACGCTAACACTAGGGCCCCGCGCCCATGTAGTATAACCATTGTAACCCCGGGGGGCCGGCCTATAAGACCCCCTGGTGCCCCTCCATGTAGGGGGGTTAAGCTAGTTGAGATCAGTCACCAGATCAGTAGAACACATCCACACATACAAGGCAGGGAAGAGAACCAGTTCCCTCTTCCTCCTCCACCCATACAGCTCCAGGAGCAACTCTGTAACTCACCACATATCATCCATTCGGCATGACTAGGGGTGTTACCTCCCACGGAGGGCCCCGAACTTGGGTACGTCTCGTGTCACACACCTGCGCGTGCCAACCTCGCCTCTGGAACTCACCGGTGCCCTTGTGTCTATCCCCACTTTTAGCCATCCCATGGCATCTGCCGTGAGATCATCACGACAGTTGGCGCCCATCGTGGGGCAACTCACGGCGCCGGCCGGAGTTAAGTTCCAGACGAGGCCCTTCACCGACTCCGGCGAGTGCATCATGAATGGCTTGGTTCCCGTGCCTGGCGCGGCGCCGGCCAGCCTCGCTGGCTCGTCCGTCGTCCCCTCCGGCGTGCTGCGTGTCTTTGTCGTGCTCGCCCCCGACGAGTACCCCAGCGGGGTGCTCGACGACACCGACTCCCCCGTCCCCATCGGCTGCGCCATCTGCAGCGATGTGGCGGACCTCTGCACCCACGTGGAGGTGCTGACCACCGGCTCTACCTCCACCTCGCCTAGCGCTGCGGCCAAGGCTACAGGGGCCCAGGCCGCGGCTGCTCGCGCCGGCTGGGCCGACCCGCTGACCGCGACACTGCAGAACCTCAGCATCCCCATCACCACTGACACCGACCCCACTCAGGTCCATGCGTGGCTCAACGAGGAGCGCGTGCGCCTGCTGGACGAGGCCATGGCGCTCGCTGCTACGCAGCGCCGGCTGGAGTCCGCCCAGCGGGAACGCGATGCCGACTATGGCTTCACGCCGGCCGCGGCCGAGCCTAGCCGGGTCGCCGAGGTGCGCGCTGGGTGTTGTCCCGCCCATCTACAACATGCCCGTCAAGAACATGCGCGCTGTGGAAGCAGCCGCAGAAGGCCTGGAACTCCTGCAGGGCGAGGAGCTACAGCAGCGGCAGCATCGCATTCGCGAGCTTCCTGCCGCTGCGAGCACGCAGCAGAAGCCCCTCGACTCCCTCCTGGAGGCTCCCGCGGTGTCTAACTCATGTTGCACCAAGGATCCTGATCACCGGGACTCGGCGTCTTCCCCGCAATCCAGCGAGGGCCATTCCAGGAGGTCCCAGAGCGGCCGAACCCGGCGCGACCGTGTCGTGACAACCGCCGACGGCCGGGGCGCCGAGCCGGCCCCCAACACCTATCGCCGGCGGGATCTTCCTCTGGCATCCGGCTGCCGGGCCGGGCCGGCCTCAGCCGATCTGGCTCCTCGCGGCCCGGTCGCTAGCCGGCTGGGCCCGCGCGACATCAACAACGATGACGCCCACCACCACATCGAGCAGCTGGCTCTCTCCCTCCAACTGGAGGAGGACGATGTGGTTGGCCCGGGCTGCTTCGGCCCGCGCATCCGCGATGAGCCCTTCACCAAAGGGTTCACGCTCCCTCGCAACACCCCCAAGTACGACGGGACCGCCAAATCGGAGGACTGGCTGGTCGACTACACCATCGCCATCGGCATCGCAGGCGGCAACCGGCGTCTCGCTGTGCGCTACACCGCCTCATGCCGTTGGGCTCAGCCCGGACATGGCTGAACAGCCTGCTGGCTGGCAGCATCAACTCCTGGCTCGACTTCGAGCAGGCGTTCGTGCGCAACTTCACCGACACCTGCAAGCGGCTCGGCCGGCCTCGCCAGCTTGCCATGTGCGTGCAGGGGCCAGAGGAGACCGGCCGCCAATACCTCACGCACTGGACTGAACTCCGGAACCGCTGCGAGGGGGTCCATGAGGTCCAGGCCATTCAGTACTTCACGGACGGGTGCCGCCTGCTCAAGCACAAGCTTCTGCGCTCCGAACCGACCACGATGGCCGCGCTCATGGCCACGACGGACAAGTACACCACGGCCGCCGCCGCCATGAAGGTCGAAGTGGTGGTGGACGGCGCCAGCAAGGCGTTGCCAGCGCCGGCCTCCAGGCCGGCTGGCGAGAGCAGCCGCCAGTAGAACAATCATCCCGGCCACAAGCCTAAGGGCGAGCAACCAGCTCCCCGTTATGAGAACCGTCTTGTCGCCGCGGCCGAGCAAGCGCCCCCCGCCGAGCAAGGCGGCGGCAGGTATCAGCGAACTGGCAAGACCGCCTAGCAACCTGCCACGAGCTTTGAGTAGATGCTCAACGCCCCCAGGAAGCACCACAACGGCGTGAGGCCATCCACGCACACGCTCCGATAGTGTGCCATCACCCAGCGCATTATGAGGGGCGATATCCCTCCATCCCATCCTCCGACGCCGGGCAGCCACGTCCGCCTCCCCCACCGCCGCCTCCGGCGGCCGGCGCCATGCGCGATGACACCTTCACCAACCCGACGCCTGCTACATCGTCTTCACCAGCGAAGGCGACGACAAGCACAGCGAGCGCCGGCTCCGGCAGGAGGTGAATACCGTGGTCCCGGCCGCGCCTCACTACATGCACTGGTCGGACTGCCCGGTCAGCTGGTCCCGAGAGGACCACCCGGCCGTCATGCCAACGCCGGGTGGCTACGCCCTCGTCCTCGACCCCACCATAGTCGCTGAAAAGCGCACCTGCAAGTTCTCGTGGGTCCTCATCGATGGAGGCAACAGCATCAACATCCTCTACCGCGACACCATGACCAAGCTCGGCATCGAGGCGCGGCAACTAGAGCTGTCCCGCACGGTGTTCCACGGCATCGTGCTGGGCCTCTCCTGCTCCCCGATCGGCCAGATCCGGCTTGACGTCCTATTCAGCACCAGTGACCACTTCCGGCGCGAGCCCATCTGGTTCGAGGTGGTGGACCTGGCCAGCCCTTACCACGCGCTGCTGGGCCTGCCTGCGCTGGCGAAGTTCATGGCGGTCCCCCACTACGCCTACCAAAAGATGAAGATGCCGGGTCCCAAGGGCCTCATCACCATTGCCGGCGACTACAAGAAGTCCCTGGAGTGTGTCCGAGCCGGCTCCAAGCTGGCGGAGTCGTTGGTCATCGCCGATGAGAGGCGCCAGCTCGACCGGATCATGGCGTTAGCTAGCGAGCTGCCGGCCATGCCGGCTCCGGCCAAGGAGTTGGCTTGCGAGGCCTCGTTCCAGCCGTCCAAGGACACCAAGAAGGTCTCGCTCAACCTGACTGACCCCAGCTGTAGCAAGTACGTTGTTGTGGGCACCCGCCTCAGCAGCAAATAGGAAGGCGAGCTCGTCGACTTCCTCTGCGAGAATCGGGATATCTTTACATGGTCCCCAAAAGACATGCCAGGTGCTCTGAGGGAGTACACCGAGCAGAAACTACATGTATGCAAGGATGCCAAGCCTGTCTGCCAACCGCTACGCCACTTTTCTGAGGAGAAGCGAAGAACCATTGGTGAAGAGTTCGTCCGGCTACTCGCAGCCGGCTTCATCATGGAAGTGTTCCACCCCGAGTAGCTGGCCAAGCTAGTCCTCGTCCTGAAGAAGAATGACACCTGGCGCATGTGCATTGACTACACCAGCCTCAACAAGGCATGCCCCAAGGATTCTTTTGCCCTGCCGCGGATAGATCAAGTGATCGATTCCATGGCCGGCTGCGAGCTCCTGTCCTTTTTGGACGCCTACCCCGGCTACCACCAGATCAAGATGGACCCGGCCGACGCCCTGAAGACGTCCTGCATCACGCCCTTTGGGGCGTACTACTACATCACCATGTCGTTCGGCTTGAAGAATGCCGGTACCACATTCTAGCGCTGTGTGTAGAAGTGCCTGTTGCAGCAACTCAGCTGCAACATCCACGTCTACGTTGACGACATTGTGGTGAAGGCCAAGCAGCACCTCACGCTCCTAGCCGACCTGAAGGAAACTTTCACCAATCTGCGCCGGTATCAGATGAAGCTCAACCCGAAGAAGTGCATGTTCGGCGTGCCAGCCGGCCAGCTGCTCGGCTTCCTCGTCTCGGAGCACGTCATTGAGGCGAACCCAGAGAAAATCAAGGCCATCAAGCGCGTGCACAAGCTGACCCGGTTGCGCGATGTCTAGAAGTTCACCGGCTACTTGGCCTCTCTCAGCTGGTTTCTCAGCCGGCTGGGTGAGAGGGCCTTGCCCCTATATCAGCTGATGAAGAAGACGTTGTCATTCAAGTGGAACGACCAAGCTGACGAGGCTTTCCGCGACCTCAAGCGCATGCTCTCCACCGCGCCCGTTCTGGCCGCGCCGGCTGACAAGGAGCCGCTCCTACTTCACATTGTCGCCACCTCGCGGGCGGTCAGCACGGCGCTGGTGCTCGAGCGGCTGGAGGAGGGCAAGATCCAGCCGGTCCAGCGTCCGGTGTACTACCTGAGCGAGGTGCTCTCCGCCTCCAAGCAGAATTACCCCCACTACCAGAAGACCTCACCGCCAAGAAGCTAAAGCAGTACTTCCAAGAGCACACCATCACTGTGGTGAGCATGACCCCCATTGGCGAGATCATGTGCTGCCGGGATGCCTCCGGCCTGGCGGCCAAGTGGGCCATCGAGCTGGCCAGCCACACTATCTACTACAAGGCGTGCACCACCATCAAGTCCTAGGCGCTGGCCGACTTCCTCGTCGACTGGACAGAGACCCAGTACCTACCTCCGCCACCCGACTCAACGCACTGGCGCATGCACTTCGACGGCTCCAAGATGCGCTCCGGCCTGGGGGCCGGCATCATGCTGTCCTTCCTCGAGGGCGACCGGCTCCGGTATGTGCTGCAAATCCACTTCACCACCTGCAACAACATTGCCAAGTACGAAGCGCTCGTGCACGGCCTCCGACTGGCCAAAGAGATCGGCATCCGGCGCATCCTCTGCTACGACGACTCGGATTTGGTGGTGCAGCAGGCCTCCGGTGAGTGGGACACTGATAACCCACAATTATAGGGGATCGTTTGTAGCCTTTTTCGATAAATAAGAGTGTTAAACCCAACGAGGAGCTAAAGGTAGAACAAATATTCCCTCAAGTTCAGCGACCATCAATACAACTCTATGCACACTTAACGTTTGCTTTACCTAGAACAAGAATAAAACTAGAAGTGCTTTGTAGGTGTGGATAGGTTTGGAAGATAATAAAGAATGTAAAAATAAAAGTTAGGTGCTGTTTAAATAAAGAAACAAATAACTTGGTAAAACGAGTGTGGATTGGTGGTGGTAGGATTTGAAGAATTGTCCCTTAGCAATTGACTACGTTACTAGTCCGATAGCAAATTTTTATGTGGGAGAGGCCACTACTAGCATGTCGTCCCTTAATTGGAACTCTATGCACTTATGATTGGAACTATTAGCAAGCATCCGCAACTACTAACGTTCATTAAGGTAAAACCCAACCATAGCATTAAGATATATATTGGTCCCCCTTCAATCCCGTATGCATCAATTTCTATGGTAGGCTGAAGTTGCTGTCACCCTTGCCCTCCAATGCATAGTCCTATCAACATACAACTAACCCTATGGTGTGATCCACACGCGCACTCATATGATGGGCACCAAAGGACAGCAACATAACCACAAGCAAATTAAACCAATTATAGCAATTCACCAATTACCGATAGGACAACCAAAATCTACTCAGACATCATAGGATGGCAACATATCATTGGATAGTAATATGAAGCATAAAGCACCATGTTCAAGTAGAGGGTACAATGGGTTGCTGGAGAGTGGACCACTGAATATAGATGGGGGAAGGTGATGGAGTTGTTGGAGTAGATCGCCGTCACATGATGATTGCCTCGGCGGCGTTCCGGCGCCACCGGGAGAGAGGGGGAGAGAGCCCCTCCTTCTTCTTCTTCCTTGGCCTCCCCCCTAGATGGGAGGAGAGTTCCCCCTCTGGTCCATGGCCTCCATGGCGGTAGAGGGGCAAGAGCCCCTCCGAGATTGGATCTCCCTCTTTGTTCTCTTCTGTTTCGCGTTCCCCAGATCTTGCTGAAAACCGTATCTTAAAAATCTGGAGATCCGTAACTCTGATTGCGCTGAGGTTTTAACACAATTTTTTTTCCGAATATAAGCTTCCTTGCACCCAAAGTAGAGCTCCAACCGACTTACGAGGAGGGCACAACCCACCACCACGTGCTTGGACTGCCTGGCGCTCCCAGGTGTCTTGTGGGCCCCCGTTTGCGTTGATTCCACCTCCAAAAAATAAAAAATATTCCAAAATAATTCTTCGTAAATTTTTATCGCGTTTGGACTTTGTTTGATATGGATATTCTGCAAAACAAAAAACATGCAAGAAATAGGAACTGGCACTGGGCACTAGATCAATAGGTTAGTCCAATAAATCATATAAATTGTTGCCAAAAGTATGTAAAAGTTGTATAATATTGGCAGGAACAATAAAAAATTATAGATATGACGGAGACGTATCAGACTCCCGAGACGCCAACATGGCCAGCTACCGCTTCCTGGTCCAGCAGCTCACCGGCGGGTTTGATGGATGCGAGTTCCTCCACGTCCCCCGCGCGGACAACGAGGCTGCCGACACGCTGGCCAAGATAGGCCCTACCCAGCAAGCGATCCCGCCCGGTGTCAGTGTTAAAACCGGTGGATATCGGGTAGGGGGTCCCGAACTGTGGACCTTGGATCGATGGGGAACAAGGGATGAGGGACACGGTATTGATACGTCTCCAACGTATCTATAATTTTTGATTGTTCCATGGTATTATATTACCTGTTTTGGATGTTTTATATGCATTAATATGCCATTTTATATTATTTTTGGGACTAACCTATTAACCTAGAGCCCAGTGCCAGTTTCTATCTTTTTCCTTGTTTTTGAGCCTCGCAGAAAAGGAATACCAAACGGAGTCCAAACGGAATAAAACTTCACGATGATTTTTCTTCGACCAGAAGACACCCAGGAGACTTGGAGTTCAAGTAAGAAGAGCCGCGAGGCAGCGACAAGGGTGGAGGGCACGCCCTAGGGGGGGGGCACCCCCTACCTTGTGGGCCCACGTGACTCCTCTGACCTAGATCATTGTCCTATAAATTCACATATATTCCAGAACCACCAGAGGCATCCACGAAAACACTTTTCCACCACCGCAACCTTCTGTTCCCGCGAGATCCCATCTTGGGGCCTTTTCCGGCATCCTGCCGGAGGGGGAATCGATCACGGAGGGATTCTACATCAACACCTTTGCCCTTCCGATGAAGCGTGAGTAGTTTACCTCAGACCTACGGGTCCATAGCTAGTAGCTAGATGGCTTCTTCTCTCTCTTTGATTCTCAATACAATGTTCTCCTTGATTTTCTTGGAGATCTATCCGATGTAATCTTCTTTTGCGGTGTGTTTGTCGAGATCCAATGAATTGTGGATTTATGATCAGCTTATCTATGAATATTATTTGAATCTTCTCTGGATTCTTTTATGCATGATTTACTATCTTTGTATTTCTCTTCGAATTATCGGTTTGGTTTGGCCAACTAGATTGGTTTTTCTTGCAAAGGGAGAGGTGCTTAGCTTTGGGTTCAATCTTGCGTGATTTCACCCAGTGACAAAGTAGGGGTAGCGAGACACGTATTGCATTGTTGCCATCGAGGATAAAAAGATGGGGCTTTCATCATATTGCTTGAGTTAATTCCTCTACATCATGTCATCTTACTTAAGGCGTTACTCCATTCTTTATGAACTTAATACTCTAGATGCGTGCTGGATAGCGGTCGATGTGTGGAGTAATAGTAGTAGATGCAGGCAGGAGTCGGTCTACTTGACACGGACGTGATGCCTATATGCATAATCATTGTCTTGGATATCGTCATAACTTTGCGCTTTTCTATCAATTGCTCGACAGTAATTTGTTCACCCACCGTATTATTTGCCTTCATGAGAGAAGCCTCTAGTGAAACCTATGGCCCCCGGGTCTATTTTCCATCATATTACTTTCCGATCTACTATTTTGCAATCTTTTATTTTCAGATCTATATACCAAAAAACCCAAAAATATTTTATCTTTTGTTTATCTATCTCTATCAGATCTCACCTTTGCAAGTGACCATGAAGGGATTGACAACCCCTTTATCGCATTGGGTGCAAGTGTTTGATTGTTTGTGTAGGTGTTGGTGATTTGTGCATTCTTCTCCTACTGGATTGATACCTTGGTTCTTAACTGAGGGAAATACTTACCTCTACTGTGCTGCATCACCCTTTCCTCTTCAAGGGAAAAACCAACGCAAGCTCAAGAAGTAGCAGGAAGAATTTCTGGCACCGTTCCCGCGGAGATCTACGCCAAGTCAAGACATACCAAGTACCCATCATAAACTCTCATCTCTTGCATTACATTATTCGCCATTTGCCTCTCATTTTCCTCTCCCCACTTCTAAAATGATTTTCGAAAAGATTTGCCTTTTTATTCGCCCTTCTTCCATTCATCTTTTTCGTTTGCTTTTTGTTTGCTCATGTGTTAGATTGCTTGCTTTGTCATGATGGCTCAAGAGAATACCAAATTGTGTGACTTTTCCAATACTAATAACAATGATTTTATTAGTACTCCGATTGCTCCCGCCACTAGTGCGGAATCTTATGAAATTAATGCCGCTTTGCTGAATCTTGTTATGAAAGATCAATATTCCGGCCTTCCTAGTGAAGATGCCGCATCCCATCTGAATAGTTTCGTTGAGTTGTGTGATATGCAAAAGAAAAAAGATGTGGATAATGATATTGTTAAATTGAAGCTATTTCCGTTCTCACTACGAGATCGTGCTAAAACTTGGTTTTCATCTTTGTCTAAAAATAGTATTGATTAATGGAACAGGTGTAAAGATGCTTTTATTTCCAAGTATTTTCCTCCCGCTAAGATCATCTCCCTTAGGAACGATATTATGAATTTTAAGAAACTTGATCATGAACATGTTGCACAATCTTGGGAGAGGATGAAACTGATGATACAAAATTGCCCTACTCATGGTTTAAATCTTTGGATGATCATACAATTTTTTTATGCCGGATTGAATTTTGCTTCTAGAAATCTTTTAGATTCGGGTGCGGGAGGTACTTTTATGGAAATTACCTTAGGAGAAGCTACTAAACTCCTAGATAATATTATGGTTAATTATTCGCAATGGCATACCGAAAGATCTTCTACTAGTAAAAAAGTGCATGCGATTGAAGAGATTAATGTTTTGAGTGAAAAGATGGATGAACTTATGAAATTATTTGCTAGCAAGAGTGCTCCTATTGATCCTAATGATATGCCTTTGTCTACTTTGATTGAGAACAATAATGAATCTATGGATGTGAATTTTGTTGGTAGGAACAATTTTGGTAATAACGCGTATAGAGGTAATTTTAATCCTAGGCCGTTTCCTAGTAATTCCTCTAATAATTATGGTAATTCCTACAACAATTCTTATGGAAATTATAATAAGATGCCCTCTGATCTTGAGAACAATATTAAAGAATTTATTAGTTCACAAAAGAATTTCAATGCTAGGGTTGAAGAAAAATTGCTTTCGGTTGATAATTTAGCTAGGAACATGGATAGAATTTCTCTCAAGATTGATTCTTTGAAAATTAGATCTATTCCACCCAAGCATGATATTAATGAGTCTTTAAAATCTATGAGAATTTCTATTGATGAATGTAAAGAAAGAACCGCTAGGATTCGTGCTAAGCGAGATTGGTTTGTGAAAGCGTGTTCTTCTAGTTTTTGTGAAAATAATGATGAAGATCTTAAAGTGATTGATGTGACTCCTATTGAATCTTTGTTTTCTAAAATAAATCTTGATAAATATGGGACTGGAGATGAGTCAACTTTAGTTAAAAGGCGTCCCAATGATTCGGAGTTTATAGATCTTGATGCAAAAATTGATAAAAGTGGGATTGAAGAGGTCAAAACTTTAAGTAGCAATGAACCCACTCTTTTGGATTTCAAGGACTTTAATTATGATAATTTTTCTTTGATAGATTGTATTTCCTTGTTGCAATCCATGTTGAATTCTCCTCATGCTTATAACCAAAACAAAGCTTTTACTAAACATATTGTTGATGCTTTGATGAAATCTTTTGAAGAAAAGCTTGAATTGGAAGTTTCTATCCCTAGAAAACTTTATGATGAGTGGGAACCTACTATTAAGATTAAGATTAAAGATTATGAGTGCCATGCTTTGTGTGATTTGGGTGCTAGCGTTTCCACAATTCCAAAAACTTTATGTGATGTGTTAGGTTTCCGTGATTTTGATGATTGTTCTTTAAATTTGCATCTTGCGGATTCCACTATTAAGAAACCTATGGGAAGGATTAATGATGTTATTATTGTTGCAAATAGGAATTATGTACCCGTAGATTTCATTGTTCTTGATATAGATTGCAATCCTACATGTCCTATTATTCTTGGTAGACCTTTCCTTAGAACGATTGGTGCAATTATTGATATGAAAGAAGGAAACATTACATTTCAATTTCCGTTAAGGAAGGGCATGGAACACTTTCCTAGAAAGAAAATTAAGTTGCCATATGAATCTATTATGAGAGCTACTTATGGATTGCATACCAAAGATGACAATACCTAGATCTATGTGTTTTTATGCCTAGCTAAGGGCGTTAAACAATAGCGCTTGTTGGGAGGCAACCCAATTTTATTTTTGTGCTTTTTGTTTTGCTTCTTTTTTTGAATCAAATACATATTATTACCTCTGTAGTAATTGTGTTTTGGTGTTTTAATTAGTGTTTGTGCCAAGTAAGACCTTTGGGATGGCTTATGGTGATAGTTGATTTGATCTTGCTGAAAAACAGAAACTTTTACGTCCAGTCACAGAATTTTAATTATACACTGTAGCACGGAAAAACCCTGAATTTTTTACAAAGGATTTATATACAAATTTAATATGTTTTCCTAATATTTCATAATTTTTTGCGTTACATAAGTATTATAACAATTCAGATATTCACAGACTGTTCTGTTTTTGACAGATTCTGTTTTCTTTGTGTTGTTTTCTTATTTTGATGAATCTATGGGTAGTATCGGGGGGTATGAACCATGGATAAGTTGGAATACAGTAGATATTACACCAATATAAATAAATAATGAGTTCACAACATTACCAAAAGTGGTGATTTTATTTTCTTATACTAACGAATCTCACGAGTTTTCTGTTGAGTTTTGTGTTGTGAAGTTTTCAAGTTTTGGGTAAAGATTTGATGGACTATGGAATAAGGAGTGGCAAGAGCCTAAGATTGGGGATGCCCAAGGCACCCCAAGGTAATATTCAAGGACAACCAAGAGCCTAAGCTTGGGGATGCCCCGGAAGGCATTCCCTCTTTCGCCTTTGTCTATCGGTAAATTTACTTGAGGCTATATTTTTATTCACCACATGATATGTGTTTTGCTTGGAGCGTCTTGTATGATATGAGTCTTTGATTTTTAGTTTGCCACAATAATCCTTTCTGTACACACATTTTTAGAGGGACACGCATGGATCGTAATTTATTAGAATACTCTATGTGCTTCACTTATATCTTTTGAGCTAGGCAATTTTGCTCTAGTGCTTCACTTATATCTTTTTAGAGCACGACGGTGGTTTTATTTTATAGAAATTGTTGAACTCTCATGCTTCACTTATATTATTTTGAGAGTCTTTCTAAACATCATGGTAATTTGCTTTGGTTATAAATTTAGTCCTAATATGATATAAAGATGGCTTGTCCGTTTGATTCCTTATGATTGTTTTGAGATATAAAGATGGTGATATTAGAGTCATGCTAGTGAGTAATAGTGGATTGTAGAAATAGTTGTGTTAAAGTTTGTGATTCCCGTAGCATGCACGTATGGTGAACCGTTATGTGATGAAGTCGGAGCATAATTTATTTATTGATTGTCTTCCTTATGAGTGGCGGTCGGGGACGAGCGATGGTCTTTTCCTACCAATCTATCCCCATAGGAGCATGCGCGTAGTACTTCGTTTTGATGACTAATAGATTTTTGCAATAAGTATGTGAGTTCTTTATGACTAATGTTGAGTCCATGGATTATACGCACTCTCACCCTTCTACCTTTACTAGCCTCTCTAGTACCGCGCAACTTTCGCCGGTGCCATACACCTACCTTTTACCTTCCTCAAAACAGCCACCATACCTACCTATTATGGCATTTCCATAGCCATTCCGAGATATATTGCCATGCAACTTTCCACCGTTCCATTTTATTATAACACGCTCCATCATTGTCATATTGCCTTACATGATCGTAAGAAAGCTAGCATGATGTTTACATGGCTTGTCCGTTTTTTGATATCATTTGCTATGCTAGATCATTGCACATCCTGGTACACCACCGAAGGCATTCATATAGAGTCATATTTTGTTCTAAGTATCGAGTTGTAATTCTTGAGTTGTAATTAAATAAAAGTGTGATGATCTTCATTATTAGAGCATTGTCCCATGTGAGGAAAGGATGATGGAAGCTATGATTCCCTCACAAGTTGGGATGAGTTTCCGGACTTTATAAAAAATAAAAGAGGCCAAAGAAGCCCACAAAAAAATAAATAAAAGAGGGCAAGAAGCCCACTAAAAAATGAGAGAAAAGTGAGAAGGGGCAATGTTACTATCCTTTTTTTCCACACTTGTGCTTCAAAGTAGCACCATGATCTTCATGACAGAGAGTCTCCTATGTTGTCACTTTCATATGCTAGTGGGAATTTTTCATTATAGAACTTGGCTTGTATATTCCAACGATGGGCTTCCCCAAATTGCCCTAGGTCTTCATGAGCAAGCAAGTTGGATGCACACCCACTTAGTTTTCTTTTGAGCTTTCATAAACCTATAGCTCTAGTGCATCCGTTGCATGGCAATCCCTACTCACTCACATTGATATCTATTGATGGGCATCTCCATAGCCCATTAATACGCCTAGTTGATGTGAGACTATCTTCCTCTTTTTCTCTTCTCCATAACCACCATATTTTATTCCACCTATAGTGTTATGTCCATGGCTCACGCTCATGTATTGCGTGAAAGTTGAAAAGGTTTGAGAACACCAAAAGTATGAAACAATTGCTTGGCTTGTCATCGGGGTTGTGCATGATTTGAATACTTTGTGTGATGAAGATGGAGCATAGCCAGACTATATGATTTTGTAGGGATAAACTTTCTTTGGCCATGTTATTTTGAGAAGACATAATTGCCTTGTTAGTATGCTTGAAGTATTATTGTTTTTATGTCAATATTAAACTTTTGTTTTGAATCTTATGGATCTGAACATTTATGCCACAATAAAGAAAATTACATGGATAAATATGGTAGGTAGCATTCCACATCAAAATTTCTGTTTTTATCATTTACCTACTCGAGGACGAGCAGGAATTAAGCTTGGGGATGCTTGATACGTCTCCAACGTATCTATAATTTTTGACTGTTCCATGCTATTATATTATCTGTTTTGGATGTTTTATATGCATTAATATGCTATTTTATATTATTTTTGGGACTAACCTATTAACCTAGAGCCCAGTGCCAGTTTCTGTTTTTTCCTTGTTTTTAAGCCTTGTGGAAAAGGAATACCAAACGGAATAAAACTTCACGATGATTTTTCTTGGACCAGAAGACACCCAGGAGACTTGGAGTTCAAGTCAGAAGCCGCGAGGCGGCGATAAGGGTGGAGGGCGTGCCCTAGGGGGGGGGGCGCCCCCCTACCTTGTGGGCCCCACGTGACTCCTCTGACCTAGATCTTTGTCCTATAAATTCACATATATTCCAAAACCACCAGAGGCATCCACGAAAACACTTTTCCACTGCCGCAACCTTCTGTTCCCGTGAGATCCCATCTTGGGGCCTTTTCCGGCATCCTACCGGATGGGGAATCGATCACGGAGGGCTTCTACATCAACACCATTGCCCTTCCGATGAAGCGTGAGTAGTTTACCTCAGACCTATGGGTCCATAGCTAGTACCTTGATGGCTTCTTCTCTCTCTCTTTGATTCTCAATACAACATTCTCCTTGATGTTCTTGGAGATCTATCCGATGTAATCTTCTTTTGCGGTGTGTTTGTCGAGATCTGATGAATTGTGGATTTATGATCAGCTTATCTATGAATATTATTTGAATCTTCTCTGAATTCTTTTATGCATGATTTACTATCTTTGTATTTCTCTTCGAATTATCGGTTTGGTTTGGCCAACTAGATTGGTTTTTCTTGCAAAGGGAGAGGTGCTTAGCTTTGGGTTCAATCTTGCGTGATTTCACCCAGTGACAAAGTAGGGGTAGCGAGACACGTATTACATTGTTGCCATCGAGGATAAAAAGACGGGGTTTTCATCATATTGCTTGAGTTAATTCCTCTACATCATGTCATCTTACTTAAGGCGTTACTCCATTCTTTATGAACTTAATACTCTAGATGCATGCTGGATAGCGATCGATGTGTGGAGTAATAGTAGTAGATGCAGGCAGGAGTCGGTCTACTTGACACGGATGTGATGCCTATATGCATAATCATTGACTTGGATATCATCATAACTTTGTGCTTTTCTATCAATTGCTCGACATTAATTTGTTCACCCACCGTATTATTTGCCTTCATGAGAGAAGCCTCTAGTGAAACCTATGGCCCCCGGGTCTATTTTCAGTCATATTACTTTCCGATCTACTATTTTTCAATCTTTTATTTTCAGATCTATATACCAAAAAATCCAAAAATATTTTATCTTTTGTTTATCTATCTCTATCAGATCTCACCTTTGCAAGTGACCGTGAAGGGATTGACAACCCCTTTATCGCGTTGGGTGCAAGTGTTTGGTTGTTTGTGCAGGTGTTGGTGATTTGTGCGTTCTTCTCCTACTGGATTGATACCTTGGTTCTTAACTGAGGGAAATACTTACCTCTACTGTGTTGCATCACCCTTTCCTCTTCAAGGAAAAAACCAACGCAAGCTCAAGAAGTAGCAAGTATTTACCCAGGTTCGGGCCCTCTCTAAGAGGTAAAACCCTATGTCCTGCTTGATTATATTGCTTGTGTATATGAGGATTACAGAGTTGATCTACCTCGAGATCAGATGAACTAAACCCTAGGCTAATAGGATTGTGGATGATGCCCCCTACGGACTAAACCCCCTGGTTTATATAGACACAAGGGGTACTAGGGTTTACACATAGTCGGTTACATAGAAAGAACAAGAACGCCGAATCTTCCATCTTGACTTGGGGTACACACCAAGGTACAAAGGGTCTTTGGTCCGGATCCTGCATAGCCCAACTGTCCGACCCACGAGAGATAGGCCGGCTACCTAAGGACCCCCTAGTCCAAGACTCCCTAAGTAGCCCCCGAACTAGCCTCCAACGCCGGAGCTTACAATCATTGATAGTTTGGCACATCCCAGAGTCTTTGGCTTGCGAGGCGAGCTCTCCATCCTTTACCTATCCGGCCAATACGATAGTTCGGCCACCGATGATCTTCCAACCTGTCCAGTAGTAGCGGGCCCCCGTCATCAATTCTGTCAGGGGCGACCCTTGATTTCCATGAGCCCACTAGGAGGTGAATAGTCTTGTGACCTTTTTTTGAAAAACACCTTCTCGGGACCAGAAGAATCATCTATTAATTAGACCAGAGGCGCATCAAGCGGCCCATCCACCCCCAAGCAAGAAGTCCAATCTAGCTCCGAAAAAACCTCAAGGCAAATGGCAGGCACCCCCGGAGCATCCTCACGCCCTCACGGCCAGCTCCCGGGCGACTGGTCCAGCTGTTCTGTCTCCCGCCTCCAACTGTGCGATCTCCAACGACAGGGGTATCTCCCAGCTGCGATCTTGTATCTGTCCGCGCCAGATTGACTTCCACGAACGGCGAAGCTTTCGCGGAGAGTTTCCCCACCCCAAGAAAGGACGAGAGGGTATGTTTTGTTTCCTTCCTCCTAAGAGGTCTCGGTTTCCCCATTCATCCTTTCTTGAGAGGCCTGTTGGAGTTTTATGGGATCCAACTCCACCATCTTACCCCCGGTTCAATATTGCATATCTCTGGCTTTGTTGCCCTTTGCGAGATGGTCTTGGGTTGCGAAGCCCACTTCGAGCTATGGAGAAAGTATTTCTACCTTGTCGCTCACACCCACAAGGGATCAATTTTTGAGGTAGGCGGGGCCGAAGTGTGGCGTATAGCCGGCACAGGATATCCGATCGGGACCCCCAAGAAAGATTCCAAAGTATGGACCTCGGAATGGTTTTATATTGAAGACGTCCCCTTATCTGAGCCAGTTCAGAGAGGTTTACCCGAGTATTCGAATGCTTCGCTAAAGAAGCGGTACAACTGGCGACCAAAAGGCCCTTCACAAGAAGAGTCCCCCGAAGTGCAGTACCTTGCTACCAAGGTATGACTGCTGGCCCATGCTAAATTAACTATGGTTGACGTGTTGGCCGCAACCATCGACCGATGTGTGCAACCCCTTCAGCAAAGGATGCACTCCTTGTGGTGTTATAACGGGACAAACGACGCCACCCGCTATAAGCGGCAAGGGCCGGATAACCAAGCAACAAGTCCGCCATATTGGCGGACTTGTTCAAAGGAGAGGAAGAGGAGTTCGCCCGCCCAAGGAACTGGAACGGCTACTCGGACTACAATCCCATTGAATGGGTAAGCATATGCTTGTATTACAGTTCGGTCATTACGTCTGTATACTAATAACCGGCCGTGTTGTTTGTTCCGAATAGAACTGGAGACGCCAGGTCCAGAGCATCAGCTGCCCCTCCCCCCAACCAAAGGACCATACTCGCGCCGACGACCCGGGATTCAACGAGGACCCGGAGATGTCTATTGACTTCGAGGATGGGGTTTTCTTCTAGAAGAGCCTCAATGGCTCCAAGGTGGCCCTTATAGCCGATCACCCCGGGCACCTCCCTTCCTCCACCGTAAGTAGCAAGAAGGCCTCCCGTCAAACGAGGCATTTGCCTCGTGCCACTCCGAATACGCTGACTTCTACTCCCAAGGGTCGTCGCACCTCGCGTCGAACATCAACAAGGGCGGAGCCGACCCCAACCAGCAATGGAGCCTCTAAGCGCAAAGCAGCCGCAGGGGCCACATCCACTATTCCTTCAGAAAAAAGGTAATATAATTTATGATCACGGCCGGATCCTTATTGGCCTCGCCACTAAGGGCTCCTCGGGCCTGCAGGAGAAGAACACCACCCCCACTGTCCGAAGACCTGAAGGAGGCGTCAGGGTGCAATCGGTATCCTCAGCCTCGGCAGGAGTCCACACAGGGGGTTCCGCCATAGGCCAACCTTTGGAGGACCCATAGGATGTTTTAGTCACCAATTCTGAAGTTGAAAGCGTGATGAATCATCGGTGACGGAAGGAATCCCTGCGCCATGTCGTTTTTCTGATCAAGAATTCAACATGTTTAATGCCGTAGATGCATACCTTGGAGCAGCCCGAACAGGTCTTGAGGGGATTGCCAGTCTTTTATCAAGCAATATGTAGGTAAGTGATCTGTTTTGACAACCGGACATACATGCTTGACCCAGTAGCCCCTGAGCCTTGATTTGGGCAGAAAGGCCGAATTAAGGGCCTGTAACAACATGTTATCGTGGTTTTCCATAGGCCTCAAGGGATCAGAAAAAAAAATTGTCTGAGGACCTTGATTTGAACCGGAAGCAGTTGGCTGATGCAAAAGCCGAACTGGAGGCAGTGAAGAAGTTCACCAGCGAAGCCCATGGTGAAGAAAATTTTCCCTCTCTCTCTCTTTTTTGGATAGAGGTGCATGAATTGTGCCCAGGTATCCAGTTTGACACCGGATATCTTTATAGCAGCCGAATCCATAGGTCAACTGCAAAAGGACCTAGACGCCGCCAAGGAGTCTCAACGGTATGCGGAGTCACAACATGAAGCCGTTCTCCGGGTGGTGAAACAAAGCCGTGAGGAGAACAACAAACTGAAGGCAGAGAACCAGCAGCTGGCCAAAGAACTAGAGAGTTTGAAGACTCAATTGGCGCAGGCTCTCGGAGAGAACCAGAGATTAAAAAGTAGCATGTTCAGTAAGTGTGATATAAGCTTTTGGATATACATAGACGTGCGCAGTGCTTGAGTGTAACAGACCTGCCATGCTTTGTGCTAGGTCTCCTTATTGGTCGGCCCGGAGAATAGGTCAATACCTTTGGCGGGAATCTTTTAAAGGAACTATCTGTGGTTCATGAGAAAGCTCGAAAAGCGATGAAGAACATGGTCAAGGCGTTATGGCCGACCTAAGTGGCGCCAGATGATATGGCCGAACTGGCGAATCACTTTAAGGGAGCTCGGTGACACTTTGAATTATGGAAGATATCAGCCTATCGGGAGGGGGCGCGAGAAGCATGGGCCATGGTGAAGACCCGGTTCACGAAACTAGAGCCGGAGCATATGGCTCGTGTTGGACCAGTAGGACCGGATGGGCAAGAAATACCTCTTCATTTGGTTTATGACAAGGTGATGCCCGCAGCTCGATTCACCCAGTAGGACTGTGCTTTAGATAGCTTAATAGACAATGTGTACAAAGAGTGTTGTGTTTGATTCTATGTATCCATGTACTTTACATCAAACGATCTCAATCCGTACTGTAAAACATTGGCTTAACTAGCCATCGGCTTCTGCCTCCCCAACCAATGATTAGGGAGTGTTTCCGTACTATGTGACTTGGGGTAAATAGGGAATCACTTCCGGTAAACCAGGTAATCCGGCTTTTGGTATGAACAGACAGAGACGCGTGCAGAGAGGTATGTTATATTACTTCTTAACGTAAGAAACATCTTCTGAAGAAAATAGTTCCTCCATGGGTTCCTTTCTTCAGGTTCGTCTAGATAGAGACATCGTATTCGGATACCAGAAGTATGCAGATACAAATTGGTGCGGGGGCCGAATCCCCCAGTGCTGGTGACGAACACTGAAATTGCTATGGTCTCCCTTATGGCCGACCCATTATGTTCTTAAGAATGCTAGCTTCCGGTTCACCCGTCTGAGGTACGGACGTGGCTGACCAAGTCATAACAATCGCAGAGGTGCTCCCTTTACCCCCTAGCTGAACAATCGGGAACATAGGGGGTAAGCACAGGAGCCAGGCAACCCAGCTTGGCAAAAACTTAAGTCAAATTGGTGCATATGATGGCTGAGAAGTATTCGGGAGAGTGCAAAACATGACAAAAGACGATTTTTTTGCACGAAAAATATATCAATTGGCTACTTTAAAGGAGCCCCCAGGTAGAATCTGGGCATTACATTTGAAAATGTGTAATAAAAAAGCCTAGACACAGTTTGGTTTATCCGAACAGGGTCCGGGAGATGCTAATTCCCCAGGAAGAAAGAGAAGGAATCTACAACGAGGAAGGGGCAAGTGGACTAACATGGCCGTACTAGCCGTAGAAGCGTCAGAGCCGGGCTGCATTCCAAGGGTTTGGTTCAGGGCGGTTGTCAGCCGGGTTACGGATATTGTATGCTCCTCCTGCTAGTACTTCATCGATTATGAAAGGGACCTCCAATTTAGGCGAGAGTTTGTTCTTCTGCTTCTCAGGGAGGCGGAGGACGAGTTCTCCAATGTTGCATGTCTTTGCCCGTACTTCCCTACTCTGGTAGCGTCGAGCTTGCTATTGGTAAAATGTAGAACGAGATCGAGCTACGTCCCGCTCTTCCTCCAAGGCATCCAGGCACTACAAAAAAAAACACTTTCGTGAAGATACGTGTTTGTCACAGTAGGTCACGTTTTCTGTCATGCATGTACATCCATGACGATTTTATGACAGAATCAAGATAGTCATACCTGTGCTGTCGTAGAAGTGTTCCATGACAATACCAAAATTATCATCACGGAAGTGTCCACTTCCATGATGATAAATGCCACGTCATGGAAGTGCTTTCGTCAAGGGTAACCGACACGTGGCATCCACCGTAACGGGTCGCCGTTAAGCTATCGGGTCTGGTTTTGGATCCGATAACCCGCTAACAGCCACGACCAATGGTGATTTTCCACGTGTAAATTCTCATTGGCCGACGGAACCACGTGTCAGCTCCGCGTTGGCACAGATGTCACTCATCCAATGGGCGAGATGCGCCTATGATATGTTGACACATGGACCGGGCCAAAAGTGGCCCATAAAGATTAAATGGGCCGGCCCAACTAAAGGCCCACAAGATTTTGCAGACCATAATGGACCGGCCCAGCTAAAGGCCCACAAGATTTTGCAGACCATAATGGGCCGGCCCAGCTAAAGGCCCATAAGATTTTGAAGACACTAGTGGGCCGGCCCGTTAACAGGCTGCCATGTTTTGGGCCAAATGCCGGCCCATATTTGATCCGGTCCATTAATAGCCTGCCATGTTATGGGCCTAATAAGGGCCCATATGAGATCCGGCCCGTTAATAGCCTACCACGTTCTGGGCCATATTACGGCACATATCAGATCCGGCCCTTTAAGAGCCTTTGGGCTAAATTATGGCCCATATGAGATTCGGCCTGTCAACTGGACGCCGTGCTTTTGGGCCCACTTGAGGCCCGGTTAGGATTTCTGTTATCTAAAGGCCCATTTAGTAATATGGCCTGATATTAATTTTGGCCTGTTAAAGGCCCGTTTAACATTTCGGCCCTATATTTATTTCGTTTTGTTAAAAGCCGGTCATATAGTTGGGCCTAACTATGGCCCGCTTTGCATCCGGCCTGCTCACAGCCGATAATCTGATTGGGCCAAACAAGGACCGAGACAATTTTGGCCTGTTAACGGCCCATGATGTGATTGGCACAATCATGGGCCGGGATCTATTTCGGCCTGTTGTCGGCCTGTGAGCTGTTCGGCACGTTTCAGGCCCAACCTACTTTTCAGCCTACTAAAAGACCATTGAATTTTCTTGCAAAAATAGGGCCGGCGGTTCACTCGGCCTATTAAAGGCCTGAAACTACTAGTGCGCCAGTTTACATTTAGGCCTGTTAACGGACCAAGATGACTAGGCCCATGATGCGGCCCATACATAGTGATTTGCATGACGGCCCGATTATGTACCGTAATTTTATGGTTTGGCCGGTTTACTTTTCATGGAGCGAAGACAGGATATATATACAGTAAAATAACTGTAGCATCATGAATAAGAAAAAACCTAGACTATTCAATAAAGAAATTACGGCATATTACATCCACTGGGCATCAAAGTTCGCCACTATGATAATAAAGCACAAGTAGACAGTAGATTACATACACTAGGCATCAAAGATCACCACCAGTGCAAATAAAGACGCCGACAAAATAATATACAAAACCGACATCACTTCAATAGAGTTCAAGAAAGGTTAGCCCTGCTCGGGAGCTGCAGCGCAAGCAGCTGAGCAAGCTGATGAGACTGCGCTTGTTTGACGCTTATATCCTCCTCACTCTGAAAGAGAAACAAGCAGACAGATGACAGGTTTTTCACATATAAGTATCAGTGCTGACAATTCATCACATTTCTTATTGACGAATAAAGTGACATAGTTTCAAATAGCATTAACACAATATGGTATTGTTCAGGTTAAGACATGGCAGGAAATGACATTGTGAAGGAGTTGGCAGCTTCACGACACCACTGGATTACAGATCAAGAACTCATAAGTATCAATGGTTAGTGTGCTGTCAATTTATCCCATTTCAGATTGGCAAATAAAGAGATGGTTTAAATAATAGTAGAATGATATGACATTGTTCATAGTTAAGACATTGCAGAATATGACATTGTGCTGTAGTGGGTGGGTTCACCACACAACTGGATTATGGATCAAGAACAGAAGCATACATGCAGTGCAAAAGAATATCACTTGCTCTGTATAGTTTAATTTATATGGTATGAAGAAGGAACTTGGTTGTACAACTGAAAACTTAAATTGAGAAGGACAAACTTTTGTTTATGAACTACATAATAAACTTTAAACATGCAATTTGATGCAAACACCAAAAATAAACAGCTGTTGCAGTCATGCCTAACCAAATATACACAACAAAGTTTGAAGGCTTGAGAAGGACAAACTTACATTAGTGGTGAAGACCGGCTCTATAAAGCCCTTGTCCATGCTGATGGGGGGGGGGGGGGGGGGGGGCAATTCAGAAAGTTACACCACAGAATCTTCTTCATAAGCATTGCCTTTATTCTACATTTTGTTAAGAGTAAATATAGATGTGATAATATAAGAAAAAATGGAGAATATTTAAGATAAGATGAAGAGTGATGCTACATAACCAAGTAGCTATAAATGTAAGTACAGCGATACGGGCAAAAGGTACAGCCAAGAGCAATGCAAAGCTAAACTTCTTCAGCATCATCGGTGTTATCCAACCTTATGGTAAGAGTAAATATAGATCTAATGTGTAGAAAATGGAGGGCAAAGGAAAATAAGCTGCAGAGTGATGGTACATGAACAACTAGCTGTCAATGTAAGTACACTGATAAAGGACAGCAGGTACTTACAAGAACAATGCAGAGCTAAACTTTTTCATTGGCATTGGATATATTCTACACTAATGTAACCATTAATATAGATCAGATAATTTGGAGCGAACAATTGATAAGCAAGCTATCATGCATACTGCTGTCACATAATGAATCAGGTATGAATGCAAGTACAGTGATACAGGACAACAGGTACTAACAAGAGCAAAGCAGCGGGCAGCATATTTGCGATATCCTGTCGTCCTTTTCAAACCGGAATTCTTCTTCGAGCAGATTTCCTGCAAAAGAGATCCGTAAGGCACATGCGGAAAAGTAGAAGTTCAAATTGTCGTGTGATATCATAGACATTACCTCATCCTGGGAACGAGACCAGTGCATAACAAGGTTTTTCCATTCAATGTCTTCTAAATTTAGCACAGGAGTCTTGACCGGAAATTCCTTTATAGACTTGCCATCAAAGTGTGATTTCCTCAGGTAACACCGATACTGCTGCAATGCTTCCTTGAAAAGCGCAAGCAAGCTTTGCTTGTCATGACTATCCAGATTGACCCTCGCCTACTTACAACAATGTAATGTAAATCATTGATGTGTTCAATCAGCAGAAAACAGGAAAATAATCACCATGAATAATAGCACTTACACGTAAGTGGGACAGGAAGATGTGAAAATGGTGTTTGTCTTCACTATAATCTTCCCATGATGGGAATATATGCACATAGTCCCTAACAACATTGAAAGCATTGTATTTTAAACTGGGAATAACTGGAATGGGGTTCCAATCTGCAGGAATTGGCCGTCTCTGCAGTTGGGATAGGTCTTCGGCCGGTGGACTTGCTGTACTTTTTGCTGGAGTGGGATTTTTCTGTGGTACGGCTGGTGCTATGGCAACTGAAATCGGCATACCTTTTGCTGGAGTGCAGGTCCTGTGTGGTGGGGCTAGTGGTGTGGCAAGTGAAGTATGGGTACAGTCTGCTGGAGTCGGTCCTACGTTTTGTGTCACTGGTTGTAGAGCCAATATAAGTGGGGTGCTATCTGATTTCTCTGGCACCACCATATTTTTCAAGGACTTTGCTGGTGCTCCTTCAGGTTCGGCAATCACCCTCTTCCTTTTTGATGTCTGATGCACAAGAACATCATTTGAGATGAAAAACATGGTATGATGACAGATGGAATATGTATTGATAATGGATGGGCATGGCATCTTGACATATATGATGAGTAAACTAAGCAGATGGCGATGCAACAAAGTAGAAGAAATGCAAGACACCTTATGCAAGATACGCGCAATCAATAAAACCTTGCCAAATTAGAACATGCACCTTGATGGGTGTACAGGACAGGCCATCTGCCTTCGACTCCTCGAGGTCAGAATAGTCATTAGGATCATATTCTGAACAAGAATCTGCAGGTGGGGAGCGTATGAGTTTCATTGCATCCAGAATGGCACTCAATGCCTTGGAGCCAATTTTGTTAGTCATTGCAGTGTTCCACAATATTCTTCTGATGCGCGCATTCTGATATTCATTGTGATTACGTACAATATCTAAGAAGCATGAAAACATAAATAGTAGTGAGATTATCTTTGTAATGCATAGGATATTCTAATATAGGGGCTCCCTGTATACCCTTGTGTGCTATCACTGGATTCTTATGAGAGAGCCCATGTGTGATGTAATATGATGCGTGCATTAATATAATTTGGCACAAGTACACAAAAAAATAGGCTCCAGAAGTAAGCATAGTTGGCAGATGATAGGTTCATAATATACTGTATAGAGAGTTTATTGCCAAACCATGATAACAAGAGCACACAACAACTAGGCAGATCGTAGTGTACATAAAAGGGGTACACCATAACCAGCATATATAAATCAGGAAAGTGGAACTGGCTGGAAAATACGGTGTTGTATTGCCGCTACTAATTGAAAGCCTATCGATCACGTACAGGCGAGCTCTATCAGCTGTTGACTGCAGATGTCCCTGCTCCCCTTCCTGACAAGGAACGTACTGTACATACTAAATATAGAATAACAAAAGAGGAACATGTTAAAGAACAGAAGAGGAAGCATATTCTTGAGGTTCCGCTTCTTTGCATACAATGTTGGTTGCGCACTCATGATGAATCACATCACCCAAAGAAATGCAATTCCATGCTATCTCTCTATATGTGGCCACATGCATTTGGAAAATCAAGTGAGAGAATTAGCTGACCAATTAAATGTGTGTCTGTTAACTAATATCAGTATCATATCACAATTCGTATTTAAAGAAGTAAGCTTTGGACTTATGATTGGTGCGTTGTTTAGCTTCAAGAGTGGACTGCTGCTAGTGCGACACAAAGCAGCTACACAGATCATAGTGTAGATATAACGGGAAAACCATAAGCATCACAAGTAAAATCAGGAAAGTGGAACTTGCTGGAAAATCTAGGCTACTATTGCCGGTGCGGCTAGAAAGGCTTCGGATACCAGCTCTCTTCAACTGAAGGTGCGGTACTGTTAATATCAGTGTAACTCTCAAAGGCGACATAGCTCCCCGCGTTTCCTTGCTAATCTTATAGGATTCAAGTGGGAAGGCCACTACAATTCCTATTCCTATGTTTACAAAATCCTATGAATCAAAGAGGCTCGAAGAGTTGAAAGTGTCCATCACAACCGACCGAATAGACCTCTACACTACAAATGTCCCTGCTCCTCTTCACTACAAGGAACATACTGTGCTACTATCATACTCCCTCCGTTCCAAAATATAAGTCTTTGTAGAAATTTCCACTATGGATCACATACAGATGTATACAGATACATTTTAGAGTGTAGATTCACTCATTTTGCTCCATATGTAGTCCATGATGGAATCTATACAAAGACTTGTATTTAGGAACGGAGAGAGTACTTATTAAAGAAGAATAAAAGAGGAACATGCTAAAGAAGAGCAAGCAGATTTTGGATAATAAAATGTTCGTTGCGCAGTGCCCACACATGATGAACCAGAGCGCATTTAGAATGCAACTCCCTGCTGTCTCTCTATATGTGGTGCACGTGCTTTTCGAAAGTAAAGTAGGAACATTAGCTGACCAATTAAACATTATCTGTTTTAGTAATATCAGCATCATATCAGATTCGTATTTGAGTAACAAGTTTGGAATTATGAGTGGCACGTTGTTTAGCTTGATGGATTGAGGAGCAGTGCTAAGCAACTACGATGATGGTACTGAATATAAAGGAATGTCTGCATGCAAGTCGCGTGACTTTCGTCATTTGGGTCAGTCGACCATTTCATGTGGTTGGATGAAGATCCTACGTCTCCTAACCCTTCTTCTTCCTCGTCTCTAATTCTTCCCCTACAGAACACCGCACGGGCCACAGGCCGAACCACCAGCCCCGACCCCCCCGCCCTCCCCTGAACCGCCTGAGTGCCTCCGGCACCCCCACCCCCCAAACCCCCGCCCCCCTCCCACGTCGAGTTTTCTTTGTTCGGCGAGGCCCCACCACCGCCCCCACAACCACCGTCCCCACCCGAGCCCCTTCCTTCCCTCCGGCGAATTCTGGCGAGCTCTCAAAAATCGACTGACCCAATTTTGAAATTTAGTCTACTGTCATTTAACTAGTGTGCAATATAAAAGGGGAAAACCATAAGCATTGCGAGTATAGTGTTGAGCGTGCCATGGTGGATTTGAAGGTGAAAACCGGACAAAGGCAACTTCGCAACCAATGTTTGCTTTCAACTAACAAGTAAGATCCTAAGTGATGGACAAGAAATCACAGTAAAGCAGTGGCGATCTATTTTCTTGCTGCGATAAATAAGTTGAGCAGATATGAAAGAGTACCGCCTCTGGTGTGGCGCCGTGTATGCATCTGCTGAGAATTTGACGGTGCTGCAGTAGCGATGGCTATCGGCGGCGTGGAAGCAGATCTAGGAGGGTAGATGGTGGCGGCGGGGGAAATATCCCGGTGTGGTGGACGAGACGGTCGTAAGAGCGGCGCCGGCAAGGTGGACGACAACGGGGATGAAGCGAGAGGACGGGATGCAAGGATCCTGGTCCGAAGCCGTGGATGAGAGAGGTCGATCTCTTGTAGTGGACGACGGCGTCGGGGTATCAGCTCCGGCATGGTGGAGGAGGACGGCGGTGGATGGGGTGGCGGACGGAGGAGGCTGGGATGGAGAGGGTGTTTTGGCGCCCACGGAGTACGACTGGGGAAATGGAGGGAGAGAGGAAGGGGGAACCATGTCTTCAGAGCGCGCTTGTCTCAAATGCAAGGAAATTTACAAACTTAGCCCCCGTTTAAAATTTCCTACATCACAGCAATATTAGTCTGTTGGGGATAGGACGGTAATCTCGCATACACCGAATATTTGCCGACGGAGATTTCGGCCGAGGAGAGTTTTTTTTGGCACCCACCATGTATGAATCCGGGTGAGAGGCGATTTCGGCCGAGGAGACACTTTGTTTTGGCGCCCACTGTGTATGAATCCGGGTGAGAGGCGGTTATGTCACGTTTGAGTGAAATTACAAACCTGCCCCTATCAAGACCTATTGAAATCGAGCCGACATGTGTTGCATGTCAGGGACAGGCAGTAATTTCCATCTCCCATATTTTGGTTTCGGGCGGTTACTGCGAGTTTGGCCGCTTTGTTCAATTTTTTGAGAAAAAGCTTGCACGTTTACCGTGCCAACTCAATTCCAATCCATTTTGTAATCTATTTTTGTTCGGGCAGGATCCATTTTCGATTGGAATAAAATTCTATATACATTATTTTTTTATATATACTTTCAAAAGCACAACAAAGAATTCTGCTCCTTTATATATATAATATGATTTACAAATACAATGATCTCAAAATCATAAGGTTGAATTCAAAATTTTGAAACCAAATTATGTTCTACTAAAATGTATGGATCAGTAATATCTACATATTAAATAACATAGATGCGCGTGAATTCATATGAGTATGCATGTTTGATAGATCAATTTTGGTTCGAGTATGAATTACATGTATCATCATCTCGAATTCAAATATTTGAATCCATTTTATGTTGACATTTTCTATACACACAACTAAATATTTGAATCTCCTTTCACGCCCATCTCTATCGCGTGCTCCTTCATGTAGCTATCACTCTCTTTTCTCCAGCTCAACCACACGCTCACTTCATGTTTGTCCTATTTTCGCAAACATGGTCTCTCGACGTCTCCCTTGAGAAGTGTCACACCCTCCCTATCATTATACATTACACGGTTTTTATTATCTCTCACGTCTCTATTGTTCTCTGGTATCACTAGGTACCTAAGCTTTCTTTTTCACCGCCACACACACACTCTCACTCGTCTTTCACTTTGTCTTTCTCTCTAGGGTTCTCTCACGCACCCTATATATTTCTAGATATGACTCCTACAACTAAAATTACTCTCTCCCGCACACACAACATTTGTTGCGGTCTCCTTTCCGTCTTCATCTCAGTTATAAAACTGGCATTATTCATTGTTTACCGATCAGACAAACTCCCCCCCTTTCTCTCTCTCTCTCACACACACACAACTCCTGCTTCCACTCCCCTTCCCGACTACCGTCTCTCTCTCTCACACACACACAAAACTCTCGCTTTCACACCCTCGACTCGTATTTCTCTCACAAACATTGATCGACTAGCCTCCAGATAGGTTTATACACCCGCACACTCTTGCTTCCACTATCTCGTACATGTCTCTCTCGCGCTCCTTGTATCTATGTAGATTTTTTGTCCCTTCTTGAGACACGCCCTCTCGATCATGCACACACACACTATCGCCTCATTTTATGGTGATACCTCTCGCACACACACTCTTTGTGTCTTTGTCACACACGCACTCCATCCTCCGTCCTCTCTCCCTCTTTCTCACACACACCACACACACACACATGGGCTTTTTGCAACAATATACCACTTCTCGAATCTTGAAACCAGCCACATTCCTCCCTTATCTCATCAAAACCGCCAAAGGAATATATTTTGAGTGAAACATAACATATTTTTAGTGATATATGTATTTCAAAACTAGACTCTTTTCTATCAAATCGGTGAATATGTATTAATCTACTTTGACCGTGTGGCAACGCATTGGCACATTGCTAGTTATTACTACTGTATAATTTTTTGGACACCAGACAAACGGTGGAGTACATATACGAAGAGAAGAGGCGCACACACGCAGTCGGTCTCTTGCTGTCTCGCACACATGAGAGTTACGTAAAGGCACCGTAAACAAATAAACCCTAAAACCCTAGGTGCATGATTGCTGGATGCGCGGGTACCGGGTACGTGGTGGAGCACACCTTTGTAGGAATAGTCAGCTCGCGTGATAATTTGATCCGTAGGAGTTGATGGTCGGGACCACAGGTGAACGACCTGGAGGCGGTGGCTCGCCAGTCGCCAATGATCGAGTAGCCACGTTTAAAATATCATTTTTTTAGTGGGGTAAGAGTTTCGATTTTCAATGGTGCGTTATAAGTATTAGTTTTTAGAACGATTGGTATGGAGTGAAAATGGAATTCATAACTACTACCTCCGTCCTGGTTTACTACTCCCTCCGTCTCGGTGTATAAGTCATTCGCGTAGTTCTAGGTCATCGATTTGAGGAATTAAATATGTGTTATATGTCATGAAAAGTATTTCACTAGATTTCTACAAGGATGTAGTTTCTAAATATATATTTTTTGTCACATATAATACATATTTAGATAGTTAAATTGTTGACCTAGAACTACGCGAATGACTTATACACCGAGACAGAGGTAGTAGTCCCCATCGTATTTTGGGTCAAAGTTTGTCCACGAATTTTACTTGTAAAATGTGAATGGAAGATGAGATTTTGTTATACCCAAACAAAAAAGGACTGGAGGGAGTGATTGCTCTGACACGGACGCGACCTCTCATAGCGTAGGCATCGAACCGGCGCTCCGGCCAAGAGGGCCCCACTCGCTGCAGTCCAGGCTGAACACGCCTCCTCGCCGCATGCAACCGGCTTCAGACTGCCCCACCTGCCTCCATTGAATCCGCGTGTGTGCTGGCAACACGTCCTTCCATGAGCCGACCGGCATTTTAGAACACAACGCCGGTTGGCTCCTCTCGTCCGCCCGCTATTTAAACAAGGCCAGATGCCTGGCAAGAGCCGCACCACACCGCCGCTCCCCATATCCTCCTTGCACCATTTTCTCCACACTCTCCATAGCATCCGATGAGCAAGAAGACGAGTTCTCCGGCATAAAAGCCGGTTGGGTGCCCCGATGAGCCAGGCAACTCGCTGCGCCACCTCCCTCCCCGCCCCAGACCGTCAGTACCATGGGCGAGGCTGTAGGCGGGCAAGCGGAGGAGCAAGCCGCCGCTCCAAGCTGGCCCCTGGTGCATCAACTCGACGCTCCAAGCCTGCTCGCAGAAGAGTCGCCAGTTGCTGCACGCCGGCACACGGGGGACCATGGCGTCTAGTGCACCGTGGTTGGCCGCACCATCTGACGCAAACATTGGCGGAACCACGGCATGCTGGCGGAGGTGGCCAACACGTCTGCGGCCACCGCCGACACCGAGGAATAGTAGACCACGGGAGCCGCCGCCACTCGGAACCCACGAATGCTACGACCACCGCGTCACCGGCAGACACCCGGTGTGTTGCCCGGTTTGGCTCAAAACATCGTGGACCTTAGCCGCGGCCGGCATTAGAAATATTATACCTGCCTCCAGAAGTTATTCACGTTTAGTCAAAAAATATCCAAAATATAATTAATTATGTATGGTCTTGACTTGTTGTGCTCTGGTAGTAGGAACTAGAGATATTTCTTTATTTATAACTCTCCTCACATTTTTTTTGGCTTTGAAGTGAATCATGGTTGTGGACTTTATCTATGAATGTGCAGATATCTGTGAACATGAGTTTGATGTGGAAGTTGAACTTGGAATGTTGGGCTTGCGTGTGAACTATACCATGTCCAATGCTTCGTCTATTATTGTTTGGAAAGTAATTGCTGTTATTACATGACCCGAAAAAAATTTATTTTGTGCCACATCAGTAGATGCACGGACATCACAACATGCATGCTGACTGGATAAACATTTGAACCTAGCTATTATGAAGGAAAATTTGTATTGACAACAGTTTTAGATAGCAGGAGACGCCTAGCCTGCTCTGCCTCTGCTAGCTTCTTTCTGGCTTCTTCCATCTCTTCTTTGGCTTGGGTGAAGAGAGCATCTGATTGCTCTTTTCGCTTCTTCAGGAACTCAACTACATTCTCAAGGGCTGCTGCACGCTTTCTTTCAGCCTTTACTAGAGCCACGAGGACACGAACAGTTGACGACTCCACCTGGCTTGTGTGTAATCCAGCATCATCTGGGAATTTGCACCTTGAGTCTAATCCAGCATCATTAGGGAACGGGCACCTTGTGTGTAATCCAGCCTCATTTTGGAAACATGATCTCGAGGTTGACCATACTTCCCTCCTCGCAGGAACTGCATCCTGACATGAAGTTACTTCTTTTTTAGATCAATACTCAGAGCAACCCAGATCCATTTAGTAGAAGCCAGATAAACAGGACTCGGAGAAGTGAATTCAAAAAGAGAAATGTAAAAACAGACTCCAAGGTGAGAACACTCACTTCCTACATCAAGCTAAAAACGAAAGCATTAGGACGATTAAGACTCTTCTTATTACACATCGAAGAACACGAGGCTAAGAGAAACAGAAACTACAACATATACACATCGAAGAACACGAGGCTAAACGAAAGTAATTGAAAGGGTGTTACTTACCAAAGCTCGTTTTATAGGTTCGGTGCAGCTCCTCTTTAACTTGCCACGTTCCTTGAAGATGTCCCCAATATCCCGTGTTTGGTCTTCATTGCTCCTCTGCATGTTCGCACTCGTGGTTTTAAAATCTCAACATGGCAAGAAAAATATAGTAATACTCACGCATCTTATGGGCAACATTAAAGCACTCATCTGCCATGTTAGAGCAACTCCAACAGAAGTGCAACACGCGGCGCATTAACAAAGCATTTACAGCGCCAAAATAGCCAGTTTTTGCGGGCCGCAGAGTGCTGGCTCCAGTGGCCACTGCAAAAAATTGCGCGTGCGCGCCGCTCCAGAAGACGTGCTATTTTTTTCCCCTTTCTACTCTGACTCGATACACATTCGACTCCGAGTCAATACTGGCATAGATAGATACATAGATAGTTCTCAGCATAGATATACCATAGATAGATAGAAAAATAGATAGTTCAACTACTCCTCGTCGTCCGACTCTGCCTTGGTGATGTCCTCCTCCGACGTCTCAATGTTGGCGTCAAGATACCGATCGTCGTCGGAGTCGCAGGGCGACGCTGCTCCTAGCTTGATGTTGAATTGAGCGACCGCCTTCCACGTACGCCTGTCCTCGCGATAGGCGGCTCGCTCCGCCCTCCTCTTCTCCCTCTCCGCCCTCCTTTGCGCGTAGAACTCGTGCTCATTGATGATGTCCTGCGGGAAGCGTAGGCACCACAACGCCATGGTTTCGTCGTCCATCTCGGCGATGCCGAGATGGTGCTCCCGCCTTCGGTTGTCGCGACGATCCTCGTCGATGAGAAGCCGCGGCAGAGGCGCGAGCTCCTGCGCCCGCTCCCGCGTCGGCACGTTGGGGAAGTTCATCTCCCTACGAGGCCACCGGAGGCGCCACGCGGCCACGTCGTACGCGTGGGCGGCCTCGTGGGTGGTGTCAAAAGTGCCGAGGCCGAGGCGCATCTCGCGAAACCGGATCTCGGCGGAGAAGCCGCCGGAGGGGCGCGCGCGGACGCCGCGGTAGACCCAAGTTTCCCGGCGGCACGGCGGCATGGTGGCGTGGCGGCGGCGGCGGCGAGGCGAGAAAGAGTGGAGAGACAGCGGTGGCGAGGCACAGAGCGGTGGGAGGGCGTTGGATTTTATAAAGCACGCCGGACGCCACACGCCAAAACTAGCGCGCGCCCGGCCGCTTTTTCTGGCGCACGCGCGATCCTTTCCCGACGTCCCTGCTATCTCTACTCTCTTCTCTACTCTTATATATATATATATTATATTATATATTTATATTTATCACTTATTCTTATATCTTATATATATTATATATATCTTATTAAAAAATAGAGTTGGTGATGATGGTGTGCCTGCCATCCTGCAATATAGGCCGTCCGATTATATCTAACGGATAGGAAGGAAACTATGGCAATTTTGCAAAAAGATACACGCACCTCTCTCCATGTTTGCCGATAAGGCCTTCCCTTGTTCATCCTTTTCTCCCACAAGATAAACTACTCATACAAATGCATCTTGATGTTCCGTGCAACGCATGGGCATCTTGCTAGTTCTAAAAAACTTTCCATCATTTGCCACACTACTGGTTGCAGATGAAGAACCTACCCAAGCACGGTGCAATACAGGAGCGACTCACAATTACAAGGTGATATTCTGTTGAACAATGCAAGCTATAACCAATTACTTTTACGGGAACAATAGCAACCAGGAAATTTGAAGGGTAGGTATGAATAAAATTGGAACTGCACATGTACTGCTATGAGATTCAATCTACACATTACCAATCGAGGAGGAGTACGATGGTGGCGGCAGCCTCTGTGCATCATGGTCGGCAACGGGAGTCAGTTCATTGTCCACGACGGTGGTGCTTCTATGCTTGGCGTCGGCTTCCGGGAAGCAGATCCGAGATCGTGGAAGATGGTGCCGGGGAAGAGGCTCTGTGTATGATGACGACGATGGACCGGCTCCAGTGCGGCGTACGGCATCGTCGATGAGGCAGATGCGCTGCGGTGGACGAGTGCGCCGATGTAGAAGGGGAGGAGCACGAAGGCTGCGGTGCTGTGGAGAAGTCTATTTTGCGGTGGGGATAGAAAATGGGGAGTATTCAGGTGTACTACTCTGGGTGCCGGGGGGGGGGGGGGGGGGTTGGCTGGGTAGGGTGAACCTGAAGTTACAAAAACAGCCCCTACCAACCAACATCCGTAGGCCTGTTTCGAAGGGTATGATGGTAACTTCGCACTGCTCGAATCAGGGTCGCGGGAGATTTTTCCGCCGACCTCAAAATTTTGTAACACTGAACTCCCCGTTTGGCGTGTTGGGTGATTGGGCTAAGCAACTAGCGAGTAGTACTAGTAACTACTAGTACTCCCTCCGTTTTTATTAACTCTGCATATTAGGTTTGACCGAAGTCAAACTTCCTAAAGTTTGACCAAGTTTATAGAAAAATATAAACATTTACCATAACAAATATGTATGATGTGAAAGTACATTCAATAATGAATCTAATGGTATTTATTTTTTATTGTATATGTTAATATTTTTTGTTATAAACTTTGTGAGAGTTTACAAAACTTGACTTTGACCAATGCTAATACGTGGATTTAAATAAAAACGGAGGGAGTACACATTTGTTTTCTTAGTTTGTAGTGGAATTAATCATTTGTTGTAATCGTGAAATAAATATATTAGGCTACTGACTTCGAATGTAATTAATGGTTTATACAATTCAATAGTTAGAACTATTGTTGAATTCCAAGATGTATACGAGGTCTATAGTACTTCACAATATGCTCAAACTCACATAATCCCAGTGAAATGAAAATCTAAATGCATTTCATAGTTATTATTTTGTAGGATGAAACAAAACCAACCATAACTCTACATGATCCATTATAAAAGCAACATTTTGAACACATCCCAATGTGTGAATGAAACATGTAGAGAGAGCTTGCGAAGATGGAGCAGATAGGGCAGGAAAGATTGTATGTATGTGGGCGAGAGAGTAGGAGACAAACCTAATGAGAGAGAGAGAGAGAAGTTAGGTCTGTGAGAAAGATGGAGACATGTAATATACGTGAGATGCGTGTGCATCCGGATTTTGTACACGTGGAAGGAGAAGAGACAACGGGTTTGATGAGAGAGCTGGAAAAACATGGACGAGAGGGGAAGGATCTCGTAGGTTGAGGGATTGATAATTTTGTGCGGGAGAGAGAGAGAGAGGGGGGGGGGGGGGAGGAGTCAGTCAGCCGTCGTCACATCATCCTGCTTCCAAATGGCCCCGCATTCTCTAGTGCAGTGTGGTCACCGTCTTCGATCTCCTCGATGCCCTCTTTGAAGATTGAGGTGGTGTGCATGCTGGGGTGCAGAGAAGCATAAGCGAGAGTGGTCGCCATATAACCTTGGATGGGGATGAATTGTGTGCTCGGGGGAGGGGGGAGTGTGTGTGCAGTGTGTGTGTGTGTGTGTGTGCGCGCGCGCGCGCGCGCGTGTGTGTCAGATATTGAGAGAAATCAAACCTATGGAGAGAATGTGTGTGTATGTGACGGAAAGCTACATGCTAAATAGGGTTTTCACGAAGAGATTGTGCGTGCGAGATAGAGAGCGATGTGCGGGCCTTGAGGTGGGCAGGGGCCGGGTGAGGGTGTCAAAATGTGTGCGTTGATGCATGTGTTACATGCGATCGTGCGAGGCATGGATGAATCGAGAGAGATGGTTGTTGTGTTACGGATGCTCCTCTCTCTCTCTCTCTCTCTCGCACACACACAAGTACAAATAGAAGACCATTCTCTCATGTATACACAACGTATCGACATCTCTCTATGTCTCACTCATGCATGATCATTTGCATATTCACACCTCTCTATGTCTCTATCACACGCACACCGTCTCCACATTGCCCTTCCGCCACAACACACATATAGACACATACACGCGTTCTCTCTCAGTCACACACACAGAATCAGTATTAAAAAAAAAGTCTAGGGCGCACCTAAAACGTCCAAATCCAAATAAGCACGAACTGAAGCTAAATTCAAATATATGGAAATATTGTAGCGTGAAGAACATTTCCAGGAAAAAGAAGTAGAGTAATATTCGGGGATTGTTTTCACACACACAAAAAGGTTCGGTGGATGTCCTTCGAGCGTGACATGGTGACGCACCGTTTGATCGACCGCGAGGCCGCGATGCACGCGCTTGCACAGGATTCCGTATCGATGCTGTGCTAACTAATATGGTAGTATAAGCGCTGCCTTAGTCTAATGTTTACGTGTACTAGTACGGTGTTCTTTTAAGTTTGACCAACCCTATATAAAACTAAACTAAGCTCCCATACCCGCACTCATCAATATGCCGTCGCCGCCGTTGCGCATGCCGGCGCCCGCCTGCTTCGGCCGACCATTTCTCGCCCATCACCGCCGTGTCCCCGCCATCCCTGTGCCATGAAGCCGAAGGCTCGCCCGCTCACGTTGTCTGCAGTCCCTCCTCGTGATGTCGCCGTGCTGCCAAGCACGCGAGCAGCTGGTGGAGCCGCGTCTATGCCCACAGCGTACAAAGAGGAGGACAAGCGCGTGCTCTAGCACGCCGGCGAGGAGGAGCTAGCGTGTCATTGTCGTCTCCGCCCGCGCGGAGGAGGCGCGCATGGTGGCTGTCGCAGCGGAAGCCGGTCGCGCCCGCGCCGAGCCTGCAAACCGGGTGCGGACATGGAATCTACCTTCGAGACCTTGAATGCCACGTGGATCCTGCAATCTGAAGGAACAATTTGGGTCAGTCGACTCTTGTGAGCCGTTGGATGCAACATGGACAGCCAGAATGACTTCTTCAACCTCCGAAATTGATGCACTGTTCATCTTCTCTCTCAGGCATCGAGCCGCCAGCCTGCCACAGGACTAACTGCCTGCCGCCGCCGCCCCGCCCTCCCCTGAACCGCCTGCCACCGCCATCCGTTTAACCCCGGGCATGATCCATTTTTTCCGGCGAACTGCATTCCACACCCAACACTCATAAGATAGATCATGGGCACCCTGCCACCCTAATATAGATACTGGGGTAGCTTCTCTGCCGTCTTCTTCCTTCGCTCTATCGAACTTCTTTCACAAATCGACTGACCCAAATTATACTACTAGTACGTATTAAGTACAGTAGGAGCACGAAGATACGAGCAGTAGTACCAACTACAAGAAGAACAGTAGTAAGACATACTAGTACTACTGTACATACTAAAGAGTTCAAATAACGAGAAAGAACATAAACGTAGTTCTGCTGGGGGCTCAGCACAACACACGCCTGAAATAAAACTAAGCAACTAGTCTGCTTGACACTGCAGTAGAACCAGCATGAGCAACGGCACTGCCACCTTACTCGGAGTCCGAGTCCACGTCCTTGACTTCGTCCTCGTCCCTCTTCCTCTTACTCTTCACCGACACTTCTTTGCTTCAACCGGACACTGGGCTCTGCTTCTTCATCCAACCCTTGTAGATATTTAAACAAAGGTAGGCATCCGTTGCCGCGTACACGATGTGATCTTCATCTATTATCTTCGACTCCCATGCATGATGAAACTCCGGGTGAGGTTTCTTCAGTTGAGCGTACGAAGGATCAATCATGGCTGCTGCCAGGGTCAGCATTGAAGGCTAAGAGGAGGACACCAGGCTTGCCTTCTGGAGATCGAAGGGCTGGCCTACAACGAGGCCTATCCAACCCAGGACTCTCCTATCGTTCGTAAAGTCTACAGTAACAAATTTCACTCTTTTGTCCTTGAGGAAGAACTCAAATTTCTGGCACCTAACATCGGCATGGCATATGTGGTAGACCAAGCACACGTTATGTACGCAAACCTGGATCACGGTGGGCTTCTTCTTCTCTGCCTCCTTTAGAAGCTTCTCGCTTTCCAGGACTGTGGTGTACTCAACATCTAGCCCAGCGACCCACTCATCCTTTGAACTTTTGAACATGCGTAGGAAGCAAGCAAGGCATGCTTCCATCGTCGTGGATCTATGGGTGTAGATGACGATGAACTCATCGCCGGTGATGGTTCTAACCTTGTACTCACCAGCGATCAAGGAGATTTGGGAGGCCATGGATTTTGGAGGCGGGTTAGGAGGAGTTGAACTAGTGTAATGTGAAAGGACGGGACATCTGGGAGCGAACTGTTGTAAGGTAGAAGATGGGGACAAGTAGGGTGTGCGAACGGCGTGGGGTGGTGGCTTGCCCGGTGGATAAACGGCTGCATGCCCCCAAAGAGTTCTCGAGTACTATGCGGGACCCACTAGATGTCATGTCTACTAGACCCATATCGTAGGCCTGACGGTATAGCTTCTGCGTGTTCGCACACCATGCCGGCGCGTGCATGTAACTTCACTTAATTTCGTCAACCGTCGCACCTCCCATGACCTTCGCCTCCCTCGTGCGGTCGCGCCCTTTGAGACTTCGGACGGCTATAAATGAGCAATTTTTTGCCTACTCCGCATGCATGGTACTCCCTCTGGTCCTTTTTACTCCGCGTAAGATTTGTGTCAAGTCAAAGTTTGCAAAGTTTTTGACCAAATTTATACTAAAAATATCAATATCTATAATACCAAATATATATTTTATGAAACTACATTTCATAATGAGTATAAAAATATTGATTTGACATTGTGAATGTTGATACATTTTTCTATAAGTTTGGTCAAAGTAGAGGTACATTGACTTCAGAAAAAACTTATATGCACAATGCAGACTAGTTCGTCCGTCCAGGTGCGTGCCATGTCCTATCTAGTCATCACAACAAGGTTAGCTATTAGAGTACTACTACCTCCCTTCTAGTTTAAAGGGATCGATTAAAAAATTTCACCTACTCTTACCAAGATAGAGGCGGTGGAATAGTTTTTGTAGTCTGCAAAAGCACTCAATTAATGCTCTCGTTCTTCACAAAAAAATGTGTTTACCAATGCATTATCGCATTGCATGCATGCATGAACACTAGTAAAGGACAAAGATTTTTACATGCATTAGTTAATATTCTCTTTAGGCTACTCATATGGAAAGTATCATATACTAGTATCATGTGCATGATACTAGTGTATGATACGAGACTACCTTTATAGTGCCATGCATGACACAAAGTAGCATAGTATTTAACATGATACGGTATCTACCTATGTTACTCTAACCCCCCTCTCTTCTTTAATTCTTTGCCACATCAGCATGTTTGCTATTCCCGTGTGCATGATACCAGCTAAGATACCACCACTATGGCCAGCCTTAATCATCGCATGCAATAATTTAGTGCACCTTGAAATCTGAACATGTGTGGGGCGTGTATGTTTTTAATGACTTGAGACTATACCTAGCCCGGCATGCAAGATGACTTATTATGCACCGTTCCCCATACCTACAGGAAGCCCGTTCGTCTCCAAATATTTTCCTCTCCATGTGTCAAAATAATCTGCCTGCTTGACTCTCCTTCTCCCTCCGGCAGTCCCACCACTCCACCCCGTGTGGAAAAAATCTGCATGCATGAATCTCCTCCCCCCGCGCTTGTCCAATCCGTTGTGACCAGCAATATTTCCACCCCTTCCCTCCCCCGTAATTTACTCCAATAAATATGCCCACGTAGCTGTTACGTTAATCACGCAACATATCTTACGTAGGTGTGCCATTGCTTGCTATAAATACTGCGCCTCCCACGGCATTCGGAAGAACGCTCACGTTCATCGCTATCTCCTCCCCCTCCCTCTCACGTCGACCACCATGGCATCGCCCCTCCCAAGCCCTAGGCGCCCCTCGCTGCACTGCGTGGAGAGTCACGCATCGCCGTTCGGTTCCTCGCCGCCACTAGTCGAGGAGGACGCGTCGGTGTTCCGCTCCTCGCCGTGACGCATCGAGGTGGACGCGTCGGCGTTCCCAGTCTCGCCAGCACGCGCGTCGGAGGATGCGGCGGTTCCCCGCTACGAGGAGAACGTCACGCCGCCCGCGAAGCCCCCCATCCTTGAGGAGCTTTGGAAAGAAATGGAGGTCACCTTGTGGGAGGATTTGCCTCTAGCAGATCGCGCCAAAATAGAGGCGGAGAAGAAGGCCAAGGAAGAGAAGCGCGCCGCGAGGCATGCTGCCTAGCAGGCCTATGTCGCATCCGAGAGAGTCAGTCAATTGGATCTTTGGCAGAAGGCTCGTGTTAGGGCCGTGAGGGTGGCGGAGGACGCCCGTGCCAAAGCCCTGAGTGCAGTCGGGCCCAAGCGCCTCATCTACGCTTGGCGGTACGTGGACCGGGTGCACGCTTCCAGCGAGGAGTACCTGTTGGCGCCGGATCACCACACCAGTGAGATCGCACTCGCCCGCCGGCAAGCCGCCAATCAGCTCCTCGCGAGTTGCGATGCTGAGGAAGAGGCGTTGTGTCGGCGCGCTGGGAAACGGCCGCGCACCACGGCACTTGTGGCGCGCCGCAAGCACTCCTGCGAGCGCCGTGGCTTTTATTAGGAATAATTTAGTTTCGTAAGGCGATCTCATTAGTTTTTGGGTAACATAACCAGATTCGCCAACCACTCCGAGTGTTTGATTTCTCTGATGAATCTGGCCTCGAGTAGTTTAGCTAATTCCTCCCCCATGGCTTGACGCTTGGGTTCGGAAAATCGCGCAACGTCTATTTAACAGGCTTGAAGCCCTTAATTATGTTCAGACTATGCTCTGCTAGCCTGCGCGGGATACCTGGCATGTCAGAAGGGTGCTAGGCAAAAATGTCCCAATTCTCACGCAGGAATGCGTGCAATGCCTCGTCGACCGCCGGATCCAGCTGGGCTCCAATGGTTGCTGTTTCGTTGCGGTCCGTCGGATGCACTTGAAATTTGATGGTTTCATCCGCTGGTTTAAAGGATGTGGACTTGGGTCTTTTACTAAGGGTGACGTCGTCCTTGTCCATGATTGTACGGAGTGTGGTTAACTCTTCGGCTACGCGAGCTTCAGATAGTGTCTCAAGGGAAAGACATGCTGTTTTATTCTCAGCTCGGAGTGCTCTGTCCGGGTCACTGACTATTGTGATCACACCATTGGGCCCTGGCATTTTGAGTTTCATGTACCCATAATGTGGTATAGCCTGAAAGCTAGAGAATGCGTCATGCCCCAAGAGGGCGTGGTATCCGCTATGGAAAGGCACAATGTGGAAACGCAGTTCCTCGATCCTGTAGTTATTCGGAGTGCCGAATTCCACATCCAGAGTGACTCATCCGGAACAGCGCGCTTCTTTGTCGGGGATAATTCCCCGAAATGTAGTGTGGCTTTGCTCGACTCGAGATCCGTCGAATTGCATTTTATCAAGGGTGTCCTCATAAATGAGGTTCAGGCCGCTGCCTCCATCCATGAGGACCCTGGCTAATCTGAAGCCGTCCATGATGGGGTCGAGGACTAATGCTGCGGGTGCTTGGATGGGGTGGGCCCTTGGTTCATCCTCATCGTTGAAGGCATTTGGGGTGTCCGTCCAGGGGCTTGCTGCTGAAACCTGGTGGACTTGGCTGAGCTCTCGAAGGGGTCTTTTTCTTTGATTGTTCGAGGAGAAAGTTTCGTAAATAGTTAGAACATTGTTGTCATTAGATGAAGGTGCTTCCGATCCCCTATTGGCGTGTTGAAGGTGGAGTATGGCTTCGCCACTCTTGGCAACCTATCTAACGACCCAACAAGCACGAAGCCTGTGAGTTGGATTTGCATTTAGCAGGGCCAAGTGTATGGGGGCATGGTTTATCTAGTAGCTCATCGAGGACCGTTCTAGATCCGGCGAGGGATCTATTCCTCTTATCGCCCGGCTCGTGTTCGGGCGACCGCCGTGCGTATGCACGCTTTTCTCGATTTTTGCTCGAGTGTTTGGCATGGTTTGACTCCACGCGTATTTGCTGTTCCTACCAGGTGCTTTCCATGACGCAGTACTTGCGCACCAGGTCCGATAGCTTGGTGAAGCTTTGCACGTGTCAGCGGGTGAGGGCGTTCAAAATCCCTTCGTCTCTGCAATTAGACCGAAAAATTGCAATTATTTCTTGGTCGCAGTGACTTGCGATTCTGTCTTTTACCAAGAGGAAACTAGCACAATAATGGTAGACTGTTTCTCTAGGCTGTTGTTTTACGTACATTATGTCGGTGCAACAAACCCCAGGTGTGTTGCCCAGACTGTACACAGGCTTAAGAGCAAGGTTGCAGCATCCAAGACCAGACCAAGCAGAAGAGACGAGCTCTTTGAGAAATCAAAGGGCGGATCAAGAAGACCAAGACCAACCAAAGGAGCAAGATATGACTAAGGAAAAACCTCCCTTGCCGGGCAGGCGAGCCTGGCGGGGTCGAGGTTACCCCAAAGACAAGTCTCAAGACTCCCCCGGCAGGCTTGCCGGGGACGCCGAGGGCGGATCACCCCGCCAAGGCTCCACCGCTCCACCTCACAGCAACGCAAGTCACCTATCGGTGCGGTGTCAAGCCCCCAAGTGATTAAGTGGCTGTTACTTGTCACGTGGCAGCCATTTCCGAAGGAAATCACTTCCAGATGACACCCGTCTAGGGACGTGTCACGCAGACAGGCGAGGAGGTGGCTGCATGTCATGGCAAGGCTTGCCGGGCTACACCATGATGTGACACTAAGCGATGCATTTAATGTGCTCTATCCTGTCTGCAGAGTTAGGTATGATAGCACTGTTTGCTATCTAATCAGTACTTAATGACTATTTTGCCATTGTGGTGACCCCTTGACCTATAAAAGGAGGGCCGGGGCTACCTTAGAGAGGATTCGAACCTCTGTACACTCATACGCGCGTAGCCGCTCTTGTCCCGAGGCAACCTTGCCGGGCAAGAGCGCTGCATCTCCACACCGTCCATACATCAATCCACCAAAGCAGGAGTAGGGTTTTACACCTGGGAGCCCGAACCTGGGTAAAAACTGCCTGTGTGATTGCTGCCGTGCTGCTCTACACCCTCCGCTCTTTGTGCAATGTGCTCTTCCCCCTGCTGAACCACAAGGGGCCGATGGCCCCATAGGTGGCCGTGTTTTCCCACGACATCTTTGGTGCACCAGGTAGGGGGAAGCGCTTGCGCGAACCCGAGATTGTAAGCAGCGCGTCGTCTTCATCATCATTTTCTTCATCAACGGCTTCGTCATCCATGGTGCCCCAGAAAAAAGACCGATGCCACAGCTCACCCATCCACCTCGAAGGCCCCTTTGCACGTGGTCACCGATGACGTGGGGGCTACAGGGATGCACGGGGACGCGGACGCCACGGGGGACGTGGCTGGCGCGGGCAGCGTCGTCACCACTCCCCCTGTGTCTGAAACGGGAGCAGGAGGCACCGGAGAAGGATAGCGCCAACAGCATCCCAGCGGCCACGCTCCACAAGGTGCGGGGGGAGAGATTATTTCGTCTTCGCCTCTCCACCCCACTGAAGGACGCAGCCGCAGCGATGCCGCTCGCTCTGGGGCGAACCGCAACCTTCTGGCTGCCCCCGCGACGGGTGTGGCTACAGGGCACGTGCCACCCCCGGAACGAGCTGGCCGAGACGATGCGCCGAACGGGGCCGCCGATCCCCAAGCGCATCCACCTCGTCACCACGCCACCCTGGCGACTAGCTCACGGCGACGAGAGCACGGCGCTGCCACTACTGGCACCGTTAGAAGCCGGGCGACGTCACGATCTGCGTCGTCGTCCATGTCGAGCACCGCTTCAGAGGCCATGGCGCGGGCCCAACTCCTGTTGAGATTTTTGCTGGCGGCCAATCAGATGGATGAGTGGAGGGCCACCATTCAGAGCTTGATCAGTTTCGTAGAGGTGGGAGGATCACAGCGAGCAGGCTCGCCATGGCCTCCACAGGCAGCGACAACGGCCCGAGCCACTGGCCGTACCGAAGGGGCCACCCCCACGGTGCAATCCACTCCACGGCAGCTAGCGCAGGGGCCGCAGCCAGAGCCACGTGACCAAGAACCTGATGATGTATCGATGGCTTCATCCAATCCTTGAGCATGTCGAGACCAGCGACGAGTCCTGGAAGACAGGCGGAGGGAAGACGCGCGCGTCACCATCGAATGACGCCGCAAAACTTGCCGCCAGTCTGATAGGCGCAATGGCCCCAACGTCGACGAGCCCATGCTCGGTGAAAGCGGGTACCTGCCTTTCAAGGTTAGGTGCCCGCCTTCACTCGCGAGCTACGGCAAGTCCGTTGGCTATCTGCTCGCATGTTCAAGCCAGAAATACCAGAAAAGTACGATGGAAGATTGAACCCGGCAGAGTTCTTGAGCATCTACACCATCGCTGTTCAAGCTGCCGGGGGAAGAGACGAGAAGGTTTTCCCCAACTACTACCCTTTGGCACTCAAGCCAAACGTGAGGTCGTGGCTGATGCATTTGCCAGAGAACTCCATCTCGACCTGGGCTGACCTATGCCATGAGTTTGTTGGCGCCTTCACGGGTGACCATCAAGAACTAGGGCGGCCCAGCGACTTGCAGCTCCTCCCGCAGAAGGAAGGAGAAAGTTTGCGGAAGTACATGCAGAGGTTCAGCCGGGTGCACATGAACATTCCAGACATCCACCCGGCAGCTGTGATAGCTGCATTCTAGTCCAACATGCGCAACCACAGGATACGTTCTAAAATGAATGTCCGGTTGCCCAAGACTGTGAATGAGTTGTACACTCTGGTGGATAAGTGTGCACGAGTAGGGGAGGGGAGGCGACTCCCCGGTGAAGAAGATGGCATCGACGTTGACTCAGAGGACGACGACGACGCCACCAACCAGAAGAAGAAGAACAAGAAGCGCAAGGATAAATCAGTGATGGCCGTTGAAGGATCGAGCACACCTAGTACCGGCAAGAAGGCCAAGACCGAGGCTCCCGGCAAGGAAGTTGCCGCGTGCACTGACTGCCGGGAAGCCGCGGCTGCCGAGAAGGCTGGGAAGGCTGACAGGCCGTACTGCAAGATCCATCAGACTAAGGGCCATGATCGTCAAGAGTGTCATCAAGTTGAGCAACTCGTGAAGAAGCAGCAAACTGAGTACGAGAAGCGTGACAAAGAGAGAGAGACCAAGATGGCGTTGGCGGGAAGGGCCGAAGCGGCAGAGCAGGTCATCCTATCAAGGCTCCTCAGTATCAAGGGAAACCCGCCAGAGGCCGCGAGAAGAAGGAATGCGATGACAAGAGTGATGAAAGAGATGAAGAGGAAACCACCGAGTAGGAGTTCCAGAAAGCCATTGACGCCCTATGCATTGACGGAGGTGCATCCTTGCACTCCTCTCACCGCCAACTTAAACAGTGGGCGCGTGAGGTCAATGCCGTGGAGCCAGCGGCAAATTCTCGGAAGATGCTCTAGTGGTCCCGCACACCCATCATCTTTGATGAAGAGGATCACCCTGACTGCACCACGGCGGTAGGGTGTTTGCTGTTGTTGGCCTCACCAACGATCCGCAACCTCAAGGTCACAATGATGTTGGTTGACGGTGGGGCCGGGTTGAATCTGATTTCTCCCAAGGTCATCGGCAAACTCCAGATAGCAGATGAAGAGCTCAAGGTTACTGGTACTTTCCAAGTGATTAACTCCGGCATGAGTCGTCCTAAGGGGAAGATCACACTGCCGGTAACATTCGGGGGGGGGGGGGAGTTAAACTACCGGACTGAGAAGATCGTGTTTGATGTGGTTGACCTCCCCCTGCCGAACAATAGAATTGTTGGTCGCCCAGCCCTGGCCAAATTCATGGTGGCATCCCACTATGCCTACAACACACTGAAGATGCCAGGGCCAATGGGCATCATTTCCATTCCATCAGACAAGAAAGACGCAATCATATGCGTGGATAAGATGTACCGAGAAGCAGTCGCTGCAGAGGCCGCGGAAGCTACTGTTCCTACCAAGGAAATCAAGAAAAAGAAGAAAGCTAGCAAGGATGCCAGCAAGGAATCCAGGAAGCGCACCTCTTCGAAGTGCGCTGCACCTGTTGATGACTTGCCAGAGAGTTCCAATAGCAAGAAATCCAAGGCTGCCGCACCCGCTGTGAAGAAGGTCCTGGCAAGGCTGGCTGGCGCTGATAGTACGTTTACTATCAGTGCCACCCTCGACGACAAATAGGAAAGCGCGCTCATTGCCTTCCTGTGGGCGAATGTCAATGTGTTTGCTTGGCAACCATCTGACATCCCCGGGGTTCCCAGGGAGGTAATCGAGCACCACCTTGCTATCTGCCCACATGCCCGGGCCGTCAAGCAGAAGGTCCGAAAGCAAGCTTTGGAGCGGTAGCAGTTTATTGCCGAAGAGATCAAGAAACTTGAGGCAACTGGTTTGGTAAGAGGAGTATTGCATCCAACATGGTTAGCAAATCCAGTGGTGGTGCGCAAGGCAAATGGGAAATGGAGGCTTTGCATAGATTTCACAGATCTGAATAAAGCATGCCCGAAGGACCCACTCCCCTTGCCGCGCATCGACCAGATTGTGGATTCCACCTCCAGGTGTGACTTGCTTTCCTTCCTGGATGCCTACTCCGGATACCACAAGATATTCATGTCCAAGGAGGATGAAGAGAAGACCACGTTCATAACCCCCTGCGGCACGTACTGTTTTGTACGGATGCCCTTTGGGTTAAAGAGCGCTGGATCCACCTTTGCAAGAGCAGTGAAGATTGGCTTTGAGTCTTAGCTGCACAGGAATGTCGAAGCCTACATGGACGATATAGTGGTCAAAACCAAGGACAAACTGACTCTCATTCAGAACTTGGAAGAGACCTTTGCGAATCTACGCAAGGTCAACTTGAAGCTGAACCCGGAGAAGTGTGTGTTTGGCGTTCCTTCCGGCAAGCTACTTGGCTTCTTTGTGTCCCACCGGGGGATAGAGGCCAACCCCGACAAGATCAAGGCGATTGAGCAGATTCAAGCACCCAAGACAGTTAAAGACGTGAAGCGTTTGACTGGATGTGTTACCGTGCTAAGCTGGTTCATTTCCAAGTCCGCCGAACACGCCCTGCCGTTTTTCAAAGTCTTGAAGAAGGCAGGGCCCATGGAGTGGACCTCGGAGGCAGACGTTGCGCTACAAGATTTGAAGACCTACGTTTCCTCTGTTCCCACCTTAGTCGCTCCTAAACCATAAGAGCCGTTGCTGCTATACTTAGCGGCGACCAATCAAGTGGTTAGTGTAGCGCTGGTGGCACAGTGGGAGGTGGATGAAGCAGCAGCTGCAACCACCGTCCCCTCTGGCGAGGAAAGCGGACTCATCCTGGCAAGGCCAGATGCATATCGGAACAAGGAGGAGCGGGGCAACGGAGACAGTTACAAGGTCGCGGCAAGGAAGAAGGTGGTGCAGCGGCCAGTGTACTTCGTCAGCTCCCTGCTGCAGGGGGCTAGGTCGAGGTACTCTGGCATGCAAAAGTTGATTTTTGGCCTCATCATGGCCTCAAGGAAACTGCGCCACTACTTCCAAGCCCACGAGATCACGGTAGTCACCCGCTTCCCCTTGCAACGCATACTGAGGAACCCCGAGGCCACTAGCAGGATAGTGGAGTGGGCTTTGGAGTGGTCCATCTTTGGTTTGAAGTTTGAGAGCATGTCAACCATTCAGAGCAGAGCACTAGCAGAGTTCATTGCGGAGTGGACACCTACCCCTAATGAAGTTGGAGACAGTTATTCCCGGCAAGGAAGCGCCCCAAGAATGGATCATTTACTTTGATAGTGCCTTCTCCCTGCAAGGTGCAGGAGCTGGCGTGCTTCTCGTCGCTCCCATTGGGGAGCACCTCAAGTACCTGGTTCAAATGCATTTCCCCCGGGAGAAGGCTACCAACAATACTGCAGAGTATAAAGGACTCCTTGCCGGGCTCAGGATTGCAACAGAACTGGGAATCAAGAAGTTGATCATTCGTGGAGATTCATAACTGGTGGTAAGGCAAGTAAACAAGGATTATCAAAGCCCGTTGATGGAGGCGTACGTCGAGGAAGTGAGAAAGTTGGAGGAGCGCTTTGATGGATTACAAACAGAGCACGTACCACGTGCAGAAAATAGCATTGCTGATCATCTATCAAAGTGCGCTGCGCAAAAACTCCTTGTGGAACCAGGGACTTTTGTTCTACATCTGACTCAACCCTCCGCATCCCCGGCAACGACGACCAGCAAGAGGAGGAAATTGGACTCCGGCAAGCCTCTCCCGGCAGAGCTTCCCGAAGCCCCCGGCAGAGAGCTTGGCGGGAACAACTCCCCTTCGATCGGTGAGCTGCACCCTCCCGCCAAACTACCAGTCTTTGCGGTCGAGGCATGCACTCCCGTCAACGAGGAGGTGCCACTAGTCCTTGTTGCCGAGCCTCGGGCTCCAACTTGGGCGCGGCACATAGTTCATTTCCTCCAAACAGGAGAACTTCCCGAAGAGCAAGAAGAAGCTGAAAGAGTAGCTCGGAGGGCTAGTATGTATCAGTTCGTGGACGGCACACTATACAGAAGAAGGCCCAATGGCGTGAAATTGAAGTGCATTTGCCGGGAAGATGGAAAGGAACTATTGGCAGAGATACACAAGGGTACATGTGGCTCCCACATTGGATCGAGGGCCTTGGTTGGAAAAACTTTCTGGCAAGGTTTCTACTAGCCCACAACCCTCCAAGATGCAATCGAGCTAGCCACCAAGTGTGAAGCCTACCAGTTCCACTCCAAGAATATCCATCAGCCTGCTCAAGCTCTCCAAACGATCCCTTTGTCATGGCCTTTTTCGGTCTGGGGGCTCGACATCTTGGGCCCCTTTCCCCTTGCTACCGGGGGCTTTGAATACTTTTCATCGCAATTGACAAGTTTACAAAGTGGCCGGAAGTGGAGCCCGTGAGGAAGGCGACCGCACAGTCAGCTATTAAGTTCTTGAAAGGATTGGTGTGCCATTTCGGAGTACCCGCCAGAGTCATAACTGACAACGGCACCCAATTCACAAGCCGCACCTTCATGCAGTACGTTCATGCCCTCGGAAGCAAGGTCTCATTTGCCTATGTTGCCCATCCCAGAAGCAACAGACAAGCTGAGTGGGCAAACGCTAAAGTGCTGCGAGGACTCAAGACAAGAACATTTGATAAGCTGCAGAAGTGTGGCAGGGGATGGATCGATGAGCTGCCGGTGGTTCTTTGGTCCCTCCGTACGACACCAAATCGAGCTACCAACCAGACTCCCTTCTCCCTAGTCTATGGGGCAGAAGCAGTGATCCCCATGGAACTCATATTTGGATCACGTCGAGTTCTTGCCTACGATGAAGTAGCGCAGGAACAACACCGGCATGACGACGCTGTGCTACTTGAGGAGAACCATCTCCGGGCTGCTACGCGTGCTGCACGCTACCAGCAAGCCCTGCGTCGCTATCACAGCCGCAGGGTTCATGCCCGAAGTTTTGAGAAAGGCGACCTTGTCCTTAGGCGTGTTCAGTCCGCCAAGGGTGCAAACAAGTTGACGCCAAAGTGGGAAGGCCCTTACCGGGTAGTACGAGTCACCAGACCTGGCGTAGTCCATCTGGAGACTGGAGATGGCATTCAATTGCAAAACTCATGGAACATTGAGCATCTCCGTAAGTTCTACCCATAAGGTGTGGCTGCCGGCAGCCACCCTTTTGTACAAGCATTGCCGATGTTGCATGTAACCCTTTGTACAAAGCCAGGCGCAGACCCTGAGCACCAGATGAATAAACAAATTGCTGGGGGGCCCCCAAAACTTGCATGCATGCATAAGCATAGCATGATCATGTAGATAAGGTCGCATGTAGCTCTGTTTTCATTTGCACTAAGCTGCAGGGTTCTTGCCACGGACTTGGTCCCGAAGAGAAGAAATGAAGACGAGCCTACGTGACGATCCCTGGCAAGCCAAACAGATAAGTTTCTTCTTATCCATACCTATTCTGTAAAGTGAAACTTGTGCATATGAAAACCTCGTCACCTTCGAAACATAGGTGCTCCCATTTTTTGACTCAAATGTTGCTTCGGTCAAAGATGGTCGTAGTGGCCTTTGACGGAGAAAGGACCGGTGAGGGGCTGGTCTCTCTCTAATAGTTTTGTTCCCGGCAGGCCTAGCCCCGCGGCAACAAACTAAGGGCACCGGCAGGATAGCCTGCCGAGGAAAACTTGTTTACTTAAATGTATAGAGGCATTCCACCTCTGTGTGTACATGATACATGCACAAGTACCCGGCAAGGCTTGTCTTTTTCATTAATATGCTGATAAGCAAGTACAGATCTTACAAAACACAAACATGGATAAAGAAGTTTACATTATGTAGACTAAAGTTTGGCGAATGCCTACACATTTTAGACTGAAAAAACATAGGTGCCCCGTAATCCCTTTCTTGTCCCTCTCCTCCTAGATACTACGGTGGGAGATGAAGAGGACAAAAGGAGTGCCTGGGCAGAAGCCTAGCCTGACCCTGTCATGCCCCATGTCGAGGAGCCTGACAAGATCGGGAGGGCGCGGGCGAAGGTGATGGTGAAGAGATCAGCGGGGACGGCCCCCTGGTCACCACCACTAGGGCCAGCAGGACGCGGCATGGCGAACAAAGTCGGAGCCCACAAGGAAGCCTGCCGAGGCCCAGCTGGAAGGCTGCTGGAGGAGCCAGAGACGCCATCTGCACCTCCACATCCAACTCCCCGGCAAATGGCCTTCGCGAGAAGGAGGTGCAGATGCAGATGGTGGTGCCGCCGCCTGACCGTGATGGTGTGGCTGGTGTTCAGCCAGAGTCGGAGCCATCGTCCTCCCCGTCGGCGCCATCGTCATCGCCATCACCGTCCTCCTCGTCGCTATCACTCGAGGAGCTTTCGTCGTTGGTCGAGGTCTCCGCGCAGCACCCTAAGCGAGCACCCGAAGACCTTGACGGAGAGCAGATCGGCCCCCATTAGTTTAAAATGGAGGACGTGCCCCTCCGACCAGCTATGGGCACGAGCAAAAGTCTTCCAGCCGCGGAAGAGAATGACATGAGGGGCGGGGAAATCCACATCCACCCGCATGCTACCATTACAGCAACCCCTCATGTGCAGCTTCAATGCACGCGGCTGTTCAAGCTCCATCAGCCTCGCAAATGGGGGTGGGGAGATGGAGGCGGCTGCGCGGGGACCTGTGCAGTCTGATGATGAATTCCAATGGCTGGTCTCCGACATGGCCCTCCATTGGAGGTTGAGCGGCCGACGGAGGGCGACCAGAGCGCCCCCCTATCCTCCTCGACCCCGAGCACCACGACGGCCGTGACCTCGCCCCCTTCCACCTCCTCTCATGGCGGGCTCCGCCCCCGCATCTTCGGCGGGAGGGGGGTGGCGCTGTCGAGTAGAAGCTCTCATCGCCACCACCGAAACACCACTACGCCCCCGTCCCCTCACCATGGTGGATGGGAACTGCTAAGGAAAAGGAAGGAGTGAGATGTGTGAAGAAGCGCCCTGCCCCGCGTTCCTTTTTATAGGCGAACGAGGTAGGGGGCTGGCTCTTTACCCTGGAGGTAGCCGCCCCGCTCCTCCAGTCTGGCTTTCCCCCGCGCCATCAACGGCTCGAGGAATCTAGGCCGATCCCTTGGGCCAATCTGCGACGTCTGGTTTTCTGCCATGGCGCTCATTCCCGCGCCCTCCGCATCCGCCACCAACCCTGCGCGATGCATGCAACACACATGGCGGAAGCGCCAGGGGCGGGAAAACTAGTGGAATGGCGGTTACCACGCCGTGAACGTGGTACATGGATAACCCATGAATCGTGGCTCATTAACTCCCCCACAATGTCTTGCACGACGTGCGGGGAAACCGGAAACTGACTCGAGCACAGGTTAATGAAGAAGCAAAGAAAATCTCAAAGGACAAGCTACTGCAACCCTCTCGCCTATGTACTGGACAGGGCCTACCCCGACAACGGTTGACAACGTGTTCAGGCCAGGCCCGATGGCTCCTGTCGGTGCAACAAACCCCAGGTGTGTTACCCAGACTGTACACAGGCTTAAGAGCAAGGTTGCAGCATCCAAGACCAGACCAAGAGGAAGAGACGAGCTCTTGGAGAAATCAAAGGGCATATCAAGAAGACCAAGACCAACCAAAGGAGCAAGATATCACTAAGGAAAAACCTCCCTTGCCGGGCAGGCGAGCCTGGCGGGGTCGAGGTTACCCCGAAGACAAGTCTCAAGACTCCCCTGGCAGGCTTGCCGGGGATGCCGAGGGCGGATCACCCCGCCAAGGCTCTACCGCTCCACCTCACAGCAACGCAAGTCACCTATCGGTGTGGTGTCAAGCCCCCAAATGATTAAGTGGCTATTACTTTTCACGTGGCAGCCATTTCCGAAGGAAATCACCTCCAGATGACACCCGTCTTGGGACGTGTCATGCAGACAGGCGAGGAGGTGGCTGCATGTCATGGCAAGGCTTGCCAGCCTACACGACGATGTGACACTAAGCGGTGCATTTAATGCGCTCTGTCCTGTCTGCAGAGTTAGGTATGATAGCACTGTTTGCTATCTAATCAGTACGTAATGACTGCTTGCCATTGTGGTGACCCCTTGACCTATAAAAGGAGGGCCGGGGCTACCTTAGAGAGGATTCGGACCTCTGTACACTCATACGCGCGTAGCCGCTCTCGTCCCAAGGCAACCTTGCCGGGCAAGAGCGTTGCATCTCCACACCGTCCATACATCAATCCACCAAAGCAGGAGTAGGGTTTTATGCCTCACGGCGGCCCGAACCTGGGTAAAAACTGCCCGTGTGATCGCTGCCATGCTGCTCTACGCCCTCCACTCTTTATGCAATGTGCTCTTCCCCCCTGCCGAACCACAAGGGGCCGATGGCCCCATAGGTGGCCGTGTTTTCCCACGACACATTAGACCCCAGATGTCCAGAGGTCCTGACTTGTCTGGGGAGTACGTGACATGGGGGGTGGGTGGAAAAATTTCGTATTGTCCCAGGTTGTGTGTCCAGAATTCTAGCGGCGGCATTCGTGGTCCCTGGGGCACTCGGCGTATCTGATACGGCGTCCGTGCTATTAGCAGGTGGCAACAGGGACTCAATACCGTGTTTTTGGCTGTTCTTTAGCTCCGGACTTTCTTCGGGGCGGTCGCTGAGTTCCGGGATCGAAGCCTGGTCATTGATCCAGACGAAATTTGTTTTCAGCTTTAGTGATTGCGACCCCTCGGCCATTTCTTCGATGGTGGCGATGAGGTGGGTAATTGGCAGGGTGTAAATCTCCCTATTGTCGGGCTTGAGCCCGATCCGGTCGTAGACCGAGGATCGGCCATCAGAGACACTCATGGCCCGAATCCGATCTAGTAGACTGTTTGTGGACGAGTGATCAGTCGGTCCATGTCACCCAAGTGTTTGGGGCTGCCTCGAAGTATGGCCACTCCAGGGTTGTTCGTAGACACGTCCGGGTGGTGTTCGGCTGGCACCCTCCCGATTATTCTGATGGAGTCTGGATCTAGGGCCAGATTCCGCATATCGTCGGTTTTCGTCCCCGAAGTCAAAACGTCGGGGTTGGCGAATTTCCTGTGGGGAACCGGTGGCTTAGTTGGGGTAAGGTTTCCATGGGAATAGGTGGTGAGCTCTAGGCTCCCACACCTCATTTTCTGACCGGTGGTGAAGCTTCCATCCCGGCCTAGGAGGCTGGACGGATCAGTATGCAGCTTGATGCCGCCGGGGGCAAAAGCCCGGCTAGGGGCTAAGATATCCCTGGCGTGGGTGGCCATCGATCCTTCCGGCGATCCAACAGCCGAACTCTCAATGAAAGAACCAATGTCGGTGTCAAAACTGGCGGATCTCGGGTAGGGGGTCCCGAACTGTGGACCTTGGATTGATGGGGAACAAGGGACGAGGGAAACGATATTTACCCAGGTTCAGGCCCTCTCTAAGAGGTAAAACCCTATGTCCTGCTTGATTATATTACTTGTGTATATGAGGATTACAGAGTTGATCTACTTCGAGATCATATGAATTAAACCCTAGGCTAATAGAATTGTGGATGATGCCCCCTACAGACTAAATCCCCTGGTTTATATAGACACCATGGGTACTAGGGTTTACACATAGTCGGTTACATAGAAAGAACAAGGACGCCGAATCTTCCATCTTGACTTGGGGTACACACCAAGGTACAAAGGGTCTTCGGTCCGGATACTGCACGGCCCAACTATCCGGCCCATGAGAGACAGGCCGGCTACCCGAGGACCCCCTAGTCCAGGACTCCCTCACCAGGCGTTTCCCTCGAGCACCTGCGGAAGCTGTCCATCAAGCCGTCTCCCAACTCTGAGTCCATCTTTGTCCCGGACGACCCTGCTGCACCCCCTCCCGACGCTGGAGATCCCGGCCCATGCACGGGGGCTGCTAGCTCTGACCCGGGGGCTGCCGGCTCTAGCTTGGGGGCTGCTGCCCCGGATCCCATCCAAGTGGCCGTCTTCATGGTGATGACAGCTCTGTCGTGGGCTCAACCAATCCTCACCTTCCTGGAGAGCGGAGTGCTCCCCATGGACGAATCCGAGGCCCGGCAAGTGCAATGCAGGGCATCCACCTACATCATCATCAACCACGAGCTCGTCAAGCGCAGCGCATCAGGTGCGTTTTAGCGCTGCATCGAGCAGGACAAGGGGATAGAGATTCTCCTCGACATTCACCAGGGCGAGTGCGGGCACCATGCCGCCTCGAGGTCCTTGGTGCCCAAGGCTTTCGGCCACGGTTTCTACTGGCCCACGGCCCTGAAGAACGCCGAGTCGCTGGTCCTCAAGTGCGAGGGCTGCCAATATTTCAATAAGCACAGCCACCAGCCAGCTACGGCCCTGCAAACCATCCCGATCACTTGGCCCTTTGCCGTCTGGGGGCTCGATATGGTGGGGCCCTTCAAGACTGCCCGCGGCGGCATGACGCACCTGTTGGTCGCCGTTGACAAGTTCACCAAGTGGATTGAGGCGCGGCTGATCAAGAAACTTGATGGGCCGACAACCGTCCGATTCGTCAAAGACATCACGGTTCGCTACGGCATCCCGCACAACATCATCGCGGACAACGGCACCAACTTTGCCAAGGGCGCGCTGTCGTAGTATTGCTCCGTATCCGGCATCCGGCTTGACCTGGCTTTCATCGTGCACTCCAAGTCCAACGGCCAGGTCGAGCGGGCAAATGGCCTGATCCTAGCCGGTATCAAGCCGTGACTTGTTGATCCCCTCATGCGCTCACCCAGCAGCTGGGTCGACGAGCTACCGGCCGTCCTTTGGAGTCTCCGGACCATGCCCAACCGGTCGACCGGGTTCACCCCGTTCTTCCTCGTCTATGGAGCCGAAGCCTTCATCCCCACCGACATTGAGTTCGACTCGCCTCGAGTGACCATGTATACAGAAGCCAAAGCCAAGGAAACCGGTGAAGATGGCGTTGACATGCTCGAGGAGGTGCACCTACTGGCCCTCAGCCAATCGGCCATTTACCAGCAAGGCTTGTGCCACTACCATAGCAAGAAGATCAAGCCTCTCGCATTCCGCAAGGGCGACCTTGTGCTTCGGCTCATTCAACAAACAACCGGCCAGCACAAGCTGGCCTCTCCTTGGGAGGGCCCCTTCATCATCAGCAAAGCCCTTTGTGACAGAAACACGTACTACCTCATCGATGCACAGAAGCTGAACAAGCGCAAGAGAGACACGGCTGGCGAGGAGACAAGCCAGCCCTGGAACGCGGAGCTCCTCCGTTCATTTTACAGTTAGCTGTATGCATGTATGTATCGCTACCTTTTGTGTTCAATGAAAACAACAGGTCCCTCGAATGAAACTCGGGGGCTACCTTTTCTCTATCAAGTACCGTGTCCCGCACACCCTTATGATTTCCCCCACTCTCTGGGTTGGCGCGTCTGGCTCGGGGGCTAGCCGGCTCGACCGCACCCCGCCGTCCCCCTTAGTCTATTTTTGACGTGTCCGAGTCGCCACGGCCCTCCTCTTCGCCCCAAGCCACAGTCCGGCTTTGCTGTCCAGCTGGCAAGAGCGTAAGGCCAAATGCGCTGGCACGTGGAGATTTGCTAAGTGAGATCAGCCGGACTGGTCCACCAGGCATTCGCCGCACGACCGGCTGCACGGTGGCTTGCTTCGCCGCCCACTGCCAACCGGCGTAGTGGGTGTTTCGCTTGCACTGAATGTCTAAAAAAACCTAAGTATTGCGCGTTCATTCCCAAGGCCGAACTCCTTGTCACAGACCGCCCCCTGGCTGTTCGACTAGCGGGAGAGAGGCCAAAGAAGAGGCAAACAAGAAAAGGCCTAAGGACGGGAAGCTAAAGCATAAACGCCCGCGAAATATTTACATAACCAAAGGCCCACGGCTGGAGTTCATTACATTCCACTACACCCCCAGTGGGTGGACCTGCTACTTAAAAAAATTCAAAAGAAAAAGACAGGTCAGCCTAAAGCGGTTGCCGCATCGGGTTGTGCGCTCGCCGTCTCCTCCGCACCAAACGTGGTCGCCGTGCGGCATTAGCTTGCGCCGGTCCCCTCCACGCCGGCCGCCGGGTCCGCCGAGATGCCAGTGTCGCCCTACATGGCCTCATCTTCCGCGTAGGCCCCCATCTCGTTGGACTTTCCGGCCGGGTCATCGAGCTCCAGGCCGAAGTCATCGGGCGGAAGCTTTTCACCATCCTCCATCCGCTCTGCGTTGAACTCATCATGTGCGGCGAACGAGGCAAGGTAGCTGGCTCGTCCGGCGATCCGGCATGCCTGCGCCTCCAAGTCGGCCTCACGCTGGCTCGTTGGGCTGCCAATTGGTCCAGGTCCATGGCTGGGTACCAAGACATGGCGAAGCGCAGAGCAAAGTCCGCGCTGGCACGAGCCGCGGAGGCTCGGCACGCGTGGAGCCGATGCACGCCAGCCTCCAGCCAGTTGTGTAAAGCTGTTGGGAGCCACCACCTCCGGCTAAAGGGCGACCGTCATGTCCAACCCGGCCACAAACAACCTCTGCATCTGCTTGTCAAGGGCCTTCAGACGGGCTTTGGCAGCGAGCATGAGCTTGGAGAAGGTCCAGGCGGTGTGTGGGTCGACCTTGGCACCCGTATCCACCTGGAGGGACCGGTGCACGAACACGGCTGCCTCCGCCGATTTCTGCGTCTGCGGGAAGGCTCCTGGCACAAGGAAGAAGGGAATCTGTCAACTATGCAAAGGTTCGGCCGGCTCGCAAACCGGCAGGACGGTCGAAGAAAAACTTACGGAGGAGGAGCTCGTCCAGATGCTGCGCTTCTTACAACATACCATTCCGCTGAAGGCCCCAAACACGACCGCGGGCCTCAAGCTCCTTCTCGTGCCCGACGCTCTTCTCGACGGCCGCCTTTAGCTCGGCCTCCTTCGCAGCGATCGCTTTCCCATGCTCGTCCGCTAGCCGGCTCAGCTCCGCCTGGTGGGCCTCCAACGCCTTTGCGGCTTCCGCCTCCAGCCGCTTCACCTCGGCCCGAAGCTGGTTGCTGTCGGCAGTGGCTTGGTCGCGCTGCTGGCCAGCTTCGGAGGTCCGCCACCTCGGTCGCGGTGGTTATAGGGCAAAACATCGAGTCGGACGCCAGCAGGAAAAAAAATGCCTTAAGATTCGACCCGGATGCTTTGCAGTCGGCCCGAATCTCGGGGGCTACACCTAGTGGGCGTGCTGGCGCGCCCCCACAGGAAGTAGGCAAGCTGTACCTTGGGCCAAGTGGAGCGCCTCCTCCTTGGCGGCGAGTTGCACCGTGGCTGTGCGGTACTTCTCTAGAAGCCGGTTGTGCATACGAACTCGCAGGCCATCTAGATGCCGCGGGCGAACAAGTGTCAGCAGAAAGCACAAACACATATAAGACCCGACCCGGCTGCTCCACAGCCGGCCCGGGCCTCGGGGGCTACACCCAGTGGGTGCGCTGGCGCGCCCCGACTGATCGGCCGCAAATCAAGCCAAAGGAAAGACTTCACCGCAATGGCGTGCTCCAGGTCCCACATCCACTCCAACTCGCTCTGGACAAAGGCCTGCAAACAGCTCTCGCACCGCCGAAGTTGCTGGCGCACAGGGTCCGTCGCCGCGTCCTCCTATGTGCGCAGCCCGACCACGACTTTGCCGGCGCCCGCCCGGGGTTGCTGCGACCCGTCGGTAGGGCCGCTTCCCGGTGCTTGCTCCGCGTTCACGGTGGCCTGCGGCGGCACAACCACCAGGGCATTGCTGCCTCTTGTCAGCGCCTCCACGACCGGCGTTGATCCCGGCTCGCTGGCCGGCGTCACCCGTGGCGCGCCGTCCGGGGCGGCGTCTTCCCCATGTCCTCCTCCTCCGGCCTCGTTCCCGCTCACCAGGTCGGCCCAGGGCTGAGTGTCCACGATGATCTCCTCAATGTTCTCCGAGTCATCGTTGGCCGCCTCCATTCGCTCGTCTGGGTCGTGCCCCTCGTCTCTCTGCGGCTCGACGATGGTCGGGTCGTGCCCACTCCGGCCAGGTCGGGTCCGTGGCGGTCCTCCCACTCGCCTCGGAGATCCTCGCCCATGCCAGGGCCGTGGCCTCCCTCGCCGCCTTCTTGGCCGTTGCCAACTCCTTCTCGGCCGTATTTCGATCCTACTAGGCGACGCGATCCGTGTCCGCCGGGTCCAGGCCAAGGTCCTCCTCGGGCTGGCTCTCCACACGATCTATGGCGTTGCTCCGGGTCTTCCTGAAGATGACCTAGTTCCTGGACGCGGCCGCCGTAGCCGCCAGCGCCAGCTCGAGGGTTGAACTGCGCGCCGCGAAGAAAACATAAGAAAGCTGCAATCAAGTGGCAAACAAAAACCAGCAAGTCGCACTTACCCGATCACCATCGGGATGGCCCGCCTCGGCGCCGCGGCCGGGAGGGCTCGACACACCTTCTTGGTGGCCACCTTGGCATGCACCGGCAGCGCCGCCGCCACGCGCTTAGTGGCCGGCTTCAGCGCCACCGAATCCCTCTCGTCCAGCCGGCGCACCGCCGCCGTCTCGCGGGATGGCCCGGACCTGGCCGTTTTCTTCAGTCGCCTTGGGGGATTGACGCTGCCGTCTCCTCCCGTCGGCGGTGCTGCATCGCCAATGTCCGTCAGGTCCTCCTCCTCATCATCCGGCCAGTCGCAAAGGAGGTCTGGGTGCGGAGACTTACCCGCATGACGTGCCGCGCCGGCTTCGGTGCCAGCCAGCTGAGTTTCAGCCGGCTCCACGTTCTCGGCGATGGACTCGCCCTCATGCAAGTCGGCTTGATCGTTCACCAAGACCTGCGTCCTCGGCCCGTCATGGATTTGTTGGGCCGCGAGCAGCCGCGGCTCTCCCGTCGCGTCAGGGCGGAGGAAAAGCTCGGACATTGCAAAAAATGGGGACCAAGGACTCACCGCTGGTGCAAGATGTTGCTGGCCGTAGGGCGCCTTCCCGAAGGTCCAGTCCATGGCCAACCTGGCCTTGGAGATGCTGTAGACCCGGTCAGCAATCTGCGCTGACGTCAGCTCGCCGGTCGCCCATCTCGGCGATGAAGGCGGTGATGAGATCCATCCCGGTGAGCCCCTCACGCACCGTCATCTCGGCGATCCGCTGCACAGGTTCAGCGCCTCCTGTGGTGGGTTCTTGGGAAGGTGGCCCTAGTTCATCTTGGCGTGCGGCGGCTCATTGACGGGCGGCAAGTTGATGCAGTCCACCCACGGGTAGATGTTGCGCACGTAGAAGAACGAGTTCTGCCACTTTTTGGCAGAATCTTCAAGGGGCACCTTGGGGAACGGCCCATTCGACTGCGCCGAGACAACGGTGGCCCCGCAGTCGGACATGGCGCCAGCCACCGACCCTTACTGCTTAAGGAAGAAGAGGTGGGCCCAGAGCTCTGTGTCCGGCTCCACGCCTAAGTAGCCCTCCAAGAGCATGGCAAAGCCGGTGAGCTGCAGCACGGCATTGGCGTCTAGATGGTGTGGCTGCAGCCCAAAGAAGTTCAAGATGGATCGGAAGAAAAGGCTCACGGGAAGGCCGAAGCCGCGCTTGAAGTGGGTGTAAAACACCACGCACTCGCCCTCCTGCGGCCGCGGCTCCATCTCCCCGCCCGGCGCGTGCGCCGCCACCACCGCCGCCACCGACAGCCACTTGGTGTTGCGGAGGTACTGGATGTCCGCCTCGCTGGTCTCTGACCCCTCCCAGGATCCCTTCGTCCTCGCCATCGGCAAGGTTCTTCGGGAGCGCGGAGCACGACGACGAGAAGGAGGGCGGAGCGGCCGTCGAACGCTGTGGGCGGCAGCCGGGCGCTGTGGCTGGGGTGCACTCGAAGCTTGGAGGAGAAGGAGAGGAGGAAGACGAAGGGAGTGTGCAGGGGCGTTTCTGCCACGCCCCTCCCTCCGTTTTATAACCACGGTAAAACATGGGGAAGTGGGATCGGTTGCGCCCATGATTCCATTTCCCCGCATCAAGGGGGCACATTTCCCGCACGCCTTAACTATGTGGAGAAGTGCAACCGCCCACCGCTGCCATAATAGATCCCCCCCGCGCGGGTCAAGGGCGCGGCATGGGGGGGGGGGCAGCCCGCTGTTGCGTCCCATTGCGCGCATGGCCTGGCAGGGCCTCACCCGCTGTTGTTTACCACGTGGTGGCGCATCGGGCCGTGGAAGGCAGGTCCTTCCCTCTCAAATCAAGACTCGACTGCCGTTTCGGTTTCCCGCCCAGGCCGGAATGCCGCGATCCGGCTTCCCGAAGCCGGCACACAATGGGTGTTGCCGGGACCCGGTAGTCACGCACTTCACCAACCCAACCGCCTCCTAGGGGGGTAAGCTGTGAAGGCCCCCCTACTTGGAGCCGACGAGCCTTCACAGCTTCGGGGACTACTGTAGGGGGATGGCCCCCGGGCAGGCAATGAAACCCGGATCCTTTTTAAAACATCGGTGCAAGCCAGGCCCCTCAATCTGGCTCGCCAAACCGCCGGCTCCCCTGTGCGAGCTGGCTGGGTGCCGCGAACCGGCCCAGCCGGCAGGCGTATGCCGGCCGTCCTCAAGAAGCCAACCCCCAGCGGCAAGCATGCGTGGCTACAGTGCACCCTCCTTTACGCCGGCCCCGGCAGGCGCGGCAACGGTGCACCCAAGGCCCCCGCCCGGAGCGGGCGGGGTCTTGGAGGCGCGACCCTGTACCGGTGCGGCGCTGACCGTCCCGTGACGCCCGGCGAGGCTTGCCACAGTGCCAAGCAGCCAGCCGTACCCGCGCCCGGTGGCCTGATACCTCTCTATCGTATCTATAATTTTTGATTGTTTCATGCCAATATTATACAGCTTTCACATATTTTTGGCAACATTTTATATGATTTATTTGACTAACATATTGATCTAGTGCCCAGTGCCAGTTCCTATTTGTTGCATGTTTTTTGCTTCGCAAAATATCCATATCAAACGAAGTCCAAATGCAATAAAAATTTACGGAGAATTATTTTTGGAATATATGTGATTTTTTGAGGTGGAATCAGCGCAAAAGAAGGCTCACAGCCCCCAAAGTACATAACTTTTATTTTTGGGAGTTAATCGTTTCTTTACAGCACCTAACTTTTATTTTCACGTTCTTTATTATCTTGCAAACCCATCCTACCACACCTACAAAGTACTTCTAGTTTTATTCTTGTTCTAGGTAAAGCAAATGTTAAGTGTGTGTAGAGTTGTATCGGTGGTCGATAGAACTTGAGGGAATATCCGTTCTACCTTTAGCTCCTCGTTGGGTTCGACACTCTTATTTATCAAAAAGTGCTACAAACGATCCCCTATACTTGTGGGTTATCAAGACTTTTTTCTGGTGCCGTTGCTGGGGAGCAATAGCGTGGGGTGAATATTCTCGTGTGTGCTTGTTTGCTTTATCACTAAGTAGTTTTTATTTTGTTCTCTTGTTTTCTATCTTTAGTTATGGTTATGGAACACGAAATACCAAAAAAATTAGTTGTACTTGCTACTCATGGAGATGGGGAACCTCCTAAAACCCTCGATGCTCGTTATGTGAAAAATATTAAACACTACTTTGATAGTCCTGAGAAAACCCCGTTCAACTTGATAATGGGAGAGACTTTGGATCAACGTGAATACTTTAGGGATTATCGCTTGACTCAAAAAGGAAAACTCTTGTGGGATCAAATTGAAATGTTGCAATGGTATGCTTGGAATCTATGCTCGAGATATGATTATACTTGTTGCTCTAGGATGAAGGTTCGACACCTTCCCTTTTCATGTGAATTTAATGATAATGAAACTTTGGCTTCTTATGATAATGGTAGATATGATTACTATGATGTGGAACGAATAGAAGAATTTGTTGCTTTTAAGGGTGCTTATGAAATTGAATCTCTGTTTGAAAAGTATGGAGATTATGATGATGCTGTTTACAGACCTATTTTTTTTGCTATACTTAGATATTGCTATGAGAATTATGAATATAATGCCAATATTAATGAGTTTATTGAGGAAGTCTCCGATGTCCAAGAAGAGACTAATATTTTGTAGGAGTCTATGGAAGAAGAAATTGCTGAAATTGTGAGCTCATTAGATGAAAAAGATGAGGAGGAAAGTGAAGAACAAAAGGAGGAAGGGCAGATTGATCACACGTGCCCACCTTCTAATGAGAGTAACTCTTTATCCCATACATTGTTTAATTTCCCTTCGTGCTTACCGAAGGATGAATGCTATGATGATTGCTATGATCCCTTGGATTCGTTTGAAATATCCCTTTTTGATGAACTTGATGCTTGCTATGCTTGTGGCCAAGATGCCAATTTGAATGATGCTTATGGAGATGAACTTGCTATAGTTCCTTATGTTAGGAATGAAATTGTTGCTATTGCACCCACACATGATAGTCCTATTATCTTTTGAATTCTTCCAACTACACTATATCAGAGAAGTTTGCTCTTATTAAGGATTACATTGATGGGTTGCCTTTTACCGTTGCACATGATGATTTTGATGAATATAATATGCATGTGCTTGCTGTTCCTACTTGCAATTATTATGAGAGAGGAACTACATCTCCGCCTCTCTATGTTTCCAACACGATAAAATTGCAAGAAACTGATTATGCTATGTATTGGCCTTTACTTGATGTGCATGAATTGTTCTTTTATGACATGCCGATGCATAGGAAGAGAGTTAGACTTCGTCATTACATGATATATGTTTCTTTGTGCTCACTACTAAATTACAAATCATTTGCTAATTAAAATTGGCTTTGATATACCTTGGGATCTGGGTGGATCAATTACTTGAGCACTTTATGCCTAGCTTAATGGCTTTAAAGAAATTTTTGCCACGGAGACAACCCATAAGTTTTAGAGAGTCATTTACTACTGTTGTGTGCTTTTATAAATTTCAAAAACAAAAAAAAAATATAGGGCAACTTAAAACTTTTTCAAAAAGAAAAGTGAAAGTGCGAAAGACGAGCACCGTGGAAGCGGGAGCATGCCTTGAACTTTGTTCATGCCCATGGAAACTTTGTGAATCTTGAATTACAGAAATTTTTCAACAAAAATAATTATCCCCTTGTACAAATCCATTGTATTATAAAAATAATGTGCCAAGATTTGCCTTTAGGATGATTAGATTGTTTGTTGGTATGTGCGGTGCAAAAACAGAAACTTTGGCTGTAGTGCGTGATTTTACATTTTTTACCGGAATTTCAAAAGTTTCTAAATTTTTTACACAGTACTTCTATGCAAATTGTTTATTTTTTCCTAATTTTTTCAGAATTGTTTGAGCTACATAAGTATGGTCAATGTTCAGATTACTACAGACTGTTCTGTTTTTGATAGATTCTGTTTTTGATGCATTATTTTGCTTGTTTTGATGAAACTGTCGATTGTATCGGTGGTATAAGCCATGGAGAAGTTATAATACAGTAGATACAATGCAAAAACAAAATATGAATGGGTTTGCAATAGTACTTAAAGTAGTGATTTGCATTATTATACTAACGGATCTTACCGAGTTTTCTGTTAAGTTTTGTGTGGATGAAGTGTTCAAAGATCGAGGAGGTATCGATATGAGGAGAAGGAGGAGAGGCAAGAGTTCAAGCTTGGGTATGCCCAAGGCACCCCAAGTAAATATCCAAGGAGTCTCAAGCGTCTATGCTTGGGGATGTGATACATCTCCAATGTACCTATAATTTGTGCTTGTTTCATGCTGTTATATTATCATTCTTGGATGTTTTACAATCATTTTATCACAACTTTATATCATTTTTTGGGACTAACCTATTGACATAGTGCCCGATGCCAGTTCCTGTTTTTTCCTTGTTTTTTACTTCGCAGAAAATCAATACCAAACGTAGTCCAAATCTAGCGAAACTTTTTGGAGATTTTTTATGGACCAGAAGGAACAACTTGGGCCGAAGAAGTACCAGAGGGGTGCCCCGAGGGGGGCACAACTCACCTGGGCGCGCCTGGGGGCCCAGGCGTGCCCTGGTGGGTTGTGCCCACCTTAGTGGCCTCTCGCACCGCCTCTTTGCTCTATAGTAGTAGATGCAGGCAGGAGTCGGTTTACTAATCTTGGACGTGATGCCTATATAATGATTATTGCCTAGATATCGTCATAATTATTTGATGTTCTATCAATTGCCCAATAGTAATTGGTTTACCCGCCGTATGCTATTTTTCTCGAGAGAAGCCACTAGTGAAATCCACGGCCCCCGGGTCTATTCTTTATCATATTTGCTTTCCGATCTATTATTTGCCTCTTTTCTTTCCAGATCTATTATTCCAAAAACCAAGAAAACCTTGCTGCAATTTTTTGTTATTTATTTTATTTCGCGTTTCCGCGAGATCTATTTATCCAATCTACTACAAATTTATCTATCTTTTACCCGAGAGGGATTGACAACCCCTCTTACGCGTTGGGTTGCAAGTATTTGTTCTTTGTGTGCAGGTACCGTTTACATAGTGTTGCGTGGTTCTCCTACTGGTTCGATAAGCTTGGTCTCATCACTCAGGGAAATACCTACCATAGCTATGCTGCATCATCCCTTCCTCTTCGGGGAAAATACTGATGCGGACACGAGCCATCAAGAAAGGATTTCTGGTGTCGTTGCCGGGGAGGATCAAGTCAAGATAGTCTCCCGTCAACTTGCCGATTTCTGGCACCATTGCCGGGGAGACATCATCAACATCTATCAGGTTCCTAATCACAAATCTCATCTCCTTGCAATTTACATTATTTGCCATTTGCCTCTCGTTTTCATCTCCCCCACTTCACAAAAATTTGCCGTTTTATTTGTCCTCTTTTTTCGTTCGTCATTTTCTAGTCAGATCTCTTATTTGCTTGAACTTGTCACCAGGAGTGACTTTGGTATGGTAGAAACAGATGATGGCCTTACTCCTAAAATTGGATGATCTGGCAATCTGGATGCTAAAACTTTTGTTTTGGGGCAAGGGAACGTTATGGTAAAAGAACATATCCAAGAATTTTTCAATTGTGTTGGAAATTTGACTCTTGATGATGCTCCTATACTTAAAAGAACTAAATCTTATACCGAAGCTATATCAGCACTTGTTCTGAAACTTGAAAATAGATTTATCTGTACCCATCCTACCTTGCAAATATTGTTTTATGAGCTACCATCCATAAAATATCCCAAAGCTAAAAAGATAGCTACCCAAGTTCTTATGAATGAATTTGATTACATAATACGGGAAGCTAGGGAAATCTTTGATTTTTATGGTATGAGCCATGAAAAACCAGTAATAGATGAGATCCTTTACAATAGTGATTACATGTTGAGACATTTGCTTGGTAATAATCAAATTTTTTATGAGAATCTTAAAAAGGAAATCCCCACTTTAGATATAATCCAACAAGTTTTTAATGATGTTAATCAACGATATTCTTGGATTGTTGCTGGAAATCAGAGGGGATACTAAGATGGGCAACTTGATAATGCTAAAGTTTATATGGATAATGTGTTTCAAGTCATTTTTGCAAAACCTCCTGATAAAAACATATCTACGGAAAATAAGAAGAAAAATGACAAAACTTAAATCTATGCTTTATGCCTAGCTAGGAGTGTAAAATGATAGCGCTTGTTGGGAGGCAACCCAAAGAATTAATTTATTTTTGCCTTTTTCTTTCTGTTCTTGAGTGTTTGCACAATTATGCCTCTGTTATGATTGTATTTTTTATGTTTTAATTAGTGTTTGTACCAAGTAAAGCCTTTGGGATAGCTTTGGTGATAGTTGATTTGATCTTGTTGGAAAACAGAAACTTTTGCGTCCAGTAAAATAATTATCTAAAATCACAGAAGCAACGAAAAATTCTGATTTTTTACACAAGATGTATATAAAAATTGCCTATGTTGTTCTAATTTTTTGGAATTTTTAGAGTTACATAAATATGAGAACAATTCGCATATTTACAGACTATTCTGTTTTTAACAGATTCTGTTTTCTTTGCATTGTGTGCTTATTTTGATGAATCTATGGTTTGTATCGGGGGGTATAAGCCATGGTAAAGTTAGAATACAGTAGATATAATTCAATAACAAAATTTGAATAGGTTTTATACAGTACTTAAAGTAAAGATTGGTTTTCTTATACTAACGGATCTCACGAAGGTTTTGTTAAGTTTTGTGTGATTGAAGTTTTCAAGTTTTGGGTGAGATCACGATGGATAAAGAAATGAGGAGTAAGAAGAGCCTAAGCTTGGGGATGCCCCATGACACCCCAAGCCATTATCCAAAGATAAACAAGCAACTAAGCTTGGGGATGCCCCCAAGTGGCATCCCCTCTTTCTTCTAACGACCATCGGTATTTTACTTGGAGCTATATTTTTATTCGTCACATATCATGAGTTTTGCTTGGAGCGTCTTGTGTTATATGAGTCTTTGCTTGTTTTGATTTTTAGTTTGTGTCATCTATCCTTGCTGGACACACCTATTTGAGAGAGCCAAAATTATGCTATGATTTATTAGAATTTCTCTATGTTCTTCACTTATTTTTTTTAGCTATGGAATTGCTCTAGTGCTTCACTTATATCTTTTTGAGAATTGTGTGCTTTAATATTTTTGAAGAAATTCTCTCATGCTTCACTTATATTATTTTGAGAGAAGAAAATATTATGCTTATGCTCTTCACTTAGATTTGTTTGAGCTATCAAAAGCAACATATGATATTAGTCCCAAAGTGATAGACATTCAAGAGGGATATAATAAAAACTTTCATGAAGACCATTGGACAAAATAAACTTGATTCTTTGTAATAGTTTTGCGGTATGATGATATAGCATGTGAGTCATGTTGATGAGTAATTATGCTTTAGCAAGAATATTGGTGTTAAGGTTTGTGATTCCCTATGCAAGCATGAAAGTCAATAGTTATGCAATGAAATTACATCCTACTTGTGGTGCATTATTCGGTGTTAGTTATGCTTAATGCTCGCTTATGTGATTTTTTGTTTCTTGGTTGGATGCTTCTCAATCTTTTTGCTAGCCTTCACTTATACTAAGTAGGAATACTACTTGTGCATCCAAAATCCTTAAACCCAGTTTTGCCATATGAGTCCACTATACCTACCTATATGTGGTATTTCTGTGCCGTTCTAAGCAAATTTGTATGTGCCATCTCTAATTTTCAAAATAATTTTCCTTTTTGTGTGCTCGTACTGCTCATGAAACGGTAGGGGGTGGGTGATATTTTTCCATGCTATGTGTGTTATTCTCAAGATGAGTGTTTATTCACTTGTCATTGCACAAGAGTACGGCAAAGGTATTAGGGATGCCGAGTCCTGTAATGAAAAATGAATTTACTTTATGTTGTCAAATAATAAATTCCTTGGAAAGTGTTGGTATGGACGGCACCCGTGGATACGGCTAGCCGTGGAATGTGAAAGTATGGTGGAAAAAGGAATAAACTTTATTTTCTGTTTGGGAACCGCCTATGATATATCTAGCATGGAAAGTATTGGGAACTACTCGATCGTTTTCGTTGACAGGAAAAGCATGCCACCCAAAATGTTTTATCTCTATCTTTTTCGCTTTGAGCTCTGGCACCTCTACAAATCCCTACTTCCCTCTGCGAAGGGCCTTTCTATTTACTTTATGCAATTTTTATTTTTATTTGAGTCTCCATCTTCTCTTATAAAGCACCAACTAAGGGGCACTATGATCGTACTTGAGCATTGGGTATAGCTAATATGCGAGTGTGTTTCATGAATGGATCAATGATTGAGCATAATGGGCTAGGGATAACTTGCTTTAGTGTTGATATTTTGAAAGACATGGTTGCTTGTTGATATGCTTGAGTATTGCAATCTTCATATCAAAACTAGGCTATTGCTTTGAATCATATGAAAGTCCAAATGTCCATGCTACAAAAGAAAAGAATATGTGATGAACATGTTAGGCAGCATTCCACATCAAAAATTCTGTTTTTATCATTTGCCTACTTGAGGACGAGTAGGAATTAAGCTTGGGGATGCTGATACGTCTCCAATGTATCTATAATTTTTGCTTGTTCCATGCTGTTACATTATCATTCTTGGATGTTTTACAATCATTTTATAGCAACTTTATATCATTTTTTGGGACTAACCTTTTGACATAGTGCTCAGTGCCAGTTCCTGTTTTTTTCCTTGTTTTGTACTTCGCAGAAAATCAATACCAAACGGAGTCCAAATGTAGTGAAACTTTTTGGAGATTTTTTATGGACTAGAAGGAACAACTTGGGCCAAAGAAGTACCAGAGGGGTGCCCCGAGGGGGGCACAACCCACCTGGGGGCCCTTGCGCGCCTTGGTGGGTTGTGCCCACCTCGGTGGCCTCTCGCACTGCCTCTTTGCTCTATAAATACCCTAAAAATCCAAAAACCCTAGGGGAGTCGACGAAACACAATTCCAGCCGCCGCAATTTCCAGAACCACCAGATCCAATCTAGACACCATCATGGAGGGGTTCATCATCCTCATTGGCGCCTCTCCGATGATGCGTGAGTAGTTCATTGTAGACCTATGGGTCCGTAGTTAGTAGCTAGATGGCTTCCTCTCTCTCTTTTGATTCTCAATTCAATGGTCTCTTGGAGATCTATTTGATGTTACTCTTTTTGTGGTGTGTTTATTGCGATCCGATGAACTTTGAGTTTATGCTCAAATCTATTTTATCCATGAAAAGTTATTTGAGTTTTGATCTCTTATATGCATGATTGCTTATAGCCTCGTATTTCTTCTTCAAATCTTTGGTTTAGTTAGGCCAACTAGAACGATTTTTCTTGCCATGGCAAGAGGTGCTTTGTGATGGGTTCGATCTTACGGTGCTCAATCCTAGTGACAGAAGGGGACATGACACGTATGTATCGTTGCTATTAAGAATAACAAGATGGGGTCTATTCCTACATGAATAGATCTTGTCTACATCATGTCATCGTTCTTATTGCATTACTCCGTTTCTCCATGAACTTAATACACTAGATGTATGCTGGATAGCACTCGATGTGTTGAGTAATAGTAGTAGATGCAGGCAGGAGTCGGTCTACAAATCTTGTATGTGATGCCTATATAATGATCATTGCCTGGATATCATCATAATTATTTGAAGTTCTATCAATTGCCCAACAGTAATTTGTTTACCCGCCGTATGCTATTTTTCTCGAGAGAAGCCACTAGTGAAATCTACGGCCCCCGGGTCTATTCTTTATCATATTTGCTTTCCGATCTATTATTTGCCTCTTTTATTTTCAGATCTATTATTGCAAAAACCCAAAAATACCTTGCTGCAATTTTTTGTTATTTATTTTATTTCGTGTTTTCGCGAGATCTATTTACCCAATCTACTACAAATTTATCTATCTTTTACCCGGGAGGGATTGACAACCCCTTGTACGCGTCGGGTTGCAAGTATTTGTTATTTGTGTGCAGGTATTGTTTACATAGTGTTGCATGGTTCTCCTACTGGTTCGATAACCTTGGTCTCATCACTGAGGGAAATACCTACCGTAGCTGTGCTGCATCATCCCTTCCTCTTCGGGGAAAATACTGACGTGGACACGAGCCATCAGATGCCCCGGAAGGCATCCCATCTTTCTTCAACAAGTATCGGTATGTTTTTGTTTTCGTTTCGTTCACGTGATATGCGTAAATCTTGGAGCGTCTTTTGTGTTTAGTTTTCACTTTTGTTTTATGCACCATGTTGGTATGAGACAGTCCATGGTTGATTTATCGAATGACCATTTTACTTCACTTAAATCTTTTGAGTATGGCTTTATAGAATGCTTCATGTGCTTCACTTATATCATTTGAAATTTGGATTTTTTTTGTCTTCACATGGAAAACCATTATTTGTATAATGCTCTTCTGCTTCACTTATATTTATTAGAGCATGGTCTTTTGTAGAAAGAATTAAACTCTCATGCTTCACTTATATCTATTTAGAGAGTCAACAGGAATTGGTCATTTACATGGTTAGTCATAAAATCCTACATAAAACTTGTGGATCACTGAATATGATATGTTTGATTCCTTGCAATAGTTTTGTGATATAGAGATGGAATATGTGGGAGGTACTAGTAAACGGTTGTGGTTAGTAATAATATTGGTGTTAAGGTTTGTGATTCCCGAAGCATGCACGTATAGTCTCTCGTTATGCTATGAAATTGGAGCATGATTTATTATCGATTGTCTTCCTTATGAGTGGCGGTCGGGGACGAGCGATAGTCTTTCCCTACCAATCTATCCCCCTAGGGGCATGCATAGTAGTACTTTGCTTCGAGGGCTAATAAACTTTTGCAATAAGTATATGAGTTCTTTATGACTAATGTGAGTCCATGGATTATACGCACTCTTACCTTTCCGCAATTTGCTAGCCTCTTCGGTACCGCGCATTGCCCTTTCTCACCTCGAGAGTCGGTGCAAACTTCGCCGATGCATCCAAACCCTGTGATATGATACTCTCTATCACACATAAGCCTTGTTATATCTTCCTCAAAACAGCCACCATACCTACCTATTATGGCCTTTCCATAGCCATTCCGAGATATATTGCCATGCAACTTCCACCGCTTCCATTTTGATGACTTGAGCATTCATTGTCATATTGCTTTGCATGATCGTAAGATAGCTAGCATGATATTTCCATGGCTTGTCCTTTTTTTGATGTCCTTGCTACGCTAGATCATTGCACATCCTGGTACACTGCCAGAGGCATTCATGTAGAGTCATACTTTGTTCTAGGTATCGAGTTGTAATATTGAGTTGTAAGTAAGTAGAAGTGTGATGATCATCATTCATTACTAGAGCATGTCCCAGTGAGGAAATGATGATGGAGACTATGATTCCCCCACAAGTCGGGATGAGGCTCCGGACAAATATAAAGAAAAGAAAAAAAGAAAAAAAAAGTGAGGCCAAAAAGAGCCCAAGAAAAAAGAAAAAATAAAAAAAGGAAAAGAAAAAAATGAGAGAAAAGAGAGAAGGGGCATGCCAATTCCACACTTGTGCTTCAAAGTAGCACCATGTTTTTCATATAGATAGTCTCATATGTTATCACTTTCATATACTAGTGGGAATTTTTCATTATAGAGTTAGATGCACACCCACTTAGTTTTTAGTTTGAGCTTTCATACACTTATAACTCTTAGTGCATCCGTTGCATGGCAATCCCTACTCCTCGCATTGATATCAATTGATGGGTATCTCCATAGCCCGTTGATTAGCCGTGCTGATGTGAGACTTTCTTACTTTTTTTTTGTTTTCTCCAAATTAATCTCTACCACTGTATTCTATTCCACCTATAGTGCTATATCCATGGCTTGCACTCATGTATTGCGTGGGGGTTGAAAAAGCTGAAGCGCGTTAAAAAGTATGAACCAATTGCTCAGCTTGTCATCGGGGTTGTGCATGATAAATACTTTGTGTTCAGAAGATGGAGCATGACAAGACTATATGATTTTGTAGGGATAGCTTTCTTTAAGCACTGATATTTTGAAAAACATGATTGTTTGTTGGGATGCCTGAGTATTGATGTCTTTATGTCAAATTATAGACTATTGCTTTGAATCACTCGTGTCTTAATATTCATGCCATGATTAGATATATGATCCAGATTATGCTAGGTAGCATTCCACATCAAAAATTATCTTTTTACCATTTACCTACTCGAGGACGAGCAGGAATTAAACTTGGGGATGCTGATACATCTCCGTCGTATCTATAATTTTTGATTGTTTCATGCCAATATTATACAACTTTCACATATTTTTGGCAATATTTTATATGATTTATTTGACTAACATATTGATCCAGTGCCCAGTGCCAGTTCCTGTTTGTTGCATGTTTTTTTCTTTGCAGAATATCCATATCAAAAGAAGTCCAAATGCAATAAAAATTTATGGAGAACTATTTTGGAATATATGTGATTTTTGGGAGGTGGAATCAGCGCAAAAGGAGGCCCACAGCCCCCACAAGACACTAGGGCGCGCCCCAGGGCCCAGGCGCGTGGTGGTGGGTTGTGGTCACCTCGTAAGGCAGTTGCTGCTCTACTTGGGGCCCAAGGAAGCTTATATCTGGATAAAATCGTGTTAAAATCTGAGCGCAATCGGAGTTACGGATCTCTGGATATTTAAGAAACGGTTTTCGGCCAGATCTGGAGAGCGGGAAACAGAAGAGAACAGAGAGGGAGATCCAATCTCGGAGGGGCTCCTGCCTCTCCGTCGCCATGGAGGCCATGGACCAGAGGGGGAACTCTCCTCCCATCTAGGGGGAGGCCAAGGAAAAAGAAGATGGAGGGGGGCTCTCTCCCCTTCTCTCCCGGTGGCGCCGGAACGCCGCCGAGGCAATCATCGTGTGACGGTGATCTACTCCAACAACTCCGTCATCTTCACCAACATCTTCATCACCTTCCCCCATCTATCTACAGTGGTCCACTCTCCCGCAACCTGCTGTACATTCTACTTGAACATGGTGCTTTATGCTTCATATTATTATCCAATGATGTGTAGCCATCCTATGATGTCTGAGTAGATTGTTGTTGTCCTATCGGTAATTGGTGAATTGCTATGATTGGTTTAATTTGCTTTTGGTTATGTTGCTGTCCTTTGGTGCCCATCATATGAGCGCGCATGTGGATCACACCATAGGGTTAGTTGTATGTTGATAGGACTATGCATTGGAGGGCAAGGGTGACAGAAGCTTCTTCCTACCATAGAAATTGATGCATACGGGACTGAAGGGGGACCAATATATATCTTAATGCTATGGTTGGGTTTTACCTTAATGAATGTTAGTAGTTGCAGATGCTTGCTAATAGTTCCAATCATAAGTGCATAGAGTTCCAAGTAAGGGATGACATGCTAGCATTAGCCTCTCCCACATAAAAACTTGCTATCGGTCTAGTAACGCAGTCAATTGCTTAGGGACAATTCCGCAAATCCTACCACTACTAATCCACACTCGTTATACTAAGTTAATCGTTTCTTTACAGCACCTAACTTTTATTTTCACATTCTTTATTATCTTGCAAACCTATCCTACCACACCTACAAAGTACTTCTAGTTTTATTCTTGTTCTAGGTAAAGCAAACATTAAGTGTGCGTAGAGTTGTATCGGTGGTCGATAGAACTTGAGGGAATATGTGTTCTACCTTTAGCTCCTCGTTGGGTTTGACACTCTTATTTATCGAAAAGGGCTACGAACGATCCCCTATACTTGTGGGTTATCACGGCCATGGTACGGCCCGCACCCAACGGACCCGACGAGACCCGCACCCGGCGGACCCGGCAGGCCCGACGGCCCCCACTATGGGCTCCTAGACGCTGACACCAGGGCCCCGCGCCCATGTAGTATAACCATTTTAACCCCCGGGGGCCGGCCTATAAGACCCCCTGGTGCCCCACCATGCAGGGGGGTTAAGCTAGTTGAGCTCAGTCACCAAATCAGTAGAACACATCCACACATACGAGGCAGGCCAGAGGACTAGTTCCCTCTTCCTCCTCCACCCATACAGCTCCAGGAGCAACTCTGTAACTCACCACATATCATCCATTCGGCAGGACTAGGGGTGTTACCTCCCATGGATGGCCCTAAACCTGGGTACGTCTCGTGTCACACACCTGCGCGTGCCAACCTTGCCTCTGGAACCCACCGGTGCCCTTGTGTCTATCCCCACTTTTAGCCATCTCATGGCATATGCCGTGAGATCACCACGACAAACATGTGACATTCTCTTCAACGGTTTGTGCCTCGAGGAGTTCAACAAGATTAGCCACCTCGAGAATGCAAAGGAAATTTGGGATACTTTGGTCGATATGCACGAAGGTACCGAGTCCGTCAAGGAATCCAAGTTGGATGTGCTTCAAAGTCAACTTGACAAGTTCAAGATGACGGATGGTGAAGGAGTAGCCGAAATGTACTCCAGGCTTGCTCTCATCACAAATGATATTGCTGGCTTAGGAAGTGAAGAGATGACTGACAAATTCATCATCAAGAAGATCCTTAGAGCCTTGGATGGAAAATATGATACCGTGTGCACATTGATCCAAATGATGCCCAATTACAAAGACCTCAAGCCCACGGAAGTCATTGGTAGGATTGTTGCTCATGGGATGTCACTCAAGGATAAGGAGGAGCTCCACAACAAGTCAAGTGGTGCATACAAAGCCTCAAGTGATGCTCCTACAACATCAAGTGACAAGCCAGTATCCAATGAGGATATAAGCCTAATGGAGAAGAACTTCAACAAGGTCTACACGAATAGAAGGAAAGAGAGAAGCTGCAACTCAAGACACTATGAGTAAAGATCATCAAGTCGTGACCGTAATTACTACAATTGCGGAAGACCCGAACACTATTCAAATGAGTGCATGACAACTCACAAGAAAAGAGAAGACTCACCTAGAAGAAAGAGTAGAAGAGATGAGTCACCTCATAGAGAGAGGAGGACTAGAGATGATCGCTATGAACGAAGACCTTCTCGAAGGAACAAGGATTCGGAAAGGAAGAACAAGCCAACTAAGAGCTATTCTAGAAGAAGACATGAAGCTCATGTTGGTGAATGGGTTTCCGGCTCCGACTCCGACAACCACTTCGAGAGAAGTAATCACTCCGACTCCGACTATAGTCAAGATGAAGGTGTTGCCTGACTTGCTCTCGTATCCTCCAACTCCCATGACCTATTTGATTCACCAAATGAAGGAATTAGAAGATGCTTCATCGCTAAAGGCCCCAAGGTATCACACCCCGAGTATCTTGATTTCAATAGTGATGAGGATGATTTGCTAGGTGATGATGATTTGCTTGTTGATAAAACTAGTGATGTGACCTATAATGTACTTGCTAGTAATCATGATAGTCAAGATGAAATGAATGACAATGCTAAGAAGGAGATTGAGCGTCTAACTAAAGAACTAAAAACTTTTAAGTTAGCTCATGAAACAACTCAAGAAGATGATAGAGAGCTCCTAAGAACTCATGAGAAGCTACGCTTCGAGAAGCTAAGCAAGAGCATGAGCTTCTAAAAGCAATCAATGATGATCTTCGAAAGAAGAGTTCCTCTTACATTGCCAAACGTCTTCTCTTGTCTACTTTTATGCCACAAGTTAAATCTACTCAAGCAAGTAACAAGAGTAAGAAAGGTTCTACCTCTAGTAGTAACAATAACAATGCTAAATCCAATATTGTTCCTTCTAGTAGTTCTATTGATTCCACTAATGATTCTCTTAGTCGAGTTACACTTGAGCAACAAACCAATCTATTGAAAGAAATAGAAGGTGTCTACAATAGCCTCATCGGAAGTAAGCAATTTGAGGAATTGTGCAGAAGCAAGCAAGGCACCAGAATAACCAAGGTGTTTGTTTTGAACAGAAGTTCAAAGCCAATAGAGTTGAGTGGGAAGAAGATCAATACCCCAAGACGAAGTTTGTTCCTCAACAAGAGAAGTATGACCCCACTTCTTTTGAGGGAGCACAAGCTCAAGATGATCTTCCACCTCAAGACCACAATCTAAAAGGCAAGGACAAGCTTCAAGAAGAGATTGAATCATTTGAAGAACCATCTCAAGCTTTGGTCAAATGGGTTCCCAAGACTTCATCAAGTTCGACTTCATCAAGTGCTACTACAACTCCAAGGATATTCCCATCAAGTTGATGTTGGTCCCAAAGAAGAAGAACTAGAGAGTTATTGAGGGTGACTCCACCAACAAACTTCACTCATATTCATTCATGGCATGAACTTGTGCAACCAACTTCAACATCTTGCACTAGTTCATCATGGAGTCACAAACCATATTGTTGGTAAGACAAGGGACAAGGTATTCAATATATTTCATGGACATCATCTTATGTGCATTTCACTCTATGTCTATGGATATCCTTGTTTGTTCCTTGTGGGACTAACCCATGTAGGTATTGAAAGTGCAAAACCCAAAGGATTGCTCCCAACTCTTGATGGACTACATCAACATTGAGCATCCACATTCACAACATCTACATGAAGTCATCATCGACAAAAACCAAGGTTAGTTCATCCCTCTTTGGAGGCATATCACATCTAGGGGGAGCTTTACTCTAAGACTTGAGTCAAAGCAACTCTAATGGTGTGAACACATTAATGCTTTATGTAAAAGTGGTAACCCCACTTGTGCTTAAATGATGAGTATGACCTATGATCAAATGTTCTAATTTGGCTCCTAAGTCAATATACTCATATATAGATAACTATGTCATCGCCCATTGTTTGATAGTTGATTGTGCATGTTTGACACATATTTTATTTGCTACCTTATTGTGTGGGCATGTTGTTATGCATATTTCTCATTCGAGGACATCCATTTGTAGTTTGATTGTTTAGGTTTTTATTTGTCCAAGTGGATGTACAAGAATGCCTAAGCACCTTCTCTAGCTATCTATCTCATCTTATCTCAAATTCTCTTCATGCTATATCACAAAATTTGAACAAGCTCATTTTCGGACCCTCAGGGCGAGGAGCACTCGAGTCACCGATCTGATTAGGGCTGACTTCCAAAACCCTCTATGTGTCTTTTCGGACAGACCAATTCACTCAGACTTGGCTCCACCAAAGCACTTAAACTGATCCTTATTTCCATCTCGGTACGACCGACTTGGAAAACTTGGCTTCACCGAAGCTCACTGTCTTAGGCAGTTATGCATCTTCGCGAGACTGATTCGTTTCGATCGATTCTACCGACAACACATGGGTATATATATATCGCGGACCATACATTGAAAATTTCCTTAATCGTTACGCCACCGCACCCTGTTGCTGCCATCACCCTGGTCTCCGGATCGTCGCACTCGTCTCCAGCGCGCTCTCGCCGTTGGATTCCGCCACTGTCAACAGAAATCACCTCTGCCATTGTTTCGTAGGGGATCTCCACCAAGTTAGGGTGAGATTCGCTCCCTCCTGTGCCTCCATATTCCGATTCAATGCACGGTTGGCTAGTCTAGATCTTCCCACATATTGAGATTCCTTATCCACTACAATTCCTAGCAATAGCTTGATTTTAAATTTTAGGGTTAGGGTTTCACAAAATTCATCTCGGATTGACCGGATTGAGAGGATCGGCTTCACCGATTTGGCCTATTGCCACTTCACTAAGAACATTTCGGTGCCCCCGAGCTGTACTGATCAGTGAGACCGAATCTAGAATCTCAGTAGAACCCTAGCACTTCGGAGAGACCGGGATACACATCGGTCTGACCGAAACAGTGTAGCCAAGTCTTTGTTGTTGCTTTCTGTGCTATCGAGATTATCAAATCGGTAATTCCGATATGCCTTCTGTGGAAACCTAAAGCTAAAGTTTGAACTCAAATTTTATCAAAACAAGCTACATTTTGTGATACTCATCCACTCTACCTCACCTAATCTATTCACAGGGTCAGTTGTTCAACATGTCTGATGCTAGTGACAGCCAGAATGTTTCCAGAGAGGTCAGTTTGGACCTAGGTGCATGCACAAGTGCTGAAGAGATCTACCATGAGGGAGAGAGGAGTTCTCCACGTTTACCCAAAGCAGCCACCAGAACAGGGAGGAAGAAAAATACAGATTCTGAGGATGAGGACTTCCATGTTGAGGAAGTGACCTCTAAGAAGAAGAAAGTTGTGCTAGCTAAGGAGTATGGCACTGTTGCAAGCACAAGGCTAGCTGCAAAGAAATCAATAGACAAGGTTGCAGGGAAGAAGAGGATTAGAAAGAGAACTATCCATGTTGAGGGGAGACCCATCTCTATGTTTGAGCATCTATATGAAAGAGATGATGAGCCATAAATTGCTGAGCCCCCACCAACCAAGCAACAAAAGCTAATGGCTGATGCAATGCCCAAGAGAGCAGCCACAACCTCCAAGATTACTGCTGCCAAATCTTCCAAGTCTGCTGCTGCCCGGCCCCAAGCCAAAGGGGAGGACAACCAGAAACATATCTGCTGCTGAAAAGGACAAGGCCCCAATGCCTGAGAGAGAAGAAGCTGACGATGAAGCCCCAATGCTGATGAAGCTTAGAGCCAGACTACCAGAACACAATGATATTCATCCCGTGGCAGAGAACATGAAAGAGAGGAAGGACAAAGGTTTGAGAAAGTGGAGAGAGTCAGACCCCTACTCTATCAGAAGGAGAATTGCTGTGGACTACCATTTCTACACCAAGGAACAACAAGACTTCTATGAGACTGTGCTCCTTGACAAGAAGCCCGTAGTAAGTGACATGAGGTGGGTGAACTGGAAGTACATTGACAAGCATGAGAATCACTTCCCCGATGTTCATGAGGACTTCAGGACAATTGGTGTTGATGAGTTCATCGGGAAGAAGCTGACTGCATGGAATAACAAGATGATCATGCAATTTTAGTTGACAGTTCACTTCTATCCCAATGGAAGAATAGTCTGGATGACTGAAGGAGTCAGGTGCCAGTCTAGTGTGCTTGAGTGGGCCATGTTGTTGGGTGTGCCCGAAGCTGATGAGAATGATATTGATGTGTATGCTAAGCCAAAGATGGACCACAATTCCATGGCTAACATGTACACTGAGATTCCTGAGAAGTACAAGGACTCTCATAAGCTTGGCTTAGTTTATCACTTGTTGGCAGGTCTTGCTACCTCCAACACCATCACGAGGCATACTTTGATGCCCAAGTCAGGTGATGAGAAGATGATTCGTGGTCATTCCATCAACATGTTGCATCGTATTGATCAACATGAGAAGTTCAAGGTCATGGATCTTATAGTGGAAACCATTAAGAGGACATCTGATGACCAGAAAAGATCTTGTGGTTTTGCCATGCACATTTAGATGCTCGCCAACTTGAAGGGTGTAAACAAGTCTTTTCTGCTGGATCGTGAGCATATGCTGATACAGCCATATTTCGAGGATAACACGGTGACGATGGATCCATCCCATCCTACCTCAGCTGCAGCACAGGCAGATGCAGAGGCCACTAGGACTACAGGACCGAGTGCTTCCACTACTCCAGTACTCAAAACCAAGACTAACCAGATGCTTTATCTCATTCAAGCTACTCAGAGGATCTAGCGGAGTTTAGCCAACCTCGCAGAGAACTAGAAGTGTCTTGAGAGGATAGTTGAGACTAAATTCCATGATCTGGATGTCAAGGTGACAAAGGTTCATACCACAGTTGAGAAACTGAAGAGAGATGTGGATGAAGCCAGAGCATGGTCTTCTAGTGATGATGATGAGCACCAGGGCGCAAGTCTTCACACAACTACTCAGTTTTAGACTATATATGCCCAGATCAACTGCAGTACTAGTCACTTCCAGAGCTACAGTTTCAGCTCCAGCTGCCACACCCTCGGTTGCCCCCACAGTGCCTCCCGCTGTCTCCACTCCTCCAGCACAACAAATATCGTTAGAGCGCTTTGCGGATGCACTTATCTCTACTCCGACGTCTATGCACACCGGCATTGCAAGTCAGAGGACTTCTTCACCAGGAGCTGCCGGAGATCAAGCCTAGAGTGACATTTAGCTCTATCCTTATTCAAACTTTTTGGTACTTGTTGCCAAAGGGGGAGAATTAGTATAGATCATTAGGCTTTGAGAGAGAGTGCTTTGCCTTTTGCTCATTTTTTTGACAAATTCTTGCTACTTTGAGTTACTTTTCCTTGACGCATCTATGAAACTACCTAATTGTGTGCTTGGTCATACCATACTTTGATGATATGCTTGCTTGAACATCCATTCATATGCTCTTTGTGTGATCATTCACTTGGTTGTTTGGTGATGAGTGCCTATTACATTGCAATCTTATTATTTTGAGCGCTCCACAAGGATGTATGTGACATGGAAGAGTAACCCATGATCCTAATTGATTGTGCATTTGCATTCGAACGCAAATTTTAAATAATGCACCAATTTAGGGGGAGCTCTTGATTATCACATACTTCTCAAATGACGATGTATTTCATTCATTATATCTTTTTCGAAGCTTTGATCTATATGTTGTCATCAATTACCAAAAAGGGGGAGATTGAAAGTGCAACTAATCCCTGGGTGGTTTTGGAAATTAATAACAATATATATGTCATTGATGTAATGCACATTGATAATAGATTTCAGAGAAGATAAATGATTGGCATGGAAAAGAATAGTGGATGCAGACCCCTCAAAATACAAAGGACAAAGTTTGGCAAAGCTTCAAGGATCTACATTTTTGGTTAAGTGATCCAAGATCACATTGAGTCCATAGGAAAAGCCAATACTATTAAAAGGGGATGAGGTTTTGGTCATGACTCAATTGCTCAAGTGCTTAGTGATATTGCTCCAAAACCCTCAAACATTTCTCCACTTCCTATTGGGAAACGTAGTAGAAAACAAATTTTTTTGCCCTACGATCACCCATGAACAATATGAAGATGCATAACGGGTTGTGGTCAATGATCATTATAGACTCTGGGAGTGCAGCGGAAGTAGATGAGTCGGTCTAGATTGTACTTGGAGTCTCTCGAACATCGATGACGATCCTACGAACCGCCCACGAACAATCCCTCGAACGGAAGACCGAAAGCACGACCTCTCTACTTGGTTGCAAGCGTACGGTCTTCATGATCCGGTATCGCTTTGCCTTCCAGAGCTAATCGTCGCTGGAGAATTAGAGAGAGGAGTTTAGAACCACATGGGGATTCTACTTACGAGGATTAGAGGTGGCTAGGGCTCGCTCTAATTAGTCAACTAGGACCAAATAGAATGTGCACTAGATCAACTATAGGAGTTCCAAAACTTGTGTTACAATTGGGCACCAAACCTCCACTATATATAGGTTAGAGGGAGAGGGAGGGCTGCCACCAAGGAGGGAAACCCTCCTTGGGGTGTCCAACTAAGGGGAGGAGGAGTAGGACTCCTCCCTACTCCTTTTGGCCCTCTTCCTTAGGGAAGGGAGGCACTTTCCCACTTGGGCCTTTTTCGCCCAAGTTTCCTTCCACCTCTTGGCCTTATTAGGCCCATTGATATTAAATTAAATATGTATTTTTTCTATAAATTTTCAGAGCATTATATATATAATTTAACATCCCCAAAAAAAATTACCGCCTATATATATTAATCGGTAATACCCGGTATTACCCGATATTCACCGAAACCCTTCCAGTGACGCCAAAATGCTTCCGGAACCTCTCGGAACTATTCCGGATATTAATGAAACAATTCCACAAATATATTCTCATCACTCACATCCCACTAACACTCCGCAGATGATGATTACCTTAAGCTTGTGACCCCGTAGGTTCGGTAAACCATTGACATGAACGAAACCCCTTCGTTTAATGACCGATAGCGGAACCATGGACATCCATTGGTCCCTATGATTACACGAATGATATTCAAGTGAACCTTTGGTTATCATGTGATGTTCCCTTTTCTTTGCGATACTTTACAAAACCCGGTGTGCATCGGCATCCTCCTGAGTCATCACCATGCTCACTATACCGTTGCTCCCGTTACCGGTTTTGTTCTTCTTTCTCGTTGACGTGTTCCGGCATCCCTGCGATGTAGTCACCTATGTCTCGCCAGACGATGATGGATGTTGTCACACCGAGAGGGACCTAAGAATATCTATTCATCGACAGAGGAGCAAATCCCACTCTTGAGCTATCCGGTCACTTGTCAAACTTTCTGGTGAACCTGAAAGTTGTCATTATGATCACCTTGTTATAGATGACATTTGAGAAACCCCAAAGCCCACCGTCTAGTAGGAAGTGACCAAGATACTCTCATGGTCTGAGGAACTAAAACACATGCTAACATGCCGTGTTATAACAGATGATTTTATATGATATAATCACAAAGTATGACAAACAAGTATTGGGTCAATTCAATTTGACAGTTCTTCTGACATCATACCCTCAATGTTGTTTTAGGACTTACGTTACAATTAATGACATCCTAAGATCCGGAAAATGTGATCACCAACAACACTTGAGCCAGTCTTAGAGGTGAGACCGAGAACCTATTGTTACCATTTATCATCCCACACGTGCATACGAGTTTACCACTGAATCGCATATTCCAGGATCATATCAGTTATAGCATGGAATATAAACACTTAACTATGAATATGGACATATAATAATACAATACTATTGCCTCTAGGGCATATTTCCAATAGTTTCCCACTTGCACCAGAGTCAATAATCTAGTTAGCACTTTTAACTTCTACACCAATGGCAATCCGGTGTCAGTCCATGCTTTGCTTGTGGTATAGACTTCGTCCTATCGAATCTGACAACTTCAGATCCTCGTGTATCATTTGCGTTTCTATGCATCTATCATGATTTCACAAGAATTAATAATTTGTGTGAAACCGGCTTTGTATATATATTAAATCATTGGTAGAACCTTTTGATTCCTTAGACTGAGTTATGGAACCACTATTAAGAAACCATACCATCATCTAGAAACCATACCAAGTTCATAAATGAAATTTCGATTCATCACACTATATTTTTGCTTCTAAAGCAATAATATACTTCACCTTTTGTTATAGAGTTCACCACAATAACTTTCTTGGACGAATTCCAACTTACTGTGCCACCATAAATCACTTTTAATTTGAAATCAAAAAAATCACTTGGAGCACAGAAGAAGATTTTATGGATGTACTACTTACAACGAACCTTCATTGATGTAACTCCTTACAACAATCTCTTCATTTTCTCCATGTGTGAGAAACATGTCGTTAATCTTTAACGTCATTTTCATTGTTGTCAGATGATCAACAATTTAACCATACTAGTAACTTTTACTTACAACTAACTTGGAGTACTAGAAATATCTGGTTGCCTACATACCATGGAATACAAGTGTGGTTGAAATCATATTTCGCTCATCAGTATTTCAGGATACCGACTCCTTCCATGTGACATTGACAAGAAACTCTTCTTGACATTTTTCATACTAACCGGCTTTAGTATTATGTCAATATGTCTTTTGGCTAAGTCCGATTAGACACTATTATATCCATAGATCATTATGTCTAATACCAAGACTATACATTGCTTAAGTATTTTACTGAAAAACTAGTTTCAATAAAGTCTTAATCCGTGTCAAGAAAATAACTTCTAATCAACAATATGTCATGTACATATAGTGGTTAGAAAAAGTATCATGCTCCCACTTACTTTCTTGTAAATACAAGCATCTTCGCTTTACTCAATGAAATCAATTTATTTGACCATTTCATCAGTACAAAGATTCCAACTCCACTATGCTTGCTCCAGATCATTATAGGATCTCTTGAAGTTTGCATACTTACTAGCATCCTCTGGATCGACAAAACTACCTTGGATCGTATCAAATATACAACCTTGGTTCTATTTCCATCCCATGGGAATCATTTTGACATCCATCTGTTTTATCTCATAATTCAAATATTTAATAATTGCTAGTTTAACACGAACTGACTTTAAATATTGCTATTATGAGACAATCTCGTCATAGTCAATTCTTTGATCTTGTCATAAACTATCTGTAACATGTCAAGCATTATAAAACATTTTTATCTGTGTCAGTTTATAGATCCATTACTATTCTTCAGACTTTAAGTCTTTCGAAGGGTTCATCAAGTTCTAAGCTTGAATTATGTGAATGGATACTATCTCAGATTATGTTGGCATATAGCCAATTTCCGGAGTCAGGGCCCATCAACGCTTCTCTGTGAATTATAGGTTCATTGTTTGCCCAATAATATTTCATCTGCATACCACAAAGGTCTGCGCGAAATTTCCCAACCTATATATTTCAGCTACAAGTTTGACCGTAGTCTCTATATCTCATATAGAGGCTTTCGTATAAGTCGTAGTAAGAAATTCTGGAATTACTTCCAGTGTTTCTTTTCTTTGAGCTGATTACGAAGATTTTGTAATCTTGTCGAGTTGAACTGTCATCCCACTCACTCTTTTGTAGAAAACATTTTCTTCAAAACTTCCGCACTCTGTGGCAAAACACTTTGCCTCGGCGTAGTGATAGAGGAATACCCAACTATTTGGGATAACCTACAAAGTAGCACTTATTTCAATAAATTTGATGGCGCTCCTTTTTCAGTGTAAAAGCCGCAGTCTCTAAAGCTTCACTTTGAAAGTATATTGGCAAAATAATTAATGTCATCTTTGATCTCACCATGTCATACATAGCTTGATTGCATCTACTTAAAACACTCTACTCTTAGTAGTGTTCTAGGAGTTGCAAGCTATAAAATACTTTTTATAGCTCATCAGACATTCGCTAAACTGGCAACTCAAATATTCCTTTCTGCAATCTAATTGAAGAAACATATTTTTCTTATTATAATAAATTCTACTTCATCATGAAAACCTTCTGAAATATTTCAAAAGATCTAGTTTTATGTCTCAATAAGTAAATATAAATATTTACTTGAGTCATCATTGAAAATAGATAAATCCACTGCTTGCAACAACACTTATTGGACTACACACATCGATATGCATATTGCTAATTATTTTGTTACTCATTCTCTATGGCCCGTGAACGATATTTTAGTTTACTTCACTAATCGACGAAACTTGCAAGTGCCAGATGATTCTCAATCAGATGACTTCAAAATTCATCACTATGAAATTTCTCCATGCTGGTTGCTCCAATGTGACGAAATGAAGTGCCACACAGATGTGGTATTATTTTAGTCTTGCGACATTTAGCGTCAGTGTTATGGATGTTAAATTTTATTATCGATATTCATAACATACATCTTATTCACAATAAGAGTATGCCATTTTGTTCATAAAATCGAACAACTATTGTTCTGTCATGAACAACCTCCTTGCAACTTCTATGCAATGGACTAGAGTGTACAAAAAATTCTAAAATGAATTATGATAATAAATACAGAGGAAATACACTGATAGAAATACTGTAACCTTTTACAATCCATCAAAATATTTTATCCTTATTATTTGTTGGTCATTTAGTCCGTTCGAAGTTTCTTGCAATGATTTGCAATAATATGCAATCGAGTCGATATCCTTGTGATTAACCTTTTAACCACATTACCGAAGAATCATTGATCAACAAATTGATCATATTTCCCAAGAACTACACTTTACTTGACCAACCACCTCTACATCTCATAACTTGTATGACATGCATACCTAAGCTAGACATTCCAGTCTTCTTTTCTTTCTGCCTTTTATTTCTTATAGTTTTACTTTAATATTTCTCTTACTCTCAGAAGAAACAACAACTTTAAGAGTGGCATGAGCCCTGAACTTCCCTAGGCGTGTAAGTCTCATTACATCCTTTTGTTTTGTTCGTTCTCTACAAGTTTTCACCATTAACACATGACTAGCTTTAATCCGGATCTTCTGCATTCCAGTCTTAAACATATTTGAACACTTCACTAGAATTTGCAAACAAAACACATCTTTAGATATCGCATATCTTTTAGCCTTTGTTTGTTTCTGAAAACAATTTTCAGTTCCAAGTATACCACATAACTATCCCAAACATTTTGAAGTTTGGGTTTCTCTGAAGCAAGCAGACGATAATGCAATTCTAGCTTTTGGATCAAAGGACGTGAGTCTCGTCATCCACAACATCAGCAGGAGAGTATTGTAAACATGTAGTAGGACAAAATCCCTCTTTGCACTTTTAGAGGACGATCCTCTCAAACATAAAGTTTCAACTAGATAAATAACAGTCAATCAATTTCAACAACAAAGGTGGAACCATGAGCCATAATTCTACAACTATAATATAAAATACACATAGAAATTGTTCATAATTAAATTGTACTAGTTATTAAACTTAATTAATACATAGTTGTGCTCCCACTCAAAATCAATATCTCTCATAATTGATAGTGAGTGATTCAAGATCCAAATCTAGTTCTCAGCCATGGATGTGGACATCATTGATGATGAGAATTTTGACCGGTAGGCAAACTTTTCCCGATCATATCTCCATATGACTCTTGTTCATCTTTCGATGCTTTGTGCTTCAAGCTTAGAACAATTCTGCCAGAACATCAAGGCAACCGAGTGCTATCTGCATACATGGCCTGACTATCTTCATCTTACACCTCACGTCCCATTTGTACTCATGTGGACATGACGCACTCCGAAATGCTATGTGTTATAGATGGTTGCAACACTGGGAAGAGCACCTTTTAACTTGATATTTACTATGAGAGATCACCCTAATGATTGATTACTGTGCAATCAAAGGGTGCAAATAACAAAGGGATAAACATCTCAGGCAATTCATAATAGCATGATATGGTATAGCCCTGGGAGTTCTCCATGACCAACTTCAATCTCCAGTTCAAGCGACGTGACGACCAATATTTCCTTGCCATGGCAACCATTTAAAAAACGTTGCCGTGGCGGCAATCCAGAAAATGTTGCCATGGCGACCGTTTCAAAAATGTTGCCGTGGCACCGAAATTTGAACTCCCGTCGTTGCATGAAATTATAGCTCCTCGTCCCGCACCTTGGTACACCTTCTCCTCGTCGGGGTACTCTGTATACGTCTTGCCACCATCACTTGTAACCTATCTCTGCGATATTTACATTAACATGGCAATCTCGTGGCTCCAGCCATCATGCCATGACGCGCATGCCAATTAACATTACAACATATAACCATCTCATAGATAAACTCATTATCATGAAGAAGGCTATACCACATCATATGGAAACCCTGCAAAACCAAGTTAGATGTCCTCTAATCGGTTTGGAAAATTTTAATTACGTGGCTTCTAGGGTTTCCGGATAAACCTAGCTACCTACATGCACACCATAAAGTGATAATCCTTGTTGCTAGATTAACTTTCGGGGTGTGTGAAAGAAGAGACTTAATTAAAAATCTCGTTCCCCCACACTAAACTTCGTCTAGTATGCATGACCCCCTAGAAGATTATCCATCTTCATCACCGCTTGCATATGCGATGGTTCACTATTCTTGACTATGGTGAAGCCCAAGGAACTGTTAGCAGATCGTCGACAGCCATAGCCGATCGATTGTCAGAACCTTGTGAAAAGCGACACCATGTCGTCAATGAACTAAACCGCAGCAACACTCGAGGGAAGCATAGCAAGAACATCACCCTTACATCCACATGTGATCTACTCACAGAACCACTCATGATGCCACTGTTGGGAAACGTAGTAGAAAACAAATTTTTTTGCCCTACGATCACCCAGGAACAATATGAAGATGCATAACGGGTTGTGATCAACGATCATTACCGACTCCGGGAGTGTAGCAAAAGTAGAAGAGTCGATGTAAATCATACTTGGAGTCCCTCGAACACCGATGACAATCCCGTGAACCACCCACGAACGATCTCTCGAACGGAAGACAGAAAGCACGACCTCTCTACTTGGTCGCAAGCGTACGGTCTTCACGATCCGGCAGTGCTTTGTCGTCCAGAGCTAACCATTGTCGGAGAATTAGAGAGAGGAGTTTAGAACCACACGGGGCTTCTAATTATGAGGATTAGAGGTGGCTAGGGCTCGCTCTAATTAGTCAACTAGGACCAACTAGAACGTGCACTAGATCAACTAGAGGAGGCTCTTAAACTTGTGTTTCAATTTGGCACCAAACCTACACTATATATAGGTTAGAGGGGATAGGGAGGGCTGCCACCAAGGAGGGGAACCCTCCTTGGGGTGTCCAACTAAGGGGAGGAGGAGTAGGACTCCTCCCCTACTCCTAGTCGGCCCCCTTCCTTAGGGAACGGAGGCACTTTCCCACTTAGGCCTTTTTGGCCCAAGTTTCCTTCCACCTCTTGGCCTTATTAGGCCCATTGATATTAAAGTCTTTCATATGCAAAGACTTGCATGTGTAGGGTGTACTTGACTTGGTAGAATTGCTAAAACTTGCCTACAACTAAAATTGGGAAAATGATAAGCTTTTATTTGGTCAAGTAGTCTAATCACCCCCCTCTAGACATACTTTCAATCCTACACATGATAACCAAAGGTTCACTAGAATATCATTTGTGTGCTCATAGGGATCGATATGGACGTCCATGGTTCCGCTGTCGGTCATTGAACGAACGGTTTCGTTCATGTCTATGAGTTAGCGAACCTAGAGGGTCACAAGCTTAACGAAATCATGATCTGCTGATTATTAGTAGGACGGCAGTGATGAGAATATATTTGTGGAATTGTTTCATTAATATACAAAATAGTTCCGAGAGGATCCAGAAGCGTTTCGAGGTCACCGGAAGGGTTTCGGAGAATATCCGGTAATACCGGGTATTACCGATAAATATATATAGGTGGAAAATGTTTCCGGGGATGTTAAATTATATATAAAATGGTCTAAAATTATTTAATTTTTTATTTAATTTAATATCAACGGGCCTTAAAAGGCCAAGAGGTGGAAGTCAACTTGGGCCACAAAGGCCCAAGTGGGGGAGGCGCCTCCTTCCCTAAGGAAGGAGGCCGAATTGGGGAAGGGGAGGAGTCAGGCTCCTCCTCCCCTTATATCACTACAAAAAAACACTTCCGTGATGATACGTGTTTGTCACATTTTCTGTCATGCATGTACATCCATGACGATTTTATGACAGAATCAAGATAGTCGTACCTGTGTTGTCGCAGAAGTGTTCCATGACAATACTCAAATTATCATCACAGAAGTGTCCACTTCCATGAAGATAAATGACGCTTCATGGAAGTGCTTTCGTCAAGGGTAACCGACACGTGGCATCCACCGTAACGGGTCACCGTTAAGCTATCAGGTCTGGTTTTGGATCCGATAACCCGTTAACAGCAACGACCAATTGCGATTTTCCAGGTGTAAAATTCTCATTGGTCGGAGGAAACACGTGTCGGCTCTGCGATGGGCCAGTTGTCATCCATCCAATGGAGGAGACGTGCCTATGATACGTTACATGTTCCATGGCCCAACAAAGGCCCATATAGGTTAAAAAGGCCGGCCTAGTCAAAGGCCCGTATGATTTACTCAGGTACTAGTGGGCTGGCCCACTAATGGCCGGCTTAAACATGGCCCATTTACATCCCACCACCAGATCTAGCCCGTTAATTTTTCGCTCAGTCTTTGGGCCCAATTACGGCCCAGTGAGTTTTTGGCCTGTTAGAGGCCCGATGTAGACATGAGCCCATTTCAGCCTGGTGTGTCTTTCGGGTTGGTAATGTCCCGTGCTGCCCATGAGCCATATATGGTCCGACGTGACATCCGGCCCACTAACGGCTTGTGATCACGGTGGCAACAGTTCAGCCCAACCAGACTTTGGGCCTATTAAAGGCCTAATGTATAATTCGGCCCGTCGATGCCTCTACTAAGCTTTCGGCCTCTTAAAGGCCCATGATATCAGTGGGCCAACCAAGGCCTAAGATATGTTTTGGCCTGGTAATGACCCGCCATATAACTGGGCCAATAATGGCCCAGTGTACATTTCAGCCTGCTAAAGGGCCATGGACGACTATTGAAAACTGAGGCCCAACAGGCATTTCGGCGTGCTAAAGGCCCATGGTATCTTTTGGGCCGTAACAGGCTAGCAGAATATTCATGCTGTTAATGGCCCGAAGCTACATGGGCCCAACTAAACATTGGGTCCACTAAAGGCCCAACTAAGCCTTGGGTCCACTAAATGCCCAACTAAACATTGGGCCCAAAGAAGGCCCATGTAAGTTACGAGCCTGGCGCATAGTGTCCATGAAGGGTCCAAAGGGCCGGTCAGCGCAGGCTAAAGAAAGTTGTGGGCTGGTGTCGGTCCTAAATTCGGCATATCTCATAGTAGGGGTCCTAAGCTAGGCGTCTTGGAGCGATGGTAACACGAACACAGGATTTTACCCAGGTTCGGGCTCTCTCGAAGAGATAATACCCTACATCCTGCTTTTGATTGTATTCAAATGGGGTGTAGTACAGAGTACATGTATCTACCACGAGATTGTTCTAACGAATATGATATGATCTATTGACTAGCCTAGCCTTCATTTATATAATGTACCGGAGGCCTAGGATTTAGAGGAGTCCTCGTCTTGGGTGCGAAGTCCTGTGGAATCTCCCTTGTATGCAGCATGGGCTGCCCGAAGTGACCCATGAGAGAACCGCCATGGGGGTCCTCGGCCTGATCCACCTGGTCGGGAGACGACGTGGTGAGTACCCCGTAGTCCAGGAGACCGTCAGTAGCCCCCTGAACTGGTCTTCAAGTTAGGAATGCTCCTTGATTCCTCCGAACTGTTCTTCATCTTCGGTCGTCGATCTTGAAAACTGGTTCAACAAATCTTCCCATCTTTGATCTTGAGGATTGCCGAGCTAATTCCGAAGTGTTCACACGTCGGGCATCCGAGGAGCCCTTTAAGTCTTCGGCATTTATCAATGCCTTTTTAATTTTTGATGCCACATCTCGAGTTTGAAGTGTTTCCCGTGCGTTGGTGTCCCTTTGCGTCCGAGCTACAATGTCGGATTGCATCTGAGGTGTCCTGCTGCGTCCGCGCTACAATGCCGGACTACATCCGAGGTGTCTATTTGGAGCCGAGCTCCAACGCCGATCTGCATCCGAGATGTCTATTTGCAGCCGAGCTCGAACACCGGACTGCATCCGAGGTATCTTTTTGCAGCCAAGCTCCAACGCTAGTCGGCATCTAAGGTGTCATAGGTTACCTCGGTCTTGAAAAAGTTGAAGGAACTCAGCCGAGCTGTAATGCTGGAAGGGTTCTCTATGGAGCCAGGCACTCATAGCCGAGCTTTATGCCGGACTGCTTCTGAGGTGGTGCACCACCTCGGTCTTGGGCTGATTTTTTTCAAAGTTTTTCGATTGGTGCAATTTATTCTCTGCCTAGATATGTAGCCAGTAGCCCTCAAGGTGTGTGTCGGCCTAAAATCCGAGATGCACCTAATGGAAAACATGAGGCCACTGATCCCAGTAGCCCCTGAGACTCAGGTCGATTCGTGAAATGGGCCTGAGGATCAACTCCTAGCTCGGCAGCATACGTAAGAACAGAAACGCGGTGTGCATAGTCCTCGAGACTCAGGTTGGGTGCGGCCGACCAACCTGAGGATCATAATATCCTCGGAAACTTTTTTGCACTTTGTAAATTGTCTGCATTGAATCATCAATGCAGTAGCCCCCGAGCCACTGGTCGAGTGGCAACACCAGATCAGGGGATCGATGTAACCCGTTAATGGCTTTGAAATGAGAAGCGCAAAGCCCAGTAGCCCATGAGCCTTAATTTGGTCAAGGGTGGCCGAACTAAGGATCGATATCCGGAGTAAAATTACTTTAATCACAATTTATGAGTAATGATTCTATGTATCCAAGTACTTTACATCATTAATGCTCGGATCCGCACAAAACTTTGTTGACCGACCATCGGCTTCAACCTCCTCGGCCAGCAGCCGACAAGTGTTTGTCCTACTTTATAAAGCCTTTATAAGGGCAAAGATTTACGGCAAAGAAGGCAATCTGGCCATATGGTTTTAGAAACAAAGGCACGCGGAGAGATATGGTATATTACTTTTTAACGTAAGAAATATCTTTTGGGAGAAATAATTCCTTTATAAGTTCCTTTTCCCAGTCTATCATGTTGACAATGATCGTGAAACCTCAACTCCGATAGAGGAAAATATTGAGGATTTAGTTTGGGGAAAGTTCACGAACTCTATGGTCTTTAGTGAACCTAAATTTTCACTTTTGTCGTTGCCGACCAATTATATTCTTAAGATGGCTAGCTTTTGGCTTCACCCAGTCGGATTTACTAACTCGGATGACCTGGAAGTAAGAATCACAGATGTGACACCCCCGACTCAATCATGCACTAATCATACACACAAACATGCACAATCAAGCACAGGGACTCACGGGAAGATATCACAACACAACTCTAGACACAAATAAACGGAGATCCACAATATTACAGACCAGGGATCACGAGGATCCAAATACATAAGTCAGTCATACAAATAATATCTGGGTACAGACATGGTTAGATAGGTTTTTGCCTTAAGAAGGCTAGCACAAACAAAGACTCTAGATCGAAAGGCGTAGGCCTCCTGCCTGGGAGCCTCCGATCCTACTCCTGGTCGGCTGGCTCGATCCAGTAGTAAGTACCGTCTAGACCCTCCTGGTAGTAAGCTCCTGAGGTGGCATCTGGCTTCGGGGCTCCATCGTCTGATGTATCATCAAAGTGGGGTATGGGGAAAAAGAAGTAACAAAGCAACCGTGAGTACTCATCCGAAGTACTCAGCAAGCAAGGATCTACACTACATATACAACATTATCAAAGGAGACAGGCTGTATATGTGGACTGGGCTACAGAAATGCCAGAATAGAGAGAAGGCCTAGTCCTATCGAAGACTAGCATCTTCAAGCATCTTCACGAAGCCACCATCTTACAGCAATAGAAGAGAGTAGTATAGCATTTTATTAAGCAAACATGTTGAAGCAAAGCCTAGAGATCCTTCCTCGACTCCCAGCGAGAAAGCGATCCCGAAGCTTCAATTAAGTAACAAGTATCCAGTTGAAGTAGTAGATCGGGATATACAAACTGAGCGTCCTTTACCATAGGACTGGCTATCGATAGATTATTCTTCCCTGCAGGGGTGCACTACTGTTACCCAACACGCTCGATCAACTCTGGCCGGACACACTTGCTGGGTAATGCCTGACCTCGGAAGATCAACACGAAGCAGTGCCCTACCTAGGCTCAGCAGAGAGGTCAGCACGCCGGACTAACCTGTGCACCCAGAGGTCTTGGGCCTTCGCCCTGGGCACCCTGCGCGTTGCGAGACTGGCCGGGGTGCAGGCGCGACACTGAACTCGTCAGTGAAGTATCCAGCCCAATCCCGACAATCAGCCCGCATGGTGAATCATGACGTCTGACGAGCTTTCGGGAGAAACGTACATCGCAGAGGGCCCCATAACCATTATCCTGCGTGGTGGTAGTGCGTATAGGGCTCGTCGACCCACTCAGATCACACACCCAAATCCAATAGGCTCATTTAGTATTATGTGGAGACAATCAGAGTCTCTGATGCTCCGCCACAATATCACACTCGAGTGCCCTTCCGGCACACCCGACATCATAGATCCCCAGCGGGTACCCACCAGGGTGGACCCGCCTGTAACCAAGGTCAAAGTAACCGTGTGGTCATAACATCAAGGGGGAAAACCCTGAGGAATCACCCTTAGTGAATTCCGCTCGACAAAAACATCAGGGTGAACGTATGAGGCATCACCCTCGAGGTTCACACTGAGGGGTTGCACGACAGAGTCGTATTGGGAGTGGAGAAGGAGGAATCACCCTCGATGACCACGACCGAACAGCTACACTGCAGAGTGTTCATCAGGAGTGCGTTACGAGGTATCACCCTTGGCACTTGATAGTTACTATGCAGAGTCGTACAACTAAGGGGGGGGGGGTGTGAAGTGAGGTGTCGGTCTCTGGTCGATGATCACGTTGATCTAGTCATCGATGATCAAGCAGGGGCAACAAGGGTAAGGTGGTGGGTGTCACTGATGGTTCACTACAAACCTATACTAAACAGTTTATCATAGGCAGGTAAGGTAATAATGAACAGGTTACAACAGCAGGCTATGCATCGGAATAGGAGCATACATTAACAGTAGCAAAACCTAATGCAAGAAGGAGAAATGGAATGGGCGATATCTCGATGCTCAAGGGGGGGGGGGCTTGCCTGGTTCCTCTGGCAAGAGAGAGGGGTCGTCAACGGGCTGCTCGTCTGGAGCGTAGTCGTACTCAGCTGCAGCGTCGTCGGTCTCGGCGTCTATCGAGAGAGAAGGAGGGGGGGGGAGAGAAACAATAAATTCACGGCAAAAATGCAAACAATATGCATGACATGTCTAAATGATATGCCGGGGCGTTCTACTGCATAACTAAATGATTTAGTTAATTTAGAAATTTATCCGGATTTATTTAATTAAGGTTATGCACTATTCATTTATCGAAATCGGTCTAAAAGTTCAACATTCATATAGCTAGGGGCATCTGACAAGAATACGGAGGGCGTATTTGGGTTCGTATCGAAATTCTGAGCATGTTTCATATATAAATTATTTTCATCGGAGTTACGGTTTATTTAATATGAATTTCTAAAGTTTTTATTAATTTCTGGAATTTAATTATTTATTTAAATTCAAATTATCCAGAATAGTAATTAATGACGTCAGCATGACCTAGGTGTGACGTCAGCAGGTCAACAGGGGCTGACCAGGGTCAACCTGACATGTGGGGCCCACATGTCATACACAGTGGCTTTAACAGAGGGGTTAAATTAACTATTTGCGTTAATTAGCAGGTGGGGCCCAGTAGTCAGTGTCTGTTTAGGATTTTAATTAACTAATTATCTATTTATTTAAATTAGTTTAATTGAGTGGGGCCCGCATGTCAGTGAGATAGGGGGCGGCCACGTCAGCAGTTGACCCGAGTCAACGGGTCAACTGGGGCCCAGGGGTCCCACAGTCAGTGGCACGGGGGGTGGGACCCACCAGCCATGTCGGACGCCGGCCGGAGAGCGCTCCGACGAGCCCGAGCGCGGCAGCGAACTCCGGCGAGCTCGGGTTTCGCCTACGGTGTACCATTTTGGGCGGGGTTTGGCGCGTTCGATCGGGCGGTCCACGCCGCGTCGTTCTGCGGTGGTTTCACGGGCCGAGGTGGTCGGAATCGCCGGCGGCGAGCACCGCAGCGGACGGCGAGCTTCGGGCGGAGGTAGATCAGCAGCAGTGCGCAAATGAGCGAGGCAAAAGGCTATCGAGGCTCTACGAGCGCGGGCGAGCTAAACGGGCACAGGCGCGGGACCAAATGGTCGCCGTAGGGCTGCCGGCGACGAGCCCGTGCGGAGACGAGCTCGGCCATGACAGGGAGAGGGGGCTACGATGGCAGAAATAGAGCGCAATGAGGGGAAGAAGAAAGAGGAGCTCACAGCGATCCTGCAGAGGTGCAAAGCGGGCTCGGGGAGGCGTGGGGTGGCTGGAATCAGCGACGGCGTTCGGCGGCGATCCGGTGAGGAAGAAAGCTCGTTCTTGGCGATGGAGGGGGCCTCGGCTCCACCTCGTTGGCACAGGCGACATAGCGGACGGCGGCGAGCCTCGGGGACACGTCGGGGTGGCGAGGGAGAGGCGGTGGCCGCGAGCTTCAGCGGAGGCCGATCATGGCGGTGTCGGGCGAGGCGGGGAGCGAGGGAGGAAGGGGGAAACTGGGGCTAGGGTTCGCCAGGGGGGTGCGGGGTTGCTCTTATCCCCAGTGTGGGCGTGCTGTCGAGCGGCGAGAGAGGGGGGCCTGGGGCGCGCGCGCGTGGTGTTCGACAGCGAGGCGAGGAGCAGGGCGGGATGTGGGGGACGACGCTGCGTAGGCTGGGCCGGCACTATAGCGATAGGCTCGAGTGCACAGTAGCTACATTAGGCCTTTTCCTTTTTCTCTTTTTCTGTCTCTCTTCTTTTCTGTTTGCAAAATGTTTGGGCACCAAATGAATTTTGTAAAAAGTGTGACCTAGTCCATAAATACCAGTGCATTTCTGACGCCCCCAGCTCAATCGTGCACTAATCATACACGCAAACATGCACGATCAAGCACAGGGACTCACGGGAAGATATCACAACACAACTCTAACACAAATAAATGGAGATCCACAATATTACAGACCAGGGATCTGAAGATCCGAATACATAAGTCAGTTATACAAATATTATCTGAGTACAGACATAGTTAGACAAGTCTGCCTTAAGAAGGCTAGCACAAACAACGACACTAGATCGAAAGGCGTTGGCCTCCTGCCTGGGAGCCTCTGATCCTACTCCTGGTCGGCTGGCTCGATCCAGTAGTACGTGCCCTCTGGACCCTCCTGGTAGTAAGCTCCTGAGGTGGCATCTGGCTCCTGGACTCCATCGTCTGATGTATCACCAAAGTGGGATATGGTGAAAAGAGAAAGTAAAGCAACCGCGAGTACTCATCCGAAGTACTCAGCAAGCAAGGATCTATACTACATATGCAACATTATCAATGGAGAAAGGCTGTATATGTGGACTGGGCAGCAGAAATGCCAGAATAGAGAGAAGGCCTAGTCCTATCGAAGACTAGCATCTTCAAGCATCTTCACGAAGCCACCATCTTACAGCAATAGAAGAGAGTAGTATAGCATTTTATTAAGCAAACATGTTGAAGCAAAGCCTAGAGATCCTTCCTCGACTCCCAGCGAGAAAGCGATCCTGAAGCTTCAATTAAGTAACAAGTATCCAGTTCAAGTAGTAGATCGGGATATACAAACTGAGCGTCCTTTACCGTAGGACCGGCTATCGATAGATTATTCTTCCCTGCAGGGGTGCACTACTGTTACCCAACACGTTCGATCAACTCTGGCCGGACACACTTGCTGGGTAATGCCCGGCCTCGGAAGATCAACACGAAGCAACGCCCTACCTAGGCTCAGCAGAGAGGTCAGCACGCCGGACTAACCTATGCACCCAGAGGTCTTGGGCCTTCGCCCTGGGCACCCTGCGCGTTGCGAGACTGGCCGGGGTGCAGGCGCGACACTGAACTCGTCAGTGAAGTATCCAGCCCAATCCCGACAATCAGCCCGCACGGTGAATCGTGATGTCTGACGAGCTTTCGGGAGAAACGTACATCGCAGAGGGCCCCATAACCATTATCCTGCGTGGTGGTAGTGCGTATAGGGCACGTCGACCCACTCAGATCACACACCCAAATCCAATAGGCTCATTTAGTATTATGTGGAGACAATCAGAGTCTCTGATGCTCCGCCATAGTATCACACTCGAGTGCCCTTCCGGCACACCCGGCATCATAGATCCCCAGCGGGTACCCACCAGGGTGGACCCGCCTGTAACCAAGGTCAAAGTAACCGTGTGGTCATAACATCAAGGGGGAAAACCCCGAGGAATCACCCTTAGTGAATTCCGCTCGACAAAAACATCAGGGTGAACGTATGAGGCATCACCCTAGAGGTTCACACTGAGGGGTTGCACGACAGAGTCGTATCGGGAGTGGAGAAGGAGGAATCACCCTCGATGACCACGACCGAACAGCTACACTGCAGAGTGTTCATCAGGAGTGCGTTACGAGGTATCACCCTTGGCACTTGATCTTCACGAAGCCATAATCTTGCAGCAGTAGAAGAGAGTAGAATAGCATTTTATTTAGCAAACATGTTGAAGCAAGCCTAGAGATCCTTCTTCGACTCCCTGCGAGAAAGCGATCCTGAAGCTTCAATTAAGCAACAAGTATCCAATTCAAGTAGTAGATCGGGATACACAAACTGAGCGTCCTTTACCGTAGGACCGGCTATCGATAGATCATTCATCCCTGCAGGGGCGCACTACTGTTACCCAACACGCTCGATCAACTCTGGCCGGACACACTTGCTGGGTAATGCCCGTCCTCGGAAGATCAACACGAAGCAACGCCCTACCTAGGCTCGGCAGAGAGGTCAGCACGCCGGACTAACCTATGCACCCAGAGGTCTTGGGCCATCGCCCTGGGCACCCTGCGTGTTGCATGGCTGGCCGGGGTGCAGGCGCGACACTGAACTCGTCAGTGAAGTATCCAGCCCAGTCTCGGCGATCAGCCCGCACGGTGAATCATGACATCAGACGAGCTTTCGGGAGAAACGTACATCGCAGAGGGCCCCATAACCATTATCCCACGTGGTGGTGGTGCGTATAGGGCACGTCGACCCACTCAGATCACACACCCAAATCAAATAGGCTCATTTAGTATCACGCGGAGACAATCAGAGTCTCTGATGCTCCGCCACAATATCACACTCGAGTGCCCTTCCGGCCATCTCGACATCATAGATCCCCAGCGGGTACCCACCAGGGTGGACCCGCCTGTAACAAAGGTCAAAGTAACCGTGTGGTCATAACATCAAGGGGGAAACCCGAGGAATCACCCTCGGCGGATTCCACTCGACGAAATCACCAGGGTGAACGTATGAGGCATCACCCTCGAGGTTCACACTAAGGGATCGCACGACAGAGTCGTATCGGAAGTGGAGAAGGAGGAATCACCCTCGATGACCATGACCGAACAGCTACACTGCAGAGTATTCATCAGGAGTGCGTTACGAGGTATCACCCTCGGCACTCGATAGTAACTATGCAGATTCGTACAACTAAGGGGGTTGTGAAGTGAGGTGTCGGTCTCTGGTCGACGATCACGTTGATCGAGTCGTTGATGATCAAGCAGGGGCAACAAGGGTAAGGTGATGGGGGTCACTGATGGTTCACTACCAACCTATACTAAACAGTTTATCATAGGCAGGTAAGGTAACAATGAACAGGTTACAACAGCAGGCTATGCATCAGAATAGGAGCATACATTAACAGTAGTAAAATCTAATGCAAGTAGGAGAAATGGAATGGGTGATATCTGGATGCTCAGGGGGGGGGGGGGGGGGCTTGCCTGGTTGCTCTGGCAAGAGAGAGGGGTCGTCAACGGGCTGCTCGTCGGTAGTGTAGTCGTACCCAGGTGCAGCATCATCGGTCTCGGCATCTATCGAGAGAGAAGGAGGGGGAGAGAAACAATAAATTCACGGCAATAATGCAAACAATATGTATGACATGCCTAAATGATATGCCGGGGTGTTCTACTACCTAACTAAATGATTTAGTTAATTTTAGGAATTTATTTGGATTTATTTAATCAACATTGGGCACTATTCATTTATCAAAATCAGTCTAAAAGTTCAATGTTTATATAGCTAGGGGCATCTGACAGGAATATAGAGGGCGTATTCGGGTTCGTACCGAAATTCTGAGCAAGTTTCATATATAAATTATTTTCATCGGAGTTACGGTTTATCTAATATGATTTTCTAAAGTTTTAAACATTTTCTGCATTTAATTATTAATTTAAATTCGAATTATCCAGAATAGTGAATGATGACGCCAACATGAGGTCAGGGTGATGTCAGCAGGTCAACTCTGGCTGACCAGAGTCAAACCTGACAGGTGGGACCCACATGTCATACACTGTGACTTTAACTGAGGGGTTAAATTAATTAATTGGATTAATTAACAGGTGGGGCCCCGCAGTCAGTGACTGATTAGGATTTTAATTATTTTTATTTATCTAATTAGTTAATTAGGCACTTGACAGGGGGGGCCATATGTCATAGACACAGGGAAGGGGGCCCCATATGGATTTGTAAAAAGTGTGACCTAGTCCAAAATTAGCAGTGCATTATACCCTAACACAAAAAATTAGTTTGGGCAAAACATCATTTCATATTTGATCTAGATTTATTAAAAGGTTATTAAACATTATTTTCAGCCACTGTTAAAAGAGGTTTGGGTCACTTAACTAATTTACTAAATGTTGGTTACAATTTTAGAATGGTCTCTGTAATATTTGCTATTTATTGAACATTTTAGTTTCTATGTTGGATAACTTTTATTTTCCACTCTCATTTAAATTTGAATTCTGACTTAGCAGTTAAAATGCAATATGATGCTAATGATGATCAAGCACTGTTAAACGTGCTGATTGTCATTATCAAAAGTGATTACTGTGGCTAATGACATGGGGTGTTACAGCATTATACCCTAACACCAAAAACTAGTTTGGGCAAAACATCATTTCATATTTGATCTAGATTAATTAAAAGGTTATTAAATATTATTTCCAGCCACTGTTAGTGGAGGTTTGGGTTACTTAATTAATGTAATAAATGTTAGTTACAATTTTAGAATGGTCTCTGGGATATTTATTATTTAATGAACATTTTAGTTTCTATGTTGAACAACTTTTTTTTTCCACATTCATTTAAAGTTGGATTTTGACTTAGGACTTGAAATGTAATATGATGCTAATGATGATCATGCACTGTTAAACTTGCTGACTTGTCATTATCAAAAGTGATTACTGTGGCTAATGACATGGGGTGTTACAACAGAGGTGCTCCCTTTACCCCCTAGCCGAACTATCGGGAACGTAGGGGGTAAGCTCAAGAGCCAGGCAAACCAGCTTGGCCAAAATCTTAATTCAAATTGATGCATATTTATGGCTTTATAACGATGATTACGGAAGGCAACGCTTGTATACTGAATACAAACGCTGATGATATATGTTTATTTTGACTCCGTTGCGATCATTTATCATTTGAAAGTGGCGCATCGTCAGCTTCTACCCCTTTGTAGACGCTACGCAGGGCGTTTCCGCAGTAACAAGACAACCCTTAGCCGATGTCTCGGTGCCCGGAGGCGGTTGCGTTAGCGGAAACGAGGCAATCAGATATGCAGGCTTTAGAACTTTCACTTAGTCATAGGAGCTTAAAGTTGGGAGGCCAGTTACTGGCCCCCGGTTAGTGTTCGGCATCAGCCGAGGTCAAGCCATTAACATTTCGTCCAATTTTATGAAAGACCTATCATTTAACATGGGGTAACCTCTATCGATCTATAGTTTGACACAGTCATCGGATCGCTGACCAGTTTACGCCCATTGTGACAGTAAGTTTTCGGCTTTCTCCACTGAGGCGCTTAGCCATTCGAGCTGGAAGCATAATCACAGTGGTTCTCCTTTTGTACAGCTAGCTAAACAAAGCAGAACATAGGAGGCAAGCACAAGAGCCGGGTAACCCAACTATTGAACGAAGACACAATTCGAAACTGATGCATATAAATCAATATCCGAGAATGTCTTGCCGAGGACTCCATGGAGTACCTTGGCTTTTGGTGGGTTCGGATGTAGTCCCAGCCCCCCGTTAATATTGCCGATGCTTTAAAGGCATTTGGCATCGCACTGCTCAAGAACTAGTCCAGATGTGGTGTGTGTTTTGTCAACACCGAGGTGCAGGTCGGCAGGAAAGATGCTGAGCTGTGGGCCGGAAAAGATTTCCCAAGCTAAATTATTATGCAGGGCACCTCAGTCAGGAGGATATCCCTCCCCCTTAAAGAAAAACATACAAATAGGTTAAAGGTGACATAAGTTCAGAAAACCGAAAAACTTTAGTAAAATTTTACGTCTACATTAAATCAAGTTTTTTTGTGCCAATCCAAAAATTGGTCTTATAATTAGTTTGTGCTTCCGTCGTGCTTTAACATGACACATCCGATCTCAAGACTTCAAGCGGGCCAGCCTTCGGCTTCAACCTCCTATGCCTGAAGGCGGAGTGCTTCTCAGGCCAGTTTAGCGAACTAAACTTGAGTGGATTAATAGAGAAAACGGGCTATCCAGCTATTGACCACACACTCGAGTCGAGAAAGGAGTGATAGAAAAAGACTTTGGAACGACGTAGAAGAAAACACTTATTATAAAACGCTCATACAAATTTAAGAGCCCACAGTTAACTTGGGTAAAAGAAGTGTTTTTAACAAACAATGTTTTTGACCAACAAAGTTTCTAACAAACAACCTTTTGTTTAACACAAATATAATGTTTGGTCGAACCGAGCAAGAATTAAAAATAAAAAAAAACTAGGCATGGAAGCGACTTAGTTGGTTAATGTGCTCGGTGTTGCTGATGAGGTCCGAGCTCGTGGTGGGACGAAGACGTAGTCCTCGGCCTGGCCGAGGTCCCCGCCCCCAAGCCTGGGGTGACTGAGCGAGATGTTCGGCTTGACGAAGTGGCGACATAGCACAGTCGATGTGGAGAGGCGAAGCACCCGGTCCAGCTAATCATGACAAAGCTGGTCGGCTGGTGACGCCGAAGTCCCCGAAGTAGGTTGATGACGAAGCCCCCGGTCTAGCTGAGGTGACGAAGCAGGTCGGTAAGGTGACATTGCAGTCCTCATACCAGCCGAGGTGTCGAAGCAGGGTGGCGTGGTGGACATCGGCTTGAAGAGGCAATAGCGCGGCGATGTTGACGCAGGTCGAATATTGTGACGCGGTCGATGCCGGCTTGATGAAGTGACCATGTGGCAGTGCTAGTGTGCCTGCTCCGTATAATTCGTGGGGCGATGATGTTGGTGACGATTTAGCCTTCGCGACACCGAACTCTTGGTCAGCTTGCCGAGATGATGATCCGATAAGGTTGAGCTCGGCTCGATGAAGTGACGACATGTCTAGGGCAGTTCGGCAGCCGTGGAGCAACGTTGTCGGTCTGGTTTGACGCCGATGTGACGGTGAGGATTACTCCGGAAAAGACTTTGAAATTAGTGGGCACGTGTTTGAGAGCTAAAGACAATACCGTAGATAAAATTACCTTCAAAAAGGATGTCCAAAACCCCGTTCATAAAAAAGATGAATACGGGCTGGATTCGTTTTCGGACAGGAAATAGATCTGAAAATCGATGCGCTCATCGGAGGTTTCCTGGAGTTTGAACGGTCGGATCGAGCTGAAATTTCGAGGGGTGGTAGGTATGGGAATTCCGCAGACGATCAATGGTTGGATATTCCAAAGGATTTCCGAGCTGGACGCTGGACTCCTCACCCTAAACTCGTCCAGATTCCCGTCCAGATTCGACAGGGCTCTGGTATATCAGAGATCGCCGGAGCTTCCTCCATCGGAACACGACGAAATTTCACAGGGTTGCTGTAGACTCAATTCCGCACAATTTCAACGAAGCAATCATCAAAGAGATGCTCATGGAGCCGGTGATGGTGGATACAACTTCGCTGTCCAGAAAAATAGCACGGTCGCCCGAGGGCAATGTTGACGTTGAGCCCCCGAGCTCCATGGATGACTCCCCCATGATCTTGATAGAGATCGGAGTTGATGTTGGTGAAGGCCCTCGTTAGATCATGATGTTCTAACATGGAGCGTAGTCCTCAGTCCAGCTGAGGTGACCAGTTGAGCCGGCGATGAAGATGCCGACATCGACAATAAAGCTCGGTTCCGACGCGTAGATCGCGCCGGAGATGATTTGAATTCCCATCGCACCGTGGCGACTGCCAGCAGGCTCTCAATAAAAGCACCAATGTCGGTCCTAAATTCGGCATATCCCATAGTAGGGGTCCTAAGCTAGGCGTCTTGGAGCGCTGGTAACACGGACACAGGATTTTACCCATGTTCGGGCTCTCTCGAAGAGATAATACCCTACGTCCTGCTTTTGATTGTATTCATATGGGGTGTAGTACAGAGTACATGTATCTACCACAAGATTGTTCTAATGAATATGATATGATCTATTGACTAGCCTGGCCTTTGTTTATATAATGTACCAGAGGCATAGGATTTACATGAGTCCTCGTCTTGGGCGCCAAGTCTTGTGGAATCTCCCTTGTATGCGGCATGGGATGCCCGAAGTGGCCCATGAGAGAACCGCCATGGGGGTCCTCGGCCTGATCCACCTAGTCAGGAGACGACGTGGTGAGTACTCCCTAGTCCAGGACACCGTCAGCTGTCCCAATTGTGGCCTGCTGAAATGCAGGCCCGTTAGAGGCGAATGTTTCGGAACGGTCGCTACATCAGATTTTCGCCGTTGTTTTCAGATAGCGAATGATGACATATACGGTAACTAGAAATTAAGAACAAACCTACTCTATACAATAAAGAAATTATGGCATAGTAACTTAGAATAAACCTACACTATACAATAAATGATTTATGGTATATTACATCCACTGGGCATCAAAGTTCGCCACCAGTGATCATAAAGCGCAACGAAGAAGCAGATTACAAAAGCTGGGCGCCATTGCAGCGTAACAAAATAATACTAAACCAAGACCAGTTCCAAGACAGTTCAAGAAAGGTTAGCCTTGCGCGGGAGCTGCTGCACAAGCAGCTGAGCAAGGCTATGAGACCGGCTTAGCATGTCAGTCATAGCTTCCAGTTGTAGCTGTTTAGCAATGAGGTTCTCATTGGAGTTCTTTGTGATCTTCCTTAGAGATTGGATTTCATGTCGAAGTTGAGTTGCAAAATGCCTTTCTGCTTGAAGTTGAGACTGAAGAAGTCAAACTAATTTAGGCAGCGAATTTTGTGAGCTTGTGTGACTTCTAGTCTCGAGTAACTTGAACACTGCATCAAGACATGACTTTGGGGTTGTCTCGCTATCTTCAAGGTGTTTTGCATTCTTTGCTACAATATATGTTGGGTTTGTCTCACAGCCTTCCTCAGACTTGTGCATGCCATCAGGAATATCACCCTGAAACAAGCAGAGAGATGACATGTTTTGCACATATATAAACAAAGATGGTAACTGTGCTATCAATTCCATCCAATTTCAAATTAGAAAATAAAGAGATAGTTCAAAATGGCAATAACATAATTTGGCATTGTTCATAATGCGGGGAGCTTCACCACACTACTGGATTACCATATCAACAAAACAAGCATAGATGCAGGGCAAAATACAATCATTGTATCTATTTTGGTTAATGTGCATGGCATGTTGTTCATATCATCAGCCACATCAGTAAGATAAAGTAGGAAATGACAAGGTGCAAATGTGGGCTGCTAATGACCCACAAGTATAGGAGATCAATTGTAGTCCTTTCGATAAGTAAGAGTGTCGAACCCAATGAGGAGCAGAAGGAAATGCCAAGCGGTTTTCAGCAAGGTAATTTGTGCAAGCACTGAAACTGTCGGTAACAGATAGTTTGATAACAACATAATTTGTAATGAGCTAGTAACGGTAACGGTAACAAAAGTGCAGCAAGGTAGCCCAATCCTTTTTGTAGCAAGGACAGGCTGGAACGGTCTCTTATAATAAGCAAAGCGTTCTTGAGGGCACACAGGAATTTCATCTGGTCACTTTCATCATGTTGGTTTGATTCACGTTCGCTACTTTGATAATTAGATATGTGAATGGACCGGTGCTTGGGTGCTGTTCTTACTTGAAAAAGCCTCCCACTTATGATTAACCCCCTCGCAAGAATCCGCAACTACGAAAGAAGAATTAAGATAACATCTAACCATAGCATTAAACATATGGATCCAAATCAGCCCCTTACGGAATAGCGCATAAACTAGGGTTTATGTTTCTATCACTCTAGCAACCCATCATCTAATAACTACTCCACAATGCATTCCCTTAGGCCCAAAGATGGTGAAGTTTCATGTAGTCGATGTTCACATAACACCACTAAGGGAATCACAACATACATATCATCAAAATATCGAACGAATATCAAATTCACATGATTACTTGCAACATGACTTCTCCCGTGGCCTCAAGAACAAGGGCAACTACTCACAAATAGTATTCATTCTCAAGATCAGAGGAATATTAAATAGCATAATGGATCTGAACATATGATCTTCCACCAAATAAACCATCTAGCATCAACTACAAGATGTAATCAACAGTACTAGTCACCCACAGGTACCAATCTAAGATTTTGATACAAAGATTGAACACAAGAGATGAACTAGGGTTTGAGATGAGGTGGTACTATTGAAGATGTTAATGAAGATTGTCCTCCCGAAGATGAGAGGGTTGTTGGTGATGATGATGGCTTCGGTTTCCCCCTCCCGAAGGGAAGTTCCCCCGGCCGAATCGCTCCACCGAAGGGCAAAAGTGCTCCTGCCCAAGTTCCGCCTCGAGACAGCAGCGCTCCGTCCCGAAAGTCTTTTCCTTTTTTTTTCTAGGTCAAAAGACCTTACCAGAAGATGGGCACCAGAGGTGGGCCAGGCCCCAGTACCCACCAGGGCGCGCCTGGAGGGGGTGGCGCGCCCTGGTGCCTAGTGGGCACCTGGGTGGCCCCCTCTCTGGTATTTCTTTATTCCAATATTTTTTATATATTCCAAAATAATTCTCTATGAAATTTCAGCTCATTTGGAGATGTGCAAAATAGGTATCTCTGACATAGCTTTTTTAGGTCCAGAATTCCAGCTGCCGGCATTCTCCCTCTTTGTGTAAACCTTGCATATTATGAGAGAAAAGGCATTAGAATTACTCCACAAAGTGTTATAATGAATAAAAACACTATAAATAACATTAGGAAAACATGATGCAAAATGGATGTATCAACTCCCCCAAGCATAGACCTCGCTTGTCCTCAACCGAAAGCCGATATCGAAAATCATGTCCACATGTTTAGAGAGAGAGGTGTCGATAAAAACAAAATACGGACATAGCGGCATCATGCTTATTATTATAGCAGCAATAAACTTTATCATAAAACTTCTTATGAGCAAGTAACAATTCATCACAACATCGAAGTATAAAGCATAAACTTCCTTGAAAACTAACAAACTATGTTCTCAGTCAACTTTGCAATTGCAATCCATCATATTCTCAGGAAGGGTCTCATATCGGAGCCTTTTGGCAAGTCCACATACTCAACCATCATTTAGTATTCTATGATTGCCAACACTCACAACATATATATGAGCAAAAAGTTTCAGCCGGACACATAGAAAGATAGGGGCTTATAGTTTCAGCTCCGAACTTATTCACCTGAAGGGTGATGTCAACAATAATAACTCATGATCACTCATATCCAACTAGATATATGTGCCTAGATCTTTCCTCACCACATGATGCTTGCCAAAGAGAAAATAAAAAGGAATAAAGGAGAACACTTTGACTTTTGCATAAAAAGTAAATTCATAAAAGTAAAAGATAGGCCCTTCGCAGAGGGAAGCAGAGGTTGTCATACACTTTTTGGTTTTGTATGCACAATCTCTTAATGCAAAAGAACGTCACATTATATTGTCCCTTATGATAGCAACCTTTATTATGTAGTCTATCGCTTTTATTTCTTTGCCATCACAAGTTCGTACAATGCTTATTTTCCTTTACACTAAAGATCAAACACATTTAGAAGAAATTTTTATTGCCTTATGCACCGATGACAACTTACTTGAAGGATCTTACTCAATCCATAGGTAGGTATGGTGGACTCTCAAAACATGAAGTTGGGTTTAAGGTTTTTGGATGCACAAGTAGTGTCTCTACTTGGTGCGGATTTTTGGCTAGCAAAGATATTGGGAAATCACCACATGTTGGAGGATCTATGACAATATAACTTCTATGTGAATATGAACAAACATAAATCATTATGTTGTCTTTCTTGTCCAACGTCAACAATTTGGCATGAAATATTTAATGGGGGCTCACAATCATAAAAGATGTCCAAGATTGTGTATTTGCATGTGAATCTTCTCTTCACTTATTAATTCTTCATGAATTGCATCATCGACCAATGCTATGTTTGTCAACTTTCAATAAATTTTACCACTTATACTTTTCCTTATGTGATGTCATTACTTACCATAAGATTAGCATATTATCTTTTTCATTATTTCCTTTATTTTGATTGAAACATAAAAGTAAAGAAGCAAAAACTCAAACTAATCTTTATTATATAACTCTCACTTGATTACATAGATAGATAGATCACAAAACTAGTACTCGAAAGTAGATCATACTAAACTTTTATTCAACTAAATCACGAAATAACTAAGGATCGAACTAATAACTGGTGAAAATAATAGAAGTGATGGTGATACGATACCAGGGCATCTCCCCCAAGCTTGGCACAAGCCAAGGGGAGTTCCCATACCCGTGTACTCAAGTCTCCTTCTTTGGTGATGATGGTGATGGTGGTGGTGTTGAGGTAGTAGGCTTGTCCTCTGGCTTCCATGGCAGGGGTTCACCATCATAAGAGGATGCACGAGTCTCCTGAGTCCTGAAACTGGCAGCTAAACTCATACCTTTAAATCTTGCTTCATACTCGAAAACTTGATTTTGAAGATCATAGATTTGGCTTTGCAGAAAATTGATTTGCTCGTTGAAGGTGAAGACGATGTCCTTCATAGACCGGCCATCCACCTTGTGATCACGGGTGAATTCCGTAATCATGGAGTGATTGGCACTTAGTCCACGCTCCACCATCCCTTGGCACTTGAAAATCTCTTGCTCCACCGCCTCTAGCCTGGCCTCCACACTTTCCGTCTTCTTGGGGACTCAAACGTCCCGGATGTGGAGCACCCCCTCACACATGTCAATGGCTTGATGGTGCTTCAACACCTCCGGTAGTTAAGGGTTGATGAACTTCTCGAAGAACTTGTCCTTGGAGGGGCTTGGTGAAGCCATGGCGATCTAGATCTGCCGAAAAAAACAGCATGAAACAAGAACAGAGGATATTTCCACGATGCGGTGGTCAAATCATCCGGGGGTATATATGAAGAATTTTTATCTTGGGAAACAAGTATACCATAGGAAATCGGAGTCAGGAAGGTACCCGAGGGGCCCACTACCCACCAGGGCGCTAGGTGGGGCAGGCGCGCCCTGGTGCCTAGTGGGCACCTGGGTTGCCTTCCCGGGTGTTTCTTATTTTTTCTATTTTTTCTAATATTCCAAAACTGACAGGAAATATTTTTGTGGAATTTTTGGAGTCCGTTTACTTACCGTATCATGTACCTCTTCCTTTTCAGGGTTCTAGAGTGTTCTGGAAGATTTCTTTTATGTGTTCGTCCGGTGTCATGGTTTGGATAATGTTAGTTTCAACATTAATAGGTGTACCTGAAATATAGTGCTTAATTCTTTGTCCATTGACCACCTTCGGACTAGTACCTTTGGCATTATTGATCTTAATAGCTCCAGAGCGGTAAACTTCATCGATGATATATGGTCCTTCCCATTTGGAAAGAAGTTTTCCTGCAAAAAATCTAAAACAAGAATTGTACAATAGAACATATTCACCAACTTTGAATTCCCGCTTTTGGATTCTTTTGTCATGCCATCTTTTGACTTTTTCTTTGAATAGTTTGGCATTTTCATAAGCTTGGGTTCTCCATTCATCTAAGGAGCTAATATCAAATAACTTCTTTTCACCGGCAAGTTTGAAGTCATAGTTGAGTTCATTAATTGCCCAATATGCTTTATGTTCTAACTCAAGAGGCAAGTGACAAGCTTTTCCATAAACCATTTTGTATGGAGACATACCCATAGGATTTTTATAAGTTGTTCTATAGGCCCAAAGTGCATCATCAAGTTTCTTAGACCAATTCTTTCGGGACCTATTGTGTCGCGGGAAACCACGGCCACCTATGGGGCCAAGGGGCCCCTTGCTGGTTCGGCAGGGGTAATGTCGCGTTGCAGAAAGAGCAGAAGAATGTGCGGAAGCACGACAGAGATCACACGGGCAATTTTACCCAGGTTTGGGCCGCCGCGAGGCGTAAAACCCTACTCCTGCTTTGGTGGATTGATAGTGGAAAGGTGGTGGTGGAGCGTAGTACACTTGCCTGGCAGGCTCGCCCTGGGGAGGCAGTGACTACGCGCGTACGAGCGTGGGGGTGTACAACTTTCCAACCCTTGCTACGGTTGCCACGGGCCTCCTTTTATAGGTTAAGGGGTCACCACAGTGGCAAAACAGTCATTATGCACTGATAAGATAGCAAACAGTGCTATCATACCAAATTCTGTAGGCTGACAGAGTGCATTAAATGCACCACTCAATGTCACATCATTGCTCGCCCAGCAAGCCTTGCCGGGCTCATCTTGCCAGCTCCATGCCTGCTTGCTTGACACGTCGTAGGACGGGTGTCATCTGTAGGTATTTCCTGTAGAAAGAGGCCGCCATGTGGCGAATGGCTGCCACTTAGTCACTTTGCGGCTTGACACCGCATTGATCAACGACATGGGTCATGGTGAGATGGCTTGGTGAGGTATCTTTGCCCTCGTGAGTCCCGGCAGGCATTGCCGGGATGTCTTGAATGCTTTCTTCCAGGGGAGCCCTTGTCCTTGCCAGGTTCGCCTGCCCGGCAAGGGTGGCTTTTTCTCCTGATGGTGTCTCACTTCTCTGTCTTGGTCTTGGCCTTCTTAATCTGCCTGCTTGTTCTTCGAAGATCTTGGTCTCTTGTATCTTGACACGGCCTTGGTGTTGTAATCTTGTTCTCGTGCCTGTGCACAGTCAGGGCAACAGACCCAGGGTTTGTTGCACCGATAGAAGCCCCCGGGCCTGCCCCGATCGCGCTGTCGGGCGTCATCGGGGTAGGTCCTAATAAGTGCGCAGGCAGGGGCGCTGAAGAGTCTGATCATTTTGGAGTCTTCCTTGCTTCTTCATTAATCTTGATTCTGGGCCAGTTTCCAGTTTTCCCATGCATCGTGTAAAGCCAATTGTGGTGGGGCCATCTTTGCAATGGCCCGTGAATGACTTTAACGCACGGGGTGGAAACTGCCAATTCACTCTTCCCACCATGCCCTTATCCTTAGCCACGTATGCGGCATGCATCGCGCGGGGTAGGTAACGGAGGCGCGTGGTGCGGGAGAGCATCAAGGCGAGGGCCCGGTCTTCTTGAATTGGCGGAGAGGGGCGGCAATTGCTTGTTGAGGGAGCGGCTCCCTTTCTTGCTCCGCCTATAAAAGGAGGGGCGGAGGGAGAGCCGAGCCATCCATCTTCGGATCCTTTCTTCCCCTGTTTCTGTCTTTCGTTGGTCATGTTGAGAAGAAGAGCCTGGGGCCAAGCTCCGGGCTTTAGTTTAGAATTCCCCATGGATCTGAAAGGGGTATTCGGGCGGTGTGGCAACAACGCCGGGGGTGGCGACTCCGGCGCGCTCGTCGCCGGGTCGCCCGTAGCCTTGGTTCTAGTGGGAGGGGATGCGAACAACACCATGCCGAGGCCTGTATCGGGTGCTGGGCGTGGTAGTTGATCGCTCGTCGTTCTTCATTCCATTGCGATGCTGGGGAAGAGTCGCAGGGGGTGTTCGCCGGTGATGAAGACGAACCTGACCCTTCCCGGGCGTCATCCTATCGCCGTGCGGGAGGGCTCCCTGCTCCCACACATGTCTTCGGAACATGCAATGGCTTCTGACGTCAGGGCCATTGGGGACGACCATGCTCTCTGTGGGATATTCCAGAGAGCATGGTGTTCGGCGTGGCCATCATGCTGAGGTCTTTGGGTGGTAGCGATGTAGATGGTGGCGGCAACCCACGATGCGTCAAGAACGGGGACGACCGTTCCGACAAGCTGTGTTTGTCTGTGACTCCGTGTCCCCCATCTGGTCCTCTGGCGGTGTCACCATCCGCGCCTGCCCTCCGGTTTCTTCCTCCTTTCTGAGGGGCGGCACCACCCTGATCCTGGGGAGGCACCGAATCCCAGCTGGGTTCGCCTCCGGCCTCCTCGACCTTTTCCTGAAGGAGATGGACAAGGGCAAAGGCATTACGGGGCACTTATCTTTTTTCAATCTTAAACTCATAGGCATTTGCCAAATTTTAGTTCAAATAATGTAATCTCTCGAGTCCATGTCTGTGTTCTGTAAAGTTTGTACTTGTATGACCAGCATATTAATGAAAAAGATGAACCTTGCCGGGAACTCGTGCATGTATATGTCCACGCAGAGGTGAAATGCCTCTTTATTTTAAATAAACAAGTTTTCCCCAGCAGGCTATCCTGCCGGTACCCTTTCTTCGTTGCCGGGGACTGAGCCTACTGGCAAGAAACAGAGGGACCAGCCCCCCACCAACTCTTTTCATCAAAGGCCACTACGACCATCCAGGCCGAAGCAACATTCGAGCCAGGGATGGGAGCACCTAAGTTCGAAGAGTGGCGGGGTTTTCTTATGCACAAGTTTTAGCTTACAGAACACTTATGGACAAGAGGTAGAACTTATTTGTTTGGTTCGCCGGGGATCGCAGCGTTGGTTCATCTCCCCATCTTCTTGCAGAAACCGAGTTCTCGGCAGGAACCTGCAGGTTTATGTAGATGAGAATGATGCAGGATGCGATCCTATCTATATGCATATGCAAATGCTCATGAAATGCTTATGCAAATGCTCTTGGAATGCTTATGCATGCATGCAACTTGGTTGGGGGCCCCCCAGCGCTTCGTTTATTTCTCTGGTGCTCAGGGTCAACGCCTGGCTTTGTACAAGGGGTTACATGCAACTGAGGCAAGGCCTGTACAAAAGGGTGGCTGCCGGGCAGGGACCGACAGCCGCGCCTTACGGGTAGAACTTGCGGAGATGCTCAATATTCCATGAGTTTTGCAATTGAATGCCATCTCCGGTCTCCATATGGACTGCGCCAGGTCTGGTGACTCGTACTACCCGGTAAGGGCCCTCCCACTTCGGCGTCAACTTGTTTGTACCCTTGGTGGACTGAACGCGCCTAAGGACAAGGTCGCCTTCCTCAAAACACTGGGCATGAACCATGCAGCTATGATAGCGACGCAGGGCTTGCTGATAGCGTGCAGCACGTGTAGCAGCTCGGAGACGGTTCTCCTCGAGTAGCACAGCGTTGTCACGATGGTGCTGATCTTGCGCTACTTCGTCGTAGGCAAGCACTCGAGACGACCCGTAAATGAGTTCCGTGGGGATAACTGCTTCCGCCCCATAGACCAGGGAAAAAGGAGTCTGCCCGGTAGCTCGATTTGGTGTCGTTCTGAGGGACCATAGAACTACCGGCAGCTCATCGATCCACCGCCTGCCGTGCTTCTGCAGCGTATCAAAGGTTCTTGTTTTGAGTCCCCGCAGCCCTTCAGCGTTCGCCCTCTCAGCTTGCCCGTTGCTTCTGGATGTGCGACAGAAGCAAACGAGATCTTGCTTCCGAGGGCATGAACATATTGCATGAAGGCGCGACTCGTGAATTGGGTGCCGTTGTCGGTAGTGATCCTTGCCGGGATTCCAAAATGACACACCAAATCTTTCGAGAACTTGATAGCTGATTGAGCAGCCACCTTTCTCACGGCAGCAACTTCCGGCCACTTTGTAAACTTGTTGATAGCAACGAACAAAAATTCAAAGCCCCCGATCGCTCGGGGGAAAGGGCCGAGGATATCGAGCCCCCAGACCGAAAATGGCCATGATAAAGGGATTGTCTGAAGAGCTTGGGTAGGCAGGTGGATTTTCTTGGAATGGAACTGACAGGCTTCACATTTGGTGACTAGCTCAACCGCATCTTGGAGGGCTGTGAGCCAATAGAATCCTTGCCGGAATGCTTTCCCAACCAGCGCCCTTGATCCAATGTGGCAGCCACACATGCCTTTGTGTATCTCAGCCAGCAGTTCCTTCCCTTCTTCCCGGCAGATGCACTTCAATTTCACACCGTTGGGCCTCCTTCTGTATAGAGTGTCATCGACAAACTGGTACATACTGGCCCTCCGGGCTACTCTTTTAGCCTCATCTTGGTCATTGGGGATTTCTCCGGTTTGGAGAAAGTGGACTATGTGCCTTGCCCAAGTTGGAGCCCGGGGCTCGGCAACAAGGACTAGCGGCACCTCCCCAACTGCGGGGGCACATTACTCGTTCGCAGGGACCATGGGTCTGGCTGGAGGGTGCGGTCTGGCAGGTTGTGAGGAGTTGTTTCCGGCAGGGTCCCTGCCAGGAGCGGATGGCTCTACCGGGAGAGGCTTACCAGAGTCCAGCTTTCTCCTTTTCCGGTCCATTGTTGCTGGGGATACGGAGGGCTGAGTAAGATGGAGAACAAAAGTTCCTGGTTCCACAGGAAGCTTTTGGGCAGCACATTTTGACAGGTAATCAGCTATGCTGTTTTTCGCACGAGGTATGTGCTCTGGTTGCAACCCGTCAAAGCGCTCCTCCAATCTTCTCACTTCCTCAATGTATGCCTCCTTCAATGGACTTTGGTAATCCTTGTTGACTTGTCTCACCACAAGCTGTGAGTCTCCTCGAATGATCAGCTTCTTGATTCCTAATTCTGCGGCAATCCTGAGCCCGTCAAGGAGCCCTTCATACTCTGCTGTATTGTTGGTTGCCTCTTCCCGGGCAAAATGCATTTGGACGACATACTTCAAGTCCTCCCCGGAGGGAGCGACGAGAAGCATGTTAGCCCCTGCACCTTGTAGGGAAAAAGCACCATCAAAATACATAATCCATTCTTGGGGCGCCTCCTTGCCGGGGATAACTGTTTCTGGCACTTCCTCGTCAGGGGTTGGCGTCCATTCTGCAATAAACTCTGCCAATGCCCTGCTCTGGATTGTTGATGTGCTCTCAAACTTCAAACCAAAACTGGATAACTCCAAAGCCCACTCCACTATTCTGCCAGTAGCCTCAGGGTTCCGGAGTAACCTTTGCAACGGGAAGCGAGAGACAACCATGATCTCATGGGCTTGGAAGTAGTGGCGCAGTTTCCTTGAGGCCATGATGAGGCCAAAGATCAACTTTTGCATGCCAAAGTACCTCGATCTAAACCCTGTAGCAGGGAACTGACGAAGTACACTGGGCACTGCACCAGTTTCTTCCTTGCCGTGTCCTTGGGGTTGTCTTCGCTGCCGTGCTTATCTCTGTCCTGATCCCTATCTGACTCTGCCGGTCTTTGCTCAATCTTTGTTTCATCCACTTCCCGCTGTGCCACCAAGGCTGCACTAACCACTTGATTGGTTGCCGCCAAGTATAACAGCAATGGCTCTTGCGGTTTGGGAGCAACCAAGGTGGGCACAGAAGATAGGTAGGCCTTCAACTCTTGCAAAGCCGCATCTGCTTCTGGAGTCCACTTCATGGGCCCTGCCTTCTTCAAGATTTTGAAGAACGGCAAGGCGCGCTTGGTAGACCTGGAAAAGAATTTGCTTAGCGCGGCAATGCACCCTGTCAGACGCCTTTCATCTTTGACCATATTTGGTGCTTGGATCTGCTTGATAGCTTGGATCTTATCGGGGTTGGCTTTGATCCCCCGATGGGATACAAAGTACCCGAGCAGCTTGCCAGAGGGAACACCAAATACACACTTCTCCGGGTTGAGCTTCAAGTTGATCTTGCGCAAATTGGCAAATGTCTCCTCCAAATCCTGGATAAGGGTTGATCTATCCTTGGTTTTGACCATAATATCATCCCTATAAGCATCAATGTTTCTGTGCAGCTGTGGCCCAAAACCAATCTGGACTGCCCTTGCAAAAGTAGACCCGACACTCTTTAATCCGAAAGGCATGCGGATAAAACAGTACATACCACATGGGGTGATGAACGAGGTCTTCTCTTCGTCTTCCTTGGACACGAAGATTTGATGATACCCAGAATATGCATCCAAAAAGGAGAGCAAATTGCAGCCTGAAGTGGAGTCCACAATCTGGTCGATGCGCGGCAAGGGAAATGGGTCTTTCGGGCAAGCCCTGTTGAGATCTGTGAAGTCTATGCAAAGTCTCCATTTCCCATTGGCCTTACAAACAACCACTGGATTTGCTAACCATGTTGGATGCAGCACTCCTCTGACCAAACCAGCTGCCTCAAGTTTCATGATCTCCTCTGTAATGAACTGCTGCCTCTCCAAGGCCTACTTCCAGACTTTCTGCTTGACAGGTCAGGCATGTGGGCAGACAACAAGGTGGTGCTCGATTACCTCCCTGGGAACACCGGGGATATCAGATGGTTGCCAGGCAAACACATCGATATTCGCCCGCAGGAAGGCAACGAGCGCGCTTTCCTATTTGTCATCGAGGGTGGCGCTGATGGTGAAAGTACCATCAACGCCAGCCAGCCCTGCCGGGACCTTCTTCACTTGTGGATCAGCAACCTTGGATCTCTTGCTGTTGGAACTCTCCGGCAAGTCATCAACAGGCGCAGCGCACTCCGGAGAGGCGCGCTTCCTGAATTCCTTGCCGGAGCCCTCACTATCCTTCTTCTTCCCTCTGTTCTCCTTGGCGGGAACTGCCGCTGCCACTGCCTCTGCCGCGACTGCGTCCCGGTACATCTTGTCCACACAAATGATTGCGTCTTTCTCATCTGATGGGACGGAAATGACTCCAACTGGCCCTGGCATCTTCAAGACGTTGTAGGCATAGTGGGATGCCGCCATGAACTTAGCCAGGGCTGGGCGTCCAAGGATTCCATTATACAGCAAGGGGAGGTCAACCACATCAAACACAATCGTTTCAGTCCGGTAGTTCAGCTCTCCCCCAAACGTCATAGGCAACGTGATCTTTCCCTTAGGATGACTCATGCTGGGATTAACTCCTTGAAACGTGCCGGTTACTTTTAACTCATCCTCTGCTGTCTGAAGCTTGCTGATAACCTTTGGGGAGATCAGATTCAACCCGGCCCCGCCGTCCACCAACATCTTCATGACCTTGAGTTTGCGGATTGTTGGAGAGACCAACAACGGCAAACATCCTACCGCGGTGGTGCGGTCAGGATGATCCTCTTCGTAAAAAATGATGGGCGTGCGTGACCATTTGAGTGGTTTCCGGGCCCCTGGCGCTGGTTCCACGACATTAACCTCACGCGCCCACCGCTTGAGTTGGCGGTGAGAGGCGTGTAGGGATGCACCCCCATCAATGCACATGGCGTCAGTGGCCTTCTGGAACTCCTGCTCACTGGTTTCCTCTTCATCCCCTTCATCACTCTCATCACCGCAGGCTTCCTTCTCTCGATCCCTGGTGGGTTTCCCTTTGTTCCGAAGAGGTCTACCGGGGCGGTTTACTTCACCGCCATGACCCTTACCGCCAGCAACATTCTGTCTCTTTTCCTTGTCATGCTTCTCATATTCTGCTTTCAGTCTCTTGACAAGATGCTCAACCTGATAACACTCTTGAAGGTCGTGGCCCTTGGTCCGATGGATCTTGCAGTACGGTCCATCACCTTTCCCGGCCTTTTTGGCGGCCGCGGCCTCCCGGCAGTCAGAGCACACGGCAGCTTCCTTGCCGATGGTTTCGGCCTTAACCTTCTTGCCGGTACTAGGGATACCCGACCCTTCATCAGACATTACCGTCTTATCCTTGCGCTTCTTATTGCGCTTCTTGCTCTTCTTCTGACTGGTGGACTCATCATCATCCTCTGAATAAACATTAATGCAATCCTCCTCTCCGGTCAGTTTTCTTCCCTCCTCCATCCGATCACACTTATCCACCAAGGTGTAAAGTTCCTTCACAGTCTTGGGCAACCGTACATTCATCTTGGAACGAATCTTCCGGTTGCGCACATTGGACTGGAAGGCGGCTATCACAGCTGCTGGATGGATATTTGGGATTTTTCTGTGGACTCTGCTAAACCTCTGCAAAAATATTTCCGGAGAGTCTCTCCTTCTTTCTGCTGAAGAAGCTGCAGATCGTTGGGCCGACCTGGTTCTTGATGGCCGCCAGTTAAGGCGCCAATGAACTCATGGCACAAATCAGCCCATGACGAAATGGAGTTCTCTGGCAGGTGCATCAGCCAAGACCTCACATTGGACTTGAGAGCCAAAGGGAAGTAGTTGGCGAATACCTTCTCATCTCTTCCCCCGACAGCTTGAATAGCGATGGTGTAGATGCTCAGAAACTCTGTCGGGTTCAGCCTCCCATCGTACTTCTCGGGTATCTCTGGCATGAACGTGCGGACGGACGGCCAACAGACTTGCTGCAGCTCACGAGTAAAGGCAGGGCACCCAACCTCGAATGGTAGTTACCCGCCAGTATCGAGTGCAGGCTCATCGACGTCGGGACCGTCACACCCATTGGCCCGACGGTGGCCGTCGCGGCGTTGCTCAAGGACAACGCGCGCGTTTCCCCTCCGCCTATCCTCCGGGGCATGCTGCCGGCCTGGACGCGCTCGAGGGTCAGAAGAGGCCGTCGAGACGCCATCAGGTTCTTGATTCCGCTACGCCCGCATAGCTGCAGTGGCGGGGATTGTACCGTGAGGGTGGCCCCTTCCATATGACCAGCAGCACAGGCCGTTGTCGTCGCTTGGGGAGGCCGTGGCAGGCCAGCTCGCTGCGAGCCCCCAGCCTCGGCGAAGCCGAGCAGGCTCTGGATGGTGGCACGCCATTCATCCATCTGCTTGGCTACTGGCGGAAACCTCAGCAGCAGTTGAGCCCGCGCCATGGCCTCCGTAGCAGTACTTGGTATGGGCGACGATGACACAGATCGCGCCGTCTCTCGGCTCCTGACAGGGCCAGCAGCGACCATATCACATCCCCGCTGTTGTGGGGCGGCCACCTGGATGGCATGATGGTGCGGTGATGGCGCTTGAGGGTCAGCAGCTCCACTTAGCGCAGCAGCCTGGTCGACTCATCCCGGGGAAGGTGCACGCGCTGCGGCCGCCCCCGTGGTGGGGGCGGCCAGAGGGCGGCGATTCGCCCCGGACCGAGCGCCATTGCTGCGGCCGTGCCCATCGGCGAGGCGAAGGAGTGTGGATGGAGTAGCTAACGGTGTCTTGGACTAGAGGGTACTCACCACGTCGTCTCCCGACCAGTGGGTCGGGCCGAGGACCCCCATGGCGATTCACTAATGGGCCAGTTCGGACAGCCGATGACATATACGAGGAAGATTCCACAAGACTTGGTGATCAAGACAAGGACTCCTCTCCACTAACGTATTCGACTAGGACTCTTGTTATCCTAGGCCTCTGGTATATTATATAAGCCGAGGCCAGGCTAGTCGATAGATTATTATGACATTACTCATCATACCTCTAGGGTTTAGACTACAACATATGATCTCGAGGTAGATCAACTCTATACTTGATACTCCATCAATATAAACAAGAGCAGGACGTAGGGTTTTAGCTCCATTAAGAGGGCCCGAACCTGGGTAAAACATCGTGTCCCTCGTCCCTGTTACCATTGACCCTCGTCCCTGGTGCTTTCATTGAGAGTTCCGCTGTTGTGGCACCCCGGCTCAGAGAACCGGTTTACTAGTGTTTCCAACCCAGAGATCATGTCTTCTGGAAACACACAACAACTTGGAACAGAACATAGCTGAACTTTATTGATAAAAGTCGACTACAAGCTCACTTATATTACATGATCATCGAGGCCAAAAGCACATCTAGTGTTGCAACAATATCTACATTATTTATCCAACATATCCGGGCCTCGGCATTACTACGGAATACTACAGCGGAAGACTACGGCGTAGCGGAACACGATAGAAACTCCATCCACAGGGACACTGCTGTGGACACATCCTAGGCATCGCAACATGGACCTCGAGACCTCCATCTCAGTCTTCTCCTACATCTGGCATGATACGCCAGGTGAGTACTTTGAATGTACTCGCAAAGCACATAACAACCAATTTATGCAGCAAATAATAGCATGGCAAATCAATATGTTAAGTCTTAAGTGATCCACTTACTGTTACCAACTTACTCATCTCTGGGTTGCCTCACAACCCTCGGGATACTCGATACCAACGAGTAATTCTACTCAAAAGACAAGTTCTTCCATCATTACTACAGTTATTATGGTTGATCACCTAGAGAGGTCTGGTCGGGCTGTCCAATTCCGTGGACGCGGCTATTCGAATAGATTTTACACTCTGCAGAGGTTGCGCACTTTACCCACACTATGGAGCACTGACCTTGTGATCCCATTCGGGTGGACCAGCATTGCTCTAATGAAACCTGTCTGACTCGTGACTCTTTCATCGTACCACCGACAATCACACTCCCCCGGAGTCGAGCCTTGGGTGGCCCCGTGTCACCCCATGACACCTGCCACCTTCGTGGCCTAACTAAATTGTCCCAAACGGGGACGCCGGCAAACAACTCAACTGGGTCACAGGGTTATCACCGTCTACCTAATCAGGGCAGCACGCACGCATAACCCTCCCTCTTTTGGAGGTACCGGTGAAAGAGCACCGAGCCAGACCAAGTCAAGGCCGTCCCATACCGGCAAATGTGGCTGCACGGGTAAGCCCGGACAGGTGACTCTTGATCAACCAACTATGTTTCACTTAGCAAGCATAGTTATTGATCATATCATTCTGAGTTATCAACTTTAAACATTTAAATAATTTACTATGAATTATCTAAGTTAAATATATGCAAGAAATGAATATGAATTATGCAATGCTATGAAATGCTTCATAATATGGATGTCCTGGCTTGCCTTGATCAGTTGGGTTGTTCAGAAACTCAAGTTCTTCAAATCCACAAGATTCCCCTTCTGAAAATATTTTCAAATAGCAAGAGAAAATGTCACATAAAGCCTTTTTATTCACCAACAATTCTGTGTGTGTTGGAAAAATACCAAACTTGGTGAGAAAATAAAGGACTTTGATACACACACAATGCAAAAAGAATCAGGTCAAGTGGACCTTCATGTAAAAAGTTATTAATAGTTAAACACCCTGGTCAACTCTGTTTATAAAAATCAAATTAGAAAATCAAAGAAGGGGCCATGTCGAAGGCGTAATTTGCCCGCGCGCCTCCACTTATCAATTCGATAAGAGGCTGACTGTGGGCCTCCTTCTTTTAAAACAGAGAGGGAGATAGAGAGCAGAAGGGAGGCGGCTCACCTGCGGTGATTGCCGGAGTTAGCGACGGCGGTTGGGCTTAGAGAGGACTGGGATGGATAGAGCTCGGAGTGGTGGTCCGCCCTATACCCGCAGCTTGGCCGGAGGTGGACAGACAGTGTCGCCCCCTTCATCTCCGGCGGGCAGCAGCTGCGGTGGTCGGCGTATCCGAGTACTCCAGCAGCAAGTGGACTGGCAGAAGGCTCGGGACACACCACGGGGTTCTACTGATCACGATTGAGAGCTTGGGCAGAGCTGGGGTGGCTTGAAGAGGGCGGGCGACAGGAGGGGATCGGCAGTGGAATTCCGGCGGAGTTCGAGGCCAGAGGCCTCTCTGCCTCGGGTTCTTCACTGCTAGCGATCGATATGAGGGAGGAGGAGTGGAGTGAGGAGCTAGGCAGCGCGTGGCATGGCTATTTATAGCCGGGAGGAGGGGAGCGGCGATCTCTCCCAAAGTAGGTCGATGCGGGCCATGGCGCCGGCGACGTACGCCGCGCTAGCATGGCTGCTTGCGGGTGAGAGGACGGGAGCTAGCAGGCGCATTGAATGTGGAGGAGACGGCTCAGGGAAGAAGACGACGGTGCACCCGCCACTGTGACCGCACGGGCGCCACAGTGCGGCGATGGCGTGGCGGCCGGCGAGGGCTTCTCTGACACAGGCGAGAGTTCTGGAGGGGCTTGGTGTCAACAAGGAACGAAGTCGGCATGCCTAGACAACGCAACGCTGCGTGAGCGATCATCTCCGATGCAACCCGAGCCCTGCGCGGCGCAGAGCGCGGCGACAAGCGTGCCAGCGCCGTGCTCACCACGGTAGCTCATGTCCAAGGGCCACGTTAGTCTGGCAAACTTTGTCCAGCTCGTCGACCGTCGAACCCTCACTTCACCTGCAGCGTTGGTTTGGCTAGATTCAAGCAGAGATGAGAGGTAGAGTCACCAACAGTTTCTGACAGAGAGCTTGGAGAGGTTCTGTAGCATAGATGAGGCGGAGATGGAGCCAAAGCTGGTGTCTGGAGTAATCTTCGTTGAAAGAACTACAAACTGGTCAAGTTTGAAGTGGTTTGGACAAGATTTGGAAGTAGTTCATATAGAAGCTGCAATTCTGGTCTGAAACTGAGATTTGAAGTACTGTTCACTAGGATGATCTTCAGATGCTGAAATTTTGTGGGGAAAGGTTGTTTGGAGTTGTCCTCATGCTGTAAAAATTTGGTGGCAATTGACAACCCTAGTATGCACTTCCTTCACAAAGGTCCAAACTGACCAGGAGCAAAAATGATTTATTTTGCAAAATAATTGAACTAGACCATGGAATATTTTTGGATATTGGGGCAAGATATGATCCAAAGAATTTTTGGGAATTATTTGGGAATTTTCTGAGCATCATAGCTATAGGTTGCTTCACAACCCATAGTAGTGCCCTAAATTCTCAAATAAAAGAAAAAGGGTTTTGGAAAAATAATTTTAATTGGAATTTGGATCCTTGGGGTACTTGGCAGGGTTTTGGCAAGGTGATGGAGTTTTGGAGCACTTGGAAGAAGATTCAAGAATGTCCAAGACCATGTGAAAGATTCAAAAATCCATTCAAATCCCAAATAAAACCAGGAAAAGTTTGAAAAGAAAAAGTTGTCAAAATCAGGGTGTCACGAACCTACCCCCCTTAGGATGAATCTCATCCTTGAGATTCGGTTGCTCAGGGAACAAATATGGGTAAGCGGATCTTAGAAAATCTTCTTTTTCCCAAGTAGCCTCTTCTTCAGTGTGATGCTCCCATAGCACCTTTTAAAATCTTATCACCTTACTCCTTGTGGTTCTTTCCATCTCTTCCAAGATTCTGACAGGTTTTTGCTCATAAATCAAATCCTTAGCCAGCTCTAACTCACTCATATCCGCTTGCTTGGCTGGGGATGCAATGCATTTCCTTAACTGTGAGATGTGAAAGACATCATGAACGTCTGACAATGCTAGTGGCAATTCCAACTGATATGTGACTCTGCCTTTCCTGGCAATCACTGGAAAGGGGCCGATGTATCTTGGGGCTAATTTTCCTCGAGTACCAAACCTCTTTACTCCCTTCATAGGAGTTACCCGTAGATAAACATAGACTCTGGGCTCAAACGTTACTTCCCGGTGCTTTGGGTCGTAATAGCTCTTCTGTCGGGACTTGGCTGCTCGAAGTCGTTCTTGGATAACCTTAACTTGCCTCTCAGTCTTGAGCATCAAGTCCGTGCCAAAAATGCGACTATCTCCTGTTTGGGACCAGTTCAGCAGTGTACGACACTTCCGTCCGTACAATGCCTCAAAAGGCGACATCTTGAGACTTGCCTGATAGCTGTTGTTGTAGGAGAATTCAGCATATGGTAGACTATCCTCCCATTTGGGTCCATGGGAGAGAGCATATGACTGAAGCATATCCTCTAATATTTGGTTCACTCGCTCGGTTTGTCCATCTGTCTGCGGATGTTATGCTGTGCTATGTTTCAGCATGGTTCCCAAAGCCTGATGTAGCCGTAGCCAGAATGCTGAAGTAAATAGGGAACCCCTATCTGAAGTAATAGACTTGGGTACCCCGTGCAAACTGACTATCCGGGACATGTAGAGTTGTGCCAACTGATTTGCGTTGAAAGTGGTCTTTACGGGGATAAAGTGCGCCACTTTCGTAAGGATGTCTACAATGACCCAAATAGCATCATTGCCTCTCGTGGACTTGGGCAGTCCCACAATAAAATCCATACATATGTCGTCCCACTTCCACCGGGGTACTGGTAAAGGTTGCAGTAGCCCAGTGGGTTTCTAATGCTCTGCTTTGACCTTGTTGCAAATGTCACAGCAGGCGACATAGTATGCTATATCTTTCCGCATTCCCGACTACCAAAAGGTTTCTCTCAAGTCCTGATACATCTTGGTACCTCCTGGGTGGATCGAATATGTGGACTCATGTGCTTCCTTGAGTATTTGTTGCCTCAAGCTATTCTGACTTGGCACACAAATTCGTTTCTCGAACCACACGGTTCCCTGTTCATCCATGCGGAAGGACTTGGCCTTCCCTTGCTGAATTAACTCCTTGATCTTCCGAATTTCTTCATATGACTTCTATGCTTCCTTGATTTCCTTCATGAGGGTTGGAGTAATTTCCAACGTGTCTGGAGTCATTGGGCCGCATAGCACCATATTGAGCCTGACGAACTCTTCTTGTAAGCTCGGATGCATACTCTCAACTAATGAATTCACAGTAGCTTGTTTCCTGCTCAGGGCATCAGCGACCACATTCGCTTTCCCTGGATGATAGTTTATTCCAACATCATAGTCCTTGACTAGCTCAAGCCATCTTCGCTGTCTGAGGTTCAGGTCGGGTTGAGTGAAAATATACTTGAGACTCTTATGGTCTGTGTATATCTCACATCATTGTCCAATAAGATAATGCCTCCAAATCTTCAGGGCATGAACCACAACAGCTAGCTCCAAGTCATGGGTGGGATAGTTCTCCTCATGGGGTCGTAGCTGTCACGATGCATAAGCCACAACCTTCCCTTCTTGCATTAACACGCATCCAATTCCACGCCTGGATGCGTCGCAATATATGTCAAAACTCTTGTGAATATCTGGAAGAACTAAGACAGGGGCTGTGGTTAGCCTCGTCTTTAATTCCTGGAAGTTGCTGTCGCACTCGTCTGTCCAGATAAACCTTTGGTTCTTTTTCAACAATTCCGTCAGTTGCTTGGCTATCTTAGAGAAGCCTTCAATGAAGCGACGGTAGTAGCCTGCCAAGCCCAGGAAACTACGGACTTCGGTCACCGTAGCTGGTGTTTTCCAGTTCAAGACCGCAATAACCTTACTTGGATCAATAGCTATTCCCTTCTATGACAGAATATGTCCAAGGAATCCCACCTCTTTTAGCCAAAATTCGCACTTACTGAACTTGGCATATAAGCGATGGGTTCTCAACCTTTCTAGGACAGCTCTGAGATGTTGCTTATGTTCCTCTTCATCCTTGGAGTATATCAGTATGTCATCAATGAACACCACTACGAACTTATCCAGAAAGTCCATGAAAACTTTATTCATCATACTCATGAAATAGGCTGGAGCGTTGGTCAATCCAAACGCCATAACTGTAAATTCATATAGTCCATATCGAGTGGTGAATGCTGTCTTGGGGATATCCTCCTTTCGGATTTTCAATTGATGATATCCCGTTCTGAGGTCGATCTTGGAGAATACCCGTGCTCCTCTCAACTGGTCGAATAAGTCATCAATTCGGGGAAGCGGGTACTTGTTCTTGATAGTGACCTCATTAAGCTGGCGATAGTCTATGCACATTCGTAGACTCCCATCCTTCTTCTTGACAAATAATACTAGTGAACCCCATGGCGAGATGCTTGGACGAATATATCCTTTTTGTAGCAACTCGTCCAGCTGCTTCTTTAGTTCTGCCAACTCCGGGCCTGGCATACGGTAATATTTCTTGTATATTGGAGCTATACCAAGAATCACTTCAATGGCAAACTCCAATTCTCGGTCGGGCGGCATTCCTCGTAATTCCTCAGGAAACACATCCGGAAATTCACCCACTACCGGAATCAGATTCATATCCATAACAGTGGTCTGATATGCCGTGCCCTTTCTTGTTATCATTCTGCTGGCCAGGAATTGAATGGTCTGTCTGACGGGGTTCACCATTGTCACTGTTCTGGTGGCGTAGTTGATGCACACTTGGTGCGGTGCCAACCAGTCCATTCCTAGTATTATGTCCAGTCCTAGGGAGTCAATAGCAACAAGGGTAGCTATAAATTTGACTCCGTGAATTGAGATTTCCAGATCCTTGTATACTATATTTGTTCTGAGCATTGAGCCAGGGGATTGTACCACCATGATTTTGTCCAAAAGTGAAGGAGAAAATTTATGCAAGGTGGCGAACTCCGCGAAATAAACGAGTGGGAGGCCCCAGAATCAAATAAAATTACTGCAGGTATGTTATGGACAGAAAACATACCAAGGATGACGTCTGGAGCTTCGCAGACTTCTTCGGCAGAGATATGATGGACGCATCCATGGCTGAAGTTGTGGTTGGGACGGCGTACAAGGTGATTGACTTGTGGCTTTTGGTCAGCTGATTGCTTTCCGTTATTGGTAGGGCACTGCTTGGCGTAGTGTCCGCTCTGGCCACAAGTGAAACAAGTGTTGTTGCGACGATAGTCTTCTATGACTGGCTGTTTGCCGAAGGTCTTGCTCTGGTTGACTGGCTTGTTATTGTTGTTGCCACCATTGTTCCACACCGGTTTGTTCTCAGCTGGCCCTGGCTGCCAACTGCGCAGCTTTTCTGCATACGGTTCCTTGTTGTCCTTCTTGGGCTCGAACTTCCTCTTACGATCATAATTCCTAGATTTGTACTCTCGCTCGGCGATGAAGGCCTTATTCACTAATGTCTGGAAATCGGGGAAATCCAACATGCATAGCTGACATCGGAGGGCGTGATTAAGTCCTCCGAGGAACCAGTCTATTTTCCTCTCTTCGGTGGCCACATCATAAGGAGAGTACCGGGCCAAGTTGTTGAATTTGTTTAAGTATTATCCCACAGTCATGTTGCCTTGTGTGAGGGCTAGAAATTCCCTCTGCTTCACTTTCATGATACCTGTGGGAATATGATACTTACGGAACAGCTCCTTGAATATCTCCCAGGACATCTCTTCAGCAGGCCATATTAACTTGGTGTTATCCCACCATATGGCTGCTGGGCCTTCGAGATAATGAGTGGCAAATGGAACTTTATCTGCTTCTTCACAACGGGCGATGTCCAATTTCTTTTCCATGGTTCTCAACCAGTCATCAGCCTCAATAGGATCCACAGCCTGACCAAAGCTGGGTGGTTTTGTGCGCTGAAAGTCAGTCAGTTTAGAACGCACCCCATTGCCATTATTCTGACCTACTATTGTCTGCATGCTCTTGAGAATTTCCATGAGGTCTTGGTTTCTCTTTTCCTCAAACATTCTCATTATCTGATCTATGGTTGGTGCTTGAGGTGGTGGTGGTGGAAAGTCTTTGGACGGTTGCCCTGCTTGCCTGGCGGATCGACGGACGGGGTTTCCATCGCCGCCTTGACTGCTACTTCCTCTCTTCATCCTAATTTTTGTTCCCATAGCAAAGACCGAATCGATGAGCAACATCCATAAGGAGAAATACAGTAATATGACACCGAAGAAAATTCATGGAAAAGGCAGATAAAGAGAACAACATAATTATACAATATAACCCAACATCATACATGGCAAGCTAGTAGGGGAATATCATGGCTAAACTACTCATACGGCAGTTGACATATGCAAAGACGCATGCATTACTACTCAAGCTTCAGTCTAGTGGCATAGGTGACACGAACACTGCCCATTTGAAGAGTCCTCGTCATCAGATCCTGAGTCAGAATCAGAACTGATGATATGCGTCACCGGGTCAAAGGAGACACGACATCGCTGCTGGGACGGCTCTCCTTCCGCGGGAGAAAGAGCACATCGCCTCAGCATCGGTGGAGCAGGAGTGGCTAGAAGTGAGGCCCACTCAGCTGGGGTCTCAAATCGACTACCGGACGATAAGCCTGATAGTCCAGAAGAACCAGAAGGGATATCAAGCACACGCAGAGGTGGAACTGGTGGTGGATAACTAGGTGGAACTACGGGAGGAGGTGCTGGAGTCACTGCTGCAAGTGCCCCCTGAACACGACACAGCTCCTCAGCCAAGGAAATGATCATACGGTAACTGGCGTTCAGGTAGCAAGACAAAACACCAGCCGCATGATCACACTCCAGGTCTACAGGTGAGAAAAGGACTCGCCCTGTCGTAGGCGATAGGGTGGGATAGTGGAGGAAACCTGGATGGGTCTGCATCTCAGCCTCGTGGAAGCGCAAGTCAGTAATAGCCTTCATGGCAGCAAACTAGATCGCCAACTCCGGAGTAGAAGCCACCCCGCCCTTGGAAGAACGAGAAGAGCTTCCAATATCTGAAGTCGTGGTCAGGTAAGCTACTGCATGGTACTCATATACCGACTCGCCCATCTGCTCCGGAAACACCTGATACACCGGGTCATCACCGTAGGGATACAGTCGAAGCCAGACGCTACGAAGCAAAACTGGAAAAGTGTGGGCTTCGGGCTCATGATGGCAGTGATATGGAACTGGTGCCATCTACACTCACAATGCCAAAGGTTAATAACATTATGAATTATGATGCACGATGCATGGCATGCAACAAGCACGATGCACACTCAAGGTCCTATGCTAATCGCAGTCCTAACGCAGTTGCCTAGGGTGTCCTACAGTCAACCTGGCTCTGATACCAAGCATTGTGGCACCCTGGCTCAGAGAACCGGTGTACCAGTGTTTCCAACCCAGAGATCATGTCTTCTGGAAACACACAACAACTTGAAACAGAACATAGCTGAACTTCATTGATAAAAGTCGAGTACAAGCTCACTTATATTACATGATCATCGAGGCCAAAAGCACATCTAGTGCTGCAACAATATCTACATTATTTATACAACATATCCGGGCCTCGGCATTACTACGGAATACTACAGCGGAAGACTACGGCGTAGCGGAACACGATAGAAACTCCATCCATAGGGACACTGCTGTGGACACATCCTAGGCATCGCAACATGGACCTCGAGACCTCCATCTCAGTCTTCTCCTGCATCTGGCATGATACGCCAGGTGAGTACTTTGAATGTACTCACAAGCACATAACAACCAATTTATGCAGCAAATAATAGCACGACAAATCAATATGTTAAGTCTTAAGTGATCCACTTACTGTTACCAACTTACTCATCTCTGGGTTGCCTCACAACCCTCGGGATACTTGATACCAACGAGTAATTCCGCTCAAAAGACAAGTTCTTCCATCATTACTATCGTTATTACGGTTGATCACCTAGAGAGGTCTGGTCGGGCTGTCCAATTCCGTGGACGCGGCTATTCGAATAGATTTTACACTCTGCAGAGGTTGCGCACTTTACCCACACTATGGAGCACTGACCTCGTGATCCCATTCGGGTGGACCAGCATTGCTCCAATGAAACCTGTCTGACTCGTGACTCTTTCATCGTACCACCGGCAATCACACTCCCCCGGAGTCAAGCCTTGGGTGGCCCCGTGTCACCCCGTGACACCTGCCACCGTCGTGGCCTAACTAAACTGTCCCAAACGGGGACGCCGGCAAACAACTCAACTGGGCTCACTGGGTTATCGCCGTCTACCTGATCAGGGCAGCACGCACGCATAACCCTCCCTCTTTTGGAGGTACCGGTGAAAGAGCACCGAGCCAGACCAAGTCAAGGCTGTCCCATACCGGCAAATGTGGCTGCACGGGTAAGCCCAGACAGGTGACTCTTGATCAACCAACTATGTTTCACCTAGCAAGCATAGTTATTGATCATATCATTCTGAGTTATCAACTTTAAACATTTAAATAATTTACTATGAATTATCTAGGTTAAATATATGCAAGAAATGAATATGAATAATGCAATGCTATGAAATGCTTCATAATATGAAATGCTTCAGAAACTCCTGGTCTTCAAATCCACAAGATTCCCCTTCTGAAAATATTTTCAAATAGCAAGAGAAAATGTCACATAAAGCCTTTTTATTCACCAGCAATTCTGTGGGTGTTGGAAAAATACCAAACTTGGTGAGAAAATAAAGGACTTTGATACACACACAATGCAAAAAGAATCAGGTCAAATGGACCTTCCTGTAAAAAGTTATTAATAGTTAAACACCCTGGTCAACTCTATTTATAAAAATCAAATTAGAAAATCAGAGAATGGGCCACGTCAAAGGCGTAATTCGCCCACGTGCCTCCACTTACCGATTCGGTAAGAGGCTGACTGTGGTCCTCCTTCGTTTGAAATAGAGAGGGAGAGAGAGCAGAGGGGAGGCGGCTCACCGGCGATGATTGCCGGAGTTAGCGACAGCGGTTGGGCTCGGAGAGGACTGGGATGGATAGAGCTCAGAGTGGTGGTCCGTCCTGTACCCGCAGCTTGGCTGGAGGTGGACAGACGGTGTCGCCCCCTTCGTCTCCGGCGGGCAGCAGCTGCGGTGGTCGGTGTATCCGAGTACTCCAGCAGCAATTGGACTGGCAGAAGGCTCGGGTCACACCACGGGGTTCTACTGATCACGACTGAGAGCTTGGGCGGAGATGGGGTGGCTTGAAGAGGGCAGGCGATAGGAGGGGATCGGCGGCGGAACTCCGGCGGAGTTCAAGGCCAGAGGCCTCTCTGCCTCGGGTTCTTCACTGCTAGCGATCGATATGAGGGAGGAGTGGAGTGAGGAGCTAGGCAGCGCGGGGCATGGCTATTTATAGCCGGGAGGAGGGGAGCGGCGATCTCTCCCGAAGTAGGTCGATGCGGGCCATGGCACCGACGACGTACGCCGCGCTGGCGTGGCTGCTTGCGGGTGAGAGGATGGGAGCTAGCAGGCGCATTGAATGCGGAGGAGACGGCTCAGGGAAGAAGACGATGGTGCACCCGCCACTATGACCACATGGGCGCCACAGTGCGGCGATGGCGTGGCGGCCGGCGAGGGCTTCTCCGGCGCAGGCAAAAGTTCTGGAGGGGCTAGGTGTCAACGAGGAACGAAGTCGGCATGCCTAGACAACGCAACGTTGCGTGAGCGATCATCTCCGACGCAACCCGAGCCCCGCGCGGCGCAGAGCGCGGCGACAAGTGTGCCAGCGCCGTGCTCACCACGGTAGCTCATGTCCAAGGGCCACGTTAGTCTGGCAAACTTTGTCCAGCTCGTCGACCGTCGAACCCTCACTTCACCTGCAGCGTTGGTTTGGCTAGATTCAAGCAGAGATGAGAGGTAGAGTCACCAACAGTTTCTGACAGAGAGCTTGGAGAGGTTCTGTAGCATAGATGAGGCGGAGATGGAGCCAAAGCTGGTGTCTGGAGTAATCTTCGTTGAAAGAACTACAAACTGGTCAAGTTTGAAGTGGTTTGGACAAGATTTGGAAGTAGTTCATGTAGAAGCTGCAATTCTGGTCTGAAACTGAGATTTGAAGTACTGTTCACTAGGATGATCTTCAGATGCTGAAATTTTGTGGGGAAAGGTTGTTTGGAGTTGTCCTCATGCTGTAAAAATTTGGTGGCAATTGACAACCCTAGTATGCACTTCCTTCACAAAGGTCCAAACTGACCAGGAGCAAAAATGATTTATTTTGCAAAATAATTGAACTAGACCATGGAATATTTTTGGATATTGGGGCAAGATATGATCCAAAGAATTTTTGGGAATTATTTGGGAATTTTCTGAGCATCATAGCTATAGGTTGCTTCACAACCCATAGTAATGCCCTAAATTCACAAATAAAAGAAAAAGGGTTTTGGAAAAATAATTTAAATTGAATTTGGATCCTTGGGGTAGTTGGCACGGTTTTGGCAAGGTGATTGATTTTTGGAGCACTTGGAAGAAGATTCAAGAATGTCCAAGACCAAGTGAAAGATTCAAAAATCCATTCAAATCCCAAATAAAACCAGGAAAAGTTTGAAAAGAAAAAGTTGTCAAAATCAGGGTGTCACAGCTGTGTGATCGGCAAGGGATCAATGACTGGTCTACAGATCAACTGCGACGTCAGCTTCTTCATCGCCGGCTTGACTGGTCACCTCGGCTGGGCCGAGGACCAGGCTCCTCTTCGGATCGTCAAGATCGGACATATGTCCTCGTCATCATCAACTCCGATCTCTATCAAGATCACGGAGGAATCATCCATGGAGCCCGGGGGCTCAACGTCAACATTGCCCTCGAGCAACCGTGTTGTTTTTCCGGACAGCGAACTTTTATCCGCATCCACCGCCTCCTTGAACATCGCTTTGACTATTCCTTTGGTGGAATTGTGTGGAATTGAATCTATAACAACCCTGTAAAAATTCGTCGCGTTCCGATAGAGCAATCTCCGTCGATCTCCGATAAACCGGAGCCTTGTCGAATCTAGACGAGAATCCAGATGAGTTTGGAGCATGGTGTCCAACATCTATCTCGGGCGTCCTTTGGAATATCCAACCATTGATTGGCTGCGGAATTCCAATATCTATCGCCCCTCAAAATTTCAGCTTGATCCAACCATTCAAACTCCGGGAAACCTCCAATGAGCGCATCGATTTTCAGATCTGTTTTCTGCGCAAATACGAATCCGATCCGAGTTCATCTTTCTTCATGAACGGGATATTGGACAACCTTTTTGGAGGAATCTCTTTATAGGGTATTGTGTTTTGTTTCCGATCACATGCTCACAAATTTTTGCTCCTTTTCGGAGGTAACCCTCACCGTTGCGCCGGTGTCAAACCAGCCTGACAATGTTGCTGCATGGCTGCCGACCTGCGGCAGACGGGTCGTCGCTTCATCGAGCCGAACTCAACATCTTCAGATCATTATCTCGGCAAGCCGAACAAGAGTTCGGCATCGTGAAGGGTAAATCATCACCAACATTGTCGCCCCACGAATTATATGGAGCGGGCACACCGGCATCGCTGAATGGTCACTTCATCAAGCGGGCATCGACCGCGTCACAAGATCCGGCCCGCGACGGCATCGCCGCACTATTTCTTCTTCAAGCCTGGATGTGACCTCTACGTCCGAAGATCGGGAGTCAATTCCGGCCAGACTCACCTCTCTTATCCCGTATCCAGCTTCAATCCTGAACGTGACTTCGGCGTCCGAACATCAGGAGTCAACCCTGGCCGGACTCGCCCCTCGCACCATAGTACCGGAGGACGATTCCGAAGAAATCCCAAATACTAATCCGGCTAACCAAGCGGATGTCCAACACGCCGACCTGCTTCGACACCTCGGCCGGCATGGGGCTGCAAACGTCATAATACCGACCTACCCAGTCACCTTGGCTAGACCGGGGGCTTCGCCATCTCTTCATCAACCTACTCCGGGGAGTTCGACATCATCAGCCGACCAACTTCGTCACCTCGGCTGTACCAGGGGCTTTTGCCTCACAATGTCGACCATGTTGCGTCGCCACTTCGTCAAGCCGAGCTCTCTGCTCGATCACCTCGGGCTTGGGGGCTGGTACCTCGGCCAGGCCGAGGACTACTTCTTCGTCCCGCCACAAGCCTGGACCTCTTCATCAGCGATCAAAGTTCGACCGATGTTTCTTTATTTATTCTGGTCCTCCACGATCATCGCCGTCCAGGTTTTATTTTTCTTAGCTATTTGTTTAGCACATAAATTAATATACAGAGAATATTTTATGTTCTTTTGTACTGCACTAATTTTGTAGAGCGGCGGCGGCCGTGTGCGTCGTCCGGTTACACATCGGATCTGAGGTCCGCTATGACGGACTAGCAGCAGACGCGACTTGTGAGGACGTGCTACGCATCATGGGAGATCCTAAACGGCTGTGTTCCAGCCGAGCACGCGCACGCAACATCAAGCTAGCACTTGCACTAGTACTATTACTAGATGCAAATCCATGAACGCCCGCATGTGTCTCTTTGGATTGCTACAACAAATAAGGCAGGACTGTCAAATGGTGGCCGCATTAGCGATGGTTGCGTGATGGTTCGGTCAGCTTCCCGTCCGCAGTTCGGCAAATGCCGCATCGGGGACTTGGACCACCTTGCGAGTTCAGGCTCTGTCACGCCAACGCCCCGCATCGATATTGGCTTCGATGCCAGGCAACATCTCTTTAAAAAAATATTTTGCGAAAATTAATTATGCGAGGATTTTTTATATATTTATATTATTATTTTTTGGACTGCACTATTTCACATGTGTAGGTAATCGACTTCAACTGCGTCACGCGATCACTTTGGCAGGCCTACGTCGTCGTCCCAATCAGCATAAATTGGCTCGCGTGATCACCTTGTTGGTCGAATTGCCATACCGACATGTTCGGTTGCCTCGGGGACTTCGGCATCGCTGAGAGAGCTCTACCTCATCGAGTGTTCGGCACACGGGCCATATTTCTTTATTACTCACTTTGCATAAATTATTAATTATGCAATGAATTTTTTAATTTATTATTATTACTATTATCTCCGGCTTGCACTATTTTCTGTGCACAGGTAAATGATCCGGGTTGAGCAGTGATGTCACCTCGGCGTACCGACGTACCACGTCACCTCGGCTGGACCGGGGGCTTCGTCATCACTTCATTAACCGACGCCGGGGACTTCGGCGTCATACTGCCTGCCTACTCCGTCGCCTCGATCGGACTGGGGGTTCCACCCTGCCACATTGGCTGCGCTATGTCGCCACTTCGGAGTGCCGAGCTCTTCGCTCTGCCACCTCGGGACCGGCTTGGGGGCTGGGACCTCGTCCCGCCGTAAGCTCAGGCCGCGCATCGACACCGAGCACATTAACCAGCTAAGTCGCTTCCATGCCCAGTTTGTTTTAATTCTTGTTCGGTTCAACCAAACATTATATTTGTGTTAAAAACTTAGTTTGTTAACAAACGTTGTTTGTTAAAAACACTTCCTTTCCCATGTTAACTGGGGGCTCTTAAATTTATATGAGCTGTTTTATAATAAGTGTTCTTCTTTTAAGTCGTTGCAAAGTCTTTTTGTACCACTCCTTTCTCGACTCGAGTGTGTGGTCAATAGCCGGATAGCCTGTTTTCTCTCTAATGCCGCGCGAGTTTAGTTCGCTAAACTGGCCTAAAGAGCAGTACTCCGCCTTCGGGATAGGAGGTTGCAGCCGTAGGCTGACCCGCAATAATCCACGACAGAAACACAAAAGTAAGACCAATTTTCGGATTGGCACCAAATGACTTGATTTAGTGCGGGCGTAAAGTTTTTGCTGAAGTTTTTTGGTTTTCCAAGCCTATGGCACTTTTAAACTATTTGTGTGTTTCCAGCATAAGTCTCGGTATGCAACGTCGGACACCTTTAGAGATTCGGCAAAAACATTCTCGGATATTTCTATATATGCATCGGTTTCGAATTGTGTCTTCGGTCAATAGTTGGGTTGCCCGGCTCCTGTGCTTGCCTCCTACGTTTCGCTTTGTTCGGCTAGGTGTGCAAAGGGAGAACCACTGCGATTGTGCTTCCATCTCAAATGGTTAAGCACCTCAGTGGAGAAAGCCGAAAACTGACTGTCACAATGGGCGTAAACTAGTCAGCGATCCGATGACGGTGTCAAACTATAGATCGATACCGATTACCCCATGTTAAACGATGGGCCTTTCATAACATTGGCCGAAGTATTAATGGCTAGACTTCGGTCGGTGCCGAACACTAACTGGGGGCTCATAGCTAGCTTCCCAAGTTTAAAGCTCCTTTGACTAAGTGAAACTTATAAAGCCTGCATATCTGATTGCCTTGTTTCCGCTAACACAACCGCCTCCGGGCACCGAGACGTCGGCTAAGAGTTGTCTTGTTACTACGGAAACACCCTGCGTAGTATCTACAAAGGGGTAGAAGCCGACGATGGGCCACTTTCAACTGATAAACGGTCGCAACAGATTCAAAATAAACATATATCATCAGTGTTTGTATTCAGTATACAACCGCTGCCTTCCGTAATTATCGTTATAAAGCCATAAATATGCATCAAATTTGACTTAAGATTTTGGCCAAGCTGGGTTGCCTGGCTCCTGTGCTTACCCCTATGTTCCCGATTGTTCGGCTGGGCGGTAAAGGGAGCACCTCTGTGATTGTTACTACCAGGTCATCCGGGTTAGTACCTCAGACTGGGTGAAGCCGAAAGCTAGCCATCTTAAAGGATATAATTGGTCGGCAACGATGGAAGTGAAAATTTCGGTTCATTATAGACCACAGAGTTCGGGAACTTTCCCGAACTAAATCCTCAATATTTTTCTCCCACAATGATTGGAGGTGAGGTTTCATGATCATGCTCGGCATGACAACCAAGGAAAGGAACCGATAGTGGGACAATTTTCTTTGGAAGATGTTTCTTACGTTAAAAAGTAATATAACATATCTCTCCGCGTACCTTTGTTTATAAAACCGTATGACCGGATTGCCTTGTTTGTCGTAAATCTTGCCCTTATAAAGGCTTTATAAAATAGGACAAACACTCTCCGGCTACTGGCCGAGGAGGTTGAAGCTGATGGTCGGTCAATAAAGTTTTACACAATGCGGATCCGAGCATTAATGATGTAGAGTACTTGGATACATAAAATCATTACACATTATTTGTGCTTTTACTCCGGATATTGATCCTTAATTCGGCCACCCGTGCCCAAATTAAGTCTTGGAGGCTACTGGGCTTCGGGCTTATCATTTACAAATATTAAAGGGGTACATCGATCCCCTGATCTAGTGTTGCCACCCGACTAGTGGATCGGGGGCTACTGCATTGCCTTTTCAATGCAGAAAATTCAAAGTGCTCAGTGTTCGGCTTGTCCGAGCTATGGGCAAACGCGTCTTCGAACAACAATAGGTACCATCATGGACCTATTCGGCATCAAGCTGATATATTACGGCAACTTTTCAAGATCCTCTCTCAAGGGCCCGTCTGCTGATCAATATTTCCTCTAATATATTACACCGCGTTTCTATTCCTAAGTATGCTGCCGAGCTGGGAATTGATCCTCAGGCCGATTTTGTGAATCGACTTGAGTCTCAGGGGCTACTGGGATCTGCGATTTTATGCTATCCTTCAGGTGCATGCCGGACATTCAACGGACACACACCTTGAGGGCTACTGGCTATATATCTCTATAGAGAATACATTGCACAAATCGGAATTAAATTCATAAAAATCAGCACATGGCCGAGGTGGTGCACCACCTCGGATGCAGTCCGGCGTTGGAGCTCGGGTACAGTCCGGCGTTGGAGCTCGGATACAGTCCGGCGTTGATGCTCGACTGCAAAAGATACTTTGAAAGTAGTCTGGCATAAAGCTCGGATACAAGTAGTTGGCTCCATAAAGGGCATTTCCAGCATTAAGCTCGGCTGAACTCCTTCAACTTTTTTGAACCAAGGTGATCTATGACACCTCGGATACTGTCCGGCGTTGGAGCTCGGATCAGTCCGGCGTTGGAGCTCGGAAGCAGTCCGGCGTTGGTGCTCGGCTGCAAAAAGATATACCTCGGACGCAATCTGGCATTGGATTTCGGATGCAAGAGGGCACTGCCGCACGGGAAACACTTTAAACCCAAGGTGTGGCGTAAAAATAACAAGGCATTGATAAAGGCCGAAGACTTAAAGGGCTCCTCGGATGCCCGACGTGTAAATTCTTCGGATTTAGCTCGGCAATCCTCAAGATCGAAGATGGAAAGATTTGTTGAACCAGTTTTCAAGGCCGACGACCGAAGATGAAGAAAAGTTTGGAAGAACCGAGGAGCGTCCCCAACTTGAAGACTAGTTCAGGGGGCTACTGACGGTGTCCTGGACTAGGGGTACTCACCACATCGTCTCCCGACCAGTGGGTCGGGCCGAGGACCCCCATGGCGATTCACTAATGGGCCAGTTCGGACAGCCGATGACATATACGAGGAAGATTCCACAAGACTTGGTGATCAAGACAAGGACTCCTCTCCACCGACGTATTCGACTAGGACTCTTGTTATCCTAGGCCTCTGGTATATTATATAAGCCGAGGCCAGGCTAGTCAATAGATTATTATGACATTACTCATCATACCTCTAGGGTTTAGACCACAACATATGATCTCGAGGTAGATCAACTCTGTACTTGATACTCCATCAATATAAACAAGAGCAGGACGTAGGGTTTTACCTCCATTAAGAGGGCCCGAAGCTGGGTAAAACATCGTGTCCCTTGTCCCTATTACCATTGATCCGAGAATCCACAGCCCGGGACCCCCTACCCTGAGGTCTACCGGTTTTGACACCGACAGTAGCCCCTTCACCCGTTCCTCGCGGAGCATGGCCATCGGGGTGTTGCTGATGTTGCTCTCCTCCGGCGTCTCCTGCTCTTCCTTCGACCACAGGGGAAGTGGTGACGGGGCCGCCTGCCCTGACCACAGCCCCAGCGGCGTCCACACTCTCGTGCGCCTCCGCGTCCCCCGCGGCATTGGTGGCTGCGGGCGGCGGCGCCTTCGAGGTGGATGGGTGAGCAGCAGCACCGGGCATCTTCTTGGGCGCCATTGCCGACGGCATCGTCGAAGACGAAGATGGTGATGAAGATGACTCACTGCACACGCTTTCAGGTTCGCGTAAGCGATCCCCCTACCTGGCGCGCCAAAGATGTCGTGGGAAACCACGGCCACCTATGGGGCCAAGGGGCCCCTTGCTGGTTCGGCAGGGGGGATGTCGCGTTGCACAAAGAGCAGAAGAACGTGGGGCAGCACGACAGAGATCACACGGGCAATTTTACCCAGGTTCGGGCCGCCGCGAGGCGTAAAACCCTACTCCTGCTTTGGTGGATTGATGGTGGAAAGGTGGTGGTGGAGCGTAGTACACTTGCCTGGCAGGCTCGCCCTGGGGAGGCAGTGACTACGCGCGTACGAGCGTGGGGGTGTTCAACTTTCCAACCCTTTCTACGGTTGCCATGGGCTTCCTTTTATAGGTTAAGGGGTCACCACAGTGGCAAAACAGTCATTATGCACTGATAAGATAGCAAACAGTGCTATCATACCTAATTCTACAGGCTGACAATGTGCATTAAATGCACCGCTCAACGTCACATTGTTGCTCGCCCGGCAAGCCTTGCCGGGCTCGTCTTGCCAGCTCCATGCCTGCTTGCTTGACACGTCGCAGGACAGGTGTCATCTGTAGGTATTTCCTGTAAAAAGAGGCCGCCATGTGGCGAATGGCTACCACTTAGTCACTTTGCGGCTTGACACCGCATTGATCAACGACGTGGGTCGTGGTGAGATGGCTTGGTGAGGTGTCTTTGCCCTCGTGAGTCCCGGCAGGCCCTGCCGGGATGTCTTGAATGCTTTCTTCCGAGGGAGCCCTTGTCCTTGCCAGGTTAGCCTGCCCGGCAAGGGAGGCTTTTCTCTTGGTGGTGTCTCGCTTCTCTGTCTTGGTCTTGGCCTTCTTAATTTGCCTGCTGGTTCTTCGAAGATCTTGGTCTCTTGTATCTTAACACGTCCTTGGTGTTGTAATCTTGTTCTCATGCCTGTGCACAGTCAGGGCAACAGACCCAGGGTTTGTTGCACTGACATATTGACAGTTTTTTGTAATATTAGCTTTATTTCTCTATTGCTAAGTTCAACTTGTCCACTAGATTGAGGGTGATAAAGGGATGCAATTCTATGGTTGACATCATATTTAGCAAGCAATTTACGGAAAGCACCATGAATAAAGTGTGAATCACCATCAGTCATTAAATATCTAGGGACTCCAAACCTTGGGATGATAATTTCTTTAAGCATTTTATTGGAGGTGTTATGATCAGCACTACTAGTTGGAATAGGTCCTACCCACTTAGTGACATAATCAACAGCAACCAAAATATGTGTATACCCATTAGAGGAAGGAAAAGGTCCCATATAATCAAAGCCCCAAACATCAAATGGTTCAATAACGAGTGAATAATTCATAGGCATTTCATGTCGTCTACCAATATTACCAATTCTTTGACATTCATCATAAGATAAGACAAACTTATGAGCATCCTTAAAAAGAGTAGGCCAATAAAAACCAGATTGTAATACCTTGTGTGCAGTTCTATCTCTTGCATGATGCCCTCCGTAGGCTTCAGAGTGGCATTTTCAGAGGATTTGTTCTTGTTCATGCTCAGGTATACAATGTCTAATAATACCATCTACTCCTTCTTTATATAAATGTGGGTCATCCCAAAAGTAATGTCTTAAATCATAGAAGAATTTTTTTCTTTTGTTGGTATGTGAAACTAGGTGGTATGAATTTAGCAACAATATAATTTGCATAGTCAGCATACCAAGGAGTATTATGAGAAGCATTTATGACAACTAGTTGTTCATCAGGGAAGCTATCATCAATAGGTAGTGGGTCATCAAGAATATTTTCTAACCTAGACAAGTTATCAACTACGGGGTTCTCAGCTCCCTTCCTATCAGTGATGTGCAAGTCATATTCTTGTAACAAAAGAACCCACCTAATGAGTCTAGGTTTAGCATCTTTCTTTTCCATAAGGTATTTAATAGCAGCATGATCGGTGTGAAAAATTACTTTAGAATCAATAATGTAAGATCTGAATTTATCACAAGCAAACACAACTGCTAAAAATTCTTTTTCAGTAGTAACATAATTTCATTCGGCACTGTCTAGAGTTTTACTAGCATAATGGATAACATTTAATTTCTTATCAACTCTTTGTCCCAGAACAGCAGAAACATCATAATGACTAGCATCACACATAATTTCAAAAGGCAAGTTCCAATCAGGTGGTTGAACAATAGGTGCAGAAATTAAGGCTTTCTTAAGTGTTTCAAAGGCTTCTACACAATCATCATAAAAAACAAATGGAACATCTTTTTGCAAAAGATTGGTAAGAGGCCTAGAAATTTTAGAGAAGTCTTTAATAAACCTCCTATAGAAACCTGCATGGCCAAGGAAACTTTGAATACCTTTAGGACATGGCATTTTCTCAATTGCATCAACTTTAGCTTTATCCACCTCAATACCTCGTTCAGAAATTTTGTGCCCCAAGACAATACCTTCATTCACCATAATGTGGCACTTCTCCCAATTCAAGAAAAGATTAGTTTGCTCACATCTCTGCAAAACTTGATGAAGGTTGCTTAAGCAATCATCAAAAGAAGTTCCGTAAACGGAGAAATCATCCATGAAAACCTCAATAATCTTTTCACAAAAGTCAGAGAATATAGCAGTCATACATCTTTGAAAGGTAGCAGGTGCATTACATAAACCAAAAGGCATACGTCTCTAAGCATAAGTTCCAAAAGGACAAGTAAACATGGTTTTCTCTTGATCTGGTTGTGATACAGGTATTTGAGAGAAACCAGAATATCCATCCAAAAAGCAAAAGCGTGTGTGCTTAGATAATCTTTCTAACATTTGATCAATGAAAGGAAGAGTGTAATTATCTTTTCTAGTAGCTTTGTTTAATTATCTAAAATTAATTACCATTCTATAGCCAGTCACTATTCTTTGTGGAATGAGTTCATTTTTATCATTGGGAACAACAGTAATACCTCCTTTCTTAGGGACACAATGAACATGACTTACCCATCTACTATCAGCTATGGGATAGATTATACCTGCTTCCAGAAGCTTTAGTATTTCAGTTCTTACCACTTCCTTCATCTTAGGATTCAATCGTCGTTGATGATCGACGACGGGTTTAGCATTAGGTTCCATAATAATCTTGTGCTGACAGAGAGTGGGACTAATGCCCTTAAGATCATCAAGAGTATATCCAATAGTAGCACGGTCCTCAGAATTTTTAATAATCTCTCTTCTTCATGTTCTTTAAGGTTAGTGTCAGGATACACAAACAGGGGTGTATGTTTCCCCTGACTTGTGCACGGACAGCAAACCACCGGTCCGGCGACTCTCAGCATTCGAGACAAGACCAAGCAAGGAGAGATCGGCTCTTTGAGAAATCAAAGGGCAGATCAAGAAGACCAAGACAAGCTAAATGAGCAAGACACCGCTAAGGAGAAACCTCCCTTGCCGGGCAGGCGAGCCTGGCGAGGTCGAGATTACCCCGAAGACAAGTCAAGACCGCCCCGGCAGGCCTGCCGGGCATAATGAGGGTGGCCTACCCCGCCAAGGCTCCACCGTTCGACCTCACAAGCGACACAAGTCATCGATCGGTGCGGTGTCAAGCCCCCAAGTGACTAAGTGGCTATTATTTGACACATGGCAGCCACTTCCGAAGGAAATCACCTCCAAATGACACCCGTCCAGAGACGTGTCAAGCAGACATACGAGAAGGTGGCCGAACGGCCCGGCAAGGCTTGCCGGGCATGCCATGATGTGACACTAAGCGGCGCATTTAATGCGCTCTGCCCTGTCTGCAGAGTTAGGTATGATAGCACTGTTTGCTATCTAATCAGTACACAATGACTGATTTGCCATTGTGGTGACCCCTTTATCTATAAAAGGAGGGCCATGGCAACCATAGAAAGGATTCAGACCCTTGTACACTCATATGCGCGTAGCTGCTCTCGCCTCGAGGCAACCCTGCCGGGCTAGAGCACTGCGTTTCCACCACGGTCCTCTCATCAATCCACCAAAGTAGGAGTAGGGTTTTATGCCTCGCGGCGGCTCGAACCTAGGTAAAACTTCCCGTGTGATCTTTGCCGTGCTGGGCTACACTCTCCGCTCTTTGTGCAATGTGCCCTTCCCCCCGCCGAACCACAAAGGGGCTGATGGCCCCATAGGTGGCCGTGGTTTCCCATGATAGTTAGCACTAATAATAATAGGATATATCTTTTTCTCATGAAGATAAGCGTACTTGAAAGTGTCAGGCAATTGCTTTAATCCAAACACAGGATCATCTTTAGGTGGAGGAGGACCTCCTAGAGTTTCAACAGGTAAATTGTGTTTAAGGATAGGTTGTTGTTCAAAGAATATTTTAACTATTTCATTCCTTTCATGCAAGTGCATATCATTTTCATGGTCTAGCAAATATTGTTCTAGTGGATCAGTGGGAGGTACGGCAATAGAAGCAAGACCAATTATTTCATCCTTACTAGGTAATTCTTTATTATGGGGTTGTTTACGAAACTTAGAGAAATTAAACTCATGAGACACATCACCAAAATTGACACTGATCGTTTCTTTATGACAATCTATCTTAGCATTAATAGTGTTCAAGAAAGGTCTTCCAAATATTATGGGACAAAAATCATCTTGTGGAGAACCAAGAACTAGAAAATTAGTAGGATATTTTATTTTCCCACACAAGACTTCAACATCTCTAACAATCTCAAGTGGTGTGATGGTGTCTCTGTTTGCAAGTTTAATAGTGACATCAATATCTTCTATTTCAGTAGGTGCTATATCATTCATAATTTCTTGGTATAAGGTAAAAGGAATAGCACTCACACTAGCACCCAAATCACATAAACCATGATAACAATGATCTCCAATTTTAACTGAGACAACAGGCATACCAACAACAGGCTTGTTCTTATCTTTAGTATCGGGTTTGGTAATCCTATCAGCTTCAGCACAGAAGTAAATAACATGCCTATCAATATTATCGACCAAGCAATCTTTAACCATAACAATACTAGTTTCTACTTTAATTTGTTCAAAGGGTCGAGGTACTTTAATGTTACTCTTATTAATCACGGTTGTAACCTTAGCATGTTCCTTTATCCTAACAAGGAAAGGTGGTTTTTCAATATAAGTAGTAGGCACAACTGGATCAACATTGTAAATGAATGATAGTTTCATCTTTAACTGTAACTGGCTCCTCAATATTTTATTTAATAGGGGGATGATATTTAAACCACTTCTCTTTAGGGAGATCAACATTAGTAGCAAATAATTCACAAAAAGAGGCTACTATCTCAGAGTCAAGTCCATATTTAGTGCTAAACTTGTGGAAGGCATCGGTATTCATGAAAGATTTAACACAATCAAACTCAAGCTTCATACCTGACTCTTTACCTTCGTCAAGTTCCCAATCTTCAGTGTTGTGTTCAATTCTTTCCAAAAGATCCCATCTGAATTCAATAGTCTTCTTCATAAAGGAACCAGCACAAGACGTATCGAGCATGGTTGATCATTACGAGAAAGCCGAGCATAAAAATTCTGTATAATAATTTCTCTTGAGAGCTCATGATTGGGGCATGAATATAACATTGATTTAAGCCTCGCCCAAGATAGAGCGATACTTTCTCCTTCACGACGCAAAAAATTATATATATAATTTCGATCACAATGAACTAGATGCATAGGATAAAACTTTTGGTGAAATTCTAGTTTCAATCGATTCCAATCCCAAGCTCCAATATCATCACATAGCCTATACCATGTCAATGCTTTTTCCCCCCAAAATAAAGGGAAAACCTTCTTCTTAAATTCATCTTCAGGCAAACTTGCAAACTTAAATAATCCATAAACTTCATCCACATAGATTAGGTGCATATCAGGATGTAGTGTTCCATCTCCTACATAAGGATTAGCTAGCAGTTTCTCTATAATACCCGAAGGAATTTCATAACCAATATTTTCAGTAGGTGCATTAGATTGAGGGGCAACTCAGTGTGCTTCTGGTCGAGGTGAATATACCCCGAACAAACCCCTCAAAGGATTGTTTTCCATAGTAGCAGGTAACAGTAAATTTCATCAAGTAACATAATTTTTTCCTTACCAAGAGCGCTTCACTCCTCGGAAAACGGTGCCAGAAAAGAGGCTTGATGACCCAAAAGTATAGGGGGTCAATTGTAGTCCTTTCGATAAGTAAGAGTGTCGAACCCAACGAGGAGCAGAAGGAAATGACAAGCGGTTTTCAGCAAGGTAATTTCTGCAAGCACTAAAATTGTGGGTAACAGAAAGTTTGATAGCAAGATAATTTGTAACGAGCTAGTAACGGTAACGGTAATGACAGTGCAGCAAGGTAACCCAATCCCATTTGTAGCAAAGGACATGCTGGAATGGTCTCTTATAATAAGCAAAGCGTTCTTGAGGCCACACGGGAATTTCATCTAGTCACTTTCATCATGTTGGTTTGATTCGCGTTCGCTACTTCGATAATTTGGTATGTGGGTGGACTAGTGCTTGGGTATTGTTCTTACTTGAAAAAGACTCCCACTTATGATTAACCCCCTCGCAAGTATCCGCAACTATCAAAGAAGAATTAAGATAACATCTAACTGCTAGTTCTTGAGCTTGCGTTGATTTTTCCCTTGAAGAGGAAAGGGTGATGCAGCAAAGTAGAGATAAGTATTTCCCTCAGTTAAGAACCAAGGTATCAATCCAGTAGGAAGTACAAGCAAGTCTCCAATCTATGCACCCGCACAAACTAACAAACACTTGCACTCAACACGAAAAAGGGGTTGTCAATCCCTTCACGGTCTCGAACAAGAGTGAGATCTAATAGAGATAGGTCTAAAAGATAAATAAGAAGGCAAACTAAGGTAAATATAAATAAAGTGTAGCAAGGTATTTTTGGGTTTTTTTGGTTTATAGATCAGAAAATATATGATGGAAAATAGACCCAGGGGCCATAGGTTTCACTAGAGGCTTCTCTCTTGAAAGAAAACATACGGTGGGTGAACAAATTACTTTCGAGCAATTGATAGAAAAGCGCAAAGTTATGACGATATCCAAGGAAATGATTATGAATATAGGCATCACGTCCGTGTCAAGTAGACCAAAACAATTCTGCATCTACTACTATTACTCCACACATCGACCGCTATCCAGCATGCATCTAGAGTATTAAGTTCATAAGAACGGAGTAACGCCTTAAGTAAGATGACATGATGTAGAGGGATAAACTCAAGCAATATGATGAAAACCCCATCTTTTTATCCTTGATGGAAACAATACAATACGTGCCTCACTACCCCTACTTTGTCACTGGGTGAGGACACCGCAAGATTGAACCCAAAACTAAGCACCTCTCCCATTGCAAGAAGAACCAATCTAGTTGGCCAAACCAAACCGATAATTCGAAGAGAATTACAAAGATATTTAATCATGCATAAAAGAGTTCAAAAGACTCAAATATTATTCATAGATAATCTGATCATAAATCCACAATTCATCGGATCTCGACAAACACATCGGAAAAGAATATTACATCAGAAGAACTCGAAGAACATTGAGGAGAACATTGTATTGAAGATCAAAGAGAGAGAAGAAGCCATCTAGCTACTAGCTATGGACCCGTAGGTCTGTGGTAAAGTACTCACGCTTCATCGGAAGGGTAGCAAGGTTGATGTAGAGGCCCTCCGTGATCGAATCCCCCTCTAGCAGGGTGCCGGAAAAGGCCCCAAGATGGGATCTCATGGGAACAGAGGCTTGCGGCGACGGAAAAGTATTTTGGTGGACGCTTCTGTTGGTTTGGGAATATTTGGGAATTTATAGAGCAAGAATTAGGGTTGGGGGACTCCTGAGGTGTCCACAAGCCAGGGTGCGCGCTCCCACCCCTAGGGTGCGCCCTAAGGGCTTGTGGGCCCCTCGGGACTCTTCTGACCCCCTCTCCAAGCTCCGTGGATGTCTTCTGGTCCAAGAAAAATCGTCGTAAAGTTTTATTCCGTTTGGACTTCGTTTGATATTCCTTTTCTATAAAACTCAAAAACAAGGAAAAACACAAACTGGAACTGGGCTCTAGGTTAATAGGTTAGTCCCAAAATTAATATAAAATAGCATATTAATGCATATAAAACATCCAAAACAGATAATATAATAGCATGGAACAATCAAAAATTATAGATACGTTGGAGACGTATCACTAACCATAGCATTAAACATATGGATCGAAATCAGCCCCTTACGGAATAGCGCATAAACTAGGGTTTCAGTTTCTGTCACTCTAGCAACCCATCATCTAACAACTACTCCACAATGCATTCCCTTAGGTCCAAAGATGGTGACGTGTCATGTAGTCGACGTTCACATAACACCACTAAGGGAATCACAACATACATATCATCAAAATATCAAACGAATATCAAATTCACATGATTACTTGCAACATGACTTCTCCCGTGGCCTCAAGAACAAGGGCAACTACTCATAAATAATATTCATGCTCAAGATCAGAGGAATATTAAATAGCATAATGGATCTGAACATATGATCTTCCACCAAATAAACCATCTAGCATCAACTACAAGATGTAATCAACACTACTAGTCACCCATAGGTACCAATCTGAGGTTTTGATAGAAAGATTGAACACAAGAGATGAACTAGGTTTGAGATGAGATGGTGCTGTTCAAGATGTTGATGAAGATTGGCCTCCCCAAGATGAGAGGGTTGTTGGTGATGATGATGGCTTCGATTTCCCTCTCCCGGAGGGAAGTTCCCCTGGCAGAATCGCTCCGCCAGAGCGCAAAAGTGCTCCTGCCCAAGTTCTGCCTCGAGACGGTGGCGCTCCATCCCAAAAGTATTTTCCTTATTTTTTTTCTCGGTCAAAAGACCTTATATACCAGAAGATGGGCACCAGAGGTTGGCCAAGGCCCCCACTACCCACCATGGCGCGCCTGGAGGGGGTGGCGTTCCCTGGTGCCTAGTGGGCACCTGGGTGGCCCCCTCTTGTATTTCTTTATTCCAATATTTTTTTATATATTCCAAAATAATTCTTCGTGAAATTTTAGCTCATTTGGAGATGTGCAGAATAGGTATCTCTGACATAGCTTTTTCAGGTCCAGAATTTCAGATGCCGGCATTCTCCCTCTTTGTGTAAACCTTGCATATTATGAGAGAAAAGGCATTAGAATTACTCCAGAAAGTGTTATAATGAATAAAAACACTATAAATAACAGTAGGAAAACATGATGCAAAATGGACGTATCAGCTGCTTCACCACACACTGGATTATAGATCAACAAAAACAAGCATACATGCAGGGCTAAAGAAAATCATTGAATCTGTATTGAGTAATGTTCATGGTATGAATAAGGAATTTGGTTTTACAACTGAAACTTGGAACTTGCAGTTGTTGTGAACATGCATTTTGATAGAAACAGCAAACTAAACACCAGTTGACGATAGGGAGTATGAGCAAATTAAACAGCAGTTAAGGATAAATGCTTTAGAAGGACTGACTTACATTAACAGTTAACACTGGCTCTATAATGCCCTTCTCCATGTCAAGGGAAGGATAACTGAAGATTTTTAGTACAAAATCTTCTTCATAAGCATTGCTTGTACTCTACATTTTGTAGAGAGTAATTATAGATATGATAATACTACAAGGGATAAAGGATAATGAAGATAAGATGTAGATTGATGCTACATAATCAACTACCTATCCATGTAAGTACAAGCATTATAGGACAAAATGTACTGACAAGAGCAATGGGCTACACTTCTGCACTGGCATTGTCTATGTATTCAACTTTTTGGTAAGATTAAATATAGATCTCATATTTTTAGTAAATGGTGGGCAAGGGAGATAAGATGCAGAGTAATGCTACACAATGAACCAATCCCTCCTTCCCATAATATAACAGTGTTTTGTACACTGGTGTTACATGTACTGTACAAAACAATCTTATATTATGGGACGGAGGGAGTAACTGTTAATGTAAGTACAATGATACAAGACGTTCGGTCCTTACAAGAGGATTGCAAAGCTAAACCTCTTCAAAAGCATTGGGTTGATTCTAAATTTATGTAAGAGTTGATACGGATCTTATAATGTCCACCAAATGGAGGATAAGGAGGCTAACATGTGCAGTGATGCTACATAATCAACTAGCTATGAAAGTGAGTATGGTGATACAGGGCAAGAGGTACTCACAAGTGCAATGCAGTGTGCAGTATAGTTGTGAGATTATGTGGTCCCTTTAGAATGAATATTCTTCTAGAAACAATTTTCGTACAAGTGAGACGGTAAGGCACATGCATAAATGTAGTTCAAATTGTGATGTGATATCAAAGATAGTACCTTACACTGCAGATTAGACCAACATGTAACAAGATTATTCCAGTCACTGTCTACTAAATGTAGCACCGGAGACTTTATAGAAATTTCATTTAGAGGCTTGCCATCAAAGTGCGCTTGCCTCAGGTAGCAACGATACTTCATCAACGTGTGCTTGAAAAGCGCAACCAAGCCTTGCTTGTCTTGACTATCCAGTTTGGTCCTCGCCTATTTAAAAGAATGAAATCTTTTGTCTTCTGTCAATAGAAACATATGCACTAATTACCATGAATAACATTAGTACATTACTTACACGTAAGTTGCGGAGGAAGATTGGAAATTTTTCTTTGTCTGTGGTATAATCTTTCCATGAAGGAAAGATGTGCACAAAGTTCCTGACAACAATATAAGCTTCATCTTCTAAACTGGAAGAAATGGAACAGGGGTCCTATTTGCTGCAATTGGGGCTCTGTCTCGTTTGAAAAAGGATTTGGCAACTGGATTTGGTACTCTTTGCTGGAATGGGGGTTTTGCGTCGTAGAGCTGGTGCTATGTCAACTGGCATTATCGTACTATTTGCTGCAGTTGGGGCCTGCTGAGTTGGGGCATCAGAGATGGCCAGTGTTGTAGGGCTAGAGTCTGCTAGAGTTGGGGCCGTGTTTTGTGGGTCTGGTGATATTGCCACTACACCTAATGGGCTATTTGATTTATCAGGTGTCACTACCTTTTCCAAATACTTTGTTCGTGCTCCTTCGCGATTAGCAATCGTCCTCTTCCTTTTAAACATCTGATACACAAGAACAACATTTGAATGGAGAAATATGGTATGATGACAGATGGAATATGTATTGAAAATGGATAGGAAGGCGTATTCACATAGACGATGTGTAAACTAAGCAAATGGCAGCGCAACATAGTAGAAGCAATGCAAAGCATCATTTGCAAGATATGCGCGACCAATATAATCTTGCAAAGTTAGAGCAAGCACCTTGATGGGTGAATAAGATAGGGTATCTGCCTCTGACTCCACTAGGGAGCTACATTGACTTAGGTCTCCCTCTAGCTCAGAATCATTGTTAGTATCATGTTCTGAACACGAATCTGTAGGTGGAGAGAGTGTGCATTGCATTGCATCCAAACTGGATCTCAGTCCCTTAATGCCAAGTTTGACAACCATGGCATTGTTCTGCTTTATTCTTTTCATGCGCGCAAGCTCATAATCATTATGATGTTGTTCAGTATCTGAGATTCATGAAAACATAAAAAGTAGTCAGATTATCTATGGAATGCATTCGGATTCTATTCGAATAGTGTCACCCTATAAACCCCTACGTATACAAAGTTCATCCCCCAACCGTGCTGACCAGACCAGACACAGAAATACAAACCTCTTATGTCTCTATAAGGGGCGGACACACATTTCCAAACTTAAGTAGGAACATTAGAATCATATCAAATTCGTATTTGAACAAATAAACTTCGGAATTATGAATGGCATAATGTTTAGCTTCAAGGGTGGAGTGCTGGTAGTGCGACACAAAGCAAGTAGGCAGATTGTATTCCATGTAAAAGATCCTAGTCTATGTAAAAGGTGGATATGACACTTTTCTTTCTATACAATGCAATGTTCGTTGCCCACACATGGTGGAAGAGATCACACAGAGAAATACTATTCACTCATATCTGCGGTTCCAGTATTTTGAAACAGGGTGGTCCACCCTAAAAGAATATTGACAAAAAAATATGACAAGGCAAGCATAGAGGTAGTGAATCAATCATTACTTGTGAGCTTAATAGGACAAGTATGCAGAATCATAACTGCAGTAAGATACTGTCGGATTCAGGGCTCCGCAGACCCACGGAAGGTTCGAACTCTGGGGCGTGTGCAAAGAAATCAACCTACCCAGCCAACCAGCTCATCGTACTATGGCCTAGCTCGAGGAACAAGGAAGAAGATGAACACGACAGTTTACCCAGGTTCGGGCCACCTTGCGTTGTAAGACCCTACTCCTGCTTTGTGGTGGATTTGCCTCACGAGGGGCTGAGGATGAACAAGTACAATGGATGAACAACCTCGCGAGGTCTGCTCTGGTGAGGGTGGAAAAGATGCCCTCTATAGTGGTGGCTAACCTATATTTATAGTGACCTCGGTCCTCTTCCCCCAAACGTAGGCGTGAAGGAATTCCACAGTGGCCAATTTGAAAAGGGACAAGTAGTACATCTTATCCTGACAAAAGGTGGTCTTCGCCTGCAAAGCTTCTGGTCGTGATGCCATGGTGGGCTCGGCGATGACATCCATCCTGCCGTCCTGGCGGTCCTGGTCTTGTTGCACTGGAATGGAAACCTTTGCCTGATTCCTCGGGAACCCACACCTGCGCTTGCCTCCTTAGCACCGAAGGGGAAACTGTCTTCTCTGCGCCTGGTGGCGCCCGCCTGGCCTTGGTCGTCACGGCTTGCGACATCGTAACCTCATGAGGTTGGGCACTTGCATAGGAATCTCCGCTCCTCAGGAGGCAGCCTAGGGAGGCCGCTCCCTCAGGAGGTCTTGGCGTCGTCTGCCTAGCGTGGCTCGGCCCCTCGCGAGGGTCTTGTCTTGATAGTCTTTGTAGATGGGCCGTACCAGGCCGCTGATGGAGCCACGCCATGGGCCACAGGTAGGCAAGTCTAGGTACCCTGGTAACTAGAACGCTAACAGTAGCCCCCGGGCCCAAGGCGCGCTCGGACTTGGCTTCGAGGCGAAGCCAAAGGGTAAGGGCGAAGCGCCACGGGCCCCAATCACCTGCGGACCGAGCCGACGCATGGCGCTCAACAGGATGTGGGCAGCTCCACTTCCTCACGCGCCTCGGCAACCGTGCGACTTGACAACTGCCTGATGCATGCAGATAGGCCATCATTGCTTGGAGCGTGGGAGGCCGCCGGTTAGCCTCCCTTCGCCTATAAATGGGAGAGGGCGCGGAGCCCCCAGCTCATCTTCATCTTCTCACCGCCTAACCTTCTTCTCCTTCATTCTGCCACCATCTTGCCAGAGCATCCATGGCGCCAGTGAGGAGATTCTCGGCCACCGAGAAGGGAAAAGCCCCTCTGATCGGACCGGAGATGCTCCCGCCAAAGAAAAGGCACAGTTGCCCTCGCGATGCCACCATGGCGCCCACGGCAACGCGACCCTGGCACGAACGCGCTCCACCGGGCTTCTTGGTCGCCATGAGTGTTCACTCGCATAGCCCCGCCCACGGGGGCAGCCGCGGGAGTTGCGAGGGATGGAGTCGTGGAGGAGAACCAGCGGTGGCCGCACGACCACCTTACCCCGCAAGCCCATGCGTGCAGCATGGCTCGCGAATTCATGGTGTGGGCGGCAATGCCGCCACGCACGTGGATCGGGCTCCCACGGTTCCTGGCGGGGGAGATACCGCCCAGGGGGCCTGTCAAGCTGTGGCTGCAGCACGACGGCTGCTGTAGCCAAGCTTCAGAGGAGGAGGTTGACATTACAAAAAAGATACACTTCCGTGATGGTATGTGTTTGTCACAGTAGGTCACGTTTTCTGTCATGCATGTATATCCATGACGATTTTATGACAGAATCAAGATAGTCATACCTGTGCTGTCGTAGAAGTGTTCCATGACAATACCAAAACTATCATCACGGAAGTGTCCACTTCCATGATGATAAATGGCGCGTCATGGAAGTGCTTTCATCAAGGGTAACCGACACGTGGCATCCACCGTAACGGGTCACCGTTAAGCTATCGGGTTCCGGTTTGGATCCGATAACCCATTAATAACCCAGATCAATGGGGATTTTCCACGTGTAAAATTCTCAATCACGAGAGGAACCACGTGTCGGCTCAGTGTTGGGATAGATGTCATCCACTCATTGGACGGGAGGCGCCTATGATACGTCGACACATGGCACGACCCAACAGAGGCCCATTCAGGTGAAAAGGCCGGCCCATTTGACTTGGTCAAAAGGTAGCGGGCTGGCCCATGAAAAGCCTGTTAACGGCCTATTCGCATATAGCCCATTTATAGCCCGGTAACTCATGACCCGTTATGGCCTATCCGAATTGGGCCCAGTAGCGTTATTTGGACCATCCAATATGATTCGAGCCGTTGTAACTTCTGGCCCATGTATGGCCCATGAAGTCTTTCGGCCCATACGAGGTCCTTTGTAACTCTTGGCCCATTAAAGGCCCGTGGTGAAACTGGCCCATAATGAACAGTGTAACGCTTTACACCCATTAACGGCCCATTATTCCGTTTAGCCGTTTCCAGCCCGTGTTACCTTTCGGCCTTCTAAGGGCCCATTTATTCTTGGGCTCATTTCCAGCATTCGGTTACTTACGGCCCGTTACTAGCCTGTTCTACTTGTGGGCCAAATTCAGCCCGTGGTTACAGTCAGCCCGTTAACCCGTTGGGCTGTTTTCATAGCATCATCAAATACGTCCCATTAACGACCCGTGATGCCTGTCGATAGAATTAAGCCCGTTATACATTTCGGCCTATTAACGGCCCGTTATGGTTGGGCCATAAACACATGATTTCCACTCTAGCTCGTTTACGGCCCATTTTGCGGACCGTCATTGGTCCACGAATAATACGGCCCGTATAAGGCCCATTGAATATACAGCCCGTCGAGGGCCCATGGATCCTACATCCGGTAGAAGGCCCATGGTCACTACAGCAGGTAGCAGGACCATGGTTACGATGGTCCGTATGTTGCCCATGGTTATTGTGGCCTAGTTATAAAAAAATAGGTTATTGTGGCCACTAGAAAAATGGGGAAAAAGAACTGCAGTGACTACAAGCAAACAACTAAACAAGACAATAAGGAAATAAATAAGCAAGCAACTAATGCTAGGCTATTACACATATTACATCCACTGGGCATCAAAGTTCTCTACCAGTGCAAATATAGGGAACAAAGTAGCATATCACATACACTGGTTGTCAAAGTTGGCGACTAGTACAAATAAACGCCGCAGCAAAACAAGTCCAGAACTGAAACCACTTCAGAAGAGCTCAAGAAACAATATCCTGGGATCCCAGCATGCTGGCAACATGCTTAGCAAGCTTATTAACTTTCTCTTGTTTGGCGCTTAAATCCTCCAGCGCTTGCTATTGCACCAGAAAGTATGCATCTGAAATCTGCAGGGACTTCCTCAGTCCTTTGGCTTCGTGTCGCAGCACATCTGATCGATGTCTTTCAACTTGAAGTTGAGACTCAAGAAGACGAACTCATTCAGGTAGCGAGTTCAAAGAGCTTGTGCCAGCAGTAGTGGCCAGTAACTCGAACACTACATCAAGACTTGACTTTTGGGTTGTCTCACTGTCGTCAAGATAGTTTTTATCAACTTTCTTGGAGACCAACAGGGCTGTTTCACTATCTTGAACCTTATCTGCATTACTTCCTTTACCATTGCATAACGGGGTACTCTTCTCCAATATTTTGTCCGCATTCTAAAAGAGAAACAAGCGGACACATCACAGGTTTACCATGTTGTATATGAAACTCATTTTGGTAAATCAGTTCAGTAGTAAAGTGGACAGGATAACAACATGAAACAAACATATATCTATGTACCATGGTCACTGTATGGTCTATATCATTCTAGTTTTTGTTGCCAAATCAAGATAGAGACACAGTTCAAATAATATTTGTTTAAGACAAAGCAGCATAGACAGAATATAAGTGTGGGAAACTACAGAGCAATAACAACACCTGTAATGTGCATGAAATGAGAACATAACTATTTATTAAATTGAAACTGAAATCAACATAGAGCAAGTTACAACAGCAAACCAGTTAAAGAAACAGGTTTAAAACATACCTGTTGCACCATTGGAGTTTCAATTCCATCCTTCAAATTAGAAAATAGTTGGTATGAGTAAATACAGTGATGGAAGAGCAAAGGAGTATGAACCATAGCTACGGAACCTGACCTGAGAACAATTCTTTTTCTGCCTCAAGCGTTGACTTGGGGTTCGAAGTGGTGGTCCTCATGCTTTGGGCACTGCAGTTGCCTTACTAACTGCTCGTGTTTGGGTGCTCTGTGGTGGAGACTGTGCTGTGTCAACTGGAACTGGGTTACTATCTGCTGGGGTTGGGTTTAGAAGGGGTGTAGCTGGTTCTCGGTCCAACTGGGTAGGGGTACAATCTGCGAGAGTCTGGGTTATGTGTGGTGGGGCTGGTTCTTGGGCAAGTACAACCGTGGTTCTATCTACATCGACTGGTAGCACTATCTTTTCTGAAGACCATGTTGTTACTCCCTTAGATACTGCCATCACCCTCTCCAATTCAAATGGCTAATAAACAAAAAAAGTAATTGAATGTACAAACATTGTATGATAGACATGTGCAATGGATAGTGGGGAATAAAAGAGGGCATGAAATAATTCACATTTATGTTGTCTAACTAAACAGGATAGCATCACACAATTTCACATATATGATGGCTAACTAAACAGGATAGCATGACACAATTTCACATATATGATGGCTAACTAAACAGGATGGAAAGACATAGATCAAAATATGATGACTATGTAAACAGGATGACATGATATAACTATATAATGTGTTTATTAAATAGGTTGGCATGCCATAATTCACATACATGCCACCTATGGAAACATGATAGCATGATATAATTCACGGATAGAATGACATAATTCAAAATATGATGACTGTAAACACTAAAGAGGATGAGATGATATAACTATATGATGTCTTTATTAAATGGGTTGGCATGCCATAATTCAGATAGATGCTGTCTATGTAAACATGATGGCATGATATAATTCAAATATATGATTTATATACTAAGCAAGTAAGCATATGGAAATCACATATATGATGTAAAAACTAAGCAATGCAAGACAACATATGCATGATATGAGTAATATAACCCTGCCAAGTTTGAGCATAGACCTCAGCGGGGAAATAGGACTGGTCATCTGTCTCTGAATCCTCCTCTGAGGAGCTATCTGTAACCAGCAAGATGTCTGCTTCAGCGGGTAGCATTGTCTGCTCTGAAGACCTTGTTTTCACTCCAGATACATCCATCACCGCTTCAAATGGCTGATGCACAGGAAGAGTAGTTGAATATACAAACGTTGTTGGCAAATGGAATACGTAATACAAAAAAGGATAGCATGATATAATTCACATATATGATGATTGGCTAAACAGCATGGCATTGCATAATTCACATATATAATGCCTTCCAACAAGATAGCATTGCATAATTCACATATATAATGTCTTGCAACAAGATCGCATTGCATAATTCACATATATGGTAATTAGACACTAAACAGGTGGCATTCACACAAAGCATGTCTAAACTAAGCAAATGACATAGCAATGCAAGACACCATACACACGATATGAGCAACATAACCCTGCCAAGTTAGAGCATACACCTCGGCAGGGAAATAGGACTGGTCATCTGTCTCTGAATCCTCCTCTGAGGAGCTATCCGTAACCAGCGAGATATGCGCTTTGTCAGATAGCATAGTCTGCTCTGAAGACCTTGTCTTCACTCCAAAATTTTCCATCACCGTGTCAAATGGCTGATGCACAGGAAGAGTAGTTGAATGTACTAACATTGTTGACAAATGTAATACGTAAAGAAAAAAAAGGATGGCATGATATAATTGACATATAAGATGACTGGCTAAGCAGGATGGCACTGCAAAATTCACATATATGATGCCTGGCTAAACAAGATGGCTTTGCATAATTCACATATACGACAAAGAAACTAAACAGATGGCATTCACACAAAGCATGTCTAAACTAAGCAGATGACATATTTGATGTATAAAGTAAGCAATGCAAGGCACCATATGCATGATATGACCAACATCAGCATGCCAAGTTAGAGCGAAGACCTCAGGGGGTAAATAGGAGTGTTCTTCTCCTTCTGAATCCCCCTCAGAATAGTTATCTTCCTCTTGATTACAATATGAAATGGGTGGAGGGGGGCTGCCTATGCGCCCACCATGGAGTGACGTTTGCATGAAATTTTATTGCCACGCAAGGCTCGTCTCTTTTGCTCTACATGTTCAGTTCCATTGTGTACAATAACTGACATGCATAGGAATAAAACATAGTGAGATTATGTAAGGAGTGCATGCAGAAATCCAGAGTGATGGTAGCAACCTGTGGATAGACCGAAAACCAATGATAGCAGGCAGATAATGGCTTCAGTTAAAAAATACAGATAATGGCTTCTTTACTGTTTGTTTCCCACCCAACATGAAACTCATAGTAGACACCAGGGATTAACCAAATAGTAGAAAGATACTATTGATTGTGGCCCCGATATGTACTCCACAACCATTTAAAAACTCAAGTTTGAGCATTAGTTTGGAGCTGACTTAGAGTCTAATCGGTGAACAGGACAATAAAGTAGCATGTAATATTAAGCGATGCATAACGTAAGTAGACACGAAAGAGTGCGACCTCTCTTGTGGACCCGTGTAGTCCTCGAGGTCATCTGCTCAGTTGATGATGGTAATGCAGCTGTCGTAGCTGTCGGCGGCGGGGAAGAAGATCTGAGGCCGCGAAAGATAGTCTGGAGGGCGGATCCCTACTGTGGTGGACCCTTCTGTCGTTGGAGCAGCTGAGCTGGGGTGGATGACGGCGCAGCAGGAGCGGGACAAACCACACAAGGTTTTCTTTGACAACTATCTGTAAGAGAAGTAATTCTATAAGGGCTCATTTGAATTGGAGGATTCTAACAATGCAGGGATAGGAAATACACAACAATAGGATAGGAATGCATGTGCAAAGAATTTAAAATCACAGGATTTCTGTCAATCTATGTGTTTGGTTCACATGAATTGGTAGGTCACAGGAATGCAAAGAAGCATGGTCAAATTAAGTCAAACCACAAGAAAATGTACAGTTATAATGCTATTATGCTACTATCACTTAGTCTTGTTCTTCATGAATAGGAATTTGAAAAGGAGGGCCAAATGGATATTAAAATTCCTATGGTTTTTCTTTGAAAGAGACACTAAAGGAACAAATCCTACAGTTTTCCTTTGCTCCATTCCTTTGAATCAAATGCATTAATAGTAGTACCATAGGAAACTTTCCAATTCCTATGTTTTTCCTTCATTTTTTCTTTCATCCATTGGCAATTCTAGTAGGCAGGCTTGAACAGGCAAAAGCCTACACTCCAAAAATGTTTTTGTGCTACTTGTACTACTTTGGACCCATGCCACTGCCCTACTAACTCAACTCCCAGGCCCATCTACACATGCACAGCTCAAACGCGCAGAAATAAATAATGATGGCTTTCAAGAGAGTCCATCACGGATAGCTAAGTTGCCTGGTACCTCACTGCTTGTCATATAGTAGGAGAAACTAATCATATTTCACGTTACTACGTGTGCTCAGTGGACAATATATATAATATGTAGAGTAAAAAAGCGATGAAACAAGTGTACAACCTCTTTGGCGAAGCCATGTCGATCTCAGCATGATTGGGTTGGTCGGTGAGGATGCTCCGGCTGATGTGGCTATTGGAGGAGGGGAAGAAGATCTTAGGCGTCTGGAGATGGAGCCAAGGGTACTGCTCCGCTGTGATGAAGGGTTTCATCGTTGAGCAGCTCCGGTGAGTTTTACGACGGTGAGGCTGAAGCAGGACAAGAGAGACAATGTTAACCCGAGTGGAATTCTAATAGCATCTCCAATAGATGATGTAAAATACATAACCACAAAGTGCTAGATGTAAAATACATCAGCCGCTCATCTCTGAACTTAACTGTCGAAACTGAATTTAACTATCGAAACTGAATTTTGCTGTCGAAACTGAATTTTACTGTCGAAACTGAACGCACTAGTAGCAGAAAAGCAGTAGTAGTAGCAATAGCGCCCGGAGCAGGAGCACGTGCGAGAGCTGGGGCAGCTGGTCGTGTAGCAGCATCTCGGGTAGCAGCTGCAGGGGCTCAAGCGAGAGCAGGATCTGCTGCTCGTGCAGCAGCAGCGCGAGCAAGAGTAGAGCAGCAGCGCAAGCAAGAGCAAGAGCGAGAGCGGCAGCGCGAACAAGAGCAACAGCAGACCAAGCAGGGGACCGAGAGCAAGAGCAGAGCAGCAGCGCGAGCGAGAGCCAGTGCAGCAGCAGCTCCTACTGATGTGGATGTCGCCGTCAAGGGAGCGACGCCGTGGAGGAAGTGGACGGTTACGCCGCCGTAGATGGAGCGGCGCCATGTCGGCTCGGGACCGAGCGACGGCAGCACCGTGAGATTGAATCAAGAAGAAAATGCAGCGATTAGTGTAGAACCTCTTTGGTGGCGCCGATTAGGACTCAGCTTCGAGGAATCGGTGATGATGCTGCTCTTCCGGTGGTGTAGGTGAAGACGGCAGTGTGGGAATGGAGGTGGCGAGAAAGACGAGGGGAACGTCGGGGCAGCTCCTTGCAGGTGGAGGACGGGGTGGCTGAACCGGCGGGACGACAAGATCGACGGCGGATCCTCATCCGGTGCGGTGGATGAGGGATGTTGAGGTGTTGCTGTGCACGATGTCTTCGGGGAAGAGGCTCCGGCTGGGTGGGCGGATGGAGGAGGGTGTGGGGCTTCGCGGGTTTTCGTGGCCTCGGTGTACGAATGGGGAGGGCGTAACACCCCAAAAATTTAGTCATATTTCTATTTGGCCAGAAATAAAATTTTGAATTATATCAGGTCTTTTATTAATTTCAGAACCTTTTCTGTTTTCTGATTTCTAAAATTCTTCCCTCCATATAGAAATTTTTGGTAATAATATTGTGGTTTTGGTAGTTTCCTCAAACCATTTCACTTATATTTTAATAATAGTAGGAATTAATTTCATAATAAAATTTTTCCTAAAACAATTCTTTTAAAAGCTTTTTCAATTCTTTAAATGACTCTGTTGCACTACAACCATTTTAAATAATTTTTTCAAAATTCCAGAAAAATTATGAGGGGTCATGTGATGCCTACAGAGCACTTTTATGCAAAAACCCAACTTGATCTTTTGGAAAGTTTGAGCAAAACAATCTCTTTTCATTTCTGTCCATTTTCTAGGTTGTAACTACAACCCCAATTTTTTCTTGCCCCAAAAATCCTGAAATTTTTCCCACTTACAGTCCTTCCAATCAAACCCTTAACTCCAGAAGCAGCCCTATATGAATTTTGTAAGGCCACCAAATAACTTCCTGTAGTTTCTATCCAGAAATGAATTTCAGTAAAACTCTCACTAGAAAGAATCTCTTTTTGCTAAACCAACTCCACCATCCTCTCTTCCATCTAAGGAGACATCATCCTGTCAAATTTCACAGCCAACAAAACCATCTAGATAGCTTTGGCATTCTCTCAAACAGGTGTTGTGCATGGCAGAAATTGGCTAAGTTTTGAACTTGCTTTTGGCACTGACTCCGTTGGAGAAACCCCTGAGTCCACCATCTGTATCATCCCAAGAAATGCCACCCTGGTAAATCTCAGCCATTTTGTCTCGGTCTAGCCTTAGGAACGCGAGCGTGGCCACTCTCTGGTCACCACGGTGCAGAGCGCCCGAACGACAGGCGTCGACACTGAGCTCCGGCCACTGCCCCGCTGCCTCCCCCACACTAGAACCACCCCAGAAGGCTTCAGTAGCATACATAGCACCTCACCAACACCCCCTTCGTCCTCTAGTACCACACACCGCCGACCTGCGCTGCCGTTGCCACGATCAACTCGGGTACGGCACCGGCCATGGCACCTGGCACTACTAGAAAAACGGCTATAGCTAATATGGACATTAATGGCGCACCATTTATGTGGTGCGCCACTGCTATATAGCAGTGGCGCACCAGATATAGGTACGCCATTAATGGCCATATTACTAATGGCGCACCACACCCACGGTGCGCCACTACTAACAATTTTTTTTTCAAAACTAGTAATGGCGCACCAGGGGAAAGTGCGCCATTACTAGTTTTAACTAGTAATGGCGCACCACACCCTTTGTGCGCCACTACTAACAATTTTTTTTTTTCAAAACTAGTAATGGCGCACCTGCGGATAGTGCGCCATTACTAGTTTTAACTAGTAATGACGCACCACACCCACGGTGCGCCACTACTAACAATTTTTTTTTTCAAAACTAGTAATGGCGCACCATACACCAGGTGCGCCATTAGTAACCCTGGTTACCAATGGCGCATTCTTAGGAGGTGCGCCATTGGTAACCTGAGAGCAGCTAGATATTTTGGACAGCCACCTACCACACTCACTTTCCCCACTTCATTCTCTCCAGCTCTACCAAGCTTGGTCTCGGCTGCCTCCTCCTCCTCACCTCATTTGCACCATAGATTCACCCAAATTAAGTGGTTAAATTTCCTTTTTTTGATAGGTAAGTAAGGGGAAAGCTTTCTTTATGTTCTAGATCTACTTTTTTCTCCCTCCAACAACATGCACACTTTTTATGGCCTAGATCTACGTATGTTTGTGGTGTTGCATATGTTTGTGTTTGGAGGTACCGGTATTTGAAATGCGATAGTTGCCAATATTTTGCCGGAATGTTGATTCATTTCCGTTTCGGCGAGAATTTGGCACTATGCATTCTTTTTGGTCCTATTTTTAGGCAAAGTCATGCAATTTTTTTTTTTTGGGTTCTAAAATATCGTTTTGCTCTACCCCGCAGGCGACCATGGTCTGCACGATGACCGAAGGCATCGTGAATAGGTTTTTGAGCTCCGCGAAGGCCGAGATGCTTCAAAAGAACGAGACGGAGATAAGATGTCTGTGTCGAAGATGCAAGCTGAGGAGCCTTATGGACCCGGATTCCAGACAGGTGCGGGACCACCTGCTCATGCGTGGTTTCATGGATGGCTATCGGTGGCAAGGTGATGAAGATGATTATGAAAGTGTCCATGGGGGTCGGGCAAGAAATAAGGAAGGGCAGCAAGACAATAGCGGCGAGGGCGGGCAGAAGACGAAGAATCTCCAGGACATGATCATGAAGTAGATGCAGGACACAGTCATCATGTAGAAGATGCCGGACATGATGATGAGGAAGATCAAGATGAAGGGCATGATCATGAAGATGAAGATGCCGGAGCAGACGACGATGGACCATCGATGGGCTGGGTGCAGGACCCTCATATTCAAGAGCTGCTTCTCAAGCAGACGGGTAACACAAGAGCTGCCGCCCGAGAGAAAGCCAAGCTGGATCAACTGGAGATAGCTGTGGTTACTCCATTGTATGAAGGATGCAGGCCCGAGGATACCCGCCTGAAAGTAACGCTCATGGCTCTGGAGATGAAGGCAAAACACAAAATGACCGACGCATGCTTCGACGAGAACATGTCATTCTGGCACGAACGTCTTCCCAAGGGGAACAAGTGCTCAACCAGTTTCAAGGAGGCGAAGAAAATCGTGTGTCCTCTGGATTTACCGCACGTGAAATACCATGTGTGCATGAACGATTGCATCATTTATCGGGACGAGCACGTGGAGTCTACCATATGTCCGGTGTGCGGCGTCACTCGATACAAGAAGAGGAAGAAAGCTCCTCGAAAAGTGGTGTGGTACTTTCCGATCACTCCTCGTCTGCAGCGGTATTTCGCAGACCCTAAGCTAGCAAAGCTCCTGCGTTGGCACGCGGATAGGGAGGAGAAGAAGCGAGAAGATGACGGAAATGATCCGGAGATAAATAAAAAAGACAAGATGCTGAGTCACCCTAAGGATGCGAGCCAGTGGCAAGCGTTGAACTTCGAACACCCAGAATTTGGGGGCGATCCAAGGAACATCGTGCTGGGCGCAAGCACCGATGGAGTCAATCCATTTGGCAGCCAGAGAAGCACACATAGCACCTGGCCTGTGTTCGTGTGGATGTACAACCTTCCCCCCTGGGTGTGCATGAAGAGGAAGTACATTCACATGAGTATGCTAATTGAAGGGCCGAAACAACCAGGGAACGACATCAATCTGTATCTGGGGCGGCTGAAAGAGGAGCTAGACACGCTGTGGAAAACGCCAGCCAATACGTGGGACGCCACAGCGAAAGAATATTTCCCTAGGAGAGCTGCACTGCTCACGATGGTGCACGACTATCTCGGTTACGGATATGCCGCGGGGCAGGTGGTCCACGGATTTTGTGCATGCGTCAGGTGCATGGATGACACAACGTATCGCCAGCTAGATAGAGATCCCGGGTCATCGAAAACCGTGTTCATGGGACATCGAAGGTGGCTTCGCGATGATGACGCATGGAGAAAACGCAAGGATCTGTTCGATGGTGAAACCGAACCCCGAAGACGCCCGCATACGAGGAGCGGCGAGGAAATAGATGAGCTGTTGAAAAATTGGAAATAGTGCCCACCACCGGGAAAGAAGCGAAAGGCGCCAGAGCCACTGCTGAAGGTATGGAAAACGAGGTCGGTTTTCTGGGACTTGCCGTACTGGAAGATCCTCCGTGTGCCTCACAGCCTTGATGTCATGCATATCACGAAGAACGTGTGCGAGAGTCTGCTTGGTACCCTGCTCAACATGCCAGAGAGGACCAAAGATGGGCCAAAAGCAAGGGCAGACTTGCAATCAATGGGCATCAGGGAGGAGCTTCACGCAAAACGCCCTAATGATGATGATGAGGCGAAGGACACGGAAAGTCGTCGCAAAGGCAAAAAGGCCAAGAAGATCGAATACGACTACCCTCCCGCATGCTTCACTCTAAGTCAGGAGGATATCGAGCAGTTTTTCACCTGCCTCGTAGGAGTAAAACTTCCTTACGGTTACGCGGGGAAGATAAGCAGATACCTAGACTCAGCGAAGCAGAAGTTCAGCGGGATGAAGTCTCACGACTGTCACGTGCTGATGACGCAGATACTTCCAGTTGCAATCCGTGGGATCATGGACGCGCACGTCTGTGAAATGCTATTTGGCCTATGCAACTTTTTCGACGTCATCTCTCGGAAGTCGGTTGGCGTGAGGCAACTCAGAAGGCTACAGGAAGAGATCGTGGTGATACTATGCGAGCTTGAGATGTACTTCCCGCCCGCATTCTTTGACGTTATGGTGCATCTGCTGGTCCATATCGTGGAGGATATCATCCAACTCGGGCCGATGTTCCTGCACAGCATGATGCCGTTCGAAAGGATGAATGGTGTCATCAAAGGATACGTTCGCAACAGGGCACGTCCAGATGGAAGCATAGCCAAGGGCTTTCTGACCGAAGAGTGCATCTCCTACTGCACGAATTATCTAGGCATCGAGAACCCTGTTGGTCTGCCCGTCAACAGGCACCTCGGCAGGCTCGCTGGATGGGGTCACCGCAAGGGTCGCCGCGAAATGCATGTCGACTTCAAGGGTCGACTCGCCGACTTTGAAAGAGCAAACCTAGTCGCGCTACAACACATAGACGTGGTCGATCCTTGGGTGTTAGAACACAAAACCTTTATTGAGAAGACGTACAATGACCGAGGCCAACAGAGGACGGACGGAGATATAATCAAAGAGCACAACTCATGTTTCACGCGTTGGTTCAAGGACAAGCTTCTGTCGTACCCTTTACATGAGGATTCTTCCGCGGAAGAAAAACTCATATTCGCCTTGTCACAGGGCGCCGAGCACAACCTGATGACCTATGAGGCGTACGATATCAACGGCTACACATTCTACACCGAGGAAAAGGACATGAAGAGCGATGATTATCAGAACTCCGGGGTAATGATGCAATCCTACACCGGTAACGACAAGGACAGATACTACGGAAGGATCGAGGAGATCTGGGAGCTGAGCTACGCTGGAGAGAAGGTCCCGATGTTCCGTGTCAGATGGGCCAAGAGCGTCCTAAAAGAAGACCAGTATTTCACCGCCATGGTTATACCCGAAGCCAAATCCAAGACCGCGGGCGCAAACGTCACCGCAAAAAATGAGCCATGGGTACTGGCTTCCCAAGTGGACCAATGCTTCTTCATTACCGACCCGTCAAAGCCCAGTCGTGTTGTCGTGAGGAGAGGCAAAAGGAAGATCATCGGAATGGATGGAGTCGCCAATGAGCAAGACTTCGACAAGTACGGTGACCCGAAGATGGAACATGACGACGACGATGAAGTACCATACACCACAAGAAGAAGTAGGACCACCCTACCTAAAGGACGTCCGTTCAAGAGAAGAACTCCATTTGCGAAAAAGAAGGGCAAGAAGATTGTGAAAAGATAGCTAAGATCGATTGTATTTAAATTGTAGTCTTCATTTCTTGATTGTATTTCGACATATGGAAATGGCATTTCTTCTGTTCTAGTCCTCTATCCAGTAACCTATTTGTTCAAAATAGTGGGGATTAATGTTGTCTGTACTTACCTTCCTTTAATATTTTGTAACTTCTCCATCACCAAGTTGAAGTATCAACCACTTTCTTCTTGGATTTGGAGTTTTTGTTCTTCTCCCTCTTGTTTTGTTGCAAATCATCATTTACAGGCACCTTGGGCTTCTTTGTGTTTTCTTCTGGTATTTTAATTGTTTTTATTTATGTTTATTCTGGTAAAAAAAAGTTATTAATAGCGCACCAGGAGAAGGTGCGCCATTGCTATCAAGGTATTTATGGCGCACCCCTAGGAGGTGCGCCATTGATATACCAATTTTTATTTATGTTTATTCTGGTATTTTATTTTTCAGTGTTCCTTTTCCTGCTTAAATTTGCAAACATTTTTTGAAAATGCGAACATTTTTCTAACTCACAAAAAGTATTGAATTTGTTAATATTTTTTGAACTCATGAATATTTTTAAATTTCATGGGCACTTTTTGAATTCGTGAATATTTTTTCAAATTTGATGATATTTTTTCATATTCATAAATGTTTTACCAATTCACAAATGTTTTGCAACGCAAGTATTTGAAAATTAGTAATAACTACTTATATCGTAACATTTTAAAATTTATGGTCATTTTCTAAAAAATTATTACATGCAACTAAAAATCCAAAAAAAAAGATAGTAATGGCGCACCAGGAGAAGGTGCGCCATTGCTATCACGATGTTTATGGCGCACCCCTAGAAGGTGCGCCATTGGTATATGTATTTTCATGGCGCACCCCTAAAAGGTGCGCCATTGCTAACCCTCCCCCCACTCCCACTTGCTCCCCTCTCCCTCTGGCCTCTCTCCCTCCCTCGCCAGATCCACGCGCCCTACTCTCCCTTTGGATCGAGCACGCCGCCGTCCGCCCGCGCCCGCTCCACCGCCGCCGGCATTGCGAGGTGCGCGCGCCCCACCTAACCCGACGACCCCCACGGGAGCACGCCGCCGTCCGCCCGCGCCCGCTCCACCGCCGCCGGCATTGCGAGGTGCGCGCGCGAGCCGACCGTCCTCCCCTCTCCTCCTCTCCCCGGCCGTGCTCTCCCTCCCTCTCGCCCGCTGCTCACGCCCCTCCCTCGTCCCTGCAGGAGCGTGAACCCGAGGAGCTGCACAGCACCGGATCCACCTCGTCTTCTTCCTCGGGTCGTCGCCATCTTCCTCAACTCCGGCCACCTCTGCAGCTACTAAGCTCTCGCAGGGCCTCCTTGCGCCTCCCCGATGAGCTCCGCCTCCTCTCCCCTCTTCCTTCTTGGCGACCTCGCTCCCGGGCTCCGCTGCCTCATACCTAGCACAAATTATGGATGAATTTCTCTGCTGCTCTAGTAATTGTGTTTATAAGTCATGGCTCATGGATGTGCAATGCAACTTAGCTTCTGAAAAGTGTTTGATTGGGGTGGTTTAGGGAGAATATGTGTGTAATTTGTGTTGATAAGATAAGCTGATCGATGTGGTCTTCAAAGTTGTAGTCTTTTTCTTTTGATGTTGGTTCAGTTCAAGATGCTATCATGTGCTAGATTTGATAAAAAGAGTTTAGAAAGTAACAATGCGTGATCAAACTAGCTATTAGGGTCTTAGTTCATTTCAAGCTGATGTTGTACTACTTTAAACAATGGAAACAATATTAAAAGTGTTGAAACAGAATCAAATTCAAACTTATAATAGTGCTACATAGTAGGATATGAACATATGCACCACCGCAAAATAATACACTGGACTGCTATTCTTGCCTAACATTTTCACTGAAGAATTCACCTGGCTGGTCTTTTATATCTTGGAGATCGTCGCATGCAGTCTTACTTAGTTACCTGGTACTCATGTTATTTCAGTGGCTGAATGCAGTTATCAGGGCTATACTTTGGACCTTGTTGGTGCCTTTCCCAAGCCAGCATGTCAAATAAAATACCAAATCATGGTTCAAAAATTAATACCAACCATGGTAAATAATGCAGAAACCTGCACTATTTTTTCTTGAGAGAACCAAACCCAAAGTGCATGCTATAAAAACTGTATTCACTGTTGCTGCTGTACTACTTGTGATGATGCTGCTGCTGTACTACTTTTGATGCTGCTGCTACTGTAGAGTTGATCATTATATTCACTTAATTTTGTCAACTTGTGATGCTGTTGCTACTGTAGATCTTCTGAACTTGTGATCTTCTGAAATGACCCCTTTCTCCTGAAATGTTGATTAATTTCCGTTTCGGTTGAGAATGGGGCACTCCTAGGTCAAGAAAATTAGCAAAGGTCATGCCCAATTTTCTTGACCTAGAAGATGCCCGATTCTCAACCGAAACAAAAATTAATCAACATTTATAGTTTGACCTAGAAGATGCCCAATTTGTTAACTCTAGTAGTGTACTCCTGTTAAATGCAGTCTAGTTACTCCTGTTGTTCAGATTCACGATGTAAGCTCCTGTTAAATGTTTGTCTAAAAGAGAATAGCTTTGCGATGGAAGATCAATCCCTTTTAAGACATCAACAATTTTACTCCTTGGCAGGAAAGGGGTTTTATCGGTATTATCATAAAAGTTAATCCTAACAAAACTCCCATCATTAGAATTAATAAGGGGACCTCCAATAGCAACCTAGTACACCAAAAATATAAGACTGAGTTAGGTTACAGGGAGAAGTACAGGGAGAAGTTGCGCAATGCCAAAGACATAGCTGTTTACAGTATGCGCTTTAATATAGGAGTAGTAAATTAAGGAGAAATTTCAGATTGTTTTTTTTAAGAATACCAAGTTCAGATAGATAGATTCTGATGCAAGCATCTATATAAATGCAAGAAAATAACAATCACAAGTGTACCTTCTTGATTTTGCAAGTGGACAACTGAAGGTCTCCACAGTCAAGTTCAGTAGGCTTTTTTCCTAGACTGCATTTAAGAAATAACTTTAGTAGCCTTTTTTCCTATTTAGAGCGAACATGGCCAACAACGATGAGGCCGGCGGTTCGGGCAAGGCATTCTGGGAGCTGTCCCAGGAGATGGAGGAAGAACCTCACCGCTATGAGGACGCTGCGGAAGACACCGATCCCGACTACACAACCCCTAGTGGCGTCGGGGATGACACCACTGATGGTGCCGCCGAGGATGCCACTACTGATGATGGCAGCGCACACACAGATGGCAGCCAAACGAAGAGGCAACGGAAGGACCGGCGCCCGAATGTGCTCAGCACCGTCAAGGAGGAATTTACTGAAGTGTCCTCCAGTGGGCATCCAACGGCGCCCAAAGAATTAGTCAGTGGGTAGGCGGGACAACTTGGGTGCATTCTCCGGAGCACCGTCTCGATCAACACCGAGAACCTAAGGCATCGTGACCGAGGGAATTTGTGCAACCTCCTCTTCACGAAGCTGCATGAACGATACAAGTTCCCCGGTGACTTCGCAAACACACGCCTCTCAGGGAATAAAGTGAACAGTGCCGCCCTCACGAAGATGAGCACGGCCCTGGCTACTTGGAGAGCCGCGGTGAAGAGAAGGATTCTAAGAGGTGATAGTTATGAGAAGATCAAGGAGACAAATCCTTTGATCAGCGAAGCTGACTACCGGGAGTTCAAGATCAAGTGCGAGAGCAACGCATCTGCGGAATCAAGTCAGTGGGGGAAAGATATGCGGGACTTGAACTTAGAGGTCCACAAACTCGGTCCCGGCGGTTACAGAGTGGCGGAACCTATATGGGACAAGGAGGACGTGGAGCGTGCCGAGCAAGGCCTACCGCCCCTCTTCGATAAATACCGTGACAAGCAGACCGGGAACTATGTCAGGGCCCGGTACAAGGTGGACCCGGTAACAAAGGAGCTTACCACGGATCCGAAGACCAAGGCGCTTGAGCTTGTTCTGGTAAGGAATACACCCCCGCGTAATTAGCTCCATATGGTTGCATTCTAATTAATGAAGCCAAATTTCTAAATGGTTCACGTTCCTTCCGCAGGACACTGAAAGCAGTAGCGCGGGGTCATCTCAGAGCTCCCCTTGGGACACCACTTTAAATAGGGCGTTGAACGTAATGAAACACAAGGATAAGTTCAGTAAGCCGTCGTCAACTGGTCGTGTGGCCGGCAAAGGCTTGTCCACGAAATGGTCGGAATACTATAACACTGGGTGAAAGGAGAGAAAGACCAGCTCGGAAAGCCAGGAGCGCGAGGTTCAAGAACTCAAGGCACAAGTGGTGCGGATTCCGGAGATAGTCGAAGAGCAAGTGCGAGACCAACTAGGAGCGACGATCACCGCCATTATGCCTACCTTGGTTGAGGGGCTGCAGGCGTGGATTGCGGGCAGCCAACAGGGGCCGCCCCCGATTCCCAGCTTCACGGGCAGCAACTCGCACAATGCGCCGGCGCCATTGGTGTCTCCGGCGGAGGCGGCATTCGTGTCTCCGGCGTCGGCGCCGGCATTGGAGCTTAATGCACCCGGGTGTGGGAAGAATACGCCGGCCGACACCTCGGTAGCAAGCGGCCCCTCCGTCACTTGCACGCCCGCCGTTGGCGGTGCCTCGACATTAGCCGAGCTCGACGCCATCACGGTAACTAAGCCTCTCGGCCGATGACTTCATCTCCTTGCCTTTGACTGGGCATCCCTGACGCCCTACATGTTTTCGTAGGGCGCCGCCGACATTCCATGCACTCTCCTGCACTTCGTGGACGGCGAGTTGATCGATGTCGCCAAGGCCAGAATCGTTCAACCGGGCAACCGCGTGTTCCACGGTAATCTGATGCCACCCACCGTGTATAGGGTTCAACTGGTTCGGGTGCTGCGGGGCTGCGACGACTTGTTACCTCCGTATCGACCCCCTGGGGCTGACGAAGATGATGTGATGACCCTCAGCGCCTGCATAAGCTGGTCCATGCTTTGGCCGAAGAGCCAGATTCGTTTGGGGGCGGGGGACACCACCCCACAGACAACACCGCCAGTCGTGCCGGCGCCAAGCCATGGCAAGACCGCCGCAACGCTCCCGCCGTCAGCTGATCCGGACATGCATATGGCACAGGATCCGGATGACGACGACGGTACATTTACCAACGTCGATAAGTACTTCAACGAACATGGGTACGGTGACGAATTCTTGGGGCCTCCTTCTCAAGAACCCAACCCTGCAAAAGACGATCGCGATCTAGCTGGTACCGCGGAGAAACCCAATTGCAATAGGCGTCATCTGGCGTTCAGTTCTCAGGAGACGCCTCCAGCTGCCGCCTTCATCGAGCCTCAGATAGTAGAGGTGCGAAATATTATCAGCCCCAACACACTCAAGAAGGTGGTCTCTGAGCAGAACTCGATCCCATTACAGCAGAAGAAGCAGAAGGGACGGAAAAGAAAAAATAACAAGGGTGCGAGCCAGCCGGCACCGAGTACGATCCGTGCTCAGGACGGGCCACCTTCACCTAAGGATATCTCAAGGAGGGTGCATGTGGCGGGTAGGCCGATGCTACCGACTAATCTGCTCAATGCTGCAACCGGTGCTATGCGGAGTCTGCATGACAGTGTTCTTTCTATGGAGAAGCAGCGTCTCTCCGAGAATGATGTGGCATACCCGGTTTTTGTGGCCAAGGTGCCAGAGGGCAAGGGCTTTGTCGATAGCACCATCGGGGGTATGATCGTCTTGCAGTTTGATGACATCTTCGCTATGTTTAACCTTCATCCGCTGCACTACACCTTCATTCGGCTATTTTCGCTCAGTATGGAGATGTGGATCATTAGAGACAAGACCCCAGACATCGTGATAGTCGACCCCTTCTACATGCGTGGCAAGATCTTGGGCAGCGCTGGGGACCGGTAAGTCGCGAGTTCATACCTCGAAGGCGTCATTCTGGCGAACCCAGATAAGGATAACTTCCTTGTGCCTTACTCTCCCGAGTAAGTCATCCCCTCACCGCCCCATAACATATGATTTCTTAGATTTTGATCGTTCTTTTTTTTTTTCTAACATTCCGTGTTTTGTGCAGTGACACACATTGCACACTCATCCTCTTAAGCCCGAAATATTCCATGGCCAGGTATTTCGACTCGGACCGTCAGTCGAAGAAAGACTACACAAATATCAAGAAAGTTCTTGATGATGCTCTCCCCGGCTACGCCAAATCTGGAGGCACCTTCAGGAGGCCAATTTGTAGGTACGGCAAGCACGTGTTCACCCACGTAACGACGTTCCCCTGCGTCAAGCAGCCACCTAGCGGTCAGAAGGATGCCTACTACGCCCTCCATCACATGCGGACGATCGTACGGGACCATAATCACCTTCTGCTACCAACTAATCTCAAAGATTGGGCCGCACGCTTGTCGGCAATCCAGGACGCGGACATCAGACAAGAATTCTTTCACATCCAGTCGGAGTTTGCGGAAATCATCTATCAAGATGTCCTTCATACCTCGGGGCAGTTCTACCTCAAATATCAACCGTTCAACAGTGAAATAGAAACAACGCTACAAATGCAGGCTGACAACGATCGCGATTTCATGACCATCACGAAAGACGGTGACTTCATCCACGCTCCGGTCCCTGAGTCGAGTCGAAAGTAATGATGCTATGTAGTTCTGAAATATCGATTAGCTCATGTTGTAATTAAACTTTAATGAACTTGTATGTCTCTTTAGTTTGGACAGTCGTTCAACTTATATCTAATTGATGCTATTTATTAGTAGGACCATGAATCGTGCTATTAATGTGTTGCTTTTCTCTTCCGATCCTTTTGTTGCATACTTATATATTGTCTGTGAATTGCTACTAACGTTTTGTTTGTCTAGTGCATAGAGATGACGTCGTATGTCGTGTACAAGGGTAAGGTTCCCGGAGTCTACGACGACTGGGAGGAGTGTCGGAGACAGGTTCACCATTTCAGCGGTAACAGTTACAAAGGGTACACCACTAGGGCGGAGGCGGAAGCTAGATACGCGCGCTATCTTGCGGGAGAGAGGAGGGAGCGGAGGAGGAACCGGATGAAGACCAGTTTCATCGCGATGATGCTCATCGTGACCGCAGCTCTCTTCTATGTGATGGTAGTTTAGATGATCGATATCGACTTTGTAATGTGACGACAAACTCGGCTAATATATATGATGAACTTTGCTAATGTCTCGAGACCTAAACTTGGCTAATGTTTGAACTTTGTTCGCTATTTCGAATTTGGAGACTAATATGATGAATTCTATTGTGTGATGTTTATATTCTGTGCTGTGTAACGTATTTTGTAACCTGTGCAAATACAAGATATTTTGTAACCTGTGCAAATACCAGAAAAGCAAAAAATAATAATTCCTAATATTCATAGTAGTGGCGCACCATATTGAGCATTAGTGGCGCACCGAGGCTAAATACCAGTGGCGCATTATGGGGCATAGTAATGGCGCACTTGGGGGCATACGTGAAGGTAAATATGGCCCCCTAGGAGGCATAGTAATGGCGCACTGTTGGACATAGTAATGGCGCACTATGTGGTGCGCCACTATTATCTGGGATACTAATGGCGCACCAGAGGTGCGCCATTACTATTTGTTACTAGTGGCGTGTTAATAGTGGCGCACCTATAGTGCGCCATTAATAGCAAAAACAGGTGCGCCACTAACAGCCTTTTTTCTAGTAGTGTGGCACCACTCTGAAGCCGCCAGCGCGCCCCCTACTAACTCCAGACGGCCAACGTCCTCACCACCCCCGCACCGACCCCCAACGGCCTCACCAACTGCCATGAATGGCCGCCGCCGTTGTATCTTACTCGGTAAGCCACGGACCGACCTCGCTCTCGCTATAAAGCTCCACCCCGAGCTCGTCTCGTTCACCACATCATCTCACTATCCCTCTCAGCTCCCTCCTGGTCGAGTCCCTCAAGCTTCAATGCTCCAATTTCCCCTCACCATCGCTATGGCCTCCGCCTCGGCTCCGGTTGGTTCAACCACCACCGGGCCTCCCTGCTCCACCCAGCCATCATGGCCGACCCTCACCACCACCACGAGGCCCTCTCAAGCCCTAGCTAGCCTCGGGGATGGCCATGGCCTCGCCCCAATCTAACTCCGGACGCCTCCGCGACGCGACGCCATGCTTCGCTCCGGCCACCCCCGGTCCCAACTTCACCACCCACGGGCGCGGAACGGAGCGGCGGATCCATCCCCGCCGTCGCCCGAGGCCACCGTGCCCCTAGTAGCCGGCGCCAGCGAGGCCGGACCTCCTCTGTTTCCCACGTCGGGAGGAAGAAAAGAAGAAGAGGGGAGGAGAGAGGTAGTGCGTGGGACCCGCACGTCAGCCTCTTAGGGCGCGGGCACCGCCGTTTAAGTGGAGACGGCTTTTCCTAAAATCCATCTTCACGCGGGGAAGGCGTATTCCGAGTAGTGCGCTTTCGACGTCAGCCAGCTCCCGCGCGGCCGAAGCAACTGGGCTCGGCCCAGTGAAGCCGTGCAACTAAATCACGCACAGGGCGCTCCTCAGTCTTTTTCCTTTTCTTTTTTTTAGCTGTACTCAAATAATTCCACAGAACTTAATCCAAATCCAAATTGGATGATTCAAATTTCTAAATACTCCTAAAATCTTGTTTTATTAATCTAACGAGGGTGAACATTTTTTCCTAAGTATTATCTCCGCTGGATCAGTTATATGGTACTTTTAATCATTTATTCCATCTTATAAATTCCATAAATAAATCATATTAACTCCAAATAATTTGTTTCTTTTTCTGTAATTCCTGATATTTCATCTAGTTTATTTTAGTATTTATTCCAAAAAAAAAATTCAAACAACTTTTTAGCACTGTTTTAGCTCTGTGTGGTAATTACAATATATTTGAAAATAGGAAATGGAGGGAAGATAAAAATTTCAAACTTTTGGAGAGCACCCTATAATTCTGCATGCTCAAGGCAAGCATCTTGAACACTTGATATGGTGGATTGCATGGTTATATTGTTTGCAAGAATAAATGAAGTCATACATAGGTTGAGTTCGAATAAAATTTGCACGTATGTAGTGATGGCATGTTTCGTCGTACCATGCATTGTGTGCTTGTCATGACTAACTTGCAGGAGCAGGTATAAGTAAAATACAGTACCGGCAGAAGGGTGACCACGGTGAAGCGTGATCAAGCCTTCTTGGTTATGCATGTTGGAGCATGCAAGGGTTGTGGCCCTGTTGGTATTGCTGTTAAAAGAATACTTTGTTGTGCTAACCACTGCAGGAAATATTTGAGCCACCAGAGTCGACCGTAGATCGAGTCTTGTTCTGGCAACCCCCATACTTGATTCGTGCTGCCACTTGTCCCCGCCACAGGTGGGGTATGGTTTAGTAAGTTGTTAACCCCTTTCCATGCACACACCGTACAGAGGGCCACGATGAGGGTTTCCACGGCCGTGGACTAAATCCTGTCATCGGGTCAGGGGCATGGGTGTTACCGGCTAGCCGAGAGGGGGTGCCCCCTTGGAATCCGTGCGTATTATTAGTGATCCCATGCTACTCGAGATTGTTGTCTCCCCGACTTAGAGTTTTTCTGAAACGATGCTTTGGGTGATTCCTGGCATCCGGACGGTTAATCTGGTGTGTGCTGGTCAGGTGTGTTTTCAACCAAAAGACCATAATTGGAATTATTCAGTGTCACGGTACTGACTAAAGAAATCCTTTACTTGTGGGTAATGAGTACACCCTCTGCAGAGTTTAAACCTACTCGAATAGCCATGTCCGCGGTTAAGGACTACAGTCTGGGTTGGTCATGTGTTGGTCTCCGGAGGAAGATAATTAAGTTGTGCCTGAATTATTTTCCAGAAATAATTATTGTCACCCTGATGCTACCATGAATATTTTGCTATGCATATTAATATTATTGAGGTTATGCATATTATTGTGGACTAACCCGTTTCTCTTATTTTATTTTTCCTGAGTGTCTCAGGGGCTGGCTAGACTACCCCGGGCATTCGGTTTTATTTTCAAGACTGACCGTGGCGTCACTTTTTGACACCCGACTGGCATTTCTTTTTAAGACCTCTCCGTGGCGTCCCTCGAGTTCTCAGGCAGTCTATCACACCACTACTCTTGCGGAAACCCGATTGGCATTTCTTTTCAAGACCTCTTCGTGGTGTCCCTCGAGTTCTCAGGCGGTCTATCACGCCACTACTCTTGTGGACATCCGATTGGCATTTCTTTTCAAGACCTCTCGTGGCGTCGCTTGGATTCTCGGGCGGTCCTGTCTCGCCCGAATTTCCTTTTAGACACCCGACTGGTATTTCTCTTATTTTTCTTCTGGAATCTCGGGCAGTCCTGTCTCGCCCTACTCTCCAATAACTTTCATTGTTTGTCTTTAACATTTCATATTTTTCTATTGTTCTGCACATGCTAATATTTTTATTATGCCATGATTTAATTCCTGTCAGCATGCCTTAAATATAGTCCAGCATGAGCATACGCATATAGTTTGGTTCATCATGATCATATAATTTAATTGCTGCATTCGGTATATGTTTTGTTCATGATGTTTGCGAGTACATTCCAACGTACTCACAGGCTTGTCCCTGGCTATTTACTTGGTCAGGTCAGGAGTTCTACGTGGGGTACCACCGCGACATCCGTGCGAAGCCTAGGTCAGCAGCCAAGCGGGATAGGAATTATCCAAGTTAGCCGTTCTTGTGAGAATAGAGCCCTTCGATGTTGAAGACCCACAAGTCACCTCCATCATCCATCACCAGAATCGTTGTTGCATCATTAGACCTTTATGGACTTGTAACCAATTCTTGTAATTGCTTGGTAATCTATAACAAGGATGTGTCCACCAGTAACGGTAATCCTGGGCTGGTGATGAAACGAGGGGTTAATTTCTGGGATACCGTGTCCTGGCCCCGATAGCCTTGGTATCAGAGCCAGGCTGACCACTGGCTAATCCTATCTTAGCCTGGTCGCTATCCCTAGGTCTCCACACCATCCACACCCTTCTGTGTCCATAGTCAAGCCGTCCTATCCGATAGCCTGCAGTGGCTAGCCGACACCTTTTAGCAGTCGGTTTCCAACCTATCTCCCTAACCGACAACCACAGTAATACGTCACATTTTGTGATTTATATCTGCGACATTGATTCAACCACTCTAGAACTGAGCTGATACCCAGAATCGTACCCATGCTGATATATGTTTCCTAGCCTAGGCACTATATAGGAGACCACTCTCGTAACCAAAATCAGCATTCCTCACTTTGTACACTGCGTCCACCACCATTTCCCCCATGTCGTGCCTTGGGATTCATCTGAGAACCCCAGATGCAACCCCGGGCAGTTTTGTCAAGATATTGTGGGATTTCACCCGCAACACTCTTGGTTCCACTCAACCACCCCAGTACGAGCTGTTCAAATCGAGGATCAACCACAACGCCTCAAAATATTGGGCAGCCACGCACATCCCACCAGTAGACCCAAACCAAGGCCCTACAAGTGTCGTCTTCATCGGGAAATCTATGCCAACTTCAGAAATGGCTATAGAAGTTGCTGCCTATGAAGCAATTACCCGTCTCCGGTTCACAGTGCCTCGTGCCAGCGAAATGGGGTATTACTACTTCTCGAGCCGCGCAGCACCCGGAGAAGAAGCATCTTTCCCCTGCAGACAATCAGAGAGAGATCCAATGCTAGCCAACCTTGTTCAATATGTCATCGCACAAGAGCGTTTGACCCAGCAAGTGATGGACTTCCTCCAGACTCTTGCTGTTCTCAATCCTCAGATCGCCATCGGCGGACCACTGTTGCCAGACCAAGGAGGGAACGTTCTTCGACTACTCCATCCACTTTCTCCGGGGGAAGAAGAATGTGTTCCAATGCTGGGGATATTTTCTCAGGACCCTATCGATTTTACCTTTGCACCATAGAGACCAGGGTTGTGTTCGTTAGTCTAACGTTTAATTGCATGATTTGATATCTGTGTTGCATCTTAGGGATTTACCCTATGAGTGAATTGTTTGGTTGCAGTTGCGTAAGAGTAATTCTGTTACCATAGCTTATAATTGATTTTTTTTTCCTTAACAAATCTCGGGCTGAAATTTTATTAAGGACCACTGCGACTAATAATTTTTGCAAACACAGAATTAATTCACGCACCGCCACGACGTCCGGCTTGCAGCCACACTCACTCCACTACATGCACTAAGTGCAGAACCACGCACCTAACCACTTGCCTCACTAGCACACCACAACTTCCCAAGGGAAAGGGTGTGGGTAATTATTTCCAACAAGACATATTGCCAACACACTAGCACCCACTCATACCCGACACCGATGCCTAGTCCTCATGGCCACCGGCGCCGCGGAGAGCCACCACTCGAGCAGCAGCATCACGGCGATCATCTTGGATCATCACGCATAGGAGCAGCGAGAACCCGAGCAACGCCGCCACCGCTCCGGACATGAGAATCGTAAACCACCCCGGAAGAACGTCCTCCATTGGAGCCTCATCCGAGCTCCTGCGATCAGAAAAGGAGGGGGAAGAAGAAGTGAGGCAAGGTATGATGAAGAAGAGAGTAACACTGTGTTCGATTTTATAGCCCGAGCTCGGTGTACCATGAGCGAAGTCCACCAGCGCCGCTCGCCACTCGATCGTCGGTGTTCGGAGGCGAACCCGCGAGCAGTGCCGACAAGGTGCTGGCCCGCGAGGTGGGTGCACGCTGCACCGGCAGCTAGCACGCTGCGCACTACCATAGTACGGCCCTAGATACCCTACGCGCTAGACGCCGCAGGTGGAAAAAGCGCGCGAGAGGGAGAAGGAGAAGAGAGCCGAAGGAAGAAGAAGAGACTGATAGTGGGCCCTGGGTCCACCTATCAGTCAGATAGAGCACTATGCACTGGAGTACGGCAAGCGAAATTTTGGAAATTATACTTTGTCCAAATTTGTTGTAATAGTCACAGTAGAACCACAACACTAGTGCCTCGCTGTAGTTACACCAATTATTAGGAGCCCACATCAACTGTGCCTAAATAGGTTATTTTAAATGGCTCAGAAAAAAAATTCTCCTCAAAAGGTGGGTTTTAATTTTTGGTGACCACCTAACAAATCTCGAGGACGAGATTTTCTAAAGGGGGGTAGAGTTTGCAACACCCCAAAAATTTAGTCATATTTTTATTTGGCCAGAAATAAAATTTTGAATTATACTAGGTCTTTCATTAATTTCAGAACCTTTTCTGTTTTCTGATTTCCAAAATTCTTCCCTCCATATAGAAATTTTTGGTAATAATATTGTGGTTTTGGTAGTTTTCTCAAACCATTTCACTTATATTTTAAAAATAGTAGGAATTAATTTCATAATAAAATTTTGCCCAAAACGATTCTTTTAAAAGCTTTTTCAATTCTTTAAATGACTCTGTTGCACTACAACCATTTTAAATAATTCTTTCAAAATTCCACAAAAATTATGAGGGGTCATGTGATGCTTACAGATCACTTTAATGCGAAAACACAACTTGGTCTTTTTGAAATTTTGAGCAAAACAATCTCTTTTCATTTCTGTCCATTTTCTAGGTTATAACTACAACCCCAATTTTCCTTGCCCCAAAAATCCTGAAATTTTTCCCACTTACAGTCCTTCCAATCAAACCCTTAACTCCAGAAGCTCAGCCCTATATGAATTTTGTAAGGCCACCAAATAACCTCCTGTAGTTTCTATCCAGAAATGAATTTCAGTAAAACTTGCACTAGAAAGTATCTCTTTTTGCTAAACCAACTCCACCATCCTCTCTTCCATCTAAGGAGACATCACCTGTCAAATTTCACAGCCAACAAAACCATCTAGATAGCTTTGGCATTCTCTCAAACAGGTGTTGTGCATGGCAGAAATTGGCTAAGTTTTGAACTTGCTTTTGGCACTGACTCCGTTGGAGAAACCCCTGAGTCCACCATCTGTATCATCCCAAGAAATGCCACCCCGGTAAATCTCAGCCATTTTGGCTCGGTCTAGCCTTAGGAACGCGAGCGTGGCCACTCTCTGGTCACCAAGGCGCAGAGCGCCCGAACGACAGGCGTCGGCACCGAGCTCCGGCCACTGCCCCGCTGCCTCCCCCACACTAGAACCACCCCAGAAGGCTTCAGTAGCAAGCATAGCACCTCACCAACCCCCCCTTCGTCCTCTTGTACCACACACCGCCGACCTGCGCTGCCGTTGCCGCGATCAACTCGGGTACGACACCGGCCATGGCACCTGGCACCACTCTGAAGCCGCCAGCGCGCCCCCTACTAACTCCAGACAGCGAACGTCCTCACCACCCCCGCACCGACCCCCAACGGCCTCACCAACCACCATGAATGGCCGCCCCCGTCGTATCTTACTCGGTAAGCCATGGACCGACCTCACTCTCGCTATAAAGCTCCACCCCAAGCTTGTCTCGTTCAACACATCATCTCACTATCCCTCTCAGCTCCCTCCTGGTCGAGTCCCTCAAGCTTCAGTGCTCCAATTTCCCCTCACCGTCGCCATGGCCTCTGCCTCGGCTCCGGTTGGTTCGACCACCACCGGGCCTCCCTGCTCCACCCAGCCATCATGGCCGACCCTCACCACCACCACGAGACCCTCTCAAGCCCTAGCTAGCCTCGAGGATGGCCATGGCCTCGCCCCGATCTAACTCCGGTCGCCTCCGCGCCGCGAGGCTATGCTCCGCTCCGGCCACCCCCGGTCCCAACTTCACCACCCACGAGCGCGGAACGGAGGGGCGGATCCATCCCCGCCGTCGCCCGAGGCCACCGTGCCCCCAGTCTCCAACGCCAGCGAGGCCGGACCTCCTCTATTTCCCACGTCGGGAGGAAGAAAAGAAGAAGAGGGGAGGAGAGAGCGAGTGCGTGGGACCCGCACGTCAGCCTCTCAGGTCGCGGGCCCCGCCGTTTAAGTGGAGACGGCTTTTCCTAAAATCCGTCTTCACGCGGGGAAGGCGTATTCCGAGTAGTGCGCTTTCGACGTTAGCCAGCTCCCACGCGGCCGAAGAAACTGGGCTCGGCCCAGTGACGCCGTGAAACTAAATCGCGCACCGGGCGCTCCTCAGCCTTTTTCCTTTTTTTTCAGCTAGACTGAAATAATACCACAAAACTCAATCCAAATCCAAATTGGATGATTCAAATTTTTAAATACTCCTAAAATCTTTTTTTATTAATATAACTAGGGTGAACATTTTTTCCTAAGTTTTATCTCCGCTGGATCAATTATATGGTACTTTTAATCATTTATTCCATCATATAAATTCCATAAATAAATCATATTAACTCCAAATAATTTGTTTCTTTTTCTGTAATTCCTGATATTTCATCTAGTTTATTTTAGTATTTATTCCAAAAAAAATCAAACAACTTTTTAGCACTGTTTTAGCTCTGTGTGGTAATTACAATATTTTTGAAAATAGGAAATGGAGGGAAGATAAAATTTTCAAACTTTTGGAGAGCACCCAATAATTCTGCATGCTCAAGGCAAGCATCTTGAACACTTGATATGGTGGATTGCATGGTTATATTGTTTGCAAGAATAAATGAAGTCATACATAGGTTGAGTTCGAATAAAATTTGCACATATGTAGTGATGGCATGTTTCCTCATACCATGCATCCTTTGCTTGTCATGAATAACTTGCAGGAGCAGGTATAAGTAAAATACAATACCGGCAGAAGGGTGACCACATTGAAGCGTGATCATGCCTTGTTGGTTATGCATGTTGGAGCATGCAAGCGTTGTGGCCCTATTGGTATTGCTGTTAAAAGAATACTTTGTTGTGCTAACCACTGCAGGAAATATTTGAGCCACCTGAGTCGACCGTAGATTGAGTCTTGTTCCGGTAACCCCCATACTTGATTCGTGCTGCCACTTGTCCCCGCCACAGGTGGGGTATGGTTTAGTAAGTTGTTAACCCCTTTCCATGCACACACCGTACAGAGGGCCACGATGAGGGTTTCCACGGCCATGGGCTAAATCCTGTCATCGGGTCAGGGGGCATGGGTGTTACCGGCTGTAGCTGAGAGGGAGTGCCCCCATGGAATCCGCGCATATTAATAGTGATCCCATGCTACTCGAGATTGTTGTCTCCCCGACTTAGAGTTTTTCTGAAACGATGCTTTGGGTGATTTCTGGCATCCAGACGGTTAATCTGGTGTGTGCTGGTCAGGTGTGTTTTCAACCCAAAGACCGTAATGGGAATTAGTCAGTGTCACGCTACTGACTAAAGAAATCCTTTACTTGTGGGTAAGGAGTACAACCTCTGCAGAGTTTAAACCTATTCGAATAGCCATGTCCGCGGTTAAGGACTACAGTCTGGGTTGGTCAAGTGTCGGTCTTAGTGTCGGTCTCCGGAGGAAGATAATTAAGTTGTGCCTGAATTATTTTGCAGAAATAATTATTGTCACCCTGATGCTACCATGAATATTTTGCTATGCATATTAATATTATTGTGGTTATGCATATTATTGTGGACTAACCCATTTCTCTTATTTTATTTTTCCTGAGTGTCTCAGGGGTTGGCTAGACTACCCCGGGCATTCGGTTTTATTTTCAAGACCGACCGTGGCGTCACATTTTGACACCCGACTGGCATTTCTTTTTAAGACCTCTTCGTGGCGTCCCTCGAGTTCTTTGGCAGTCTATCACGCCACTACTCTTGTGGACACCCGATTGGCATTTCTTTTCAAGACCTCTTCGTGGCATCCCTCGAGTTCTCAGGCGGTCTATCACGCCACTACTCTTGTGGACACCCGATTGGCATTTCTTTTCAAGACCTCTCATGGCGTCGCTTGGATTCTCGGGCGGTCCTGTCTCACCCGAATTTCCTTTTAGACACCTGACTGGCATTTCTCTTATTTTTTTCTGGAATCTCGGGCTGTCCTATCTCGCCCTACTCTCCAATAACATTCATTGTTTTTCTTTAACATTTCATATTTTTCTATTGTTCTGCACATGATAATATTTTTATTATGCCATGATTTAATTCCTGTCAGCATGCCTTAAATATAGTCTAGCATGAGCATATGCATATAGTTTGGTTCATCATGATCATATAATTTAATTGCTGCATTCGGTATATCTTTTGTTCATGATGTTTGCGAGTACATTCCAACGTACTCACAGGCTTGTCCCTGGCTATTTACTTGGCCAGGTCAGGTGTTCTACGTGGGGTACCACCGCGACATCCGTGCGAAGCCTAGGTCAGCAGCCATGCGGGATAGGAATTATCCAGGTCAGCCATTCCTGTGGGGATGGAGCCCTTCGACATTGAAGACCCACAAGTCGCCTCCGTTATCCATCACCAGAATCATTGTTGTATCATTAGACCTTTATGGACTTGTAACCAATTCTTGTAATTGCTTTGTAATCTATAACAAGGACGTGTCCACCAGTAACGGTAATCTTGGACTGGTGATGACATGAGGGGTTAATTTCTGGGATACCGTCTCCCGGCCCCGACAGGGGGGCGGAGGGGATGGGAGGGGGGAACCATGGCTTAGGGACGCGCTTGTCCGAAATATGGGGTAAGTTACGAAAGTAGCCCCACCGATTTGAACTAGGTGGTTCTTTTGGTTCAGGGGTATCACGGGAATTTCGCGTGTCGGGATTTGGCAGGAGGTGGGAGTTTTCGCGCACGTTGTAATTTTGGGATAGCAAGGCGCGGGTTTAGATGGAGGGAATTTTAGGAGCACAACGAGACAAAGAGATATATTACAATTTTGGGATAACAAGGCACGGGTTGAAATTTCTGGACAAGCCTAACGTGTATACTATGGGTGTGTTTGGTTTGTGCCCAAGGTTGCCCCACCAAAGCATTGGCTAGTCAAAATTTTGGTTGCCCATGATTTAGGCAACATTGGCAAGAAAAATGAACTAGAGTTGGCTAGAGTTCATTGGCATGCCAAAAAATTGGCAACCATCCAAACAAAGACCAATCTTTGGGTCATGACCAAAATTTTGGTAAGGTGCACTTTGGCCACAATCCAAACACACCCTATATCAAATCAATCCGCACTTCCCTCGACGAAAAAACAAAAAGAAATCAATTTGCACCACACAACAGAGTCTAGTCCCGTGTACTATACCAAATCAATTCGCACTACAAATGCCATTCAAAACTTTGAATCCATGTTATGCTCAATTAAAATATTTCGCTACGTGTATAATGCATGCAACCTGCTACTCAAATGAATGTTTTAGTGCATTCCAAACGTATATACTACCGCTTCAATATGAACTAAATTTGAATTTGTTTCTCTATTTGAATAAGATCTACAATCATGATTGTTGTCAAGTTAAACCATTTGAATTCGTTTCTCTATTTTAATAAGATCTACAATCATCATTATTGTCAAGTTAAACCATCGTTTGTATATTATCTTCACAGCACACCACATGATTACTGTCGAGTTAGATATGAACTATGTGTACTATATGAACTTGAACTCGATTTTTTGAATCCACTTTATGTTGATTTCAAATCACAGTACATTTCAAGCTCTAGCTAGATCTTCATAATCTAAACCATGTCTCATATGTATAATGTGTTTATCACATAATGTATGGTGCCCCGCCCCCTACGCCTACAAGTATTTAGATGTGAGTTGCAAATGCCACACATTATCATAAATTCAAATAAAATGTGAGATTGTTTGATATATAGTATGGTTTAGATTGTTCGATATTTAGTTGTGAGCTGCAAACACCACACATTAGCACAAATTCAAATAAAATGTGAGATTGTTCGATATATAGTATGGTTTAGATTGTTCGATATTTAGCTGTGAGTTGCAAACGCCGCGCATTATCACATTATGGTATAACATGTCCAAAACCACACCACGCGTATCACTGCTATATTAATGCGTGCATAGGTTTATAACACTATGATCTCTTATTCAAATATATGAATCCACTCTCATATCGAATTATGATCTTTGTTAGTCTCTTACACCCACAAAATCCTATAACCTTTGTAGCTAGCACTAACTTTCTCTCGTGCATGCACACGCCCTCCCCCTCCCTCAGCATTCTATCCATCGCGCACATTCATTTTTTTCTTTAGGTCGTTCTCCCATGGTCTCCACAACTCCTTTCCGACACACACCGATCGATAAACCTCTCCAGTGATGTCTGCCTACCACATACACAGGCACTTTCCATCTCCTCCTTTCTGTGTCCATGCCTCGTGTCTATCATACGGTCCCACACACGTGTAAACTCTCGCCCCTCTTTTCATCGATCTCACAATCACACACTCCTCCCCCTATCTAGCTAGTAGGCCTCTCGCACCACCTCCTAGCTCCATCTCTCTCTCTCTCTCTATCCGTCTCTCTAGGCCTTATTTGCCTCTAACAAATGGATGTACACCGACCGATCTCCCGCTATACATATAGCTAGCTAGGTCGTTTATAACTCGTTTTCCCCACGCGCCGATCGATCTACCTCATTAGTTATGTCTCTCCCTTCCTCTGACACACAACAATTGATCTACCGATCTAGTTTGGTCTGCTTACCAAACACATGGTCCCCCTTCATCATCCATGCATGCCTCCCGACACATCTATCACGCACACGCACACACAGAAACACATCCCCACTCTTCTTGATAATATTGCAGTTGTACCCTCAGTTTGTCTAGTAGGTCTCTCCCACCATCTCCGAGAAGCAACTCCACCACCCCTCCGGCACTCTACCTCTCTCTCTCTCCCTCTCTCTCTCTCTCTCTCTCTCTCTCTCTCTCTCTCTCTCTTCCTCTCTCTCTCTCTATGTCCCAACCTATTCCCCGTCCTTCACTTATGTATGGATGTGGACCGATCTCCCTCAAGACATAGCTAGGTCTCTCCTTCTCAACACATATACGAGTCGATCTACCTCTCTAGTTAGGTCTCTGCCTCCCCCCTCCCCCCCACACACCGATACATCAAGTGCTCTAGTCATGTCTCCCTGCCACACACAAACTTGCCCTGTGCCCTCTGACGTTCCGGTAGGCCAGTCGCCCTATATCTTTGACGTGCACACACACAATTTCGATGGCTCTCTTCATCGATCTCGCACCCACACACTTGATCCTCTCTTTGACTCTATCGATATCTATGACCCCTCCCTCTCTTCTCGTGGATCGCCCCCTTTATATATGATATAGATAGGCCTCTATTTCACACACATTGCACGTGTCAAATTTTTGATTGAGATATCATCGACACATATTCCACAAATACATTCACGAAATCACTCCCCCATAACAAAAAACACTCACGAACGCACACGCCATCTCTCTTGGTTTGTATCTCTCTCACACACACCCACGTAGCTGAGGGATGTGCATGAAGAGAAGAGGTGCACGCACGGCACACGTACTCCCGTCTCTTTCCCAACCACACCCGCGCGGGTACACGGTGGAGCTCATTTCTGTACGAAAAGGTAGCCCACGTGGTAATTTGACACGTGCACTGGTTGTCCACTTGATGGATGATCGTGTACCATGGGTGAACAAACAAATTGCGACTTGATGCATTATTTTAAAAAAGAGGCAAACCATGTGGGTCCTACCTTAGAGGCAACGCTCTATACACTAGAGATGCTCTGTATTACTTTTGATGTGTCTCGTCAACTCGCAGAACGAGGAGAAGCTTGCTTAGTACGCCCTCTCCCCCGCCCATGGGCGTGGTGGCTCGCAGAGTTGCAGGACGAGGAGAAGCTTTGCTTACTACACCTACGCCCGCTCACTCGCCCACGCGCGCGGTGGCTCGCAGGACGAGGAGAAAATTTTACTACTCCCTCCGTTAGACGTTTATACACTCCTCGTCCCTACCTTGGTTAGAGAGATTATCATATTGTTTGAAATATATGTCTTTTAGTAGATTTCAATATGAACTACTAGTACATACTCCAAACACTGATGTATATAGACGTATTTTAGAGTGTAGATTCACTCATTTTGCTCCGTATGTAGTCCATACTGAAACGGACGTAGTAGTACACACTCTCCCTCGCCCCTCGACCCTCGCCCACGTGGTGGACGTGCAGCAATTCATTCGGTCTCAGATAGCCGGAACCATATAGTGTAGTACCATTATTGCTCGACTTCCCGAAGAGGCGAAGAGCCAAGCGCAAGGTTAATATTTTTGAGATGCCAAGTGCAAGGTTTATAGGAGAATGAGTAGTAGTAGTAGTAGTACGTACTGTACCAGTGGTACGTACTGTATGAGGAAGAAGGCAACAAGAATGTATGTTTTGCGTGATAGTCTCTTCTTACAGGACGTGCTAGACCTAGTGGACCTCATTGTGGCAATGGGAGTACTATCATAGATGGCATGATTCAGAGTGGTGGGCAGCGGGAATAATTCAGAGCTGCTTAGTCTTAGACCCCATGAAGAAGTCTTATCGAAAGGAATAGCCATCCTCTACACGTGCTCCTATGTAAAATGAGTAAATGAGACAAAAAGAGAAAGAGACAAAGTAAAAAAATCACCAGCCTTAGAGCCAGCCCTATTGTCGTGGTTTTGTCACGGCAGATGTCCTAGTGTGAGGACTTAGTCGTGAGGCCAACGCAACTTGGTAGTAGCTTGAACGGGGTTGGTCGGAATCGAGAGACGCGAGATTTTACCCAGGTTTGGCCCCTCACTGTGGAGGTAAAAGCCTACATCCTGCTTCATTGATATTGATGATCATGATGCTCATGATTACAAGGGTGCTCTTTCGTTACCTCTATCTCGAAAGCTATTGACTTGTCTATCTCCAAACTTCTAAAACTTGTCCCTCCTGGGGTGCCCTGCCCCTACTTATATAAGTTGGAGGGGCGGGTTACATGTGGAGTCCTAGTAGGATTAGGACTATTCTATTACAAGTGGAATCCTAGTGTTGCTTCCTTTGTAAGGGAATATTCCTGATGCCTTTCCTCTTAAGCCGGCCTACTATAACATGAGCCGGCCTTCTGGGCCTTGGGCCTTGTCATCTGTCTGACCCGCCCGCCGGGTTACCCGTGAGTCGCCAAGCTCGGGCGGGTTACCCGTGAGTCGCCAAGCTCGGGCGGGTTACCCGTGAATCGCCAAGCTCCAGCCGGGTCATACATCCGGCCGGGCTACACCGCGGGGTATATCCCCGACATTAGCCCCCAGTTTAATTTGGATTTATCCATGTTAAACTGATCTTGCAAAATAAACACAAGAACAAACTTGACAGGTTGTGCTCCGGTTTAAATGTTTTTCTGAACCGGCACCTGATTATCCTTAAGTCCCTGTCATTTCCTTCTTGATACGTGTCCATGACCTCATAGCAAATCTCCTTTAGCAGATATGTTCAAACTTTGCCAATGCAAAAAATCCAGGTACTTCTTCTGAAAAGTCCGGGTCAATAGGCCATCTTAAAAATCAATTTGCTGACATTGGTTTCTTGCAGAAAAATACTATAAAGAATAATCCATTTCATTCGGCTTCCAATGCTCTAGTTTGAAAAAAATATTAGTCTTAAAATACTCATCTGATTTTCAGCCAGCTTGAAGATGTAGATCTTGCCAATTTATGATTGCCAAAATTACCGGGTTATAAAACAGATGACGCCAGGTCATGATTGTTGCTGATGCCGGGTCATAACTGTTGCTGACACCAAGTTAATCTTATGGCGACTTGGTGCTTGCTTTTGTAAATATAGCTTCCAATCGCTGAGTCGGCTATTGGGCCTTTCTATGAATAGCTTAGAGGAAATAAACTTTGCAAATTCCTCCAATAATAATATAATACCTGGTTTGCTCAAAACTGACAATTTGAAGATGTTCCTCCCTTATATGCATATCACCTGTAGCCCCCAAGTCTTAGGAGGAGAACGTAGTGATAGCTTAAGACTTGCTTTAATATAAATGCTGCAACTTTGGAGAAATCCAGGTTGTTCATGTAAGTCGCCAATCATAAACTGCACATTTTGAACTTCCCATGTGTAGCCCCCAAGTGCCGGGTCATTACGTAATAATGAGTAGGGACTTTGTAGATCTGATTATGTGGACTTTGAGCAGCAATGTGTAGCCCCCAAGGGCCAGCTCAGTAAGATAATACTGAGCTGGGACTTTATATGTACTTCAAAAAATAACACCATATGATGTAGCTTCCAAGTTTTGGGTTACCTTTAACAGGAGCAATTAGTAGCCCCCAAGGGCCGACTCATCACTATGTAATGGGTCGGGTCTTCAATGAGGCAAATTAAAAATGACCTTGCATTAGCCCCCAAGTGCCATGGTGCATGCTTGCAGTGACATGGGACTTGCATACTTGATATAATCTTGATTTGAATAATGTAGACCCCAAGTGTCGGGTCGTATGCCTGCAATGACTGGGGACTATATAAAACCATATCCATTATCCGGATGATGTTGCTGAAAGCCTTTGCATATCAATATTGAACCATGCTCTCCGTTGTGAACCGGTACTCTTGGATGAAGAAATAATAGCCATTGCTCTGAAGCGGCTTTTGAAAACCTCAATCATAATACTGGTTATTGATAACCATAATAAAAATCCAGCCATGTTGGCAATTAAAGATTTGAATAATATAACCCGATTGGAAAACCTTAATCATTCAATACTGGTTATAACAACCATAATAAAAACCCAGCCAAGTTTGGCTATTAAAGATTTGAATACTTTATTTGTTGACAAGTAAATCCGGAGTTAAATACCCGGCGGCTCTTGGCCGATGGCGACTTAATGCGCATCCATTGTAATCCGGGATTTTTGAAACCCGGCGGCTTATAGCCTTTGTAAAAAGCAAGAACGGATAATCCTTTTGAAACACCAATTTTAACCTTTGATGATGGGCTTGCATTTAATCATTTATGTAAACCATAGCTCTGCATATCCTGCACAAAATTTAAACAACATATGCTGTCGAGGATATACCCTGCGATATGACCCGGCCAGAAGTATGACCCGGCCGGACTTAGCGACTCACTGGTGACCCGCCCTGACTTGGCGACTCACAAAGTGACCCGTCCGGATCTCTCCACTCACTGATGACCCAGCCGGACTTGGCGACTCATTGGTGACCTGGGAGGCGGGTCAGAGGAGCGACAAGACCCGGAGGCCCAAGGCCCAGAGGGCGACTTATGAGAAGACCGGCTCAAGGTGCGTGTCTGATGGGCCGGCTTAAGGGGAAAGCATAAGGAATATTCCCTTACAAAGGAAGCAAGACGAGGACTCCACTTGTAGTAGAGTAATCCTAATCCTACTAGGACTAGTCATGTAACCCGCCCCTTCAACTTATATAAGGAGGGGCAGGGCACCCCAAGAGGGACAAGTTTTACAAGTTAAGACAATAGCTCTCGAGATAGAGGTAGCGAAAGAGCACCCATGTAATCGTGAGCATCACCATGATCAATATCAATGAAGCAGGACGTAGGCTTTTACCTCCACCGTGAGGGGCCGAACCTGGGTAAAACCTCGCGTCTCTCGTCCCACTCAACCCCTTTCAAGCTACCACATAGATGCGTTGGCCTCACGACTAAGTCCTCACACTAAGGACATCTGCCGTGACAAATCCACGACAGTTGGCGCCCACCGTGGGGCCTGCGCATGGTGGTGTTGAGTTCTTGGAGGGATCTCTCCCAGCGATCGAGAAATTTGCATTTTTCCGGATGAGCCGGTTTGGAAGGATTTGCATCGACTTTAAGTTCATCAACCCAGATTTAAGATCAGTGAGGATTGAGGTCAAAAGAAAATTAGGATTACGTGTGATGAACGTAACCCGGCGATCCATCGAATGTGGAGGCGAATTGATATCTGTTACAGTAGCCACCATGCGAGCCAAGACCGACATCTGTTCTAGCGAACCGCCAGTATCCTGGGGCACCAGAAGAATCAACAGGAGTTTTTAATTGTTCTGTGCTTGAGTAGAAGACCACCATGACCTAGGCATGAATCACCGAAGATCACTACAACCTGGAGATCAATTTTTTCGTGTTTCATTGCGCCAGCCTACCGCCTGCGTTGCTCGCCTTCGCCCCCACTTCAAGTCGTCGGGGCCCTGCTGCTGCCGCATCGAAACCGGTGTTCTGCCTCTGTCAGGTCCTGCCTGCGAGCCGCCGCTTGAGGTTTGATTAAAGCAAGTGTGTCAAGTCAATCGTTGTGGCCACGGCCCACGGCCCTGCCTCCACAAGCCGCCGCAGTGTTGTTCCGTGACTGGCGTTGTTCCGAGTCACCGCGCGTCCGTTGCGAGCCACCTCTACTTCATCATCCACGGTCTCACCTCGAGCCATTTTCACTGCTGTGGCGCGCCGCCTCCGCTGTGGCCTTGGGCGAGCGGTTAACTCGCTGTTGAAATTACTGGAGGCGATCTACGGATGGAATGTATGACTCCATCTATCATCCAGACGAAAGAGGTGATATCCATCCAAGTTTGTTTTATTAGCACATATTGTTTTTGTCAAAGAATAGTTTATCTTTGCCTTGGTCTGCAATATTGTTTATGCAGGACAATTGTTCATTGCAAGAGCTATGGTTGTGTCATGGATGTATAGCTCGCGCCACCATTATCATGCGCTAGCATCTGACTGCGCCATGATGCTCGACGAATATATGTGCAAACCACCGTTTTTACTCATACCAGTTTATATCACAGACAAATATGGAGAATCTCAAGACAACTCCTCGAGTCGTCTTAAGACTCGGGGGCTACAATGACATGACTCAGAAAATCTTGACAGTTCTACCAAATTCAAGAAGCCCATGTCATTGGAGGGAAGATAACCCGGTCATGGAGGATGCTACCATATTGATGAAAATTTAAAGGCCGTCAGAAAATTTCCCGCTTAAAATGAAGGATTCCGGTTTAAAATCCGGCTCAAGGGAAATCTGTTTCTCACAAAGCTTTCAAGCTCTCAATATCTGGTTTAAAATTCCGGTTCAAAAAGAATCCATCTTTCGCAAGTTCGAGTTCTCAGAAAAATTAAAGGTTGCCAAAGAGAACTTGCTGTAGTGCGCAGTTCAAACATGGGCATCCTGCCTTATTGGCTTATCATATTATTGATCACTTGGGGGCTTCCTGCTCATTGAGCATAGCTATGACTACCCTCTTGATCCGACTTGCACGCCTTGTTACAAATAACTTGGGGGCTTCCTGCTCATTGAGCATAGGTGTGACTACCCTATTTATCCGGCTTGTATGCCTGGATTGAACAATTACTTGGGAGCTTTTTGTTTAATGAAATAGAGCTTTGTTGTCCCTCGTAATAGGCTTGGACGCCAGGTGTATTCACCAAAAATCTGGATTATCCTGCCTTTGTATACCTGCCACTCCGACCAGGTAATCCTGGAATGACTCGCCATACTCTTGACAGTCAATCTTATAAAGACCCTGAACTTGTCAAAGTTAAAACGGCGATTGGTCATGTGAGGCCCGGTTTACATGTTTGAATGAAGGATTAACTTAGTGGCTGTGTGGCCTTTGAATAGCACTTGATATTGAGGCTTGACAGCCTATGAAGGCCTTGTTTTATCTGATTTATCTTTGCTTTGAACATTTTTTGGGTTCATCTTTTGTACCGTATTGATATATGGTTTGAAATTGATTCAGGCCAAGTTGCCTTGATCCTTATGATTCACATTTGAATCTATCTGGAGTTTTGATAACCCGGACTGGCTTTGCCTTTAAGTCGCCAGTATGATTTGATTACACGCTTGAAGCTCTGCACTCTAAGTCTTTGGGATGTTACCCTTGCTGCGTATGGCGTTGTAAGCCGGCAGTATGAATAAATTGAACAGGGCGCTGCGCTCTAAGTCTTTGGGCTATTACCCTTACTGCATATGGCGCTGTAAGCCGGCAGTATGAACCAATTTCACAGGCCATATAGCCTTGCTTATATGACTCATCATTGAGCATCTTTGGGTTTGATAACCCGCCCTGATAGCAGACTTTAAGTCGCCAGGATATCTTGCCTTGAGCAATCAAAATGATGATATTTCATGACTCCGGGTTGATACTGGCCCCGGATTATAATTATCACGGCATCACCATGGTATTAATCTACAGGTATGTCTTTCAATAATGGTATGAATATTTTGGGTTTAGTAAACCGCCCTGGCTTTGGACGTTAAGTCGCCAGTATACTTTGATTGCGTAATTGAGATAAGCGCTTATAAATCTTTGGGTTGTCACCCACACTGGATATGGTGATGTAAGCCGGCAGTATGAGCCAATTTTCCAGGTATGTTTTTAATTGTTATATGAATATGCGAGGTTTGATAACCCGCCCTGGCTTTTGACTTTAAGTCGCCAGTACATTTTTGGCTTAGATGGCCTTAATTTTACTCTTTTCCATAATTGCATAAGACTATATTATGTTTGGGTTGTTACCCGCCCTGGTTGTTGACGTTAAGTCGCCAGGGCATATGTTGTTTAAACCTTGTGTAGGACATGCAGAGTTTTACACATAAGTAAGAATACTGCTATTGCTCATATGAATCATTGCGTTTAAACCCATCATCTGGCCATCTTAAGATATTGCCGGATTATCCAGCTCCGGGTTATATTGATCAATATTGAGTTTATTGAGGCTATGAGTCGCCAAAGTGATCTTTTCAAAAACTGGACATGACTATGATCCACCATGGATGGGGTTATCAATTCCTGGTTTTTTGCAAAAGTTATAAGCCGCCGGGTTGCACAAATCCCGGATAACAATGAATGCGCATTAAGTCGCCATCGGCCAAGAGCCACTGAGTATTTAACTCTAGATTTACTTGTCAACAGACAAGATCTTGTGATTGAGATTTTCATACCGGATTATATTGTTCAAATCTTGAATAGCCAAATATGGCTGGATTTTTGTTATGGTTGTCATAACCAGTATTGAATGATTGAGGTTTTTTCAACCGTGTTATATTATTCAAATCTTTAATAGCCAACATGGCTAGATTTTTATTATGGTTATGAATAACCAGTATTATGATTAAGGTTTTCAAAAGCCGTTTCATAGCAATGGCTATTATTTATTTATCAAAGAATACCGGCTCACAGCAGAGAGCATGGTTCAATATTGAATATGCAAAGGCTTTCAGCAACATCATCCGGACAATGGATATGGTTTTATTTTACAATGGAAGGAATAGTCCCGAGTCGCTGCAGGCACATGACCCGGCACTTGGGGGATACATTATTCAAATCATGATTATATCAAGTATACAAGTCCCATGTCACTGCAAGCATGCACCATGGCACTTGGGGGCTAATGCAAGGTCATTTTTAACTCGCCTCATTGAAGACCCGACCCATCACATGGTGATGAGCCGGCCCTTGGGGGCTACTAATTGCTCCTGTCAAAGGTAACCCGAAACTTGGGAGCTACATCATATGGTGTTATTTTTTGAAGTACATATAAAGTCCCAGCTCAGTATTATCTTATTGAGCCAGCCCTTGGGGGCTACACGTTGCTGCTCAAATCTGCATGATCATATCTACAAAGTCCCTGCTCATTATTGCATAATGACCCGGCACTTGGGGGCTACACATGTGAGGTGCCAAATATTCAGTTTATGATTGGCGACTTACATGAACAATCCGGATTTCTCCAAAGTTGCAGCATTTATATTGAAGCAAGTCTTAAGCTATCACTATGTTTTCCTCTTAAGACTTGGGGGCTACAGATGATAGGCATATCAGGGAGGAATATGTTCAAGTTCTCAGTTTTTTGAACAAACCAGGTATTATATTCTCAGTTTTGGCCTGGATAACTCAAGAAAGTCAATTACATGACCCTGTGTCAGCAATGATAATGACCCGGTATCATCAGTTTTTATAACCCGACAATTTGGGTAATCATAACTCGCCAAGCTCTACATCTTCAAGCTAGCTCAACATTGGATGAATATTTCAAGACCAATATTTTTGTCAAGTCAGAGCATTGGAGGCCGACTCAAATGGATTTTCTTTGACAATATTTTTTCTACAAACAAATTGACAATGAAGTTGGCCTATTGGCCCGGACTTTTCAGGAGAAGGAAATGACAAGGACTTAAGGATGATCAGGTGCCGGTTCAGAAAAACTTTTAACACAGAGCACAACCTGTCAAATTTGTTCTTGTGTTTATTTTGCAGGATCAGTTTAACATGGATAAATCCAAATTAAACTGGGGGCTAATGTCGGGGATATACCCCGCGATATGACCCGGTCGGACTTGGCGAATCACTGGTGACCCGCCCTGACTTGGCGACTCACTAAGTGACCCGTTCGGATCTCTCCACTCACTGATAACCCAGCCGGACTTGGCGACTCATTGGTGACCCGGGAGGCGGGTCAGAGGAGTGACAAGACCCGGAGGCCCAAGGCCCAGAGGGCGGCTTATGAGAAGACCGGCTCAAGGTGCATGTCCGATGGGCCGGCTTAAGGGGAAAGCATAAGGAATATTCCCTTACAAAGGAAGCAAGACTAGGACTCCACTTGTAGTAGAGTAATCCTAATCCTAATCCTACTAGGACTAGTCATGTAACCCGCCCCTTCAACTTATATAAGGAGGGGCAGGGCACCCCAAGAGGGACAAGTTTTACAAGTTAAGACAATAGCTCTCGAGATAGAGGTAGCGAAAGAGCACCCATGTAATCGTGAGCATCACCATGATCAATATCAATGAAGCAGGACGTAGGCTTTTACCTCCACCGTGAGGGGCCGAACCTGGGTAAAACCTCGCGTCTCTCGTCCCACTCAACCCCTTTCAAGCTACCACATAGATGCGTTGGCCTCACGACTAAGTCCTCACACTAAGGACATCTGCCGTGACAAATCCACGACATATGCCCTGGCGGCTTAACGTCAAGAACCAATGCGGGTAACAACCCAAACATAATATAGTCTTATGCAATTATGGGGAAGACTAAAATTAAGGCCATCAAAGCCAAAATATACTGGCGACTTAAAGTCAAAAAGCCAGGGCGGGTTATCAAACCTCGCATATTCGTATTACAATTAAAATCATACCTGTAAAATTGGCTCATACTGCCGGCTTACATCGCCATATCCAGTGAGGGTGACAACCCAAAGATTTATAAGCGCATGATTCCAATTGCGCAATCCAAAGTATATTGGCGACTTAACGTCAAAAGTCATGGCGGGTTACCAAAACCCCAAATATTCATACCATTATTAAAAGACATACCTGTAGATTGACGCCATGATGATGCCTCGATAATTATAATCCAGAGCGGGTATTGACCCGTAGGCATGAAATATCAGGATTTTGATTGCTCAAGGCAAATTATCCTGGCGACTTATAGTCCGCTATCAGGGAAGGTTACCAAATCCAAAAATGCTCAAATATGAGTCATATGTTCAGGGTTGCATCGCCATAATTATGAAAACCGTACGGTAACAAGAAAAAGGGATATAAATCCAAAATATTCAGAAAAACAGAAATCCAGAAAAATTCGAGACTTTCATAGGCTGCCAAGCCTAAAACCCAAGTGCTTTCATGGGCCGCACAACCACTGAGTTAATCCTTGCACACTGTAAGCCGGCCCTCACATGACAAACCGCCGTTTTAACCTTAACGAGTTCAGGGTCTTATTTAAAAGATTGACTGTTAAGAGTACTGCGGGTCATTCAGGATTACCTGGCGGACAGCATCGACATACAGGCAGGATAACCCGGAATTCGACATGGAAGCCGGTCAAGAGGGTAAGCATAACTATGCTCATTGAGCAGGAAGCCCCCAAGTGACATATAATATGGCATGTAAGCCGATCAAGAGGGTAAGCATAGCTATGCTCATTGAGCAGGAAGCCCCCAAGCGACCTATAATATGGCATGTAAGCCAATCAAGAGGGTAAGCATAGTTATGATCATTGAGCAGGAAGCCCCCAAGTGACCCATAATATGATAAGCCAATAAGGCAGGATACCCATGTTTGAACCGCGCATCATGGCAGCAAGTTCTCTTTGGCAACCTTTAATTTTTTCAAAGAATTCGAACTTGCGAGAGATGGATTCTTCTTGAACCGGATGTTGAGCCGGATTCTGAGCTGGAATTTCTTTTGATAACCCGGAACTCTTCCATTGAGCCGGAGCTTTTTGATTGCCAGGCCCTTTTTAAACCGGAAAATTTTCTGACGGCCATTAAATTTTCACCAATGAGGCAGTAACTCCCGAGACCGGGTTATTTTCCCTCCAATGACCCGAGGTTCTTGAATCTGGCAAAATTTGCTATGTCATGTCATCGTAGCCCCCGAGTCTTAAGACGACTCGAGGGGTTGTCTTGAGATTCTCCATACTTGACCGTGATATAAACCGGCATATAGTTGAACAGCGGAACGCTAAAATTTATGTAAACCAGAAGCTTGAAGCGAGTTGATGATCCTCGCAATACTTGTTATATACTCCCGGTATGAGTCATTCAACAACTCAGTAACATGACGGTCCCTTTTGCAGTAGACAACTTGTCTTTTAAAGAAATTAATATGTAATATAAAAATATACTGCATGGATTTCACCTGATATGTTAGGCCGGAAATTATCCGCTGCGGAGTTGATGATCACTTCGGTGAAGCTGAAATCAATCACGGGCGAGTCGGCCGCGGGTGCAGACAGATGAGTCGGCCGCGGCGTTTTAAACCGGTGTGGACGGGCGAGTTAATTGCAGGCGCAGTTAAACCACGCGAATGGGCGAGTTAATTGCAGGCGCAGTAAACTGCGCGGACGGGCGAGTCAACCGTGTTGTGTTGATGTAGCAGGGGCGACGACTCGCGTACGTATCCATCGAGCAGCACGGCACAGACAAACGCTAGTGCAAAAGTGATGTCAGCGCGTGCCCCTTATGCGACACATTTGTAATGAATAATGGTCCCGGTGATTTGTTGGATGAGCGGAGACGCTGATAATGCATAATGCTGGACGTAGTGTGGACAAAAAATAGATGAAATACTGCCCTGCAAATGTCACAGTACTTGTAGTACTGTACCAGGCCTCCACGTGGGGTAGTAGTCCACCAATAAGTAATCAAATCAGCCTTGACGTAATTGATCTAGTAGTGTACTTTGCTTCTGGTCTTTGGGATTTAATCCAGCATCTCCATCGACCTGCTGTAAATTGAATAGTAATACTCGCCCACTGGGACTCCTGCTCCATTACTGTCGTCAGACTAGTCTTCCAATCATTATGCATGCATGCACTGCTCCATTACCCTTCGGCTGAAACCCCCAATTTTCTTTTGTTTTGTACTGGCGCGACAAGACCACACCAGCAGGGGGCGCCTTGGCAAAGCGGAGGCGAGTCACGGTCGAAGAAAACAGCGGGAGCGACCACACGGGGCATCTCAAGGCGGAGGCGGCTTAAGACCGCGCACGCGGCTGTTGACCAAAGCAGCGGAAGCATGGCTGTGGATGGGGCGGCGACAACAGCGAAGCCCGGCAGAGGCGGCAGGCGAACGGCGACTTGAGGCACCAGACGCCGTGGTACAGCAATTCAGCGGAGGCTTGGGGCAAAAAACGGCGGCTCGGCGTGCAGCCATTTGACCCGGCAGCAGAGGCAGCTTGATGAGGAAGTTGCTCGGGGACGACTCGGAGCAGAGGACGGAGTCAGTGGGCGGCCTTGGCGTGCTGGCGAGCCACAGCAGAGGAAACAACACAGGGTCGCAGCAGCAGTGGAGATGATTTCGAGATGGCGGCTCAGTGGCGGGTCGTTGATGCAGACCACGGCGGAGGAGCGCCAGCGACTTGGCAAGACGGCAATAGCGACTTGATGTGGAGCCATGGGCCGACGTGAGGCTAAGGCAGCTCCAAGCACCGTCAGGTCTGCAGCGGTGTTTGGTTGTGGCCGCGGAGGTAAAAAGGCCAGGGCGACTCGCGGGCGGTGGCTTGCAGCAGAAACAGCGCGAGAGAGGAGTCCACTTGGCGGCGGCTTGCAGCAACACAGCAGAGGCTCGGGCGGCAGCTCATGGCGGACTTGTTTGAGGGGAGATGGAGTGATGCCGAAGCGTCGTGTAGCGGAGGCGGCTCAGCGGCGCAGCCGGACGACGGCGGAGGCGGCAGGCGCTCGAGATAAGGCCCGGCGGCTCTCAGCTGCAAACGAGGCCGTCCCGATGCCGCAGGGGCGAGATGAGGCCGCTGGATTCCGGTGACGGCTTGATGTAGCGGTCGGTGAGGAGGCCCGCAGCCGGGCGGGTCACGGCGGCGACTTTGAGTCAAACCCATTGCGGCTCGGCGACGGCGAATCTGGGTCGTGAACCATCCGTGTCCGAGGCGGGTCACTAGATCTCTTCTTCCATGGTATTCACATGCTAAACCCCCGTAGTAGCTTTTCCTTTCTTAATTCCTGAATTAACTTCCTGGTAGATTCCTTGTATGCATATAGCAACCAGATTTGACAAGAAAAAACCAATATGGCTTCAGGTGACGGTCTCGGCGACTCCTGTACGCGGCGGCGGCGACTCGGCGAATCAGACAAAAACAACCGTAATTTGATGATTTTGATCCGAACCGATGGAACCCCCTCTGCCCTTGGCTTCTCGCGGCGGTGCAACGAAAAGTGATCCGGCCACGACGGATTGCCTGGTTGCGTGACGGTGCACACAAACGCAATCCGGCTCTTCTTCATCTGAAAATCACGAACTTCTCGAAACCCTGGGAAGGATCCCTTCAAGAACTCAACACCACCATGCTTAGCCCCACGGTGAGTGCCAACTGTTGTGGTTTTGTCAGGACAGATGTCCTAGTGTGAGGACTTAGTCGTGAGGCCAAGGCAACTAGGTAGTAGCTTGAACGGGGTTGGTTGGAATCGAGAGATGCGAGATTTTACCCAGATTCGGCCCCTCACGGTAGAGGTAAAAGCATATATCTTGCTTCATTGATATTGATGATCATGATGCTCACGATTACAAGGGTGCTCTTTCGTTACCTCTATCTCGAGAGCTATTGACTTGTCTGTCTCCAAACTTCTAAAACTTGTTCCTCCTGGGGTGCCCTGCCCCTCCTTATATAAGTTGGAGGGGCGGGTTACATGTGGAGTCCTAGTAGGACTAGTAGAATGCCCGTGCGTTGCTACGGGCCTTTCGTTGTATAAAACTCGGTGAATTTTTTGTCCCTTCTAACAACATCGCCTCGACACCTTTATGGATCGATTTTTTTTTAAAGTCGACATAATCCATTTCCATCTCTCCCATAATCTACAAAAATAAAGATATATAGAAACACACCTTTTGTATTATGATGTGCAACAAATATATAAAGAATAATCATTTGTATGCATCTCTTCGGATTGTGTAAAACTCGATGATTTTTCAGTCCGAACCATCATAAAGCTTTGTCAATCGACATTTATCAAAGCATCCTCGGAAGCCACCAGTTTTTATCTCTGATATACAAAAGTGAACATATAAACAATATTTTAAAAAATAAAAAATAAGCTTATATACAACATATATTCATTGGTCAGATGCTAAATGCGAGTAGGTTACGTTTCTAGTCGGAGTGAGTGGCATCATACTTTTTAGTAGAGTGGGTCAGATTCTAATTTTAATAAACTGTAAGTTCACCTGTAAATCACTTGTTGGTAATTTTTTTTCCAGAAATGTCTTTGTTAAGGTATCTGATATTTTTCACTACATAAAAGTATGTGGCATTTCTCTCATAGCAAACAACCGCTTTCCCTAAAAAATAGCAAACAACCGCACCTTCTTTTTTTTTTTTTTAAAGCAATTCACTCTCTCATTCTCTCACTGCATGGCACAACGCTCATACCCACATCTCATTCCCCCGCCCTGCTCTCCTCGCTGACGCCATTGCCATCTCTCCCAGCCACGACGTTCAGCCCACATCTTTCTCTCAGCGTAGTCTCCCCTTCCTTCCATGGCATCGCCCTCCCCCTCCTCTCTCCTCTACGGTGTCCCAGGCCAATTCCCAGTGCCAAAGAATGCACACCATCGTAGCCGGCCATGATATATGAAATGGTATATATCATACGACAACGGGCTTGTACTCTAGTGGTTCAACATCAATCTTGTTCGACATATACTTTACAATAAATATTCACACATTGCCACACAATAACAATAAATGATCAAAAATTGTTCTAATTCAGAAAATAATATGTCAAACATGATGGCTTATACTTTCCATTTATATAACAAAAACTGATTCTCCAACTCTTTTTCTCTATCAATAATTGTCGTGTCTCCTTAACCTCGCTATATTTATTTTTAGAAGACAAAATAAATCCTACCCCTCATTTCCATTCTCTGTGTCTCCTTAACCTCGCTCTATTTATTTTTAGAAGACAAAAAAGAAAGAAATCCTACCCCTACTTTCCATTCTCTTTCATTCTCGACACCGTGTCTGGGCTCTCTTTTCAATATATATACTTCCCTTCCTGATTGTTTGTCCTAACTGCCGAAACCTGAAGCATTTTGCTTTTTAGAACAGAAACCGAGTGAAATCCCACAAGATAAGACATATTTCAGGACCAAAGAAGCACACTTGAAAAATTGTTCCTACTTTGTGAAATCCTGACTTCCTAGCTATATTACCTTTGCTAGAGAATTATTTCAAGCTCTAATCGTCAAATAATAGGAAGGAGAAACTACCATGCCAAGCAACTTATTTATGTTGTCATTGGATCAACTTCTTTAGGTTGTTATGGGAGAAACCAAGGGCTGGAAGAAAAAAGTTAGAAGATAAACCAAAAGTACACAAAATGGCAAAACATAATAAGAAGACTCGCTCATTATTTTAACTGACCAAGTTTTAGACTATCTACTTGATTTAGCTTAGTATAGAGTACATGACTAATTACATGCTAACATAAAAAAAGAAGAAGGCCATACCAATGTATTTTGTGCTAACATAATACGGGCTTCTTTGCTGCCATTTCATTGTGTTGGAGCTTTTCTGCCCTGAGCCCCCACCCCACCCCGCCGCCCGCCACCAACCGCCCCTCCCCGAGCCCCCATCACACCGTCGCCGCCCGATCGCCAATGCCGTCACCGTCCGATTCGCCATCGCGATGCCCCCACCTCACCACCGCCTGCCACAAGCCCCCACTCCACCGCACCTGCCACCAAGCCACGCTCTGAACCCCCACCCCACCACCGCGTAGCCGCCACCCCTCGGTCGTCGCCATGCCGCCGAAGAAGATCCAAAAGACAAACACGAGGTTCTTCGGCGTGCGGGTGAAGCCTTCCAGCAACTTCAGCATGGAGTTCTATGACGAGGGGCTCCGCTTCTGGCTCGGCACGTACTCCGTCACCGCACGTTCTTAAATTGGAAGCTAGGAGGCGATGAGAAACATTCAGAAAGTTAGCAATTTACTCCCTTGCATCCAACCAGAGTGTAACTATGATTATAGATTTACCATTCTATCGTTTTATTTTTCTAATATTCTGTGTAATAACCATTGAGCAAGAAATTAAGCTCGGGCATATTGAATGTAGCTCCCACAATAATTGTTCATTAATTTCGCTAGATGGATACTTTTATAAAAATGTTTAAACATGATTGTCACTGCTATATAGCACAATTAAATGACAATTACACACAACAAGCCAACCAATTGAATTAGACGGCATACAAAATAAACATAGAGGACTTAACCCACGACCGAAGAATAGGCGCGGCAAAGCGCGTGTCATGCTCTAGTATCTCTCCAAGCACCACTAAATGGGAAAAATAGCATCTCGGTCAGCTTAACTTTGTCGCGCACGGCCCGGGCATCCACCACCTCTCCTTGCCGCAGTGGCTCGCCGGACGTCAGGGCGCCAAGTTGTCGGAACTATTCTTATGCCTCTTGTCTTGAAGTACCGGAAGGCGGTGTTCTAAAAGCCGTCCAAGATCTCCTGCACGCACAACGTCAAATTAAGCCACGTGAAGGCTGATCCTTTCATAGACTCCATCTCTTAGAAGGCACGCCTATAGCTAATCTCATGCATGCAACGTTTGTTGTTTTTCTGTTTAGAATAATGTGTGCATGGTCGTGATGTGACCCATGCATGCACGTACGTAATCACATCGCCGGATGGAGCTGCTCCCAGCACGCATCTCTCCTTTCCTTTATTTTCTCCAGGTTGTAGGCATGAGCTGTGAGACGCAGTCGTCGAGCTTCTCAATCGAGGGCGGGGAGGTTGACGTAGATGTCGGATCTCGGCCTGGTCGGCTGGTCGCCATCACCTGACAGAATCAGAATGCACATAATATGTTGTTGTTGCTTTGCCAGTGACATGTACACTGCAAATTTTTAGGCCATGGTACTAATGTTTCGATTTCTCACCTCTCGTGTTGAGAGCCGCCGGGCATGCAGGATGTCCTTGTATTGGAAGAACTCGACGATGTAGTCATAGACCCAGAGCAGGCAGTCCATCTCGGCTCTTGCCTCCTTCTCCACTGACAGATGCTCCAGCCTATGGCAGCTCAAGAAAACGGTGCGGTTGCCTGCAAGCAGAGGAAGCAATGGATATTATCAGCATCCTCTGTTCTATTGGTAATTAACCTCTTCCACACAAGCACACACCGGCATGATTAATTACTTACCTATGGCAGCGGTGGAGAAACCCTTGCCGCCATGAGACATGTCCTTCCCGAGCACGAGCTTCCAGAACCTCTGTGGCGTCCCTGCGTCATGCCCGTATCGAACTGTTCGCTCGGCGAGCCGGCCACCACACCACGCGGCTGCAGGGTCCCTTCGCCGGTCGCCTCGCACACCGACGGCAGCTGCTCTCCTCTCTGCTCTCGCTCATCTCCCTTAGCATCTTCCACGACGGCACAAGAAAAGACGAGGATCGAGCGGGCCGGTATATCGGATAGGGCAGGTTTGGAAGGAACAAAAACAGGAAACTACGTGAGTCACTGGAGCAATTAATTACGAGATTTTTTAGGTGGGAAATTAATTACGGGATTAATTGAGGGAATCAGATGGAACCAACCCGATAGGAAAGAAAATCGGCGGAGGGAGGAAAGAAAATCGGCAAAAAGGAAAGTTATGAAAATCAATTAATGTGATTGAGTGATTTAAGGTAAGGTTAATTAATTTAGATTTGATCTTTAGAGATTGTTCATGATTGATTCTACATTACTAAATATAACTTGCACCAGTATGGAAAGTTCTGATCTGTTCAGATTTCTTTCGTTGTGTGAGAGGGTGACGCGAAAATAAACCGATGAAGTGGGGGGAGGGGACGAAAAAATCTACGAAAAAAAACCAGCGAAGGTGGGAGGAGGTACCAAAAAAAACATGGGAGGTGGGACGAAAAAAAACCTGGAAGCGAGACTACCAACTGCTCCATTAGGAGTAGAGATTAGGACTATTCTATTACAAGTGGAATCCTAGTCTTGCTTCCTTTGTAAGGGAATATTTCTTATGCCTTTCCTCTTAAGCCGGCCTACTATAACATGAGCCGGCCTTCTGGGCCTTGGGCCTTGTCATCTGTCTGACCTGCCCGCCGGGTTACCCGTGAGTCGCCAAGCTCGGGCGGGTTACCCGTGAGTCACCAAGCTCGGGTGGGTCACCCGTGAATCGCCAAGCTCTAGCCGGGTCATGCATCCGGCCGGGTTACACCGCGGGGTATATCCCCGACACCTATTGTATCAGTGAATGATATTTCTACGTCGTGATTGACATGGCTATATTATTGACCATGCTGCAGAGGTAGAAGCGGATTTTTATTTATTTGCGGAGGTAGCAGCGGATGGATATTCAACGAGGAGTGAAATGATGGCTGCTTCCTCGGTCAAACATAGAGAAAGGTGGGCCTCGTGATTTGACCGCTTATTAGTCATTATTACTGCCTATACTCTTTGCCCATATAATAACCACGTGGTAGAGTACTAGTGGGCTATATTTAACCATGCTCGAAGAGAAGAGGTGCATGCACCCACGCACGTAGTACTAGTAACACTCTTTGCGTCTTTTGCGTCTTCCCCAACCACACACATGACACGGTGGAGCTCATTTCTGTACGATGATGCAGCCCACGTGATAATTTGACGCATCTAGTAGTATTTACTCACTTAATGGAGGGTCGGGAACCATGCATGAACGGTGCCGCGTCATTTATAAATAAAGTTTTTTTTCTTTAGTGGCACATACGCAATATAAATAGGTTCATATGGAGAGAAAAAGAAACCGCTCCACTATATACATAGCCACGACGAGCCTACACGGTTGCTTGCTGGGGTTGTTCTCTTCACACTCTCTCGCACAAAATGACTGTGGCCACATCTCTAACATCCGAGCGGATCACGTCCGCCGGGGGAAGGGGTGGATGCTTTGTGTAGATGTGGTTGCCGTCGCCGACGGCGAAAACCCACTGTCGGCGCGTCCCGATCCGGTGTCCCCGCCGTTCTCTCTCACAAAGCCGGTGCGGTTGCCTTCGTCCCTTGCTCACTGCCGCGACATGGGCAGTTGCCGCCTCCCGCCACCCTCCTCTAAGCTAGCTACATCCCGACATCCCTTTGGTACAACTTCCTTTACAACCGGCTTGCACCACTGCCCCAGCTGCCCACATCGCTCCATGTGGATATTTCTCTACTTCTTTGCCCCGCACGTACCTCTACTGGCTTCTACTGTATTTGTGATGAGTTTATGTCTCATCAACTAGTCCCACTAGTCTTATTCTAATCACGCTTCTTCAATTTCTTTGCCACAGGGATGCTCAGCTCGATTTTAGTGAAACTGCACAAAATGATCCGACGGACAAAGAGTTGCAAACCTCATTTCTTCGGAAGGTTCAACATCGCCAGCAAATTAAAGCCTGGTTAGGGTTAAAGGCTCAAGGCCTAGGGCCTGCATGGATCATTTTTTTCTTTAGTTGTCTCTGTTCCAAAATAAGTGTCAACTTTAGTAGTAGTACAACTTTGTACTGAAGTTTGCATAAAGTTGAGACACTTATTTTGGAACGGAGGGAGTACATATTGGCTATGATCTATCAATCATTGAGATGCAATAGCATGCATGTTAGTCTCCTTTGTATTTGATGGAATTTTTCTACGGGGCAACCTTGGACGCAAGATTCATGAAACAGAAGCTGGAAGCTTCATAGCATTGTACAAATTTATCTCGCTGAGAAATTACAGTACGTACTACTATGTACTAAAGAGTTATGTGTCGCACGGTGTCCAGAAAATATGGTGATAGTGTAAGGTGGGCCATGTAAATATGTAATCACTGAGCTTGCGTGTTTTCACTGCGTTCGCACTCCTCCGCTGTAAGAATGGAGAAAATTGTAAAGAGTGGAGACGGTCTACCTCCTTTCGCCGAAACGTGGGACATCCAGCATCCGGTGCACATGTCATGCACCAAAGTAAAGTGTACAATGCAACTGAAACTCAGAACGGTTGTACCACCTCAGTAATAATAACCAATGAGCCATCAAATCACATAGACCCGGCAATAAGTTGGACGGACGAAGCAACCATCACTCTTGAATCTGCTTCTCCCTTCAACGCAGGCGCCAGTGAGAGGTCGCGTCCGCTCTGCCCGGGCATGAATGCGGCACCAATTCTTTGGAGCAGCACTGACCGTTTCGGGTGGGAAGCGCGTGCAGGCGATGGAGGGGCTTTGGGTGGGCCAGGCTAGTCAGGAGCGAGCGTGGCAGCTGTCCCGACCGGATGCCCGGAAACGAGAGGATGCACCAACTCTCACGGCTAAATCATAGTACTACACACCATCTCTCTGTAGGAGTAGGTCGATGTGTCGCTCTCTCTAATACACACACGCACACACAGGTTCATAGAATAGGAATATCGTGGGAGTGGGAAGCCACAGGAAGTGAGATAAATGGAGTACGTACAAGAAGAGAAGAGGTACACGCACGTCCGTCGGAGCCTCGCACTATAGCCCAGCCGACCATAGCATGACGGCCGGATCTGTGCCTCTCGTCCCGGCGCCAGTGGTCAGCCGCTATATCTGGGGCCGCGGGATTTGACGCACGTGGCTGCCGGATTTGGAGCATTTTGGCCGCCTATGACTGTTCCTTGCCATGGAGTGTCCGGGTACCGGGTCGCACAACAATGGCAATGCCTCCACGTCGCGTGCAGGTACTGAATCCGCCTCTAGCCGCTCGAATCTATCCCTTCGGTGGATCACCGACAAACACACGGCCAGCCACCGTCCGAGCTCGGCCCTGGCCCAGCAGCTAGTCGGTTCACCGTTGCCACTCATAAAGTGCGATGACTGCCCGCGGCAGGTCTGCGCCGCGTTTCGACCACGCCACAACATCCTGGATGGGTGTTCATCAAGTGCGAAAAAGATAAGGTGCATAGTACTTCTTTTGATTCGGCTGTGCTCTCTTATTCGGCGCATGTTCGGCAGCTTATACTCAAACTTGTGTGTAGGATGGATGCAAGTTTTGGTTTTGGGTAGAAGAATACATCGATCTATTGATAGCACAAAATTTGGTAGATGCTCGTGCACTCCTTGCTAGAATAGAGGCTAGAGATGAGACTAGAGATGATATTAGATGTGAAGCAATGTCTAGTTCTTTAGAATTGAAGAAGAAAGAAATGTGCAAGCTCGAGAAGCCATAGATCAACAATGAAGACATAGAGAAGATATTAATACAATTAGTGGGAGCAGTTATGGAAATTGGATATCTTTTAAAATGTCTAATTGTGGTTCTTGTTTTCTTTGGTCTTGCTCTCCTAGCAAAGAATTGGTGAATGTACTTCCCTGTATCAAAATGTCATTGATGAAATAAAGAAATGTGCTAGAAAATAAATGTGTTCACATTCCAAGGTGCATTAAATTGATGCATGAGATGGAGTACTACTATATTTCTCCATTCATCATCTGCCTTGGTTGATGAGATTTCAAATTTATGCCCTATTAACCGGAAAGTAGTGAGTAGTTAAAAAATGTGGTCAAACTTTGACAAAATATATATGACATGGCGTAAAAACTTGGACTGAGGTAGTATTCCCTCCGTCTAGGTGTTAAGCCATCTTACGAAAATCAGATATTCCCAAAATGTTTGGGCGTCATCCATTAACTTCGCATCTCAATCGCCTCCTAGCCTCGTTGCTAGCGAGCGTTACTTACTCTGCCTTGTTATCTCCCCCGGAAACCCAATGCATGGAGCGCAACTATGCATTGATTAGTAAAGGAATCGAAGCCGGCTTGCGTGCGAGTTAATACGTGGCCCTGCATGGTAGCTAAAATGCAACTCTTAATTGTTGTGATTAATTGTTTCTCTTAGAGAGTGAAATCAGGGCTTTGATTGGAGGAAGGATTGGCCAAGTTTCTCCTTCTCCTCCAATCTACTTGCACCTTGGTCCTGCTGCACCTTCTAACGTGACTTATACACCTAGATGGAGGGAGTAGTACGAGATACGGTTGCACACAGACTTAGGCCGAATACAAGTGCCCAAAATTATTGGAAGAGAGCAAAGTGTACATAAAAAATAATTAGAATTGAATTTCTCATTTTTTTCAAAACGGAAGCAAAAGATTTGCCTCATCCATTAAATAAGAGGAGAATAGAGTTTGACAGTTTGCAAGAGACCCTACAAATAAATGGCATGGCAATTACTCTCAATACCCCCTAGTTTCTTAGGCTAGTTGTAATGGGAGTATCATAACTAGTATCATGCATGCCAACTAGGCAACTTTGATGAGGTGGCATAGTATTTAATGAAGAAAGAGAGGGCTGAGTATCATATCATGATATTGTATCATAATAAATGTTATGCTACTATGTGTCATGCATGTCATAAATTATGTCATATATGAGGGAGATAACAAGGTAGAGTACTACAATACGATACTATGCATAAGGGAGGTAGTATCACACACTAGTATCATATGCATGATACTAACTTATGATACTACCCATTACAACCAGCCTTAGCACCCGTTGTAACCCTTAGTACATACGATGGTACACTGACTTAGGCCGAATACAAGTGCCCAAAATATTTAAAATTGGAGGATGGTGCAGCCCACCTTTCCGATATTTTGACCGTGTGTGGTTCAGTTGTTGCTTTACCACACGTGAACGATAGTAAGTGCGACCGGGAGGCGTGGAGCATTAATTTCGAGTTGACTCCTTGGAGCGTTAAATTTTCTTCATGTAGTAGTATTAGCTTTGCCCTACTAGTAGTATTTTTCTTCACTAGTAGTACGTTAAATAAAGAGTTCTGTTTCGTGCAGAATTTAAAATGAGTTTTATGGAGAGAAAAAGAAAACTACTCCAACTATATACGTTGCACCCTCAGTGCTGGTTTTCTAGGGTTTGCTCTCTTCACACTCTCTCTCCACTATATATATACACACTGGAGCCTCAGCGCTTGTAGTTGCTCTCTACACACTCTCTCACCCTATCCAGATCTAAACAAGACTGCATTGGCCTCTCCTCTCTTTCTCTCACCTCACTGCTAGTCAAAGAGCCGGCAGGATCCCGTCCGTCGGGGAAGGCAAGGAGGCTTAACGCTGTTGCCGTCGGTGAGGGAGGGAATCCACTACCGGCGCCGCTGTTCTCTTTCACCCAGCGGCTGCGCGGGAGGGCCTCCGACCCCTTCTTCCTCACCGCCGTACATAGTGTGGGCAGATCGGCCTCCGGCCACCCACCGAGCCACACCCCGAGAACCTTAAGGTATAATTTTCTTAATCCACAGGCATTGCTCTAGCTGCATGTGGAATTTTTTCACTTCTGCACTCGAATCTAGGTGTTGGATCAAACAGGAAAGTAGTGGGAAAAGTTGTATAGCATGAATCTAGGACGTGGTTCAAAGAGGAAAGGAAGGGGGAAAGTAGTACAGACTGGCTATCCAACACCTATGTTGGCCGAAAAGGGAAAACAATGACAAACGCAGTACACACATCTGTAAGGAACTGATCTTTCTATGGGCGGGGGACAAGGCTGTATAGTTTGACCATGACTAGATTTGCTGCCCTCACATAGGGAAAGGTGTCTAAAGATAACAAAAATGAGACCAACACAAATATGTTCCTTGGTTGTTTGTTGCAACAGACTGTGCATCACCCCTTTATACATCAGTACATGCATATGGTGCTTGTGCGTCCACTGTCCCATACAACTCTTTAGCTATTGTTAATCTAGTAATGCCGCTGGAAAATTGAAGCAATGCCACAGTTAAAAGCAAATTATATGTTTAATGAATTTTATTGTTAATATAATCTCTCTGTTAATATGAATCATTGCCACTATTTGAGAAATGCTACTGTCTTGCTTTCTTTCCCATTTAGATAAGTTAGATGCTTCTTTTTGTGGGCTTCTGTGTCATCCACCGTTATTGACCACTGATTGTTTCCTTTGCACCTATGTGTAAATAGGGTTATCTACCTCACCATGTTACTATTGCAACCTTTTGTTGCACTGCACAAAACACTTTTGTTTTAAGAGTGTTTTGTGCAGTTCAACCAAAATGTCACACCGACAACGTTGCTTGATTGCTTGATCTTAGTGGAACTGCACAAGAGGAGATCTGACTTCCTATCTGTGTTGGCAAATTTGTTTCAGATCTTGTTCTTGTGAGTTGTTTCAATTCCGCATCATGAGAGGTCAGTACTGGCCTTCTTCCACATGATTGTGCAGTGTGCTTTCATATGTTTTACTACTTATACGGTAATGTTGCTTGATTTTAGTGAACTGCACAAAAGGAGACCAGACTTCCAATCTGTATGTGCACCGTAATATCCCATTGAGGTAAGATAATGTTATTTCGCAACTGTTGGCCTGTATATTGCTACTGTCATCAGAAAAGTAATGTTGTTGTTTAGTGCTATACCTGTGCTCCCTAATTAACATGCCAAATCTTACATTGAAGGCGAAGCTTGTCTGTTATTGACCCAAGTGATGAAGGGGAAGAACAAGTGGAAGAAGAACAAAAATCAACTCCCGGTACTGTAATGAAGCACTGGAACTGTGATGACACAAGTAATGATATAGTTTTGCATCTTAATTTATTGCTATGGCTGGAACGAGCAATTGTTTTGCCACTGTGATTTGATGCCACTCTTAATGTAATATGTAATTATCTCTACTTGTGCAAACAGGGATCTTGTTTGAAGATAACATATATTTTAGTGGAACTGCACAAGAAGATGTTGGAAACATTAAACTAATCGAGGAGTTTATAGTAAGCATGGCAACCACAGTAGATAATAACGGATGGTTCTGGAGAAGTGCTTCATTTGCATGCTCTACACAATAAGCCTCCTGACAAAGGTTGGTACCGGCCCACGGATTTCATCCATATGATTGAGCTTTGTCATCTCTATTGGTGTTGTGCTACTGTTTAGCTACTGTCATGAGAAAGTGGTATTATTTCGCATGTTAATCTAAGGCTGCTAATAAATTGAGGCACCGGTTTGCCAATGTTATAGCCACTGATAAAATTAAGTAATAATACAGTTCAAGTTGAGTTGCTGTGTTTGGTATCATATCATTTCCTATGAGGATAATGAGCATGCATCTCTTTGTGACTATACATTTCATCAGTTACTCCCATTGTTAATGTAATGGCTGTTTTAAATATTTCCTTTCCTTCTTTTCGAGCAAACAGGGATGCTAGCATTTAGTTGTTCTCTTATCTTTGCACAACAGGATCATCCTCCTCTGAAGAAGAATATGTCAGGATATGAAGAAGCCAAGCCCTTCTCTTCTTATCAGAAGGAGCAGTTGAAGGATGGTTAAATTACTGCCCACAAGAACAAACTAACTTCAGCTCAGAAGGACTCACAAATCTTCATCTTTGTTGCTGTGATGGCTAATACAATGTTGTTTTAGGATTCTTTCTGGTGAGTTCTATTTTTTTAAATGTGTGCTCTGCATGGATCATGTAGGTGGCCTGTTTAAACTATAAATTCATAATACAGTTTGCTTTGTACTAATCACTTTTTTGTATTTATGCAAACAGGGATGCTCAGCTTGATTTCAATGGGAACTGCACAAAATGTTCTGATGGTTCGTGCCCTCCATTATACTTCATCATACACAATAGATCGAATGTTCTCGAATCATTCCTTTCCACCTCCAGCCACAAAATTAGCTACAAGAAAGGAGGTGCCGATATGTTCAAGGCCTTGCAACATATAAAGGCGAAATCTTACAAGCTATGTGCGAAGTTGGTTGATTTTAGTGGAACTGCACAAAAAGAACAGTTGGTTTATTTAGCACGAGGTGACATGTCAATGTCCGAACTGATAGCAAACCCGGCCCATTCGACAATCGTAGGCATTTGATATTTTGGAATGGGAAAACCGTGTCAAAGTTTGCTCATTGATGTACGCAAAAAGCATTTGATATTTTGGAATGGGAAAACCTTGTCAAAGTTTGCTCATTGATGTACACAAAAAGACACGCATTTGATATTTTGGAATGGACAACCTTCTCAAATTTTGCTCATTGATGGTAGCAAGAAGACATGTGTTTGATATTTTGGAATGGGACGCCCTTTGCCGTCAACAGCATCGATCGATTTTTCTTTATTCTTTAGTTGTGAAGTAAATATTGGCTCTGACGTGTGAATCATTGAGATGCATAATCATTACATTTCATACATTCTTCAACTAAAAAGGGGTGCGCTGGAGGTATAATTAATTAACCTAATCTATGATCTCCGGCGCCCATTTCCCGTGTCTGGCTGAGCCGAACAGAAGCTTCTTCTCCAGCTCAGCTCTCTGACTCCACGTCGCCGCCAAGAAGCTAATCGGCTGTCAATGTTCAACCCGCCAAGCTTGGCTTCAACCGGAGGGTAGCAGCGGTGGCCTTACTTGGACCCGAGCGGCAGCGACCTACCGTGTTATACTCTTCCTCGTTTTCTGTGTGGCGCGGCCTCGTTGGCAGTGGGGCGGGGCCTTGACGGAGCCAGCGATGTCCTCTGTCTCGTTGCCGGTGGGGCGGCGCCTCGGTGGAGCGGGGCAAATCCTCCCCCTCGTTGCCGGCAGGGCGGGCCTCGGCGGAGCCGGCGATGTCCTCTGCCTCATTGTTGGCGGGGCGGGGCCTCGACGGAGCAGGGCCTCACGGAAGCTGGCGAAGTCCTCCGCCTCGGTGCCGGCGGGGTGGGGCCTCGGCGGAGCCGGCATTGTCCTCCACCAAACAGCGCCTCGCCAAGTTCATTGCCCTCTTTGTAGGCGGCCGCAACCTCTGCCACCCGCATGTGGTACCGCCAGCGCGTGAGGCGGCTCTCGTGGGCTGAGCGGTACGACTCGAGCAGCGCCTCCTGCTCCGCCCGCTCCGCGGCGATCTGCTCCTCTGCCTGCAGGTGCTCCTGGAGGACATGGTGGTTGTAGGCCGCGTCGGCCTGCGCCTCCCAGAATTGCTACTCACGCTTCTGCCTCACCATGTCCATGTATTGGGCACGGGCCTCACCGATGGTCATGGTGCCATGCACAGGCGAGGATGGCGCGGAGGAGGTGGCTGGCGCCGGATCGTCGACTACCACGTTCTCCATTGGGACGTCGTCGTCCTTCGGCTGCCTGCCGGCCAGCCAGTTGGCAGCAATGGCTGCGATCTCCTTCTGGTCTATCATCTGCCCATCCCGAAGAGTGCTGGAGCATGACGAAGCCATGGAGGGAGTGGTGTGGACAGGAGAAAGGGAACGAAGGCGGATGACTGCGGCTATGGCCAGCGCAGCAGTTTATATAGCAATGGTGGGCGGCGGAGGGACTAACGGGTGGCGCCGGAGTAGCTGCCTCGGCAACCGTGTATCATCAATGCGGGCGGCAGATGGACGGACGGACGGCACTTGTGTCATTTGAATGCGGAGCAATCGCCTGCACCGGGAAGCGGCGCGGGCGGCGCTGACCATTTCAGGCGAAAAGTGCACGCGGGCGAGGGAGGGGGTCTGGGTGGGCCAGGGCGGTCAGACTCGTGCTTGGCAGCGGTCCGGTCCAGCAGCCGGACATGCTAGGACGCCAGTGAGCTCGCCGAGCTCAGCGACGAGAATCAGACGATGGATGTGGCTTCCGACCAGGAGCCGGCGCCACCGCCCAAGCCGGTTCATGCCGTGTTCACAATAGAGCAAGTGAGGCCGCACTACGACGCCCTAATGGCGGAAGAGCTACCAGCGCAGGAGGACCTGTGCTGCAACCTCCGTCTCCTCAACGAGCACTGGCTCGCGGAAGGATGAATCTCCGGCGAACAAGCGAACGACAATGCCGTCGCGGACATGTGTCCCTATGATCCTGGCTTCCTGAATGAGCAGCGGGCGCTGTATCAGACCATCCGTAGGGCCCGCGAGGCCCTCTCCGCCGTCCTTCCAGTTGTTGCGCTCGCCGTGGCGCTGCCGTCTCGCGTTGTCAACATGGTCAACGAACATGAGGAATCAGGAGATGACTTTAATTGGAGAGGATGACAGTGGGGACCCACCAGGGCCATAGCCGCACGTACGCAAGTGCCTCCTTATTATATACAACTATATTTTTTTTGCTTCCTCCTGGTTTCCTGACATCACGGTCCCACACCATTGTCAACCTATATAGTCAATAAACGAGAGAATTGCACAAGGAGCGGCCGACAGCTGGGACCCAGCCGCTCGAGCAGTATTTGTGTTTTTGAGGTGTGAGCAGAGTTTTTCTTGAGCGATGTTTTTGTTGTTGTTCAGAGGAGATCACCTGGGCGTGCTGTGGCCAGTCTAGCCCAGGATATTATTTTATGTCGACCAAATATCCAGCCCAGATATTAATTATTTTCAAGCTGAAAATGGCTAGCCCAGCTATTCTTTTTTTTGGAGGAATACCCAGCCCAGGTCAACTTGTTATTCTCCGACCCGCTGGGCTGCAAATCTTTCCAAGGAGGGATGCATTAGGCTTAACAAGAAAATGGACTTTAGGAAATAATAAATGGGATATAATTATAAAAACTGGGATGTAACTATAAAAAAAGCACCAAACACGTAATTAGTTAAAAAAATATTATTATTGGATTTGAAATTTTTAATTTCATTACTTGTTGCGCGCGCAATATTTCGTTGTATTTTTACATTATACAATTTTTTTTGAAATTATATTTAATCTGACTTGAAATTTCGGGATAAAAATATTTCGGATCCCATCAAAATGTGGGAAATTTTATTCAATTCTATTTTGAGCGTTTGGTTGAAATTATTAATCGTTGTCCTAGCTAGAAAATGGGCTGTAATTTTAACAAACTGTAAATGGGTTGTAGTAAATTCCATTAGAATTCAAAAATGGGTTGTACATTCTTACAAATCGCAAATGGGCTATATGTTCTCTGCCACACACTTGTGGGACTACTAGGTTGACGCGTACGCAAGGCTTTGTCAACTTATAGTCAACACACGATTCTAGCAGCAGTGGCCGTTGGATGTCCATCCAACGGATGTCGTGCTTCTTCTTCAATCTCAGATATTCTTGCTTCAGCCGCCCAAACCACCACCGGCGGTACAGCCTGCTACCGCCTCCCGTGGCCGCTGTGCTGCCGCGCAGGACTCACCGGCCCACCTTACTCCCATCGTCGTCCAGGCCATTCCTCTACTCACCAACACCTCCTGTTATTCTCCAGCGACGGCAGTCTCACACCATAGCCGAACCAGTGAACCCTCGTACTCCCCTCCGTGTGGGCATCCACCTGCCTCGTCTTCCCTGGCTCCGTGCCGTTCCCTTCCTAGGCCTTGCTGTCGTCCACCGCCTGGGTGCTGTCCGTGCGGCGTGGTCAACATGGTCAATGAACGACAGCCAGCGGAAGAGGACTCTACACGGTGAGGCTGACAGATGGACCCACCAGCTACATCTTCGCACGCAAGGATGCGTCCATATTACGGGCAAAAAAATGATTCATCCCCCTGAAAGCTGGGACCCACCAACTATATCTTCGCATGCAAGGAAGTGTGTCCTTGTACTCCCTGACAACTGGGACCCACCCGGTCGAGGCGTACGTAGCGTTTTCTGTCTGGTCGCGAACTTGTACGTACATACTAGTCGATCGGTCTCTCTGCAACGATGAACCGTGGCCGAGCAAGTAGCGGCACGTGTAGTAGTAGAGCCCCCGACGTAGCAGTTCAGGCAGTCCCTTCTAAACCGTGTACACGTACGTACAGCCACATGCCAAAAGTATGGCCACGTATGTACATACGGGCAGGGTCTCGAACGCATACTCGTGCATATGTACGGCCAGGGCTCATATACATGAAGAGGCAACGGACGGCAGCAATGGCGTCCTGTTCATCGGGCAGCCAATCGGCTGGGTCAGAATGGAGAAATAGCGTCCTGTTCATCGGGAGGCAACAGACTGGGTCGGAATGCATCCTATTCAACAGGAGCCAACCGGCTTGGATGGAACAGCCGAAATGGGGTATGGCGTACCGTAGTACGGAGGAAACGGCCTTCTGTTCGACCGGCTACGGTCGAAACGGGGGTCCTATTCATCGGGAGGGGTGAGGTGTACCGCAAAACGGAGGACACGGACTTGTGTTGGAGCGCTACGGTCGAAATGGGGGTCCTGTTGATCGGGAGGGGTGTGCCGTACCGCAAAACGAAGGAAACGGACTTGTGTTGGAGTGCTACGGTCGTAACAGGGGTCCTGTTCATCGAGAGGGGTGTGGCGTACCGCAAAACGGAGGAAATAGACTTGTGTTGGAGCGCTACGGTCGAAACGGGGGTCAAGTTTATCGGGAGGGGTGTGGCGTACCGCAAAACGGGACTCCACGGGCTACTGTTCATCCACCGTCGACTTCCTCCAGCCTCCACCAGCTACTGTTCATCCATAGTCGACTTCCTCCTGCCTCCACCAGCTACTGTTCATCCACGGGGGTCCTGTTCATCCAGCCTCCACCGGCTACTGTTCAACCAGCCCTCCACCGGGTCCTATTCATCCAGCCTCCATCGGCTACTGTTCAACCAGCCCTCCACGGGGTCATGTTAAACCAGCCCTCCACGCGCGCGGTCCTGTTCAACCAGCCCTCCACGGGGTCCCTCCACCGGCTACTGTTCATCCACCCCCACCTCCTTGATCGGTGTCCTCTTCATCCAGCGACAACGCCTCTACTACCACGGGATCCTGTTCATCCAACCCCCACTGGGAACTGTTCATCCAACCCCCACCAGGGACTGTTCATCAAGAGGCAGCTTCGATCGGCTTTAGTTAGCAGCAGTAGCGAAGGAATCACTCGGGTTCAGTTAACAGCAAGGGATCGATCGGGGTTCAGTAACATAGCTAGTGCAATCGCTCGGGTTCAGTTAGAGCCCAACGGCTCGCTCGGGTTCAGTTAGAGCGCAATGCCTCGCACACACGCGCGTACATCTACGAGAGAAACGCGCAAACCTCCGTGCATCGCTCGGCCCCGACCACCCACCGTAACCGGGAACTCCCCGAAATTTTCCTCGCCCTCGCTTCTACCATGATTTTTTCCGTCAATGGACGGCCCAAAGAATGTCATGCAGGTGCGTCCCCGGCCCGCCCAGGATCAAAAGCCCATTTTCTGTCATGATTTTTTGTCATAGAAGTAGGAGCCCGCCACATCTATGATGATACCGGGTTTTGTCACAATTATCATCATAGAAGTGTCATAAGCATGATAGAAAAAAAATTGTTCGGCCCAAAATGTCACGGATGTGTCTTTTTTTTGTAGTGTGAGGCCGTCTACCCCGACGACGTCTTCATGACTTGAGGATGGGGCGCGATCGCCCGCGCCTGTGACTCGGAGGGGAGGCACGCCATCCACTTCAAGTACGACAGGGCATCGACGCTCTTCTTCAACGTCTTCGGGGAGGATGGCCGGCGTCTGTAGTGTTGCCCCAGGGGAGGCGATCGAGACGGTGACCACCCTTCGGACCGGTGCGGCGGCGAGGCCCCTGGCGGTGAACTTGCCCTTGGCCTTGTCCGCGACTCCTCCGGCAGCAGCAGCACGTCCTCTGGTCCAGGCTCGAGCGACGACGATAGCTACGAGCCGCCGCTTTGCCGCGCCCGGGCCTAGGGGAGGAATGGTGCCATCCTAAAATCACGGGCGATGCTGCCCAGGCTATGGCTCTCAGGAGGTTTTTCCTTTTGTTCCGTTCCTACACGAGAATTACGATGGGCCCCGCGGGGGTGTGTAAAAAACATGACGCTCGCACTTTAATGTTATCATCTCCAATCGATGTTGTGTTTGCGTCTCTCGCTCTGGCATGGTTCCCCCATTTCATTCTCGCGGTAGCTTAGTGCCCTGCGCCGACAGGACCCAGTCCCCAGGCAAGCTTCGACCATCGCTGGTATGCCAGGTCGCGATGCCGTGGTCAAGGCCAAGAGGTGAGCGGCCCGAGGTCCGGTAAGAGCCCCTAAGGCGCGATGCTCAGGAGGTCCCCTTTGGCGTCCAAGTGGCTCATGAAGGACTGAAATGGAAGTTTCCTTGCCCAAGCGAAATCGCGAGAGACAAAATGCTGATTATGAGGTTCACGCCTGCGCTTGTGGTGGTTCCTTTGCTGCGAAGGCGAGCTTCTTGTGTGTCGCTAGGATGCGCCTTCTTCCTGATGGCGCCCCCCCCCCTCGCAAGGCTCCTACCGACTCCATCTCCCCCGCTCGTCTGGGTGCTCTATGTCCTCGGGACCCATCTCTCGAGCGAAGCTCGGCCGCTGCTGGTATGCGAGGTCGCGATGCCATGGTCAAGGCCAGGGGGTGAGGGCACGAGAGATGGTAGGGCCCCCTGAGGCGCGGTGCTCAAGGGCCTCCCCTTTAGCGTGCAAGCGACTTGCGCAAGAGAAGAGTGGCGGCGCCCGAGGGGGTGCCTAGGAGGGGTTGCGCCCCTTGGCACGTAGCGTGGCGTCCTTCCATGGTGACGGGGTGTTGGCGAGGCCGCTCGTGGTCTCGCCTTCGGAGGCTCCTGCGGGTTAGCTGAAAAACATAACATGCAGCTGTGCTTGCTATCCTGCCGATGGTCTTTCCGCGAGAGGATGAAGGCACTAAGGACCCGGTGAGGTGACGTGCACGGGGCCGGCCGCGAGCCAGAGCTCGGTCTCTTAGGTTTATCGACGCTGCAGGGATAGACCTGAGCATAGGCACCGTGCTAGTAGCCACCGTTGCGGGATGAGCGGGAGGCGGGTTAGCAGCGCGCGGGGACCGCGAAGGGCAATCCCATAGATAACGAGTTAACAGGCGTAACGTGAACCACCATAATAACTTGAGCACGCATAACTGATCCGGGGTACATGAATCAAAATGACGCAGCTGTAGGGGCGGGCCCAGATAGCTTGAGGATAATGTAGCCTGAGGGGCGCCCTCAACCGAACAAACCAAAAAGTCACCTGGCACCATCATTGTAGAAGCATTGGAGAAGCTAAAGACGCGTGCTGCAGAGATCGCTCATCACGAGTAGGCTAGCTCCTAAGGCCTGGGAGGCTCTGGAGGTCCGGGAAGCTCGTGAGGGTCTGACACCTCCGTCAGGACCACCTGGCGCCTGGCCTCGTGAGCCGCCAGGATGCCCTGCATGTAACGCTGGTGCGAGGCAGCCGCGTTCAGCAGGATGAACGGCATGCGAACGTAGCTGCGGGGGAAGCCCCCATTCCGTCCAACACGGGACGGCCAGAAGAGCTCCTGAGAAGCAGCCCTATTGAGGCCTGGGATGTTGACGCAGACGCGCAGCTCGCCACCCATGTCAGGGGTGGCAGCTGCACTGGATGATGCGGGACAACGCTCGCCACGCATGGCTCGTGCCTCCTGAAGCTCCTCGATCGCCTTGGTGATGAACTCCTAAGCGCCTGGCGCCTCGCGCCTTGCGCCCTGCTCCCGGAGGCGTGCGTCGAAGCATGCCCCCATGTGGTGCCCGAACGCCTCCCTCGTGACGCCGGTCAGGTAAGAGGCCCTCCAGACGAGAGCCCCCGAGCCCGTCCTGAGAGGGGTGCCGGGCGCGCCTTCCTATGCGAGAGGGAAGGGCGCCCCATAAGTGGGCGCGGGGCCCGAGGCACGATCGTCGGGCGCCCAGCCTCCTGACGGCCCTTGGGGAGGAGCTGCTTCTTCTTCTTGGGGAGGGCCTCAGGAGGCCGGATGTGTAACACCCTGGATTTGGCCCTTTTCTTTTTCCTTTGATTTTCTTGGATTTCTTGATTTGATTTTCTGTGGCTATGTGGTTCTGAAACTTGGGAAGATCATGTCTTCCTAGGTTTCATAGTGGCTTGTCATCCTCATCATCATCCCAAGATCATGTCATTTTCATCCTTGACCTAATCCAATATTCTTTTTCTAGGGAATATTCCTTTTCTGTTAAAGGAATAACCCTTTAATCCCTAGGTTGTGAAGCAACCTATATTTCTATCACTCCCAAAATTCCCAAATAATTCTCATAAATTGTTTGGGTCATATCTTCCTCAAATATGTCAAAATCCTTCCTTGGCATCATCAAAGATAATTCACAAATATTCCTTTTCTGATTCTTCCCTAGGTGGTGGTTTGAGAAGGAAGTGTCATTTATCTTTGCTTGATTGACCCCAAACTTTTTGGACATCTTTTCCTATCCATATCATTGCCCCATGCCAAAATTCAACTCAATTTGCCTAGTAAATATTCCTGAGCAATTTTTCAAAGTTCCTGTCTGAGGGAAGTCATTGTGAAGGAAGTACAAGCTAGGCATATCCAAATGAGTTGAAATTTTGCAAGGTCCTTAATATGATAAAATAATCACTCCCCACCAAATTATAGCTCATGTAACTCATCTATGTGAGCCCAGATCCAAATCTTAGTTTCTGGTTAGATTTTCAGTTTGTGAAGCAACCATATTTTATCTTACTTCATTTAAGCTGAAAATTTACCAGGACAATCTCCTATCCATATAAACTCTCTCCACCAAGTTTTGGATCAATTAATTAATCCAATTGCCCTGTGCAATTTTTCCAAGTTTCTATCCAGAGAGATGCTTTGTGAAGCAAGTGCTATTTTGGCAAGTCCAAATGGCATGAAAATTTTTGAGCATCTTCATATCTTAAAATAATTGGGCCATGACCATTTTCAGCTCATTTCATGCACTTAAGTGAGTGCTGCTTCATAATTCCCAAATCTGACCAGTAGGGCCCTCTCTGCAGCAAGTGCACTCTAGAGAGCTCCATTTTGTCTTATTTTTGGCCAGCACAGTCACCTTAGCTCGTGTTCAAGCTAGGCCAAAGTCCAGAGTTAGGCTCCTGTTCTAGCTCTCACAATTCACATCAAACACCTTGCTGTTGCAATGTTTTGGCTCCTCCTCCAAATCTCTTCTTTGCCCCTGTACCGAGTTGTTTCTTCCTTTGAACTCAGGGTAGCATGGTCTATCTACTAGACATGATGTGGCCGATCAACTGGCAATGCGTATGCCAGTTCATGCGGTGACCACGGGTCGCGACCAGCCAAACTCGTGCTCTGGCACGTTGTCGCCGCTGTTCCCGTCGTTTCCCTCGTCGTCTCGACCCCAAACCTTGTCCGGGAGTTCCCCCGTGATCGACTGCATCGCCTGGTGTCACTGCCTCGCCCTGCATCGCTGCGGTTGCGTCACATCGAGCTCGCCCGTGACGCGTCCCACTTCTGTCCCTCCTTTGGCATGTCGGCTGAGCCTTCTCGAGCATCCCCGAAGCCCTCCCGCGGCCTATATAAGGACCCTTGACCCCTCCCTCAGCTCCCAAGCCTCTCCTTGTTCCTCCTCGACCACCGGAGTCCTCAGCCCCCTCCTCCGTCCGCCATGGCCACCACGGCCTCGGCTTGATTCCGGCCAAACCAAGCCTCTCCTCGCCGTTCCTCTACCTCCACTGCCTCCCCCTCACCTCCGCGAGCCGCCCCACCCACTTGCCCCTCGCCGGAGCACCCTCCTTCGCCGAGCACCACCTTTACCCGCCCGCCGGAGCTCCTCTCTGTCCTCCTCCACTCCCGCGAGCTCGTGCCCTCCTCCGTGCCTTCCTCCGCCCAGAACGGGTGCGGCCGGCCCTCTCGCGCCTGCCGGTGGCCTCGGCCCGGCCGGAGCTGGCCGGCCCCCTCGCCACTCCCTCCTTTGTTTCCCTCTCTGCTCACGAGGAGAACAAAGGCGCGGGAGGAAGAAGACAGCGCCGTTCGGTCCCCCTCCCTGCGCGTGGGACCCACATGTAAGTGGCCTAAGGCCCAGGTCCACGTGGATAAGTGGAAGCGCCTTTTTAGTGAGTGCGCTTTCAGTTTTTGAAAGCGTATTTCGCTTAGTACACTTACATCTCCCGAAAGCGTATTTCCTTCTTCTTTTTTCTAAAGTACGTTTTCTAAGTCAGAAAGCGTATTTTCTCAAATCTGTTTCTGTCTTATCCACTCAGGGACCTAGTTGTAAATAAAATTTTCACAGATTAGTCCCGGATCTTCAGCACCTCATAACTCCGCAACCGTAACTCCGATCGAGGTGAAACCAACGCTCACTTCTTCAACTCATCGAGATTTTTCTATTGGTAACATTTTCACTAGGTGGTACCATAGTGAAAATGACAATTTTGCCCTTGCTTCTAATCACCCCCCTCCGAGAGAAAATAGTCCGGCATTTCGTTCCGCGGCGTCACCGCACTTCTTCCCGGAGTCTCCGTCACCCCCAGACAAGCCACAACAGCCACTTGCATGATAGCCATGCAGTAGCCATGGTTTCTACTTGAATATTTAGTAAAAGTTTGCCCGTTATTTGTCTGCTTGTTTGCTATTACTGTCGTTGTTTCGGTTATGCTCGTGGTTTCATGTTCACCTTCATGCTATGTTCTGATGCATCTTGTTATCTTGTGCTACTTGCTAGTATTATTTTCTCATGTTATGCTTGGTAGTAGTAGTACATGCTGGTAGTAGTGATGTTCAGTCTGATGCATGTTTATCGTCTGTTATCAAGTACCGTTGCGATGCATGTTCCATTTTGCATCGAGTTGGTTACATGCTTACTTGGTAGTATTATCGTTATGTTCTTGCATGGTATTTATTCCCGATGCTAGTAGTCATGCTATGCTCATGTGTAATGTTATGCTCATGCTCGTCAGTATGCCATGCTCATTTGGTTAAATGCTTCATTATGGCCATGCTAGATGATTATGTTGCACCTCCATGCTTATGTTGATATCATGCTCATGCATTGTAGTTGCATCATGTATTTTAATATGGCTTAGCTTATTGCATTCAAGTTTAACCGGATAATAATGAACTTGAACAACCGTTGGCTGAGTCATGGTGCCACCATATCGAGCTGACCAGTGCAGCCACATTTGCCTTTTATGGGAAGGTCCTAACTGGTTCAATTGTCATGCCTCTCACTGGTGCCTCCAACGAGGGAAGGTTATGGCCGCGTGCTACCCTGATCAGGTAGGCGGACATAAGCCTTGTGTGCCCATTGTTGTTGTAAGGTACCTTGTCCCCGTTTGGGACCGTTTATGTTTTGCCATGACGGTGGCCGTTGGATGTCTTTGGTAGACATCGGGGCCACCCATGACTTAGCCCAAAGGGGAGTTGGTCGGAGTGGCCGGGAGAGTGTCATGGGCAATAGATCGGTTTTGTCGTAATGCCGTTGGTCCACCCGAATGGGAGTGCGAGGCCATGGATTCCGTGGTGTGGTTACAGTGTACTAACCTCTGTAGAGTGTGTGTTTAGATCTGTCGATAGCCGCGCCCGTGGATATGGGCCCAGTTCGTAGTCGGTCACACTATGAGCCAACAATAATAATAACTTGCTTAATAATAACCCCGGTTCGATGATGAGAAAGAGATTGGTTGTGATTGAGAGAGGATCACGGAGGTATCATGGATACCGAAGTTGGTTGATCTTTATGTGATTGCGACATGATCACGGAGGTATCATGGATACCAATGTTGGTAAGTTGATGCATGAGATGGTTACGAGGTAACCGCCGAATAAGAGTAAGTTGGTGCATGATCATGTTAACTTGTTGCATGTAGTATCATCATGTTCATATGCTCATGCCGTGCTAAGGTTGTTCTAGCTGTATCATGTTCAGATGTGCATGCCACGCGTTCTGTTAGCATCATGTTCATGATTTCTTTAACCTGTACTTGCCATGTTGTTGTCTGTCTTGATTGCTTTTCGTTAATTGTGAGCTTGCAAGTACATCCAATGTACTGACCTGGCGTGTCATGCCAGTTTGCAGGTCGTGCCTGGATTGCTTGCTTGTTTGGTGTGGTTCCTGTGTTTGCGAGCTAGGATAAACGTTCCAGCCAGAGTCCCTGCGGATTGGAGTCCATCATCGTCGTTCGTTGTTCCGCTGCCAGTAGAGGTTCCGCTGCCTCGAGTTGTTATGCTGCTTGCATAGAGCAACTGTGGTTGGCGTAGTGTCGTCGTGCTGATGTTATTCATTGTAATATCAGAGACCTTGTAATCGTATTCATGTTGTAATAGAGAGCTAGTTTGTTCTATGCTAAGTAGTGCCGTATTCCAGAAGACTTCACTTTGATCTCTGGGCTGGAATACGGGGTGTTCCGGTTTCTCTGAGCCGGGGTGCCACAGCGCTTGGTATCAGAGCAGATCTAGCTGTAGAGCGTCCTAGTCCGCTGGAACGTTAGAAACGGTAGTATAGGGTCTGGTTGTTACCCTTGCTTGCTGCATTTGGTTGTTGCATTTGTTTGCTGCATATAGTCTTATTCGGTTACCCCTAACCCCTGTTTCGTGCGTAGATGGCGGTCAGCTTCCATGAGTTCAATGCCATCCCCAGAGCTCCCGGTGATGTTCCTATTGCGTTCAATCCCACTCCTGCACCTCTCAGCTTTGCCGCCCTCCTTGGCGACATGTGGCGTAGCATTTATCCCCTCGGAGATCCACCCCATTATCAAGTATTCCAGTTTTCTGCCGGAGGAAGAATCCTGGAGTATGTTGCTCATGTCCATCTGTCAGCCTCAATTCCTGTTGGTAAGCGCACCTACAGTTTCCACGGTGGTTACAGCGCTACTCCCGAGCGTGTCGTTCATCTTGCCGCAATGGCAGGAATCGCCAGTCTTCATCATCAAGAGAGCATGGTGCAAGAGAACCATGCTTATCAGTATTATCCCACCATCGTTGAGAATCCTAAGCGGATCCAGTTCCCGTCTGGCAATCCTCAAGATGACCCGGCTATCCTCTCCATGTCCCATTACATGATGGCCAAGTGTCTTCTTATTTCTGAGTTAGTCCGAGACGCCATTCGAGCCAGGAGATTGCTTGGTGCTTCCCTACCTCAGTCTCCGCCAGCTTCTCTAACCCCTCCGCCTCGTCCCTCCGAAGTTTCGGAGTCAGCAGTTCCACTCACTACTCCCCTAGCTTCTTCGTCAGTTCCCGAGCGTTTTCTCAAGCGTAGGGTGTAGTACTTCGTGTAGTGCATGTGCATTTGCGCTAGTATCGTGCTTGTGTGTGCCTGTGTGGAGTAGTTTTGTAGCTTGTTTGCTGTGTGCTTTGTTGCGATCGATCATTTTCTCGTGCTTCTTGGTATGAATCTTCGGTGTTACCCCCTTATGGAAATTTCTCATCAATCGACACCAGATCAGAAGAAGCCGTGAGAAGTACAAATATACACCAAGGAACTCAGTTAAAAGCAAATGGGATTTTCAGCTGACAGCATTGTATTGCAGACATCCGGTCTGAATACAAGTTATATTCTGCTCAGACTTTCAGTACCAAGAACTCGTCAGAGATACATCCTTATTGCAGCAACGATTAAACCAGCAAGAGAACAAAATTGGATCCAAGTCCAACATGCATTTCTAGTCAGAGGTATGGTCCATACCTGATGATTGATTCTGCCATGAGTCAGATTTGAAACATGCGATACCCCGAAGTCAGTCTGGATATGCAATGAATTCAGCAAGGATAGTCAGACAATTCTTGTCATACAAGTAATCAGCAGCCGGAATGACAAGAATATATATATATATATATATATATATATATATATATATATATATATATATATATATATTATTTGGTTCACAAAGGAAAATAGTACAGTCCTTCTCCACAATTTATCAGCAAAGCGTACAAGGCAAGATTCCCCAGTCTGCATCTGTAAGGTATGAATGGATTCCCGTGCAAGATATTCAGTCTTCTCAATGAGATACTGCAAGAAGCTTCTGGTATAAGGTACCGAGTCTTCCCTAGCAAGTCTTTAAGGGGGGAAGCTTATGAGGTACGGTACCCAGTCTTCCTCAGCAAGATATCCGCCGAAAGCTTCGAGCACAAGCCATCCAGTCTTCCTCAGCACGATATCCCGGTGGTTTCCAACGCAAGCTGCCCAGTCTTCTTCAGTACAGCACTGGTACAAGATATTAAACAATGAATTGTCAGCATACGACAGTGTTTCTCCAAGTGTCAGATCTGCAACAATTGGGTCAGAAACAAGAATCAGTCAGAACAAATGTATGCCTCGAGAATCAGATATTTCTTCATACAGTGAGTATTATGTCAAGTTCATGCTAGTCCCTCGCGCAAGGAAGAACTCACAGTACGCATCCGACAACCTCACCGGTTATTCAAGAGACAGAAAACCAGTGGGTGACGCAAGAATCAACAAGTCCTGAAGAAAGACAACATTGAGACGCTATCTTGACAGTGATTATCAAGATCAGCCTCGCACATCCGACAAGGTGATGTTATTAATCCGGTCACTGTCTGGTATAATCAACAATAGTATTGAGATCTGTATAATCACACGTGAACTAGGTAAATATACCGAGACTGGAGACATGAACAAGACCAGGGTATGATTGCAAGATATTGCATATGACAGCACTCAGGGTCACAAAAATAATCAAGGATATATAAGGCCCCACTCTTTCAGTGAAAGATCCAGATGAAGAACATAATAATGAAAGAGCAAGACCGACAATACAGATATGCCGGTTATTGTGTGAAAAATGTGGTATGTATGCCCAAGACAGTCTGATATTTCATATAAATTACCAAGTGAGGATACGCCTAAGAGGTCTACTCCATTGTGGTAAGGACCTCGTAGTAAGGCAACTAGCTCAGTCCACAGTATGCTCAGAACTGTCAGCATTGGATACCCGAGTCTGTCAAGTCCGACTCAAGGACAGCTCAATATGATGACCTCAGCAACTGTGCTAAAGTATCGCACAACCTATTATCCCCATGAGTATACCGACAAAATGAAGAATCAGTGTGAGAGCACATACTTTGAGGATTGTTATCTCTCACATATGGGAATAGATTAAAGAATAGCCTGCCGTGAATGGAATTCCTTGCCAAGATCACCGCCAGTCAAGTCTGCAAATGTTATCATCAGGAGATGGTGCATTTTCTATCAGTCACGTCAAGCGACAGTCAAACTTTTGGAACAGATTGGATACTCAAGACTGTGAAGCCAGTCAAGCTAAGTCAGAAACTCCTGCAAGATGTCAGAATCCGTTAGAAGAACAGGTACGATTCACATGACTGTTTTGAACCCAGAAGGCATGCATATATTCAAGGAACCCGATGCCTGGATAGAAGAGATTCTTGGTTCCACGGGAAGATGAGTTCCCCACTCCGTGGAATATTCTTCGTACTCGATACGAGAATAACATCTCCAACAAGAATCAATATCGAGAAGGACACGTATGTCAGTAATGATAATTTTTCAGACCCCAGCTAAGCCAGCAAATATGAAAGAAAATTTGAGTCAGTATGAATAGGAACATATGAGGTAAGTCCAGTCAGTATGTCAGATACGGTGAAGCAAACCACCCCAGACCAAGGCAGTCAGTCAGATGCAATTCAGTGGGAACATTATATGAGAATGAATAAAAGAAACCCGAGTTGGAAACGGTTTCTTCAAGTCAGAAGATTTATTTGTCCCTGAGCAACCAAATCTCGAGGATGAGATTTCTTTTAGGGGGGAAGGTTTGTAACACCCTGGATTTTGCCCTTTTCTTTTTTCCTTTGATTTTCTTGGATTTCTTGATTTGATTTGATTTTCTGTGGCTATGTGGTTCTGAAACTTGGGAAGATCATGTCTTCCTAGGTTTCATAGTGGCTTGTCATCCTCATCATCATCCCTAGATCATGTCATTTTCATCCTTGACCTAATCCAATATTCTTTTTCTAGGGAATATTCCTTTTCTGTTAAAGGAATAACCCTTTAATCCCTAGGTTGTGCAGCAACCTATATTTCTGTCACTCCCAAAATTCCCAAATAATTCTCATAAATTGTTTGGGTCATATCTTCCTCAAATATGTCAAAATCCTTCCTTAGCATCATCAAAGATAATTCACAAATATTCCTTTTCTGATTCTGCCGTAAGTGGTGGTTTGAGAAGGAAGTGTCATTTATCTTTGCTTGATTGACCCCAATCTTTTTGGACATCTTTTCCTGTCCATATCATTGCCCCATGCCAAAATTCAACTCAATTTGCCTAGTAAATATTCCTGAGTAGTTTTTCAAAGTTCCTGTCTGAGGGAAGTCATTGTGAAGGAAGTACAAGCTAGGCATATCCAAATTAGTTGAAATTTTGCAACGTCCTTAATATGGTAAAATCATCACTCCCCACCAAATTATAGCTCATGTAACTCATCTATGTGAGCCCAGATCCAAATCTTAGTTTCTAGTAAGATTTTTAGTTTGTGAAGCAACCATATTTTATCTTACTTCATTTAAGCTGAAAATTTACCAGGACTTTCTCCTATCCATATAAACTCTCTCCACCAAGTTTTGTCTCAATTCATTAATCCAATTGCCCTGTGCAATTTTTCCAAGTTTCTGTGCAGAGAGATGCTTTGTGAAGCAAGTTCTATTTTGGCAAGTCCAAACGGCATGAAACTTTTTGATCATCTTCATATCTTAAAATCATTGGGCCATGACCATTTTTCAGCTCATTTCATGCACTTAAGTGAGTGCTGCTTCATAATTCCCAAATCTGACTAGTAGGGCCCACTCTGGAGCAAGTGCACTCTAGAGAGCTCCATTTCGTCTGATTTTTGGCCAGCACAGTCACCTTAGCTCGTGATCAAACTAGGCCAAAGGCCAAAGTTAGTCTCCTGTTCTAGCTCTCACAATTCACATCAAACACCTTGTTGTTGGAATGTTTTGGCTCCTCCTCCAAATCTCTTCTTTGCCCCTGGACCGAGTTGTTTCTTCCTTTGAACTCAGGGTAGCATGGTCTATCTACTAGACATGATGTGGCCGATCAACTGGCACTGCGTATGCCAGTTCACACGGTGACCACGGGTCGCGACCAGCCAAACTCGTGCTCTGGCACGTTATCGCCGCTGTTCCTGTCGTTTCTGTCGGGGATATACCCTGCGGTGTAACCCGTCCGGATATATGACCCGGCCGGACTTGGCGACTCACTGGTGACCTGTCCTAACCCGGCGTTCTGACTAGTAACCCACCCAGAGTTGGCAGCTCATGGGTAACCCGGTAGGCTGGTCAGAGGAGCGGCAAGACCCGGAGGCCCAAGGCCCAGAAGGCGGCTCGTGCGAAGGCCGGCTCATATTATGGTGGGCCGGCTTAAGAGGAAAGGCATGAGGAATATTTTTCCTTATGAGGAAGCAAGACCCGGACTTGTATCCGGCTTGTAATAGAAGATAGACTAGTCCTACTAGGACTCCACATGTAACCCGCTCCTCCAACTTATATAAGGAGGGACAGGGCACCCCAGGAGGGAGAAGTTGTTGATGAGTTGGACAGATTAGGGTTAGAAAAACAAGTCTATAGCTCTCGAGATAGAGCACCCTTGTAATCGTGATCATGATCATCAATATCAATGAAGCAGGATGTAGGCTTTTACCTCCACCGTGAGGGGCTGAACCTGGGTAAAAAACCTCGTGCCTCTCGTCCCACTCAACCCCTCTCAAGCTACCACATAGATGCGTTGGCCTCACGACTAAGTCCTAACACTAAGGACATCTGCCATGACAAATCCACGACAGTTGGCGCCCACCGTGGGGCCTGCGTACGGTCGTGTTGAGTTCTTGGAGGGATCTCTCCCAGGGATCGAGAAATTTGCAATTTTCTGGATGAGTCGGTTTGGAAGGGGTCACAACTGGTCCATCGCCATCGTCTCCCTGCCGAGAGCCGTCGAGGCCGCATTGAGCCACCTCTGCTATGTTGAGCCGCCCAGGCCTTGTTGAGTCGCCGGTCTTCCTGAGCCGCCTCTGCTGCGTTGAGCCGCCCGGGCCATGTTGAGTCGCCCGGGCCACGTGGAGCCTTCCGGGCCATGTTGAACCGCTCGGGCCATGTTGAGCCGCCTCTGCTGCGCTGAATGGATCATTTATCATCCGAACAAATCAGGTGATATCCATCTATGTCTACTTTATTAGCGCATATTGTTTTTGTCAAAAAAAAAACAATCACTTTGGTCCGCAATATATTTTGTGCAGGACAATGATTCATTATAAAGGCGGTGCCATGATATGCCTATGGAGTGTGTGTTTGCATCATCATGCACTGGTGACCGCACCCGCTTGTGGTTGAACGGGTGTGTGCAAGCCGCCGCTCGTGCAGCTCGATCTACATCAGCTTGTAGGGACCGCGCCCGCAATTGACTCGCCGTCCGCACGGCTTACCACGCCTGCGATTGACTCGCCCGTCCGTGCACCAATGGGGGTTAACTCGCCTGACCGCACCGGCTTATAATGTCGCGGCCGGCTCATCTGTTTGCTCCCACGGCCGACTCGCCCGTGGTTGATTTCAGCTTCACCGTCGTGATCATCAACGCGGTGGATAATTTCTGGCCTAACGTATCAGAAGTGACCGTCATGTCACGGAGTTTGCTAAATGATTTATGCTGGAAATATACATTGAGTATTGCGAGGATTGTCAATTCGCCTCAAGCCTTTGGTTTACATCAAATTTCAGCATTCCGCTGCTCAAAATTATATGGCGGTTTATATCACGGCTGAGTATGAAGAATCTCAAGCCAAACTCCTCGAGTCGTCTTAAGACTCGGGGGCTACAATGACATGGCTCGGCAGAATTGGTCGGCTTCAGTGAATTCAAGAGCTCCAGATCATTGAAGGGAAGAGAACCCGGTTCTGGAGGCTATTGCCATATTGATAAAAATTTAAAGGCCGTCAGGAAAATTTCTGGCTTAAAATGAAGGATTCCAAAGCTTTGAAAGCTCTCAATATCCGGTTTAAAATCCGGCTCAAGGGAAATCTGTCTCTCCCAAAGCTTTGAAGCTCTCAATATCCGGTTTAAAATCCGGCTCAAGGGAAATTTGTCTCTCATAAAGCTTTGACGCTTTCAATATCCGGTTTGAAATTCCGGTTCATCTCTCGCAAGTTCGAGTTCTCAGAAAAATTAAAGGTTGCCAAAGAGAACTTGCTGCCATGATGCGCGGTTCAAACATGGGTATCCTGCCTTATGGGCTTATCTTGTTATGATCACTTGGGGGCTTCCTGCTCATTGAGCATAGCTATGACTACCCTCTTGATCCGGCTTGTACGCCTTGATTACAAATTACTTGGGGGCTTCCTGCTCATTGAGTATAGCTATGACTACCCTACTGATCCGGCTTGTATGCCTTGATTGCAAATAATTTGGGGTTTTCTGCCCAAGTTGTATTGTTACCAAAGAGAACTTGCTATAATGTGCAGTTCAAACATAGGTAACCCGCCTTGATGGCTTGTTAAAAATTACTTGGGGGCTTCCTGCTCATTGAGTATAGCTATGACTACCCTATTGGTCCGGCTTGTACGCCTGGAATGAAATATTACTTGGGGGCTCTTTGTTAATGGACATGATCTTTGTTGACCCTGGTAATAGGCTTGGACGCCAGGTGTATTCACCAAAAAATCCGGGTTATCCTGCCTTTGTAAGTCTGCCACTCTGCCCAGGTAATCCTAGAATGACTCGCCATACTCCTGACAGTCAATCTTATAAAGACCCTGAACTTGTCAAAGTTAAAACTGCGATTGGTCATGTGAGGCCCGGCTTACAAGGTTTGAATGAAGGTTTAACCCACCAGCTGTGCGGCCCTTGAACAACACTTGACTTTGAGGCTTGGCAGCCTATGAAAGCCTTGTTTTTTGATTTATATTTGATTTGAACATTTTTTGAAGTTCATTTCTTGTGACATGTTAATACATGACTGGAAACCGATGAGGGCTATGTTGCCTTATGGTTTATATATGAACTTATCTGGAGTTTATTAACCCGGCCTGGCTTTGGACGTTGAGTCGCCAGATGTTTTTAACTGGTTTTGGACATTGAGTCGCTAGTATATTTTGACTGGCTATGACATTGAGTCGCCAGATGTTTTGGACTGGCTATGGACGTTGAGTCGCCAGATGTTTTTAAACTGGCTTTGGACGTTGAGTCGCCAGTATATTTTGACTGGCTATGACGTTGAGTCGCCAGATGTTTTGGACTGGCTATGGACATTGAGTCGCCAGATGTTTTGGACTGGCTATGGACGTTGAGTCGCCAGATGTTTTGGACTGGCTATGGACGTTAAGTCGCCAGATGTTTTAAACTGGCTATGGACGTTGAGTCGCCAGATGTTTTTAACTAGTTGTTGACATTGAGTCACCAGAATATTGGATTGGCTTTGGACGTTAAAGTCACCGGTATATTTTGGATTGCGCAATTGGAATTATGCGCTTATAAATCTTTGGGTTGTCACCCTCAATGAATATGGCGATATAAGCCAGCGGTATGAGCCAGTTTCACAACCGGCAGTATGAACCGATTTCACAGGCCATGTAGCCTTGATTATATGACTCATCATTGAGCATCTTTGGGTTTCATAACCCGCCCTGATGGCGGACTTTAAGTCGCCGGGATATATTTTGCCTTGAGCAATCAAAATGATGATATTTCATGACTCCGGGTTGATACTGGCCCCGGATTACAGTTATCATGGCATCACCATGGTATTAATCTACAGGTATGTCTTTCAATAATGGTATGAATATTTTGGGTTTGGTAAACCGCCCTGGCTATGGACTTTAAGCCGCCAGATTGCGCCATTGGGATTATGCGCTTATGAATACTTAGGTTGTCACCCTCACTGGATGTGGCGATGTAAGCCGGCAATTTGATCCAATCTTCCAGGTGTATTTTTAAATTGTTGGATGAATATGCGAGGTTTGATAACCCGCCCTGGCTTTGGACGTTATGTCACCAGTATATTTTGAATTGCGCCATTGGAATCATGTGCTTATAAATCATTGGATTGTTACCTTCACTGGGTGTGGCAATGTAATCCAGCAGTATAAATCAATCCTACAGGTATGTTTTCCTAGTTATATGAATATGCGAGGTTTGATAACCCGCCCTGGCTTTTAACTTTAAGTTGCCAGTATGTTTAGGCTTGAATGGCCTTAATTCTAGTCTTTTCCATAATTGCATAAGACTATATTATGTTTGGGTTGTTACCCGCCCTGGCTTTTGACATTAAGTCGCCAGGGCATATGTTGTTTAAGCTCTGGAGCAGGATTTGCAGAGCTATGACTTACATAAATGATTAAGTTCAAGCCCATCATCCAAGATTGAAATTGGTGTTTCAAAAGGGTTATCAATTATTGATTTTCACAAAGGCTATAAGCCGCCGGATTACAATGAATGCGCATTAAGTCGCCATCGGCCAAGAGCCACTGAGTATTTAACTCTGGATTTATTTGTCAATGGACAAGATCTTGTGATTGTTTTCACACTGGAGTATATTATTCCAATCTTAAATAGCCAATGTGGCTGGATTTTTATTATGGTTATCAATAAGCAGTATTATGATTGAGGTTTTCAAAGCAGCTTCAAAGCAATGGCTATTATTTCTTTATCCAAGAATACCGGTTCACAACAGAGAGGATGGTTTAATATTGATATGCAAAGGCTTTCTGCAAACATCAACCGGACAATGGATATGGTTTTATTTAGTCCCGAGTCGTTGCAGGCTTACGACCCGGCACTTGGAGGCTACATTATTCAGATTGATATTATATCAAATACGCAAGTCCCATGTCACTGCCAGCATGTACCATGGCACTTGGGGGCTAATGCAAGGTCATTTTTTACTTGCGTTATTAAAGACCCGACTCATCACATCGTAATGAGCCGGCCCTTGGGGGCTATCAATTGCTCCTGTCAAAAATTCAAAGTACACAAGCCTTAATCCGTTATATTGAAGGGTCCACTGCTCAGTTGCTAGAACACAAGGCTCTTAACCTTGTGGACGTGGGTTCAAGCGCCATGGTGGGGGTTACATCATATGATGTTATTTTCAATGAAGTATATATAAAGTCCCAGCTCAGTATTATCTTACTGAGCCGGCCCTTGGGGGCTACACGTTGCTGCTTAAGTCTACATGATCATATCTACAAAGTCCCTGCTCACTATTGCATAATGACCCGTCCCTTGGGGGCTACAATGGTTAAGATTTTTATGAGCATAAGGCAATTATAAGTCCCAGGTTGCTGCAGGCATGACAACCCGGCACTTGGGGGCTACATATGTGGAGTATTCAGTTTTGACTAGTGACTGAGATGAACAACCCGGATTTCTTCAAGGTTGTGACATTTATATTGAAGCAAGTCTTAAGCTGTTGCTACGCTCCCTTCTTAAGACTTGGGGGCTACAAGTGATATGCATATAAGGGAGGTACGTTTTCAAGCTTGATGTTAGCAACAATTACATGACCCGGTGCCATCAATATGGAGAAATCGGCAATTTTGACAATCATAAACCGGCAAGGACTACATCTTCAAGCCGGCTGAATGTCAGTTGAATTTTTCAAGACCAATATTTTTGTCAAGTCAGAGCATTGAAGGCCGACTCAAACGAATTATTCTTCACAATATTTTTCTGTAAGAAACCAATATCAGCAAATTGATCATGAGGCTGGTCTATTGACCCGGACTTTCCAGAAGAAGGAAATGATAAGGACTTGATGATCAGGTGCCGGCTTACAAGAACTTTTAACCCGGAGCGCAACCTGTCAAATATGTTCTTGTGTTTATTTCGCAGGATGAGTTTAACATGGATAAATCCAAATTAAACTGGGGGCTAATGTCGGGGATATACCCCGCGGTGTAACCCGGCCGGATGTATGACCCGGCCGAACATGGCGACTCACTGGTGACCTGTCCTGACCCGGCGTTCTGACTAGTAACCCGCCCAGAGTTGGCGGCTCATGGGTAACCCAGTAGGCTGGTCAGAGGAGCGGCAAGACCCGGCGGCCCAAGGCCCAGAAGGCGGCTCGTGCGAAGGCCGGCTCATATTATGGTGGGCTGGCTTAAGAGGAAAGGCATGAGGAAATTTTTCCTTATGAGGAAGCAAGACCCGGACTTGTATCCAGCTTGTAATAGAAGATAGACTAGTCCTACTAGGACTCCACATGTAACCCACCCCTCCAACTTATATAAGGAGGGACAGGGCACCCCAAGAGGGAGAAGTTTTTGATGAGTTGGACAGATTAGGGTTAGACAAACAAGTCTATAGCTCTAGAGATAGAGCACCCTTGTAATCGTGATCATGATCATCAATATCAATGAAGCAGGATGTAGGCTTTTACCTCCACCGTGAGGGGCTGAACCTGGGTAAAAAACCTCGCGTCTCTCGTCCCACTCAACCCCTCTCAAGCTACCACATAGATGCGTTGGCCTCACGACTAAGTCCTGACACTAAGGACATCTGCCGTGACAAATCCACGACAGTTTCCCTCGTCGTCTCGACCCCAAACCTTGTCCGGGAGCTCCCCCGTGATCGACTGCATCGCCTGGTGTCGCTGCCTCGCCCTTCATCGCTGTGGTCACGTCGCATCGAGCTCACCCGTGATGCGTCCCTCCTCTGTCCCTCCTTTGGCATGTCGGCCGAGCTTTCTCGAGCGTCCCCGAAGCCCTCCCGCGGCCTATATAAGGACCCTCGACCCCTCCCGCAGCTCCCAAGCCTCTCATCGTTCCTCCTCGACCACCGGAGTCCTCGGCCCCCTCCTCCGTCCGCCATGGCCGCCACGGCCTCGGCTTGATTCCGGCCAAACCAAGCCTCCCCTCACCATTCCTCTACCTCCACTGCCTTCCCCTCACCTCCACGAGCTGCCCCACCCACTTGCCCCTCACCGGAGCGCCCTGCTTCGCCGAGCACCACCTTTACCCTCCCGCCGGAGCTCCTCTCTGTCCTCCTCTACCCCCAAGACCTCCTGCCCTCCTCCGCGCCTCCCTCCGCCCGGAACGGGTGCGGCCGGCCCTCCCGCGCCCGCAGATGGCCTCGGCCCGGCCGGAGCTGGCCGTAGCTGGCCAGCCCCCTCGCCACTCCCTCCTCTGTTTCCCTCTCTGCTCACGAGGAGAACAGAGGCGCGGGAGGAAGAAGACAGCGCCGTTCGGTCCCCCTCCCTGCGCGTGGGACCCGCCTGTAAGTGGCCTAAGGCCCAGGTCCACGTGGATAAGTGGAAGCGCCTTTTTGGTGAGTGCGCTTTCAGTTCTTTGAAAGCGTATTTCTCTTAGTACGCTTTCATCTCCCCGAAAGCGTATTTCCTTCTTCTTTTATCTAAAGTACGTTTTCTAAGTCAGAAAGCGTATTTTCTCAAATCTGTTTCTGTCTTATCCACTCAGGGACCCAGCTGTAAATAAAATTTTCACAGATTAGTCCCGGATCTTCATCACCTCATAACTCCGCAACCATAACTCCGATCGAGGTGAAGCCAACGCTCACTTCTTCATCTCGTCGAGATCTTTCTGTTGGTAACATTTTCACTAGGTGGTCCCACAGTGAAAATGACCATTTTGCACTTGCTTCTAATCATCCCCCTCCGAGAGAGAACCGTCCGGCGTTTCGTGCCGCGGCGTCACCGCACTTCTTCCCGGAGTCTCCGTCACCCCCAGGCAAGCCACAACAGCCACTTGCATGATAACCATGCAGTAGCCATGGTTTCTACTTGAATATTTAGTAAAAGTTTGACCGTTATCTGTCTGCTTGTTTGCTACTACTGTCGTTGTTTCGGTTATGCTCGTGGTTTCGTGTTCACCTTCATGCTATGTTCCGATGCATCTTGTTATCTTGTGCTACTTGCTAGTATTATTTTCTCATGTTATGCTTGGTAGTAGTAGTACATGCTGGTAGCAGTGATGTTCAGTCTGATGCATGTTTATCGTCTGTTATCAAGTACCGTTGCGATGCATGTTCCATTTTGCATCGAGTTGGTTACATGCTTACTTGGTAGTATTATCGTTATGTTCTTGCATGGTATTTATTCCCGATGCTAGTAGTCATGCTATGCTCATGTGTAATGTTATGCTCATGCTCGTCAATATGCCTTGCTCATTTGGTTAAATGCTTCATTGTGGCCATGCTCGATGATTATGTTGCACCTCCATGCTTATGTTGATATCATGCTCATGCATTGTAGTTGCATCATGTATTTTAATATGGCTCAGCTTATTGCATTCAAGTTTAACCGGATAATAATGAACTTGAACAACCGTTGGATGAGTCATGGTGCCATCATATTGAGCTGACCAGTGCAGCCACATTTGCCTTTTATGGGTAGGTCCTAACTGGGTCTATTGTCATGCCTCTCACTGGTGCCTCCAACGAGGGAAGGTCATGGGCGCGCGCTACCCTGATCAGGTAGGCGGACATAAGCCTTGTGTGCCCATTGTTGTTATAAGGTACCTTGTCCTCGTTTGGGACCGTTTATGGATTCCGTGGTGTGGGTACAGTGTACTAACCTCTGCAGAGTGTGTGTTTAAATCTATCGATAGCCGTGCCCGCGGATATGGGTCCAGTTGGTAGTCGGTCACACTATGAGCCAACAATAATAATAACTTGCTTAATAATAACCCCGGTTCGATGATGAGAAAGAGATTGGTTGTGATCGAGAGAGGATCACGGAGGTATCGTGGATACCGAAGTTGGTTGATCTTTATGTGATCGCGAGATGAGCACGGAGGTATCGTGGATACCGATGTTGGTATGTTGATGCATGAGATGGTTACGAGGTAACCGCCGAATAAGAGTAAGTTGGTGCATGATCATGTTAACTTGTTGCATGTAGTATCATTATGTTCATATGCTCATGCCGTGCTAAGGTTGTTCTAGCTGTATCATGTTCAGATGTGCATGCCACGTGTTCTGTTAGCATCATGTTCATGATTTCTTCAACCTGTAATTGCCATGCTGTTGTCTGTCTTGATTGTTTTGGTTAATTGTGAGCTTGCAAGTACATTCAATGTACTGACCTGGCATGTCATTCCAGTTTGCAGGTCGTGCCTGGATTGCTTGCTTGTTTGGTGTGGTTCCTGTGTTTGTGAGCTAGGATAAACGTTCCAGCCAGAGTCCCTGCGGATTGGAGTCCATCATCGTTGTTCGTTGTTCCGCTGCCAGTAGAGGTTCCGCTGCCTCGAGTTGTTATGCTGCTTGCATAGAGCAACTGTGGTTGGCGTAGTGTCGCCGTGCCAGTGTTATTCATTGTAATATCGGAGACCTTGTAATCGTATTTGTGTTGTAATAGAGAGCTGGTTTGTTCTATGCTAAGAAGTGCAGTATTCCAGAAGACTTCACTTCGATCTCTGGGCTGGAATACGGGGTGTTCCGGTTTCTCTGAGCCGGGGTGCCATAGGATGGCACCCTTATCGTTAGAGTTCTCGACTTCCGCAGCCTGGTAGGCACGCTCAAGGGAGCACACCACAGACTTTTCGTCGCAAGCAACCATGATGATGCCGCCACTCCCTGGCATCTTGAGGACATTGTAGCCGTGGTGCGTCGCCGCCATGAACTTGGCGAGGGCCGGATACCCGAGGATGGCATTATACGGGAGGCGAATGTGGGCGACGTCGAAGTCGATGAGCTCGGTGTGGTAGTTGTCGCGCTTGCCGAAGGTGACAGGGAGGCGAATCTGCCCTATGGGGACGGTGGAGCCATCGGTCACCCCTGAGAAGGGCTTGGTGGGGAGGAGCTGGTCGTATGGCACCTGGAGCGTCTCAAATGTCTCAACGGAGAGAACGTAGAGCCCCACGCCACCATCGATGACCATTTTGGTGACGAGGACATTGCTGATGGTCGGTGCGCAGAGCATGGGGAGCACGCTAGCGACGGCTGAGCACTTGAGCTTGTCCATGGAGTCGAAGGTGATGGCGTGCTTGGACCATCTGAGGGGACGCGACGCCTCAAACTTGGGAAGGGCCGCGTTCACCTCGCGAGCGAACTGCTTGAAGATGCGATGAGAGGCGGGGGCCTGAGCACCACCCAGGATGCAGGCGATTGCGCGCTGCTCCTGGAAGCCCCCAGCCCTATCATCTTGGCGGTTGTCGTCGTTTCTCCTTGGAGCCGGCGGCAGCGGAGGAAGGTCGGCATTGCCCTGAGGACGGTCCTCGCGGGGCTGGTCACGCCAGGGGCCGTCGTGAGGCTGGCCCTGCCAGCGGTCCTCATGAGGCTGATCGCGCCAGTCCTGGCGGGGGTCGCGGTTCTCCCAGCGGCCACCACCACAACCTCCTTCGTGGCTGTAGCCACGGTCGCTGCGCTCGGGACGGCGGCTGAGGCGCCCGTCGCGGATTGCCCTGAGCTCCTGGGAGTCGTTGGTGTTGTGGCTGTGGACGTTGTGGAAGACGCAGAACGGGCGGTTGCCCCTAGAGGATTCGCCTTGGTCGCAGCCGGGCTTCATCTCGGGCTCCGCGGCTAGCACGGTGGGGCCCTTGCGCTTCACTTCCTTAGCCTTGGCCTTCTTGTCTTCAGGCTCGACCTCCGAGAGCTCTAGGAGGGAGAGACGACCTTCCTCTGCCCTCGCACACCTGGTTGCCATGTTGAACATCTCCAGGGCCGAGCACAGATCCTCGTGCATGGAGAGCTCCTCCCTCATCTTGACATCCCGGACGCCTTCAGAGATCGCCGAAATGATGGCCTCGTCCGACACCTTCGGGATCTTGAGGCGAACGTTCGTGAAGCGCTGTATGTACTTGTGCAGGGTCTCGCCCAGCTGCTGCTTTATGCGCCGCAGGTCGCCTGCTGCAGGAGCACGGTCGCGAGTGCCTTGGAAGTTGGTGATGAAGCGCTCATGCAGCTCGTCCCAGGAGGAGATCGACCCCACCGGGAGGTTCAGGAGCCAAGAACGCGCGCCGTCCTTGAGGGCCATGGGGAACCAGTTCGCCATGACCTTCTGATCGCCGTTTGCCACCTCGATGCTTAGCTCGTAGAGCTGGAGGAACTCAGCGGGATCAGGAGTGCCGTCGTACCGCGGACGCAGATCCGGCTTGAACTTGCCGGGCCAGACGACACGGCGCAGCTCCGGGGTGAAAGCACGGCAGCCTACCGCACTCACAGGAGCCGTTCATATGGGGGAAGCTTGGTCTTGGCGCCCACGCGCCACCGCCTCTGGCGGCGCGCGGTCTTGACGTGGCGGCGCTGGAAGCCCGCGCGCCTCTCCTTGGGGCCGCTGCACCACCTGGCAGCTTTCTTCATCGCGCGCCGGCGCCCTGCTCGGCGGGTCGCGCTGGGGTGCCTCACGCATGGGCTTGGGGTCCATGCCGTGCCTACGAGGAGGAGGAGGCGCGCCGTGAACCATGTCGCCCGACAGGGACGGCGGAGGACGAAGCGAACAGGGCGGTGCAGGAGCCTCACCGGTAGCGTTGACGAGCTCAGCGATGCGGCTGAGCCAGTCGTCGTAGAGGTCATTGGTCGGATGATAACGCAGAAGCTCACGCGCCATGAGCAACACAGCCCGCGCGTTCCCCGGCCCACGACGAACATGAGAAGACGACGCCGTGGCCGGAGTGGGTGATGGGGTCACGGTGCTGCCGTCGCGACGCACGGATGATGGCAGCGACGAGTCCTGTTGTTCGCGGGCAGCAGGGTCGGTGGCGGCGTTAGCCACCGGGGAGGCAGAGCGGTGAGGAGCGCAATTGCCCACAGGTGCCGTCTGGGTGACACGAGCGGCCCGGCGCTCGGCACGGACACGGCGAGCGTCGGCCATAGGAACGGCGGAACGATGGCGGAGCGAACAGTGGGAGAGAGGCTTCGACACGCCCCTACCTGGCGCGCCAAATGGCGGATTCAGGGCTCCGTGGACCCACGGAAGGTTCGAACTCTGGGGCATGTGCGAAGAACTCAACCTATCTAGCCAACCAGCTCGTCACCCTACGGCCTAGCTCAAGGAACAAGGAAGAAGATGAACACGACAGTTTACCCAGGTTCGGGCCACCTTGCGGTGTAAGACCCTACTCCTGCTTTGTGGTGGATTTGCCTCACGAGGGACTGAGGATGAACAAGTACAAGGGATGAACAACCTCGCGAGGTCTGCTCTGGTGAGGGTGGAAAAGATCCCCTCTATGGTGGTGGCTAACCTATATTTATAGTGACCTCGGTCCTCTTCCCCGAAACGTAGGCGAGAAGGGATTCTACAGTGGCCAATTTGAAAGGGACAAGTAGTACATCTTATCCTGACGAAAGGTGGTCTTCGCCTGCAAAGCTTCTGGTCGTGACGCCGTGGTGGGCTCGGCGATGACATCCGTCCTGCCGTCCTGGCGGTTCTGGTCTTGTTGCACTGGAATGGAAACCTTTGCCTGATTCCTCGGGAACCCATGCCTGCGCTTGCCTCCTTACCACCAAAGGGGAAACTGTCTTCTCTGCGCCCGCTGGCGCCCGCCTGGCCTTGGTCGTCACGGCTTGCGTCACCGCAACCTCATGAGGTTGGGCACCTGCATAGGAATCTCCACTCCTCAGGAGGCAGCCTGGGGAGGCTGCTCCCTCAGGAGGTCTTGGCGTCGTCTGCCTCACGAGGCTTGACCCCTCGCGAGGATCTCGTATTGATAGTCTTTGTAGATGGGCTGTACCAGGCCGTCGACGGAGCCACGCCATGGGCCGCAGGCAGGCAACTCTGGGTACCCTGGTTCCCAGAACACCGACAGAGACCATCCAAAATCTGAATCAAGAAGTTGGTCTAGCACTTATTGTTTGCAACTAATCGAAGTGAATAAATGGATATCATATCGAATGAGTAAGAAAGACAAGTAAAAATTGTCAACAAACCTGGCCTGCAGTAGTAATCTGGGTCAATGTCACTGTGACCAACAATCCAACATGACTAGTGTCTATTCCTCGGGCAGGAATTTTGAAACCCTGTGAACTTTACAGGTACTAAAAATTACTGAAATATTTGAACCATTAAGTGTAGGTAGAACTCAGTACATAACAAACCCTAATGACAGTACTGCCTAATGAGTAATGAATCAATTAGAAAATGGATCACTAACCAACCTATACTAAGCAGTTTAGAAAAGCAGGTAAGGTAATAATTGCAGGTTACAAAAATCAGGCTATGGATCAGAATAGGATCATGCAAAAGGAGTAGCAGTTATAATGCAAGCAAAAGAGAGAAGGGAAATGGGCAATATCGGAAATTGATCAAGGGGGTTTGCTTGCCTGGAAGTTATTCTGCAAAGGACCGGTCGTCAGGGGTGTAGTCGACGTCACGAGCAGCGTCAGTCTCGGTGTCTACCGGAGAGAAGAGGGGGAAGAAACAATAAATATTATGAATATGTGTATCACTACGATCGAGATTCAATAAACCATTTAGATTGGGTGTATGACCATAGAAGGTTTTTATTCATGTAAATAGAACAACAATTATTCTCTGACTTAAATGAATAACCGTATTGCAATAAACATGATCCAATCATATTCATGCTCAACGCAAACACCAAATAACATTTATTTTGCAATAAACATGATCCAATCATATTCATTCTCAACGCAAACACCAAATAACATTTATTTTGCAATAAACATGATCCAATCATATTCATGCTCAACGCAAACACCAAATAACATTTATTTAGGTTCAACACTAATCCCGAAAATAGAGGGAGTGTGTGATGGTGATCTTATCAACCTTGGAATCTGTTCCAACACACATCGTCACCTCGTCCTCAACTAGTCTCTGTTTATTTTGCAACACCTGTTTCGAGTTACTAATCATAGCAACTGAACCGGTATCAAATACCTTGGGGTTACTATGAACACTAGTAAAGTACACATCAATAACATGTATATCACATATACCTTTGTTCACTTTGCCATCCTTCTTATCCGCCAAGTATTTGGGATAGTTCCGCTTCAAGTGACCATTTCCTTTGCAGTAGAAGCACTCAGTTTTAGGCTTGGGTGCAGCTTTGGGCTTCTTCACGGGAGTAGCAACTTTCTTGCCATTCTTTTGAAGTTTCCTTTTCATTCCCTTGCCCTTTTTCCTGAAACTAGTGGTCTTGTTAACCATCAACACTTGATGTTATTTCTTGATTTCTACCTTCGCTGATTTCAGCATCGCGAAGAGCTTGGGAAACATTTTCGTCATCCCTTGCATATTATAGTTCATCACGAAGTTCTAGTAACTTGGTGACAGTGACTAGAGAATTCTGTCAATCACTTATCAAGCGATTGTAGTACTCAGACATTTTGAGCACATGCTCACTGGTTGAGCTATTCTCCTCCATCTTATAGGCAAAGTATTTGTCAGAGGTCTCATACCTCTCGACATGGTCATGAGTCTGAAATACCAATTTCATCTCTTGGAACATCTCATATGCTTCGTGGTGTTCAAAACATTTCTGAAGTCCCGGTTCTAAGCCGTAAAGCATGGTGCACTAAACTATCAAGTAGTTATCATACCGAGCTTTGTCAAACATTCATAACATCTGCATCTGCTCCTGCAATAGGTCTGTCACCTAGCGGTGCATCAAGGACATAATTCTTCTGTGCAGCAATGAGGATAATCCTCAGATCACGGACCAAGTCCGCATCATTGCTACTATCATCTTTCAACTTAGTTTTCTCTAGGAACATATCATAAATAAAAACGGGGAAGCTATACGCGAGCTATTGATCTACAACATAGATATGCAAATACTATTAGGACTAAGTTCATGATAAATTTAAGTTCAATTAATCATATTACTTAAGAATTCCCACTTAGATAGACATCCCTCTAATCATCTAAGTGATCACGTGATCCAAATCAACTAAACCATGTCCGATCATCACGTGAGATGGAGTAGTTTTCAATGGTGAACATCACTATGTTGATCATATCTACTATATGATTCACGCTCGACCTTTTGGTCTCAGTGTTCCGAGGCCATATCTGCATATGCTAGGCTCGTCAAGTTTAACCCGAGTATTCTGCGTGTGCAAAACTGGCTTGCACCAGTTGCATGTGAACGTAGAGCTTATCACACCCGATCATCACGTGGTGTCTCGGCACGACGAACTTTCGCAACGGTGCATACTCAGGGAGAACACTTGTACCTTGAAATTTAGTGAGAGATCATCTTATAATGCTACCGCCGTACTAAGCAAAATAAGATGCATAAAAGGATTAACATCACATGCAATTCAATATGTGACATGATATGGCCATCATCATCTTGTGCTCTTGATCTCCATCATCGAAGCACCATCACGATCTCCATCGTCACGGGCGTGACACCTTGATCTCCATCGTTGCATCGTTGTCGTCTCGCCAACTATTGCTTCTACGACTATCGCTACCGCTTAGTGATAAAGTAAAAACAATTACATGGCGATTGCATTACATACAATAAAGCGACAACCATATGGCTCCTGCCAGTTGCCGATAACTCTATTACAAAACATGATCATCTCATACAACAAATTATATCACATCATGTCTTGACCATATCACATCACAGCAAGCCCTGCAAAAACAAGTTAGACGTCCTCTACTTTATTGTTGCAAGTTTTATGTGGCAGCTACGGGCTTCGAGCAAGAACCGTTCTTACCTATGCATGAAAACCACAACATGGTGTAGTGATTGCTTTTTGATCTTCTAAAAGAACCCTCTTCATTGAAACCGGTTCAACTAAAGTGAGAGAGACAGACACCCGCCGGTCACCTTTAAGCAACGAGTGCTCGCAGCGGTGAAACCAGTCTCGCGTAAGCGTACGCGTAATGTCGGTACGGGCCGCTTCATCTCACAATACCGCTGAACCAAGTAACAACTAGTAACAGCAAGCAATATGTATACACCCACGCCCACAACTCCTTTGTGTTCTACTCATGCAAATAACATCTACGCATAGACCTGGCTCGGATGCCACTGTTGGGGAACGTAGTATTTCAAAAAATTTACCTACGATCACGCAAGATCTATCTATGTGATGTATAGCAACGAGCGGGGAGAGTGTGTCCACGTACCCTCGTAGACCGAAAGCGGAAGCGTTTAGTAACGCGGTTGATGTAGTCGAACGTCTTCGCGATCCAACCGATCAAGTACCGAACGCACGGCACCTCCGCGATCTGCACACGTACAGCTCGATGACGTCCTTCGAACTCTTGATCCAGCTGAGGTCGAGGGAGAGTTTTGTCAGCACGACGGCGTGGTGACGGTGATGATGAAGTTACCGGCGCAGGGCTTCGCCTAAGCACTACGACAATATGACCGAGGTGTGTTTCTGTGGAGGGGGCCACCGCACACGGCAAAAAGATCAACTTGTCTTCTAGGGTGCCCCCCTCCCCACGTATATAAAGGAGGGAGGGGGAGGGGCAGCCGGCCCAAAGGGGGGGCGCACCAAGGTGTGGAGTCCTACTAGGACTCCCTAGTCCTAGTAGGATTCCACCTCCCATACGGAGTAGGAAAGGGCGAAAGGAGAGGGAGAAGGAAAGAGGGGCTGCGCCCCCTCCCCTAGTCCAATTCGGTTTGGGCAAGGGGGGGCACGTGCCTCCTCACGTGGCCTGCCTCTCCTTTTCCCGTATGTCCCAGAAAGGCCCATTACTTCTCCCGGTGAATTCCCGTAACTCCCCGGTACTCCAAAAAATACCCGAATCACTCGGAATCTTTCCGGTGTCCAAATATAGCCTTCCAATTTATGAATCTTTACCTCTCGACCATTTCGAGACTCCTCGTCATGTCCGTGATCTCATCCGGGACTCTGAACAAACTTCGGTCATCAAATCACATAACTCATAATACAAATCGTCATCGAACATTAAGCGTGCGGACCCTACGGGTTCGAGAACTATGTAGACATGACCGAGACACATCTTTGGTCAATAACCAATAGCGGAACCTGGATGCTCATATTGGCTCCTACATATTCTACGAAGATCTTTATCGGTCAAACCGCATAACAACATACGTTATTCCCTTTGTCATCGGTATGTTACTTGCCCGAGATTTGATCGTCGGTATCATCATACCTAGTTCAATCTCGTTACTGGCAAGTCTCTTTACTCGTTCCGTAATGCATCATCCCGTAACTAACTCATTAGTCACATTGCTTGCAAGGCTTATAGTGATGTGCATTACCGAGAGGGCCCAGAGATACCTCTCCGATACACAGAGTGACAAATCCTAACCTTGATCTATGCCAACCAACAAACACCTTCGGAGACACCTGTAGAGCATCTTTATAATCACCCAATTATGTTGTGACGTTTGATAGCACACAAAGTGTTCCTCCGGTATTTGGGAGTTGCATAATCGCATAGTCAGGGGAATATGTATAAGTCATGAAGAAAGCAATAGCAATAAAACTTAACGATCATTATGCTAAGCTAACGGATGGGTCTTGTCCATCACATCATTCTCCTAATGATGTGATCCCGTTCATCAAATGACAACACATTTCTATGGTCAGGAAACTTAACCATCTTTTATTAACGAACTAGTCAAGTAGAGGCATACTAGGGACACTTTGTTTTGTCTATGTATTCACACATGTATCAAGTTTTCGGTTAATACAATTCTAGCATGAATAATAAACATTTATCATGATATAAGGAAATATAAATAACAACTTTATTATTGCCTCTAGGGCATATTTCCTTCAGATTCTACTATTAAAAAGCCTTTGGGAAGAATTAATGTTGTTCTTATTCTTGCAAACATGAATTATGTGCCCATAGACTTTATTGTGCTTGATATCAACTGCAATCCGTCTTGTCCTATAATACTTGGTAGACTGTTTTTGTGAACTATAGGTGCCGTCATTGATATGAAAGAAGGGAATATTAAGTTTCATTTTCCTCTAAAGAAGGGTATGGAACACTTCCCTACAATTAAAATTAAGCCATCATATGAGTCAATCATGAGGGCAACCTATGGGACAAAAACCAAAGATGACAATACATGAATCTATGCATTATGCCTAGCTAGGGGCATAAAACAATAGCGCTTGTTGGGAGGCAACCCAATGAATAAAATTTATTTTTCTCTTTTTATTTCTGTTCTTGAGTGTTTGCACAATTATGCTACTGTTATGATTGTGTTTTAGTGTTTCAGTTAGTGTTTGTGCCAAGTAAAGCCTTTAGGATCATGTTAGGTGATAGTTGACTTGATCTTGTTGGAAAACAGAAACTTTTGAGTCCAGTAGCAGAATTGTTAAAATTCATAGAAGCGGCGAAAACTACTGAATTGTTTGCACAAGATTGATATACAAATTGGCTACGTTGTCCTAATTTGTCCGAATTTTTCGAGTTACAGAAGTATGAGTAAAATTCGTGTCTTTATAGACTATTCTATTTTTGAAAGATTCTGTTTTCATTGCATTGTGTGCTTATTTTGATGAATCTATGGATTATATCGGGGGGTATAAGGCATGGTTAATTTAGAATACAGTAGGTATAATGCAATAAAAAAATATGAAGGGACATTTAAATTTGTGCCCCTAACTGGAACCCAGTACTCACATTGGCCCCTAATTTCGAAGCATGCTCAAATTTGCCCCTCTGTTGTTAGTTGCCCTTATACAAATGCCCTTATGTGCCATTACCGTCTGGTTAAAGGGCTTTGATCGTCTCAAAAAAATAGAAAAAAAAATCAAAAAAATTAGAAATTTTGTGGGATCGAAGGTACTCAATTGCGCAAGGTGCGTGCAAATTTTCATGCTATTTGGACACTCTAGGAGCTCATGGCAAAGGAAAAACAATAAATTTGTACGCCTGTGAACAGTAAATTAAAAAAAGAAAGAAAATTTAAAAAATGAAAATTTTTGGCATCCAAGATGCTCGGGTGCGCAAGGTGTGTGCAAAATTTTGTTGTGTTTGGACATTGTAGGAGCTCGTGGAGAAAAAAAAACAAAATATGGCTTGGAAAAAACTTTGAAAAAATACACTATTTTTTTTGCTAGACCTCCTCGCATGTCATTTGATAACAAAAAATTTCACACACCTTGCGCACCCAAGCATCTAGGATGCCAAAAAAATTCATATTTTTTGTTTTTTTGCTATTTTCTTTGAATTTACTATTCATAGGCGTACAGATTTATTGTTTTCCTTTGCCATGAGCTCCTGGTATGTCTAAACATCGCAAAAATTTGCACGCACCTTGTGCACCTAAGTATCTTTGATCCCACAATATTTTAGATTTTTTTGCTACTTTTTTCGAGATGGTCAAAGCCCTTTGACCGGACGGTAACGACGCAGAAGGGCATTTCTATAAGGGCAACTAACGACAGAGGGGCAAATTTGAGCATCTTCAAAATTAGGGGCAAATCTGAGTAGTGTGTTCTAGTTAGGGGCACAAATGTAAATGTCCCAAATATGAATGGGTTTGCAACAATACTTAAAGTAAACATTGGTTTTCTTATACTAACTGATCTCATGAAGGTTTTTGTTATGTTTTGTGTGATTGAAGTTTTCAAGTTTGGGTGAAATCACGATGGATGAAGGAATAAGGAGTGTCAAGAGCCTAAGGTTGGGGATGCCCCATGGCAACCCAAGGTAATATTCAAGGAGTACCAAGCAACTAAGCTTGGGGATGCCCTGGAAGGCATCCCCTCTTTGTTCTAACGACCATCGGTAATTTTACTTGGAGCTATATTTTTATTCATCACATATCATGAGTTTTGCTTGGAGCGTCTTGTATTATATGAGTCTTTTCTTGTTTTGCTTTTTAGTTTGTCACAATCAACCTTGCTGGACACACCTATTTGAGAGAGCCATAATTATGCTATGATTTGTTAGAATTGCTCTATGTGCTTCACTTAATTTTTTTGAGCTATGGAATTGCTCTAGTGCTTCACTTATATCTTTTTGAGCACGGTGGTGCTTTAATTTTGAAGAAATACTCTCATGCTTCACTAAGATTATTTTGAGAGTTAGTAAAATTTTAAAGAAGTATCCTCTCATTGCTTCACTTATATTATTTTGAGAGATGAAAATTATTTTGAAGAAATTTGTGCTCTTGTTCTTCACTTAGATTTGTTTGAGACCTTTGTTAGTAGAAATGGTAATATATGAAATTAGTCCCAAAGTGATAGATATTCAAGAGGGATATAATAAAAAAAATCATGGAGATCATTGGATATTAAAAACTTGATTCCTTGCAATAGTTTTGAGATATGATGATAGTAATATGTGTGTCATGTTAGTGAGTAATTATGCTTTAGTAAGAATATTGGGGTTAAGGTTTGTGATTCCCTATGCACGCATGAAAGTCAATAGTTATGCAATGAAGTTACATCCTACTTGTGGTGCATTATTCGGTGTTAGTTATGTTTAATGCTCTTTTATGATCGTTTTTGTTTCTTGGTTGGTCGCTTCTCAATCTATTTGCTAGCCTCCATTTGTACTAAGTGGGAATACTACTTGTGCATCCAAATCCTTAAACCCAAGTTGTGCCAAATGAGTCCTCCATACCTACCTATATGCGGTATTCCGTGCCATTCCAAGTAAATTTGTATGTTAATTTTCAAATAAATTTCCTTTTTGCGTGCCTGTACCGCTCATGAAGCGGCAGGGGGTGGCCAATATTCTCCATGCTAGATATTTTATTCTCAAGATGAGTGTTTATTCACTTGTCATTGCATGAGATTGTGGCAAGGTAATAGGGATGCCCAGTCCCAAAATGAAAAAAAATATTATGTTGTCCAAATAATAAATTCCTTGGAAAGTGTTGGTATGGAAGGCACCAATGGATACGGCTAGCCATGAATTGTGAAAGAATGGTGGAAAAAGGAATAAACTTTATTTTCTATTTGGGAACCGCCTATGTTTATCTAGCATGGAAAGTATTGGGAATTCTCGGTCGTTTTCGTTGAAGGGAAAAGCATGCCACCCAAAATAATTTTATCTCTCAATTTAAGCTTTGAGCTCTGGCACCTTTACAAACCTCTTCTTCCCTCTGCGAAGGTCCTATCTATTTACTTTATGCAAATTTTTATTGAGTCTCCATCTTCTCTTATAAAGCACCAACTAGGGAACACTATTATCATACTTGTGCATTGGGCATAGTTAATATTTGAGTGTGTTTTCATGAATGGATCAATGATTGTGCATAATGGGCTAGGGATAGCTTTCTTTAGTGTTGATATTTTGAAAGACATGGTTGCTTGTTGATATGCTTGATTGATGTCCTCATGTCAAATATAGACTATTGCTTTGAATCATCTAAAAGTCCAAATGTCCATGCGACAAAAGAAAAGACTATGAGATGAACATGTTAGGAAGCATTCCACATCCAAAATTCTGTTTTTATCATTTACCTACTCGAGGACGAGCAGGAATTAAGCTTGGGGATGCTGATATGTCTCCAATGTATCTATAATTTCTGATTGTTCCATGTTGTTATATTATCAATCTTGGATGTTTTATATTCATTTTATAGCAACTTTATATCATTTTTTGGGACTAACCTATTGACATAGTGCCAGTGCCAGTTGCTGTTTTTTGCTTTTTTTACTTCGCAGAATATCAATACAGTATGAAGTCCGAATGCCACATAACTTTTTGGAGATTTTTTCTGGACAGAAGACACCTTGGCACTGGTACAGCGAGGTGCTATACAAACGGTTTTTAACCCCTTTCCGCGACGGCGTTTTGAACCGTCACCAAGTGAGTGACTGCGATAGGGGGTTCCTTCCTGCACGACCCAGAAACCGTCGGGGATAGGGAGCCTTTATGCATACAATTGTCCCTATAAAACTGTTTTTGATATCTCGAATATCCGAAACGCTCCATCCTTGCAACTCGTTTGTGCTCGCATTGCCATCGCAGTCGGTATTCTATGGTGCTACGTTTACGATGCGCGACCCATCACAAACAGTTCACGATTATACAAGCAGACAATAACACGCATTTACTTTTCCTTGAATATGCGATTCGATGTAAGAGCGCATACAGTTGTCGCTATAAAACTATAGATGAAGCTTGAATACATCCCACACGTTTCATCCATCGTACCCGCGTCGGATGAAGACCTATCGCATGCGTTCTTCTATGACCAAATGTTTGCGATGCGCACAACATCATAAACAATTCATAATTGCGAAGCATGTGTGATAAAGGTGACTATCGCAAACATTTAATAAGAAAGAACTGTGTGCGATGCTGTTGTTAATCGCACATGTTTTTTCTTGGCTGATCGTGTGTGCAGTAGAGATTGATCGCACATGTAGTGGATCCTAGAAACGTGTCTGATCTCCATGTCTATCGCAGATGTTTCGCTTTCGCAAACCGTGTGCAGTGTAATCCCTAATTAATTCCTAATTTAAAAATCACATGTTTTGAATTTGAAAGTAGGCAATCACTTATTTCATATCCAACCATGTTTATTACAAATATAGGTTCAACCACGAATGCATAATTCGATTCACAGGTACGTATACTGAAAAACTATAGAAGCACCAAGTAAAGAATGATGAACCACAGTTGTACTAAAGACTGTAAAGGGAGAGGCGAAAGACATTCTGGTTGCTGGAGAAGGTGAAGCGGAATGCCCATATTGTGCCCTCCTCCATGAGTAATGCGCGCACGACTCTAGGCCAACCCCTTGTGATGGCCGCCCGTCCATCCTTCACTGTCTTCATTAGGACTTCTCGATGCTCATTGTAGTCTAGATGAAATACTTTAACCTTCATTGCGTGTCCGCCAATCATGTACTGTGTGAGGTAATCTTGAGAGAACTACTTCGGGACCACTGCAAACGAAAAAGATTCAGACATTGTTGTCTAACAACTCATTATGGGCAGTAAAAAGAGAAGGCTGCAGAGTTTCTAGTTACCATCCTACAGCTCACTGTTGCGTTGGATAGAGCATAAACAAATAATTTGCTTGCCACCGTTCTAATCTTTTTGCTAATAATCCTTATCAGTTTCCTCACTTGATGCTTGTTCATGAATATCTCATTACCCCATACGCAAAATGGGTTGATGCGTGGATCCTTACCAAGGGCATATGTACATACAAGGAACAAGTCAATATTAGAAGCTAACAAGTGTCCAGGCCTGGATCTATATGCACTACATTATGGAACGATGGGGGGAGTACAAGCCGAGGGATGAAACTATCCTCGGCGGAAAATGGTGGCCACTCCCGTTGTTGTCCTGCATAAGTAGTGGAAAGGCATGATAAGTACATCAACCTTAACATCAAACAAATATACCAAAGGTAAACAACATCATCTCCAAATGATAGCTTGAATGTGTTGGTTTCAGCATGCTGTTAAAGCAGATATAAAATGCAAGGCAATGTTACCTACAACAGGCTTAACAGCCATCAAATATTGCAATTCAAAGTGGTATTGTTGAAAATGAATAGAACCTAGGTAATGCTTAAACATCACACTGGATAAATGTGTAAAACTGAAATAAAGGGCATGTGTTAACTACACCAGGCATAACTGGAGCCAAATATAGCCGTTCAAATTGGTATTGATGCAATCAAGCGGCATAGTTCCGACTTGCACACACTGTTCAAGATATCTTCCGATATTCCGATAAATCAGCCGATTTATCGCTTACCGTTGTCTGACCGATAAGATAAATCGCTCGATAACTCAGCCGATATGGCGATAAATCAGCCGATATGCCGATAAATTAACCGATTTACCCCTTATCATGGGTCGACCGATAAGTTCCCAATAAGCGATATCCCCAACATTGCTTGCACATAATGAACATCACATTGTCAATGACTGAAATAAACAAGGCATAAATGATCAGTATAACAACCAAATATAGCCATTGAAAACTGGACAGAGTCTCACTGCAACCAACCTAACAAGCAAATACAAATAAACATGGCATATGCTTGAAAACTGGACAAATGCTCACTGCAACCAACCTAACAAGCAAATACAGATAAACAAGGCATCTGCTTGAAAACTGGACAAATGCTCACTGCAACCAACCTAACAACCAAATACAGATAAACAAGGCATCTGCTTGATAACTGGACAAATGCTCACTGCAACCAACCTAAGAACCAAATAGATATAAACAAGGCATCTGCTCGATAACTGGAAAAATGCTCACTGCAACCAACCTAACAACCATATACAGATAAACAAGGCATATACTCACTATAAACAACCAAATATAGCCATTCATGAAACTGAAGTGGACAATTCATACTTAAACATCACATAGCCCTATTGAACAATACATTTTTGTATAACTGAAATAATTAAACATGGCACAGCTAAAACACCGCATGGCAAATGCTACTACAACAAAGGGTACGGGTTGGCAAGCTAGAAAAGGTAAGATTTGCTGATAGGATGTTGCCTCACATGTCATGGACGGGATGCTTCCAGTTGGAAGAGCACAGACCCATGGTGCACTCTCTGATGTCACAGATGGGCTATTTCACCTTGGAAGAACCTTTGTGGGTGCCCTCCTATCGTGGGAAACCATGGCCACCTATGGGGCCATGAGCCCCTTGTGGTTCGGCAAGGGGGATGAGCACATTGCACAAAGAGCAGAGAACATCGCGCAGCACGGCGGCGATCACACGGGCAATTTTACCCAGGTTCGAGCCGCCGCGAGGCATAAAACCCTACTCCTGCTTTGGTGGATTGATGGTGCATTGTGATGGGAACGCAGCACTCTTGCCCGGCAAGGTTGCCTCGGGGCCAGGGAGTAGCTACGCGCGTACGACTGTACATGGGTCCGAATCCTTTCTATGGTTGCCATGGGCCTCCTTTTATAGATCAAGGGGTCACCACAGAGGCAAATCAGTCATTGTGTACTGATTAGATAGCAATAGTACTATCATACCTAACTCTGCAGACAAGGCACAGCGCATTAAATGCGCCACTTAGTGTCACATCATGGCCTGCCCGGCACGCCTTGCCGGGCTGTTTGGCCACCTTCTCTCCTGTCTGCATGACACGTCGCTGGACGGGTGTCATTTGGAGGTGATTTCTACAGGAAGTGGCTACCATGTGGCAGAGAACAGCCACTTAGTCATTTTGGGGCTTGACACCACACCGATCGATGACTTGCGTCGCCGTGAGGTGGTGCGGTGGAGTCTTGGCGGGGTATTTTGCCTTCATAGGGCCCGGCAGGCCTGCCGGGACGGTCTTGAGGCTTGCTTCCGGGGCAACCTTGACCTTGCCAAGTTCGCCTGCCAGGCAAGGGAGGTTTTCCCTTGGTGGTGTTTTGCTCCTTTGGCTTGACTTGGTCTTCTTGATCTGCACTCTGATTCTTCAAAGAGCTGATCTCTTATGCTTGATCTGGTCTTGGATGTTGCAATCTTGCCGGGTTGGTGGCTTGCTGTCCGTGCACAAGTCAGGGGGAAACATACGCCCCTGTTTGTGTACCCCGATAGAAGCCCCCGGGCCTGAGCCATACGTGTCGCTGGGCACGTTGGGTTAGGCCCCAAACAGTGCATGGACAAGTGGTGAGAAAACGCTGCGCGTGCAGCGATTTGTCATGATAATCAGTCAATCCAACGTCCACTCCACGGATTTACCGCGGGTCATGGGGTAGTGGAACTGTAGTAGTAAATGCGAAACGGTAACTTCCTGAAGAGTCGCACCCTCCCCCATGTTCTTTCCTTAAGAGAGGAAAACACGGAAGGGTACTGCTCATTTGTTACCTGCTCTGCTCCTCCACCATCTTCTTTCGCAAGCCAAACAACTGCTCTTCCTCCTTGCCCATATTCGCCATCGATCCTCCACCCACCTTCGTTCCCCCATCTCTGCAGCGGCTTGGGAAAATGGGGAAGAAAACTGCCGCAAAGGGGAAGTGGACGGCCATCGCAAAAGAGGCGGTCGCCGAGGGGAGCAAGAGAGCGACGGAGCTAGACAGGAGGCAAAGGGGAGACATCGTGTTCTTCTCGTCGAATCTGGATAGCGAAGTGCTACAAGTGAGGTACGGATATCTGTGGGGGAGGGAAGTCCCAAAAGGGCATGGCGCACCCAAAGTTCTGGCGGAGGGAGAAGAGGACCCGCCGGATTGATACCGATTTTTCTGTGCTTATTTCATCTGTGGTCTCTGTCTTCCCTTCTCGGATTTCCTTGAGGCAATGATGGTGATCTATGGAATCCATCTCCTAGATTTTATGCCAAATGCAATGGTGTGCATGGCTATTTTGACCCATTTGTGCGAGAACTTTGTTGGAGTTGCCCCCAATGTTGATTTGTTCAGGCACTATTTTGTCCTGCGGGTGGAGAACAAAGCCCACCGTTCCGGGAACATAAGCTGGATGCCATGGGTGGCCAGGGAAGGTTAGGATTGTATCCCAGGCCAGCAGTGCGACAGATGGGGGGAATGGAGAGCAGATTGGTGTTGGATCCAAAACAAGGAAGCCCCAGACTTCTGCCAGGCGTGGACAGAGTGCATTGAGCGTGGCAATGACTGGAGGGAGGTCGGCCTCTCTGACGACAGGCTTCGCCCGGCAATAAACAGGATCACCCACCTCATGGCTGCCAGGCTAACTATCAAGGATGTGGGAGCCGATTTTCTCCTTCGTCGCATCTCACCACTGCAGAAGAGGGACAGGTTTGCCTGGGAATATGGGATGCAGCGGATGGGATGAGATTGCTTCCAGGCCTGACCAACAACCTTTCTGTCTATGGCCATGCTTGGTTGTGCGACCAATTGTTTGGCCGCCTTGGGCTGTTTAAGTTGTCGGCAAATGTTATCCCAATGAACATCAATTCCGCCAGGGATCAGATCTTGAAATGGATGCCGGATTGCAATGCTCATGGAGTTGCGGGTGACTGGAAGTTGCCCACACTCGACGAAGAGCTCGCATGGTCTTCCACACTGGTGGAAAGGGCTACCAGAGTGGAGACCAGAATGTACAAGCGCACCTCCAAGGTGGAGGAGGCGTACATCAGGAAGCGACTGGAAGAGGACAGGGCATTTCGGGCCGCTACAATGGCGAAGGCCGGGAAGGCAGCGAAGGGAAAGGGGAAGGCTAAGGATGAAAGTTCCTCCCATGGCGGAAGCGAGGCGCAAACCACGGAAGAGGTTGCCGGGGATGAGCCTGCCGGGGCCGATCATGTTGGGGACGAGCCTGCCGGGGACGAGCCTTCCGGGATTGAGGCTCTGTACACCGCGACAGCAGAGGCCCAAGAGGAGGAAGTTGAGGAGGCAGGGGAGCCCGAAGAGGAGTGGCTCACGGCAGGCCCTCAAGCCCCCGAGCCAGTCTTGGTCCAGCACCCTCGCAGGCGGCCGCCAATCGGGGAGCGGTGGCTCCCGATCCTGCGCCTCCCGTCAAGAAGGTGAAGAAGATTGCCACCAAGAGCAACAAGCAGGATGTGGTGCGCCGGCAGTCCCCCTGCTTTGCCGGGGCTAATACTTCTCCCACCAAGCAATCTGCGGCTGCGGGAGCCGACCCCAGTTCCCAGTCCGGCTCAGACTCCTCGCAGAACTTGTCTTCGTCGGAGTCCCCTATGCCTCGACAGAGCCCAAAGCTGCCGAAGAGTTCCGTTCCTCTGCCCCAGAAGAGAGGCCGGGCACCTTCACCGCCCATCGAGTTTGAGCTGAACTCCATGCTCATCGATGAGGAGTAAGAGAGAACAATCCCTTTCTCTTGCAGCAGTTTCGGCATGCCCGCTTACTCTTGTTGACTGATCTTTTTCTTGTTACCGTTGTCAGGGAGGAAGAGGAGGAGACAGAGACCCTCATCCTCTGATCCAAGTGGCTCAAGCGTACGGGCCCGCCGAAGAGTGTGGAGGGCACGGGCCTGGCGGGAAGCAGCACAGATGACCCGCCACCAAGCCCCCAGCCCAGTCCCCGGTGAGGAATCACGGGATTGGCCCCTTCTGCGGGGAGTGATGTGGGAGAGCTCCCAACCTCCTCGGCTGGAAAAGAAGGAGAGGGGATCCAGGACAAACCCCTCCAGGAAGGACCAACTCCGCCCATTGATCAAGTCAAGGAGCCCCCGATGATTGCTTCAACAGGAGAGCTTGCCCAGGACGATGTCGTGGATGTTGCGGGAGGGGATGGAAACCATGACTCGGCAACCAACGTTGCCGGGGAAACTGAGGCCTCCACCGGCAGACTCCTCCCGGTAATCCTTTTCCCTCCCACTCTCTTCTTTTACCAACTTACTTCAAGCTTCTCTGATATTCCTGTTTCTTAACTTCCGCTTGCCATCTTCGCTTGCAGCCTCTCAGGTCAAAGAACCCGAGCTGCTGGAAGAAGTGGCCAGTATAGGGAGAGATGTTGTGGATGAAGCCGCCAAGATTGCTGCCGCGAAGGACCAGGGACACGCTGCCGGGGTGACCATGAGCCCCGACGGAGACGGAGCAAAACCTTGTCAGCGTGCCAGGGGCGGGGGCCTCAGTCGAGGAGAAGCTTCTCCTCCAAACCATGGATCCCCTCCCATCATTTGGTACTGTGGTGGGGGCCTCGCAGCCATCCCCCAACTATTTGGCGCTGGTGCTCGCGCAGTCTGGGCCTGGAGCCCCCGGCTCGTTAGTGGCGATGAGTGTTGAACTTGACGAAGAGCTCTAGCGCATCCTGGCATTGCTGTACCAAGGAGTTGAAGAGGTTGATGATTCTGTTGCTGTCGCGATGGACTTGTCTTTTATGGAATCCATGGCGGCGGGCATCAAGGAGATGCAGGTCCGGCACAACCAGAAATGGCAGGCTCTCAAGGAGCAGCGCAAGTCCGCCAACAAGGTGGACCAGCAGTTGAGGGACAAAGGTAACAAGCTGCGTGACTAGCACGGCAAGCAGTTCCAGGTCCTCATGAAGTAGCAGGAGACCATCTTGATGGCGAGGGAGGATTTCATTGCCCGGGAGGCCCGCATGGCGGAGCACAAGGCGCTTTTGGATGCCAGGGAGCAGGATATCTCTTCCCGAGAGGAGAAACTTGAGGCCACCGTCCGCGCCAAGGACGACGATCTGGAAGCCCTCATGCAGCACTGCACCAAAGAGCTGGAGGACAAGCACAAGGTCACCCTGGATGCCCTTGTCACTGATCATGCCACCCAGTTGAAGAAATTCACTGATGACCTTGCCGCTGCATCTTCTGCCAAGGCTGACCTCGACCAAGTGACCAAGCTGACAGAAGAGCTTGCCGGGAGTGTCAAGGAGGTCTTGACCCTTAAGGAGGAAGCACAGAAAGCAGAGATCCTTCTAAAGGATATACAATCGTAGGTCTCCTCCAAGAGTCAAGGCCTCGGGAGTGCTAACGGCACCATCTAAGACCTGAAGGCCAGGATCGGCACCTTGGAGAGCTCGACAGAATCCAGCGGGGCTCGCGAGCAGTAGCTGATGAAAGACCTGGCTACTGCAAGGAGTCTTCGGAAGGACGCAGAGGACAAGCTGGTGAATCATTCCGAGCAGGTCGACCTCTGGATCAAGAGCTTGATCAACATTGCCGGGCGTCTCACTTCTCAGACTGCAGCGATGGGCATGGAAGGACCAGTCTTCTCGACCAGTAGGCAGGAGGTCCTCGGTGTCAAGCTAGAGGTCTTCTTCAATGAGCTGATCAACAAGCTAAAGACGCATGAAGAGGGAAGGGCCGGCCGCTTTGCGACTGAATCCCGGAAGCTTGCCCGTGATGCCCTCTTCATGGTTTTGAGCAACATCGCCTGCCGCCATCCAGACCTCGACCTTGCCGATGGCTTCAAGAAGCCGCCGAAGGGTGCAGACGTTCCTGCTACTGAGGAGAAGGCTTCCCCACTTGCTACCAAGGTCCTTGCCGTCCCAACGTCTCCGCGCGGCCGCCAGGCCCGGCGTTGAACTGCCTTCGCCACTATTATGTCCTGTAACAAAACATGATGCATGTTCTGTGTTTAGACATCGTTTTATTTATGCTTGTGCGAGACTGATATCTTTGTTTAATCTCAATTGCATGTTTATCCCTTAGAGTTCGCTTATCAGTGTTCGTATGATTAGTCCCTATGCATGTTCTGGTTGCCTGCCGGTATCATATTTGCCACGATTGTCGTAAGGGACAGGCCCTTAGCATTCATCTTGGCGTGGATGCGTCCCGACAGGTTTTTACTTGGTAGTTCTCAACGCAACCACTCATTCTGCGAGCAGGCTCAAAACAGAACGAGGGTGCAGACAAAGAAACTAGCAAGGTGCCATTACATGAGAGATTTCCTCATACGAACACTTCAATAGCCAAGGGATAAACAATGTGGAATCTTAAACTCATAAAAGAGCAATGACTGCATGGACTTAGCTTTCGTCCTTGCTTCTTCCCATCCCCTTAAGCTGCGGCACTTGCCGCGTTCGCATGCTTCGGGAGGGATGGATGTCGTGTGTGTAGCTCTCAGGCTCCCGGCAGGGGCCGATGAGTAAAAAAAACATATGTGCATCGTGGTGGCAGGACGTGGCGTGAGGTGCGACTGGTTCCTCTCTCTTCCACTCTATACTTTTTCAAACGATCTGGTGGCGGCTGGCATAGAAGTCACGCTAATGCGGATGGCCTTGCCGGAGCACACTTGTCGGGGCGTCGATCAACGGATTCGCACCAGCGCTCCACTCAGGATTTCCCTTAAGTAGGGTAAATACTGAACCGAGTTTCGCGTGGTACTCATCGACATTGATGATGCTGAAACCCAGAGTGGCTTGATTGTCGAAAAGAGAGAGTGGTGTAAGGAGAAACCTTGTACCTATGTGCCTTGGCCCTTTCCCCTGGGCGGGACTTGCACGGCGATTACGCCATCTGAACCACAGGGGTAGGCTTGCCACCGTCGATATCGACTCTTGTTGCTGCAGCAGCTATGGCGGAGGGCAGCGATGGAGACTGAACGGGGTGTAGAGGAAGCGACATCGCTCCCCATCTCCATTCCCCATCGCCTCTCGCCTTACCTCGGACGTCACGGGTGATGAAACCGTTGATGAAGAGAACGGTGATGAAGGTGACGCGCTACATACGCTTCTCGGGTTCGCGCAAGTGCATCCCCCTACCTAGCGTGCCAAAGATGTCATGGGAAACCACGGCCACCTATGGGGCCATGAGCCCCTTGTGGTTCAGCAAGGGGGATGAGCACATTGCACAAAGAGCGGAGAACGTTGCGCAGCACGCCGGAGATCACAAGGGCGATTTTACCCAGGTTCGGGACGCCGCGAGGCATAAAACCCTACTTCTGCTTTGGTGGATTGATGGTGGATTGTGATGGGAACACAGCGCTCTTGCCCGGCAAGGTTGCCTCGGGGCCAGAGAGCAGCTACGCGCGTACGAGTGTACAAGGGTCCGAATCCTTTCTATGGTTGCCATGGGCCTCCTTTTATAGATCAAGGGGTCACCATAGTGGCAAATCAGTTATTGTGTACTGATTAGGTAGCAACAGTGCTATCATACCTAACTCTGCAGACAGGGCAGAGCGCATTAAATGCGCCGCTTAGTGTCACATCATGGCCTGCTCGGCACGCCTTGCCGGGCTATTTGGCCACCTTCTCTCCTGTCTGCATGACACGTCGCTGGATGGGTGTCATTTGGAGGTGATTTCTGTAGGAAGTGCCTGCCATGTGGCAGAGAACAGCCACTTTGTCATTTTGTGGCTTGACACCGCACCGATCGATGACTTACATCGCCGTGAGGTGGTGCGGTGGAGTCTTGGCGGGGTATTTTGCCTTCGTAGGGCCCGACAGGCCTGTCGGGACGGTCTTGAGGCTTGCTTCCGGGGTAACCTTGACCTTGCCAGGCTCGCCTGCCCGGCAAGGGAGGTTTTCCCATGGTGGTGTTTTAGTCCTTTGGCTTGACTTGGTCTTCTTGATCTGTACTCCGATTCTTCAAAGAGCTGATCTCTTATGCTTGATCTGGTCTTTGACGTTGCAATCTTACCGGGTTGGTGGCTTGCTGTCCGTGCACAAGTAAGGGGGAAACATACGGCCCTGTTTGTGTACCCCGACACCTCCTCGTGGTCGTGGTCGATGAGATCTGACTTGGCAATTGAGGATCCCAAGCCGCCGTCGTAGAACGTGTCCTTCAGAAATGACAAAATGGGCTCGATGGCGTACAAGGATCGCAAATCCTTGACCGTGTGGCGGAGGAGATCAGCGGCAGGGCCGTCGAAGAGATCAACGGCGGTTGAACCAGAGGGGTTGGGGATGGACCACTTAACCTGTGACATGGCCCGCGTGAAGCCGTCGCTGTCGACGAGCTTGATGTCGTAGCCAGCTTTCCCAAGATACAGTAATACGCTAGCCCGCTGACGTGAAGCCATCGGCATGGCAACGTAGTCAACGTCTTCGCCGGCTTCCGCGGCGAGGTGTTGCTCCGGGATCGACAGGTCGGGGCAAACGGCGGCCACCTCGCCAACGTCCACCGGAGAGGCCATGATAAACCTCTTCTTGGCCGAACGCTCGTCAAGCTCCCCGGGATACGTGGTCGAGCTTAGGCTGCGACATTCTGGAGCAGGGGATGTGGATCTGGCGGGGAGGGACACCGTAGGCCTCATCTAAAAACTCAGGGGAGTGGGGCGAAAGTATGGGAATCGCTGGGTAACCTGAACTTTATTATCTAAGCTAGGAGGAACGGGTAGACCGGCAGGGGTTGGCGGCGGCGGCGGCGGCGAGCTAGGGTTCGAGGGGGGGAGGGGGCTGGGTGAGGGACTGTGGAGGGGGGGCGGGGTGGTGTTTGAGGATATGCCACGGCTACTGAAAATTTTAGTAATGGTGGGTGGAGATGGTGGTGGACGAGGGAGGGCAACGGTTCAAATGCCTCGACTACTGCAATTTTACGATAATGTCGGTGGTGGAGGAGTGTGGGCGACGGTTGAAGTACGACGGCTACTAAAATTTGGGTAAAGGAATTGATGCGGGGCGGGAGTACCCAAGATCGCACACGGTCCAATCAGAATATGCGTGTATGATAATAAGGAAAAGTAGCGGAACCGCCGACTTTTCCAACGCTCAAGGCAGGTAGTTTGTTTTTAGATTGCTAGCTAGCTGGTCTATCGCACACGGTTCATCCTAATTTTTAGATGCAGACGTGGAATTCAATCTAAATAAACTACCCGCCTTTAGCTTGCGCAGTTGGTGATTTTACAGCGCACTTGCATCGCACACGGTTAAGAAAGTACCTCCAACTTTGCTCGTGCTTGCGCATTCGTGGTGATTCACAGCGCACTTGCATCGCACATGGTTAAGCCAGTACCTCCACCTTTGTTCGCGCTTGCGCAGTCGTGGTGATTCACAGCGCACTTGCATCGCACACGGTTAAGACATTATACCCGTGTCCGTTAAGCGTCATCAGATTCTTTGCAGAAAAACTAAACGTTAGAGAGGGTAAGAAGACAGCCACACCAGCATGTGGCCCAAATATATATGAGTGAAAAGGGTGGTCTATGATATTGAAAATTCCAATGCACAACTTTGACCGCGCGGGCCCATGATTGGTGCGTCGTCAAAGATTGATGAGAGGGGCCAGAAGTCAAGAACCACCTGGAAGTGGCTAATATATGTAGGAATATAGGGTGTGATGTTTAAAACTTTAAATACACAATGCACAACTTTGGTAGCACCTGCCTCGCAAACCCGAAAGCACCCTTGGATATATCTATAATGACATAATGTCGTAGCTAGCTAGGGTGCTAGACCCACCTCGCACTTTGTGTCAGCGGGGCAGATGCACGTAATGATACTTTGGTCATACATGCATGTCGCCATGATCTACAATAAGACAGACCAGTGAATCTATCGTTTGGTTAAACGACAACTGTTGTTGTCGATAAACCGCTTGGGCCAATAGATTGAACCATCATAAAAAATGGCATGAGAGGGACCACAAAACCAGCACCGCTTGCCTGCGGCCCAAAATGATGTACGTTGGAAGGGGTGATGTGTGTTTTCAATATAGAATAATGTACAATTTAGATGTGGCGCCTGCCTCTCGATACAGACAACAACCATGAAAGCTATGTAGTTAAGGACGAGATACGCAGGGTACGGTGTCGGTCGAACCCAGCAATCCGAGCATGTGGGAGGGACTCCTGACAACGCATGAGCTCGAGCTTTGGTTAAATGACATGTGATGGTGACCGGCCCTAACACGAACTAGGAGGAATCCATTCATGGCCAACACATACCCCTCATTATCGGTCAAAGGGATGATATATATGTACACTCAGGGAGCCCACAGATATGCGTGTCATCACAAAAAAAGCACAAGGGAGACGCGGTCGATCAGAAGACCCCATATACACTGCATGCGGCCCGAAAATATGTATGGGTACGGTGGTGTGTGATGTGTTTAAATCCCGAATGCACAACTTCTATGGGCCACCAACTACATTACAAAGCAAACACCGTACCCGACCCCAAGCCAGGTTCAATACGTACGATGTCGGTTTCCCAATTTCGAGGCGCCGAGGGGGGGTGTCGTCCAACGCATGCACTCAAACTTTATTTGGTCTAACATGGCACACATAGCAGTAGGAAGCCATCATGGTCAAACCCTTCTCGTATGTTCGGTCAAAGGGATAGATTGTGTGGGCCCCCCTCGTTTTCAGTCAAGGATAATATATATACCTCGGGGAGCCCATAGATATGTGCGGCGTCTATAAACCGCACAAGGGAGACATGCGCAATCAGAACACCCGACCCCCTATACCCTGCATGCGACCCGAAAAAAATGTATGGGTCTAATGTGTGATTTGTTCAAATCCCGAAAGCACAAGTTCGATGGGGCACCAACTACATCAGTAACATTACAAACTAAACATCATACCCCCGCGTCCAGGTTAAAGATGTACGATGTCGGGAATGCAACTTCGAGGCGGGTGGGGGGTAGGGGCCGGGTGCCGTCCAACGCATGTGCTTAAACTTGATTTGCTCTAACATAGCACACGGAGCAAAGAGTAAACCCTTCTCATGTGTTGAGTCAAAGGGATAATTTGTGTGGGCCTACAGATGTCGATCATTCTTTGAATTTTGAGAACAAAAAATAACCAAAAAAACATAGTCAACAAATTAGCAAAACAAGGATCCCAAGGTTTAGATAATCGCCATGACAGGTCACTATAGAGTCGATCATTCTTTGATTTTTTAGAACAAAAAATAAGCAATAAAAAACATAGTCTACAAATTAGCAAAACAAGGATCCCAAGGTTTATATAATCGCCATGACAGGTCACTATAGAGACATTTATCTCTATAATGACCGTATCATAGCATTTAAATGAAGCTTGAGACATGCAACTTCCCACCGGGTCACCCATCCTTAGGCTACTCCAGCCTGAGCATGCTTAACTTCTGCGTTCTATTCGACTAGGCTAGCAGATGGGAAGCCGCCCCTTGCTGATAGGAATTGCCTCCTTGCCTTTAAGGTGTTTCACGCTGGTCACCCTATGGGACCTACTCCCTACTATCACACACATTTGTGCTTTTAGAAATTGTGTGTGATATTTACTTGGTCGGTGTGTCGCCGCCTAGCCTTCAATGAGCACTGACACTGGCAGCGGGAAAATGGTGGGAGAAGAGGGGGGAAACCAATGGGAGGAGTGGCGGGAAACGGTAGCGTATTTGGATATATAACAACATTAATATAGAAAACTTAGTAGAGAAGGAAGCGTGAGCTAGCACGACGCATGGGCATAGTGCTTACCCATATAAATAAAATCACAACCGGAACTACATGTGCTGTCGAAAGGGATGAGGATTGCCATTCGATCTGGGAGCATCCAACGGTGCAGACGTACGATCCATGGGGTTTGGGTTCTTGCCAATCAGAACGCATGACTCAGACCACGCGCGCAGCAGGGGGGCATCGGCCATGGTTTGGTGGGCACACGGCTTTCGTGAGTGAACCGTGTGCTATTTGAAAACATTTCGTGAGAAGAATCTCGGTTTTTAAATCCCCGTAAATCCAAACCTCACCCGAAAATCGTGAAACTTGGCATGGTGTCACGACATGGCACATATATGTCGAGGAATTTTTTTTGTCCATTTTGGCGCAAGTTTTATTACAAGCCTCTTACAAACCGGAGCTTCTCTCAAGAAGCCTCGTGTTTTCGATAGGGAAACGTGTCCCCCTTGTGGGCGAAACAATAATCACTGCCTCTTTTCGCCTTGTATTTTCTTCTATAGGCAACATGGAATGACATGATATCCGTGCTGAAATTTTAAATTATTCAGGGTTCGTTTGGCCTTTTTATACACTAATTGAGTTTCCTAGGCATTTAATGTCCATAATTCAAATCTGAACTACAAATACATGCTCCAGTTCACCGAAATGGCTAGAAAAATTATACATGTGTCCTTGGGTGCATGTTTAGGTCCCATGCAAGGAATGGGAATGAATTACAACCGTACCGGCGTCCTGGCTCGTCCTCAAACATTTGGAATCTCGGTTTTTAAATCCCCGTAAATCCAAAACTCACCAGAAAGTCATGAAAGTTGACATGGTGTCACGTCATGTCACATATATGTCATGGTAAAAACATTGTCCAATTTGGGACAAGCTTTATTACAAACCTCTTACAAATCAGAGCCTGTCGGAAGAACCCTCGTGATTTCGATAGGGAAACATGTCCCCTTGTGGGCTAAATGATAATCGCTCCCTCTTCTAGCCTTATATTTTCTTGTACACGCAACATGGAACAACGGGAGTTTCGCGCTGAATTTGAAATTATTCAGGGTTCGTTTGACCTTTTTTATTCATTAATTGAGTTTTCTAGGCATTTAATGTCCATAATTCAAATCAGAACTACAAATACATGCTCCATTGCACCAAAATGGCTAGAAAAAATGTACATGTGTCCTTGGGTTGCATGTTTACGTCCCATGGAAGGAATGGGAATGAATTCAACCGTCTCGGCATCCTAGCTCGGCCACAAACATTGCGAATCTCAGTTTTTAAATCTCCGTAAATCCAAAACTCACCAAAAAATCATGAAACTTGGCATGGTGTCACTACATGGCACATATATGTCGTGGTAAAATAATTGTCCAATTTGGGCCAAGCTATATTACAAGCCTCTTACAAACTGAAGCTTCTCGCAACCCTCGTGGTTCCGGTAGGGAAACATGCCCCTCTTGTGGGCGAATCGATAATCGCTGCCTCTTCTCGCCTTGAACTTTGTTTTCTACAGGCAACATAGAATAATAGGATTGTTGTGATGAAATTTGAAACTGTTCAGGGTTTGTTTGGCCATTTTATATATTAATTGAGTTTTCTAGGCATTTAATGTAGTCCATAATTCAAATTTGAACTACAAGCACATGCTCCAGTGAAGCAAAATGGGTGGAAAATCGTACATGTGTCATTGGGTGCATGTTTAGGTCTCATTGAAGGAATGGGAATGAATTACAAACTTCTCGTCGTCCTGAAACATTGAGAATCTCGGTTTTGAAATCCCAGTAAATCGAAAACTCACCCAAAAAACATGAAACTGGGCATGGTTTCATGACATGGCACATATATGCCGTGGTAAAAAAAAATCGTCCAATTTGAGACAAGGCACACACATTAATAGCAAACGAAGTCCTTTTGAAACAAATAGCTGACACGTTAATATCGCAAATGGTTGTATTATATGAACCGTGTGTTCCCGTAACCATTTAAGTGCGACCACGCGTCCCTCTTTTCTTATGGGATAGTACACCTCCGTCCTTGTTCATTGGTCATATTTGTATTTTGTGCGAAAATTTAACCATACTCGGTGGCGTGCGTGCAGCTGTTTGATTAGACGGGACGAGCTCGAGAAGTCCGTCGTGCAGGCTCGACGGGACGCGTGCGAGCAGTCCGTCGCGCAGGCTCGATGGGACGCATGCATCCTGTCCACCTCGTAGGCTCGACGGGACACGTGCAAGCAACAAGGCCGCCCATGCAAACCGGGAAGCAAGTTCTTTGACCTCCATCCACCAGCCGCCCGCCTCGCTCACAAATTCTCCATTAATGGCGGCCAAGCCGCTGTTTAACACGTGGTTAATTAAAGCACCTGGACGAAGGGTGTTTGCTTGTGATCCTATGGCCCCTCTCAACGTTAGCATTTGCTTTGTTCATGTTTCAACTCGTATTCCGGCCTAATTTAAAATGCCACATAGGGCAACGAATAATACGACGACAAATAAAAAGGCAACGGATAATACGACAACAAATTTACAATGGCACGGATAATAATTGTCTTACATATTCTGGGATAATTTAAAATGCCACATGCGGCAAAGCCCGGAAGACACGGGGGCAAGAGAAGAAGGAAATCGCAGACAACGATCTGGGTCGCTATTGTCTCTACTCCTTGATGGATCGTCGGGCGACAACATCCTCCAGCTCCTTCTTCAATTCCTCATGACTTTGCTTGAAAGCAGCCACGGATTCCTCCACCTCCTGCTCGCGCTCAATCCGGAGCTTACTCAAGTCACCCATCAGTTCCTCGATGATCGCTGTCAGCGTCATCCCCGAGGCACTGCTCTGCTCATGCATCATCTTCTAGACGGCGGCCTCCTCCTCCTTCTCGGCGAGCGCCTTGAGGAGCTTTGCATTGTCACCCATGAGTTGCTCAACGAGGCCGGTCGCCTTCTCAACAGAGGCATCGCTGATCTCGAGCAGCTTCATCAAGCCGTCGACCAGCTCCTGCTGCCTAATGAGGAAAGTGAGAATGTCGTCGTCGCTGGCCAAGGACTTCAGCAACGCCAGCTCGTTGCGATCGCTGATGCGGCGAGTGCGCTTGTGAGAGCCCTCGCGTGCCACTGAGAGCTCGTTCGAGGGCTCCGTCGCGCGCCGGGACATCTCTGCTGTGGCTGCCGCATGGCGGCGGGACCTCTCTAGTGCTTCCGCGGCCTTGGTCTTTGTTCCCTGGTTATATGTCCATCCGAAACTCCTCCTAGCGGTCATGGCGGAACGACTTGACAGGGAAGACCAGTTTTGTGGGTGATGAGGAGAGGAACTGTTAAATAATTTTTGAGTGGGTAGTTTTTATAGGCCGGTGCTAAGTGTGAACACATATTTGGTTTGATCGGTGTGAACAGATTTGCAATTACTTATTGGGTTGTAATCTGCAATGTGACGAGAAACAAGGTCAAAATTTATTGATGGTTCTGGGCCTACAAAGCCCGTTTCTGTTGTTCTGGCTCATCGCAAATAGTTCTTATGGATCAACCGTATGCCACGCATCGGAAGGCCGAAACATGGGCCCGCGTTCTTGGATGTACGTGTACGTGTCTGCCCACTATCACACACGGTCAAGATATCACCATCATGTCTGATGGATGTGCCGTCGCGCCTCCCACGGGTGCCAGAAGGTTGACCACGTGGTTGCTCACCATTGAGGCGGCCGCGGCGCACTCTGCTCATTGTTGAGGCGGTCGCGGCACGCTCTGCTCTGGCGTCCCTGCGCGCGCTCTGCTCGCCGTTGAGGCAAATTTACAATGGCAACGGTTAATAATTGTCTTACATATTTAGGATAATTTAAAATGCCACATGCGGCAACGCCCAAAACACTCACGACCTACATATGCATACAATTATAATAAAATATAGGTTAAAAGGCTGAGCTGGCGGCCTTCCGACGATGGTCTTCTCGGACTCCATGATCAGAATAGCACCCTTGCGGCCGTTCATTCCAAGTATCCTGACCCGCCTCCGCCTACGGAGCTGCTGGCGCTGGGAGGCTCTTGGGGCTGCTGGGCCTCTTCCAGAAGAGCTTGACAGCGTGCAATTGCGTGCATGATATCTCCGCGGAACCGCTCCATTTCCATGTCTCTGGCCTGGTAGCAAATTCCGTCCATCACTTGCATCCTCAAGATATCACGTTGGTGATGTTCTACTTCATCGGGGATGTCAACTCCGCCAAGGATGTGCTCGAGCCTGGCCAACACATCATCGGGATCGAGGTTGACACGGCCACCGCCGGCAATGATGAAGCCGCAGGCTGGCTGTGTCTTGACTGAATCGTAGAGGTCCTTTGCCCATTCGTTGCGGGGCATCAGGCTCTCGATGAGCACCGGTGACACCGGCTCTTCGGGTGGGTCGTCGATCATGCTGCCGAGCAGCTCTAGATCTTTTGCACGGTGGATAGCAAACTGCTCATCACACTTCCTCTGCAATATGTCGATTGTGCGCCCAAGGACTGTCATGCCGATATCACTGCCGATGGGCCATGGTGCCTGCACCGGCCGATGAAGCTCTTGCTCCCTGACCTGCTCCGGCTCGTTCTCCTCGCCGAAGATGTAACGCAGGTAGGGGTCGACGTCGAAGCTTTGGTCGTTGCCTGGCATGCTTGGAATAACTAATGGTAGATGGGTGAGGACTAGATCTGCGCAGAGTGTCGCGACGGTGCGTTGCCGCCTGGGTTATATCCAGCAAGCCATTAGCTGGAGGCAGGAAACAATGAGGGAAGAGGCGTGGATTTTACAATTCATCCATGTGGAGCACGGGAAGCATTCGCTGGAGCGCGGGAAGACTAAGTGGAGCACACACACAACCCAAATACCGTATGCGGTGCCATGTGTTATTTATCACACACGTGTTAACATAAGGAAACGTATGTGTAACTTACTAATCGCACACGAGTACTCACAGACGCATCGTGTGCGCTACTCCTAGCCACCGCAAGCAACTAGTTTGCATTTTTCAAAGTTTTTTGTACAAACAGAATCACACACGAACTAACTATAGTAACCGTCTTTGTTATAATTTCTCATCGCAAATAGTTCATCTGAGTGGGCTGTTTGCTGCGTATCACACACATCTTGTTTACACAAAACATTTGTGTTCTTTTGGCTCATCGCAAATAGTTCATCTATGTGAACTGTATCCCGCATATCACACACATCTTGTTAAGTTGAACCGTTTCTATTCTCTTCCCTAATCGAAAACAGTTCATCCGAGTGAACCGTATGCCGTATATCACACACACCTTGATCTGGCTGACCATTTCTGTCGCACTCCCTAATAGCAAACAGTTCATTGGAGCGAACTGCATGCCGTATATCGCACACACATTGATATGGCTGCCCGTTTCTGTTCTTCTGTCTAATCGTAAATAGTTTGTATGGATCAACTGTATGCCCCGCATCACACACATAACTAAAATCTAAACCGTGTTTGATGTCTCCGCCATCGCAAACATTTTGCATCTTTTTTGATGGTTTTTTTACATCCCCGTTTGCGATTAATGCATCGCACACAGTTTTGTCAAAGGGTCTCTTATCGTAGTGTCACGTTAGCAGCATCATGCAGTAGTGTGGGAGCCAAGGAAGTGCACGAGGGGATGCCCATGGGGCCCACTAGACACCAGGGCGCGCCAGAGGCCCTTGGCATGCCCTGGTGGGTAGTGGGGCCCACGGGAGGCCTCTCCACCAACTATCATCTCTATAAATACTCTAAAATCCCAAAAACCCTAGGGGAGTGGAGAGATCAGAGTTTGCACCGCCGCAAGTTCCAGAACACGAGATCCAATCTACAGGCCTTTTCCGACACCTTGCCGGAGGGGTTAACGATCATGGAGGGGTTCTTCATCATCACCCTTGCCCCTCCGATGATGCGTGAGTAGTTTACCACAGACTTATGAGTTCGTAGGCAGTATCTATATGGCTTCTTCTCTCTTTTTGATCTTTAATACAATGTTCTCCTCGATGTTCTTGGAGATCTATTTGATGTAACTCTTTTTTGCGGTGTGTTTGTTGGGATCCGATGAATTGTGAGTTTATGATCAGATATATCTATGAATATTAATTGATTCTTTGTTGAACTCTCTTATGCATGATTGTTATAGCCTCGTATTTCTTCTCCGAAACTTTGGTTTGGTTTGGCCAACTAGATTGATTTTTCCTGCCATGGGAAGAGGTGCTTTGTGATGGGTTCGATCTTGCGGTGCTCAATATCAGTGATAGAAGGAGACATGACACGCATGTATCATTGCCATTAAGGATAAAAACATGGGGTCTATTCCTACATGAATAGATCTTGTCTACATCATGTCATCGTTCTTATTGCATTACTCCATTTTTCCATGAACTTAATACACTAGATGCATGCCGGATAGCGGTCGATGTGTGGAGTAATAGTAGTAGGTGCAGGTAGGAGTCGGTCTACTAATCTTGGACGTGATGCCTATATACATGATCATTGCCTTGGATATCATCATAATTATTTGCTTTTCTATCAATTGCCCAACAGTAATTTGTTTACCCACCGTATGCTATTTTCTCGAGAGAAGCCTCTAGTGAAATCTACGTCCCGCAAGTCTATTGGCTATCATATTATTTTCAGATCTATTAATCCAAAAATACCTTGCTGCACTTTTTCTTTATTTATTTTATTTTTTGTTTTTGCTAGATCTATTTATCCAATCTCATACAATTTAATCTATCTCAATACCGAGGAGAGATTGACAACCCCTCTTATGCGTTGGGTTGCAAGTTTTTGTTATTTGTGTGAAGGTACTGCTTACATAGTTGGGTGGATCCTCCTACTGGATTGATACCTTGGTTTCATAACTGAGGGAAATACTTACCGTTGCTGTGCTGCATCATCCTCTCCTCTTCGTGGAAATACCAACGCAGATACAAGCAATCACGTGGCTATGCATCCTCTCCGCGGTGCCTGACCGCACCGCGAACGCCTCCAGCGGCGGCTATGCATGTGATCGACACCTCTCGGCATCGGCTGAATATCTGCCATGGTGAGCTCCTCTCCTTCCTCCATGTCACTTGATAATAATTTAGGATCTGCAAAATTAGTTTAGGATCTACAAAATCAGTGTAAGAGCGTGGTAGTTAATATTTGTCATGTGTCTTGGATCGATTTAGTGACTGTAATTCAAAGATGAAATGAGTAATCTTTTACCGGTCTTGAACTGATTCATTCCTTGCTGACAATAGGAATTAGGCAGTATAATAGCTGATCTGTTTTTGTAGATGTGAGGTAGCCTAGTTTGTATTTCTTCATGTTGCTTATATGATTTGCATGTATGTAGTAAACTCAAGTGTTTGAACCATATTCCCATGCTACCTAAGCAAATTCCTGCCTTGTATAGGCTTTGTCCTGTTGAGCTATTATACTTCCTAAAATTATACAGATTCACCTATGGTGTGCCTCGATCATATATATTCTATTTCCCTGAGAAATAATTTAGATTTCTCTGGTAGGTCAGCCTCAGCCTGAACTCAGCACGAGAATACAACTTTTCCTCATCTTTACTTTTGCAACACCATGTTACTTTGTCCTAAATTGCTTCAAGTTTCTAGCTTATGATGCCTTGGCTATATTAAATTTCATAATCACTAGTAATCTTGTTGATTGTGTCTGAACCTGAATGAACAACCTTGACTCATTCAATTCTACGTGTCCATCTTCTTAATGTTATTTTGTTGTTAATCCTGTTATCCAAGCATTGGATTGAAGAGGAAAATGAAATAAATGGTGTCTTGTTGGGAACAATGATGATCTGCATGGTGTGCTTGGTTTTGGTATCGGTATTGCACTTTGGTTTATGTACTTATTTATTTGACCAAGATGATATGTTAGTTAAGCATATTTCATGATTTATGATAAGTTAATTTTTACTAAATGAGATGCCCAAGTTTACATATCTGAACCTTATCTTACTTTTTCTTAAGATGACATGAAATTCGTAGAAGGATTTTGCGAAGGCCAATATTGAGGATATGCGTGTCTGTGCCACCGTCACCATGTGCCCACCATTTGTCTAAAAAAAGTAGCCATCTTCTTTAAGATCCTCTCACTACTCAAATTATGGTTACCCCAGCAGCAATAGAATCCATAGAATGACATTTGAATCTGACTTTTATTGTGTTCCTGATGCGCCATGATGACACAAATCAGCTCAAAATTTTGTTTACACTTGATACGTTATGTTTCCCAGCTAACTACTAGAGTCAGATAAAAAAAGTATACATTCATTGTGATAGAGTTCAACTTAACCATCTACTTGTGTTGTGGCTTAGCTTGTGGTTTAGTCATGGTCTTCCGTCACCACTGAGATGCACCGTGAGAAACCATTGCTTGTGATTTTTTTTGTTTATGTGTAAAAGCTTAAAGCTTTGAACTACTATTTCCCCTATATTTGGACTCATCCAAATTGTCCTTTTTCCCCTAAAATGTTTGTACTAATTGAAAATTTCAAAATAGTTTAGTAATTTTTATCAATATTGGCGAGCCCGGCAAAGCGCGCCTTCATGTTCTAGTGTTATTTAGAATAGTTACAGCTAAGAAAAACTGCACATCAAAGTAAAAATGACTAATTGATAATTTATTTAGAAACTTCGATTCTGTAGCGAACCAAGTTTGTAAATTAAGATTGTGTGGAAATTAAGAGAGTGCTGGCAACACACATGCATCCATTATACATTGTATAGCATAGAATGTAATAGATGCAGTATAATAATTTGTTCTCAAAAGGCAGTAAGGATATTTAGGCATCATTATTTCCCTAGTATTTATGGACTGAAATGAGCTCGTAATTTACATTATATGTACATTCTATCGTAATGATGTAGGATAAGGTAGGTCAGGATAGGAAGGCTGAGCTAAATTCACTTGGTGCAAAAGCAGTAGAGGCGAAGGACTATGCCGGTGCATCAAAATTCTAGAGTGAGGTATATATATTCACTGGTACAGTGATGTGCTATACAAAGGTTTTTAACCCTTTTCCGCGACGGCGTTTGGAACCATCGCCAAGTGAGTGACTGCGATAGGGGGGGTCCTTCCCACATGACCCAGAAACCGTCGGGGATAGGGAGCCTTGATGCATACAGTTGTCCCTATAAAACTGTTTCTGATATCTCAAATATCCGAAACGCTCCATCCTTGCAACTCGTTTGTGCTCGCATTGAGATCGCAGTCGGTATTCTGTGGTGCTACATTTACGATGCACGACCCATCAGAAGCAGTTCACGATTATAGAAGCAGACAATCACATACATTTACTTTTCCTTGACTGTATGTGATTCAATGTAAGAGCGCACACAGTTGTCGATATAAAACTGTATGCGAAACTTGAATACATCCCACACGATTCATCCGTCGTACCCGTGTCGGATGAAGACCTATCGCACGTGTTGTTCTATGACCAAACGTTTGTGATGCGCACAACATCATAAACAGTCCATAATTGCGAAGCGTGTGTGATAAGGTGACTATCGAAAACATCTAATAAGAAAGAACTGTGTGCGATGCTGTTGTTAATTGCACACATTTTTTCTTGGCTGATCATGTGTGCAGTAGAGATTGATCGCATATGTAGTGGATCCTAGAAACATGTCTGATCTCCACATCTATCGCAGACGTTTCGCTTTCGCAAACTGTGTGCAGTGTAATCCATAATTTAAAAATCAAATGTTTTGAATTTGAAAGTAGGCAATCACTTATTTCATATCCAACCATGTTTATTACAAATATAGGTTGAACCACGAATGCATAATTTGATGCACAGGTACATATACTGAAGAACTACAGAAGCACCAAGTAAAGCATGATGAACCACAGTTGTACTAAAGACTTTAAAGAGAGAGGTGAAAGATATTCTGGTTGCTGGAGAAGGTGAAGCGGAATGCCCATATTGTGCCCTCCTCCATGAGTAATGCGCGCATGACTCTAGGCTAACCCCTTGTGACGGTTGACCGTCCATCCTTCACTGTCTTCATTAGGACTTCTCGATGCTCATTGTAGTCTGGATGAAATACTTTAACCTTCATTGCGTGTCCACCAATCATGTACTTTGCGAGGTAATCTTGAGTGAACTACTTCAGGAACCACTGCGAACGAAAAAGATTCAGGCATTGTTGTCTAACAACTCATTTTGTGCAGTAAAAAGAGAAGGCTGTAGAGTTTGTAGTTACCATCCTACAGCTCATTGTTGTGTTGCATAGAGCATAAAGAAATAATTTGCTTGCCACCGTTTGTATCTTTTTGCTAATAATCCTTATCAGTTTCCTCACTTGATGCTTGTTCAAGAATATCTCATTGCCCCATACGCAAATAGGGTCGATGCGTGGATCCTTGCCAAGGTCATATGTACCTACAAGCAAGAAGTCAATATTAGAAGCTAACAAGTGTCCAGGCCTGGATCTATATGCACTACATTATGGAACGACAGGGGGAGTACAAGTCGAGGGATGAAACTAACCTCGGCGGAAAATGGTGGCCACTCCTGTTGTTGTCCTGCATAAGTAGTGGAAAGGCATGATAAGTATAGCAACCTTAACATCAAACAAATATAGCAAAGGTAAACAACATCATCTCCAAATGATAGCTTGAATGTGTTGGTTTCAGCATGCCGTTAAAGCAGATATGAAATGGAAGGCAATGTTACCTACAACAGGCTTAACAGCCATCAAATATTGCAATTCAAACTGGTATTGTTGAAAATGAATAGAACGTAGGTAATGCTTAAACATCACACTGGATAAATGTGTAAAACTGAAATAAAGGGCATGTGTTAACTACACCAGGCATAACTGGAACCAAATATAGCCGTTCAAATTGGTATTGATGCAATCGAGCGGCATAGTTCCGACTTGCACATAATGAACATCACATTGTGATTGACTGAAATAAACAAGGCATAAATGATCAGTATAACAACCAAATATAACCATTGAAAACTGGAAAGAGTCTCACTGTAACCAACCTAACAAGCAAATACAGATAAACAAGGCATATGCTTGAAAACTGGACAAATGCTCACTACAACCAACCTAACAAGCAAATACAGATAAACAAGGTATCTGCTTGAAAACTGGACAAATGCTCACTGCAACCAACCTAACAACCAAATACAGATAAACAAGGCATCTGCTTGATAACTAGACAAATGCTCACTGCAACCAACCTAAGAACCAAATACATATAAACAAGGCATCTGCTCGATAACTGGAAAAATGCTCACTGCAACCAACCTAACAACCAAATACAGATAAACAAGGCATCTACTCACTATAAACAACCAAATATAGCCATTCGTGAAACTGAAGTGCACAATTCATACTTAAACATCACATAGCCCTATTGAACAATACATTTTTGCATAACTTAAATAATTAAACACGGCAAAGTTAAAACACCGCATGGCAAATGCTACTACAACAAAGGGTACGGGTTGGCAAGCTAGAAAAGGTAAGATATGTTGATAGGATGTTGCCTCACATGTCATGGACGGGATCCTTCCAGTTGGAAGAGCACAGACCCATGGTGCGCTCTCTGATGTCACTGATGGGCTGTTTCACCTTGGAAGAACCTTTGTGGGTGCCCCCCTCGTGGTCGTGGTCGATGAGATCTGACTTGGCAATTGAGGAACCCAAGCCGCCACCGTAGAACGTGTCCTTCAGAAATGACAAAATGGGCTCGATGGTGTGCAAGGATCGCAAATCCTTGACCGCATGGCGGAGGAGATCAGCGGCAGGGCCGTCGAAGAGATTGATGGCGGTTGAACCAGAGGGGTTGGGGATGGAGCACTTAACATGTGACATGGCCCGCGTGAAGCCGTCGCTGTCGACGAGCTTGATGTCATAGCCAGCTTTCCTGAGATACAGTAATATGCTAGCACACTGATGTGAAGCCTTCGGCATGGCAACGTAGTCAACGTCTTCGCCGGCTTCCGCGGTGAGGTGTTGCTCCGGGTTCGACAGGTCGGGGCAAACGGCGGCCACCTCGCCAACGTCCACCGGAGAGGCCATGATAAACCTCTTCTTGGCCGAACGCTCGTCGGGCTCCCCAGGATACGTGGTCGAGCTTAGGCTGCGACATTCTGGAGTAGGGGATGTGGATCTGGCGGGGAGGGACACTACAGGCCTCATCTAAAAACTCAGGGGAGTGGGGCGACGGTATGGGAATCGCTGGGTAACCTGAACTTTATTATCTAAGCTAGGAGGAACGGGTAGACCGGCGGGGGTTGGCGGTGGCAGAGGCGGCGAGCTAGGGTTTGAGGGGGGAGGGGGCCAGGTGGGGCGACTGTGGAGGGGGGGCGGGCTAGTGTTTGAGGATACGCCACGGCTACAGAAAATTTTAGTAATGGTGGGTGAAGATGGTGGTGGACGAGGGAGGGCAACGGTTCAAATGCCTCGGCTACTGCAAATTTACTATAAGGTCGGTGCTGGAGGAGTGTGGGCGACGGTTGAAGTACGACGGCTACTAAAATTTGGGTAAAGGAATTGATGCGGGGCGGGAGTACCCAAGATTGCGCACTGTCCAATAAGAATATGCGTGTATGATAATAAGGAAAAGGGGTGGAACCACCAATTTTTGCAACGCTCAAGGAGGGTAGTTTGTTTTTAGATTTCTAGCTAGCTGGTCTATCGCACACGGTTCGTCCTAATTTTTAGATGCAGACGTGGAATTCAATCTAAATAAACTACCCGCCTTTAGCTTGCGCAGGTGGTGATTTTACAGCGCACTTGCATCCCACACGGTTAAGCCAGTACCTCCACCTTTGCTCGCGCTTGCGCTGTCGTGGTGATTCACAGCGCACTTGCATCGCACACAGTTAAGCCAGTACCTCCACCTTTGCTCACGCCTGTGCAGTCGTGGTGATTCACAGCGCACTTGCATCACACACGGTTAAGACATTATACCCATGTCCGTTGAGCGTCATCAGAGTCTTTGCAGCAAAAAAAACTTTAGATAGGGTCAGAAGACAGCCACACCAGCAGGTGGTCTGTGATATTGAAAATTCCAATGCACAACTTTGACCGTGCAGGCCCACGGTTGGGCGCGTCGTCGAAGATTGATGAGAGGGGCCAGAAGTCAAGAACCACCTGGAAGTGGCCAAATATATGTAGGAATATAGGGTGTGAAGTTTAAAACTTTAAATACACAATGAACAACTTTGGTGGCACCTGCCTCGCAAACCCGAAAGCACCCTTGGATATATCTATAATGACATAATGTCGTAGCTAGCTAGGGTGCTTGACCCACCTCCCACTTTGTGTCGGCGGGGCGGATTCACGTAATGATACTTTGGTCATACATGCATGTCGCCATGACCTACCATAAGACGGACCAGTGAATCTATCGTTTGGTCAAAAGACAACTGTTGTTGTCGATAAACCGCTTGGGCCAGTAGATTGAACCATCATAAAAAATCGCACGAGAGGGACCACAAAACCAGCACCGCTTGCGTGCGGCCCAAAATGATGTACATTGGAAGGGTTGATGTGTGTTTTTATAGAATAATGTACAATTTAGATGTGGCGCCTGCCTCTCGATACAGACAACAACCGAAAGCCAGGTAGTTAAGGACGAGATACACAAGGTACAGTGTCGGTCAAACCCAGCAATCCCAGCAAGTGGGAGGGAATCCTGACAACGCATGAGCTCGAGCTTTGGTTGAACGACATGTGACGGTGACCGGCCCTAACACAAACTAGGAGGAATCCATTCATGGCCAACACAGATATGCGTGTCATCACAAAAAACCGCACAAGGGAGACGTGGTCGATCAGAAGACCCCGTATACACTGCATGTGGCCTGAAAATATGTATGGGTATGGTGGTGTGTGATGTGTTTAAATCCCGAATGCACAACTTCGATGGGCCACCAACTACATTACAAACCGAACACCGTACCTGACCCCAAGCCAGGTTCAATACGTACGATGTCGGTTTCCCAACTTTGAGGCGGCGGCGGGGGGGGGGGGGGGTGTCGTCCAACGCATGCGCTCAAATATTATTTGGTCTAACATGGCACACATAGCAATATGAAACCATCATGGTCAAACCCTTCTCGTATGTTGGGTCAAAGGGATAGATTGTGTGGGCCCCCCTCGTTATCGGTCAAGGATCATATATATACCTCGGGGAGCCCACATATATGTGCGGCATCTATAAATCGCACAAGGGAGACATGCTCGATCAGAACACCCGCCCCCCTATACCCTGCATGCGACCCGAAAAAAATGTATGGGTCTGGTGTGTGATTTGTTCAAATCCCGAAAGCACAAGTTCGATAGGGCACCAACTACATCCGTAACATTACAAAATGAACATCGTACCCCCGTGGCCAGGCTAAAGATGTACGATGTCGGGAACATAACTTCGAGGTGGGTGGGGGGGGGGGTAGGGGCCGGGTGCCGTCGAACGCATGTGTCAAAACTTGATTTGCTCTAACATAGCACACGGAGCAAAGAGTAAACCCTTCTCGTGTGTTGAGTCATAGGGATAATTTGTGTGGGCCAACAGATGTCGATCATTCTTTGATTTTTTAGAATAAAAAATAACCAATAAAAACATAGTCTACAAATTATCAAAACAAGGATCCAAAGGTTTATATAATCGCTATGACAGGTCACTATAGAGTCAATCATTCTTTGTTTTTTAGAACAAAAAATAACCAATAAAAACATAGTCTACAAATTAGCAAAACAAGGATCCCAAGGTTTATATAATCGCCATGACAGGTCAATATAGAGACATTTATCTCTATAATGACCGTATCATAGCGTTTAAATGAAGCTAGAGATATGGAACTTCCCACCGGGTCACCCATCCTTAGACTACTCCAGCCCGAGCATGCTTAACTTCTGCGTTCTATTCGACTAGGCTAGTGCATGGGAAGCCGCCCCCTGCTGATAGGAATTGCCTCCTTGCATTTAAGACTTTTCACGCTGGTCACCCTATGGGACCTACTCCCTACTATCACACACATTTGTGCTTTTAGAAACTGTGTGCGATATTTACATGGCCGGCGTGTCACTGCCTAGCCTTCAATGAGCACTGACACTGGCAGCGGGAAAATGATGGGAGAAGAGGTGGGAAACTTCTGGGAGGAGTGGCGGGAAACAGTATTGTGTTTGGATATATAACAATAGAAAACTTAGTAGAGAAGGAAGCATGGGCTAGCACGACGCAGGCGCACAGTGCTTACCCATATAAATAAAATCACAACCGGAACTGCATGTGCTGTCGAAAGGGATCTGGATTGCCGTTCGATCTGGGAGCATCCAATGGTGCAGACGTACGATCTGTGGGGTTTGGGATCTGGCCAATCAGAACGCACGACTCAGATCGCGCGCGCAGCAGGGGGGCATTGGCCACGGTTTGGTAGGCACACGGCTTTTGTGAGTGAACCGTGCGCTATTTGAAAACATTTCATGAGAAGAATCTCGGTTTTTAAATCCCCGTAAATCCAAAACTCACCCGAAAATCGTGAAACTTGGCATGGTGTCACGACATGGCACATATATGTCGAGGAATTTTTCTTGTCCATTTTGGCGCAAGTTTTATTACAAGCCTCTTACAAACTGGAGCTTCTCTCAAGAAGCCTCGTGGTTCCGATAGGGAAACGTGACCCCCTGGTGGGCGAAACGATAATCACTGCCTCTTTTCACCTTGTATTTTCTTCTACACGTAACAAGGAACGACAGGATATCCGTGCTGAAATTTAAAATTATTCAGGGTTCGTTTGGCCTTTTTATACACTAATTGAGTTTCTTAGGAATTTAATGTCCATAATTCAAATCTGAACTACAAATACATGCTCCAGTTCACCAAAATGGCTAGAAAAATTATACATGTGTCCTTGGGTGCATTTTTAGGTCCCATGCAAGGAATGGGAATGAATTACAACTGTACCGGTGTCCTGGCTCATCCTCAAATATTTGGAATCTCGATTTTTAAATCCCCGTAAATCCAAAACTCACCAGAAAGTCAGGAAAGTTTGCATGGTGCCACGTCATGGCACATATATATCTTGGTAAAAACATTGTCCAATTTGGGCCAAGCTTTATTACAAACCTCTTACAAACCGGAGCCTGTCGCAAGAACCCTTGTGGTTTCGATAGGGAAACGTGTCCCTTTGTGGGCGAAAGGACAATCGCTCCCTCTTCTAGCCTTGTATTTTCTTCTACACGAAACATGGAGCAACGGGAGATTCGTGCTGAACTTTGAAATTATTCAGGGTTCGTTTGACCTTTTTTATTCATTAATTGAGTTTTCAAGGCATTTAATGCCCATAATTCAAACCCGAACTACAAATACATGCTCCAGTGCACCAAAATGGCTAGAAAAAACGTGCATGTGTCCTTGGGGTGCATGTTTAGGTCCCATGGAAGGAATAGGAATGAATTCAACTATCTCGGTGTCCTGGCTCAGCCACAAACATTGCGAATCTTGGTTTTTAAATCTCCGTAAATCCAAAACTCACCAGAAAATCATGAAACTTGGCATGGTGTCACTACATGGCACATATATGTCGTGGTAAAATAATTGTCCAATTTGGGCCAAGCTATATTACAAGCCTCCTACAAACCGAAGCTTCTCGCAACCCTCGTGGTTCTGGTAGGGAAACATGCCCCTCTTGTGGGCGAAACGATAATCGCTGCCTCTTCTCGCCTTGAACTTTGTTTTCTACAGGTAACATAGAATAACAGGAGTGTCGTGCTGAAATTTGAAACTGTTCAGGGTTCATTTGGCCATTTTATATATTAATTGAGTTTTGTAGGCATTTAATGTAGTCCATAATTCAAATTTGAACTACAAGCACATGCTCCAGTGAAGCAAAATGGGTGGAAAATCGTACATGTGTCATTGGGTGCATGTTTAGGTCTCATTGAAGGAATGGGAATGAATTACAAACTTCTCGTCATCCTTAAACATTGAGAATCTTGGTTTTTAAATCCCAGTAAATCAAAAACTCACCCAAAAAACATGAAACTTGGCATGGTTTCATGACATGGCACATATATGCCGTGGTAAAAAAATGTCCAGTTTGAGACAAGGCGCACACATTAATAGCCAACAAAGTCCTTTTGAAACAAATAGCTGACACGTTAATATCGCAAACGGTTGTATTATATGAACCGTGTGTTCCCGTAACCATTTAAGTGCGGCCACATGTCCCTCTTTTCTTATGGGATAGTACTACCTCCGTCCTCATTCATTGGTCATCTTTGTATTTTGTGCCAAAATTTAACCATACTTGATGGCATGTGTGCAGCTGTTTGATTAGACGGGACAAGCGCTAGAAGTCTGCCGTGCAGTCTCGACGGGACGCGTGCGAGCATTCCACCGCGCAGGCTCGACGGGACGCGTGCATCCTGTCCACCTCGCAGGCTCGACGGGACACGTGCGAGTAGCAAGGCCGCCCATGCTCACCGGGAAGCGAGATCTTTGACCTCCATCCACCAGCCGCCCGCCTCGCTCACAACTTCTCCATTAATGGCGGCCTAGCCGCTGTTTAACACACGGTTAATTAAAGCACCTGGACGGAGGGTGTTTGCTTTTGATCCCATGGCCCCCCTCAACGTTAGCACTTGCTTTGTTCGTGTTTTCACTCCTATTCCGGCCTAATTTAAAATGCCACATAGGGCAACGGATAATACAACGACAAATAAAATGACAACGGATAATACGACGACAAATTTACAATGGCGTGGATAATAATTTTCTTACATATTCCGGATAATTTAAAATGCCACATGCGGCAATGCCCGGAAACACGGGGGCAAGAGAACAAGGAAATCACAGACAACGATCTGGGTCGCTACCGTATCTACTCCTTGATGGATCGCCGGGCGACGATATCCTCCAGCTCCTTCAATTCCTCACGACTTTGCTTGAAAGCAGCCACAGATTCCTCCACCTCCTGCTCGCGTTTGATAGCTTCCTCAAGTCAGCCATCAGTTCCTCGATGACCGCTGTCAGCATCATCCCCGAGGCACTGCTCTGCTCATGCAGCATCTTCCAGCCGGCGGCCTCCTCCTCCTTCTCGGCGAGCGCCTTGAGGAGCTTCGCATTGTCACCCATGAGTTGCTCGACGAGGCCGGTCGCCTTCTCAACTGAGGCATCGCTGATCTCAAGCAGCTTCATCAAGCCGTCGACCAGCTCCTGCTGCTTAATGAGGCCAGCGAGAAGGTTGTCGTCGCCGGCCAACGACTTCAGCAATGCCATCTCGTCGCGATCGCCGACATGGTGAGTGCCCTTGTGAGAGCCCTCGCGTGCCGGTGTGAGGTCGTTCGAGGGCTCTGTGGCATGCCGGGACATCTCTGCTGCGGCTGCCGCATGGCGGCGGGACCTCTCTAGTGCTTCCGCGGCCTTGGTCTTTGCTCCCTGGTTATATGTCCACCCGAAACTCCTCCTATCGGTCATGGCGGAATGACTTGACATGAAAGACCAGTTTTGTGGGTGATGAGGAGAGGACTTGTGAAGTAATTTTCAAGTGGGTAGTTTTTATAGCCCGGTGCTAAGTGTGAACACATATTGGTTTGATCGGTGTGAACAGATTTGCAATTACTTATTGCATTGTAATCTGCAATGTGACGAGAAACAAGGTCAACATTTATTGATGGTTCTGGGCCTACAAAGCCCGCTTCTGTTGTTCTGGCTCATCGCAAATAGTTCTTATGGATCAACCGTATGCCACGCATCAGAAGGCCGAAACAAGGGCTCGCTTTCTCAGATGTACGTGTATGTGTCTGCCCACTATCACACTGTCGGCGTGCGACACCTATGGGACCCTCAAAGAATCCCTTTACGATTCGGCAGGGGGAGAGGTATGCGTAAAGAGCAGAACCAACGATCGACGCGCGGGCGATTTTACCGAGGTTCGGGCTGCTAATCAGCGTAAAACCCTACTCCTGCCTTGTTTTATTATGAATGTTCTTGAGCCCAGGCTTCAGGAGTGCTCGCAATGAACAATACGTTCAAAGAGCAGCTACGCATGCAGAATGGGCCAGAAGATCCTCCTCCCTGTAGCAGTTGCCTTGGGCCTCCTTTTATATGTTCAAAGGGGTCACCACAGTGGAAAAATGTATACACATTGAGGTATAAAGAAGCTATAGGGTTATCATACCTAACGACTAACGGTTTAGGACAAACGCATTTAATGCACCGTGAGGTGTCCGTTTAGGTGTCCTCACTTTCTTGGGGATGGAAAAAGGGGCCATCCCATCAGCACCGCTTAAGCTCTCCTCCACTGACGCGTTGCCACCCATCCAAAGAAGGACCCAGAATGTCGGGCTTGTTGCTGTGCCAGAGCGGTGGCACAGCAACAAAATCTTGCCGGGCGCTGAACCTTGCCAGGCGCCGAACCTTGCCGGGCTTCGCAGGCCACCCCGGCAAGATCTTGCCGGGGAAGCTGGCTTTCGGATTCTAGCTCTTCTTATCTGCTGATCCTCAGATCTTTAACTTGAGAATTTCTTTGGTGGCCTGAGTCAACCTTGAACTGTTCCCCGACAAGCCTTGCCGCGAGTATGGCTACAACTGCCCGTGCACAAGTACGGGGTACTAATGGCCCAATACTTAGTACACCGATAAGAGCCCCCGGGCCTAGGCCACACACGAGTGCGAGGCGTTGTTGGGCTAGGCCCAAACAGTGCACGGGCACACGAGGTAGGGAATTAACTGCTCATAAATATCCCGTTTACTGTGCCCCCCATTACGCGCGCTGAACGCGCGACGTGGGAAGCGTGCGTCAAAGGTTGCAACTGCAACGCGCCCGCAGAGGCGCATTCACATTGGGGAGTAAAAGAGGCGGCCTCGCACCTTCCCCATAAAAAGGGAAACTGCAAAAGGCACAGCCTATTTGCCTCCCTCTTCTTCTCAATCTGGCCGCCGCCATTGCCTTCCTTCTCTCGAGCTCAGAGCAAAGCTTTCCCTCATCCGCCCGTCGCCTCCACGCCCGCTCCATCCCCGGCTTCCGCCCCTGCATCCATCATGCTGCCCAAGGCCAGCAAAGGCAAGGGCAAGGAGATGAAAGCCGATGTCCCAGAGAGCGAGCTGGCGAAGATGCGGAAGAAGCACGTCGTCTTCGCCCCGTCGCTTGATGCGAAAGCTCTGAAGGGGCGGTACCAGTGTATGTGGGCGAGGGAGACGCAGGCTCACCCCGCCACTCGCATGATTCCAGGTTCTTGCTCCAAGAGCGAGTCAGACAGATATCCCTTCTTTGCTACTTATTTCTATTGCGGGCTCTGTCCCCCATTTTCTGACTTCTTCAACGACATTATGTATACATACGGCTTCCATCTTCTTGATTTCACGCCAAATGCGGTACTGTGCATGTCCATCTTTGCTCATCTTTGTGAAAAATTTGCCGGAGTAGTTCCCAATACTGCCCTTTTCCGCCACTACTTTTTCCCTTGTATCCAAAAAGGGGAGGCCCTCTCTGGTTCTATCGCCTGGATTCCAAGGGCTTGGAATAAGGAAATATACCCAGAACGGGTTTACCACGAGAAGTGGGACGAATGGCGGGCTGAGTGGTGCTGGATCAAGGAAGCAGATCCCCATCCGTTCTGTCTGCCTCGACAACAGAAAGCGGTCCGCGGCAGTGGCTGGAGCGATCTCGCTCCTAAAGATGAAAAACTCACAATCGCCACCACCAGGATCCTTCGCCTGAAAGCTGCCGGGCTAACAATGGAGATGATTGGCTTTGATTTCCTCCGCTGCCACATTGCCCCCTTGCAGAATAAAGGGAGACCAGCTTGGGAATACCAAAACGCGGCAGATGTCATGAGACTGCGCCCTGGATTGAACAACAATTTGACTACTATGCAACTTGGCGCTCTCCGTCAAAGGCTATTCCAGCGCGACAACAAGCATTGGTTGCCGGCAAGAACTGTCCCTCTGTGCAACAACTCTGCCCTGGGGTCGATTATCGCCACCATGCCACTATTCAACGCCCACAGTCTCGACGCGACATGGGTTGAGCCATCTGAGGAAGAGGCACAAAAGTTCTTTGATAACTTGACGGAGAGGGCCGTCCGGGAAGAACCAGACCTCATCCGAGCCACCACCGACGAAGAGGTGGCATACATCGCCACTAGGGCGAAGGAGGCGAATCTTGCCGCGGAGGCTGGCAGCGCCGGCTTCACAGAATGGGAAACCAGTGACGCAGAGGTAGTGGTAGAAGAAAATCCTGCCGGGAAGGACAAGGCTGCCGGGGGACAGAGCAGCACAGCCGCTGAGAGCTCGTCCGATGAAGACGCGGCCGAAGAAGAACCGCAAGAAGAGCTTCCAGCGCCGAAGAAGACAAAGCGTGTTCTTCGAAAGGCTGCATCTGGCATCCCGGCAAGGCATCCTACCTCGAGCAGCGAGGCTCCCGGCAAGACTGCGCCACGGCAAGGAGTTTGACAGCAACCTGCATGGCGTGCGAGACCCACACCAGCGGCGACTGCTGAGGCGGCAGGGGTGTCTCGCACTACCGCACCGGAGGCTGAGGTGGCAGAAACACGCCAACCCCCTGCGCCTGCTACAACCAAGCGACCTAGGACCCCTCCTTTGCCTTCCCACACAGACACTGCAACAGAGGTCAATTTCGACATCTCCGGCTTCAGTCCGGAGAGAGAAGAGGAAGAGTGAGTATCTTGCCACAGCCTTTATCTTCCAATTTCTGGATCAATCTAATTGACTTGCTTGTATTGTCTCTGCAGTTATGCAGAAACCTTGACGGAGAGGATGGCGAAGAGGGCAAAGACTTCCACGGGCGACGAGCCCCCGGCTCTTTTTCCGTTGGGGAATGCTGAGGTTCCTATCCTTGCCGCTGATATCTTTGGGCTTGCAGGAGAAGGACGGCAACAAAGGGAGTTATCAGGAGATACCCTCATTGCGCCACCTCTGTCAACCACATCGCCCACAAGCGCATCCCCGGCAAGAGATCACACCGACGAGCTTGTCTTGGTTGAGGAGGAGCCGACAACCACGGATACTGGCATCCTACCCCCGGCAACCAAGGTTGCCGGGAGGGGCGAGGCCACATCTCGACAGCCCGATGCAGGTAACCAATTGCCTCAGTGCGCTTGCTATTCTTTCCTTTATCTCTCTTTCTTTTGTCTTCTTGAACTTCAATCTTGATCTCATTCTGTTTCTCTCCCTTGTCCTTTAGAATTCCCTGAGATGGAACACATGGACATCGACGCTGTTATCTAGGAGACCGCCAGGGATGTTGCCACCAAAGCCGACAAAATCGCTGCCAGCGAGGCCGCCATGGATGCCACCGTAGAAGCCGGCGATGCTTTTGCCGATGAGGCCGCCAAGACTGCACAGGAGGAACTCACCAAGGAGTCTACTGAAGAGGGCGGCAAGGAGGCTGGCGACCGTACTGACGGCATTCCTGCCGCAGGAGCGCCAGGCACTGCGCCAGCCACGGAGCCCCCTGCTACTGGTGAGGCGGTTGCTGAGGATCAACTGTCAGCATCCGAAGTCCCCTCATCCAGCAAATATCTCAAAGTTGGCGAGAACTTGTTTGTCAACTTGCCGGGGATGGCAAGCATTGGGGCACCGGCCGAAGGGGAAGTCTTTGATGAAGAAATCATCATCGTTGCTAGGCTCGAGATTGTCGATGATCCAAGCACCAGCAGTGGCAAATCTGAAGAGGATCAGCTCCTTCAGGCCATGGGCGAAACTTTCCGCAAGCTCCAGGTACTTCACCGTGCTTGGAAAGAGAAAGCAGATTCCAGAATGGCAGTTGTCGAGGCGGCCAAAGCAGATTTTCAGAGGCGCGTTGAACAAATGCAAGTCTGGTATGCCGAGGCCCTCCAAGAGTTGACTGCCAGCCAGGAACAAGTGAGCCAAAACTGGACAGAGATCCTCTCGAAACAATCTGACATGGAGAAGGCGCAAGAGGAAGCAACGCAAAGAATTGCTGCTGAAGATGCTCTTCTGATGGGGCGTCGCATTGCGCTTGATGCTCACGAGGAAGACCTTGCCGCATGTGAGCAGGCGCTCGCCGCCAAGCTTCGCAGCAAAGATGAAGATATCGAGAAGCTTGTCGCGCGGCGGACCCAGGAGCTGGAGCAGAAGCACAAGGAGGCGCTCGAAGCTCTAACTGTAGATCACGCCGGCAAGCTCAAGGAGGCCGTCGATGCTGCCGAGGCTGCAGAGGCCGCCAAGAACAAGCTGAGCGACAAAGTCAAGAAACTGGAAGTGGATCTTGAAGAACACGGCAAGGAGCTCTCGATGCTCAAAGGTGACAGGGAAAAAACCCTCCACACCCTGGCGGAGATGCAAGTTGCCATGTCTAACAAGACCAAGCAGCTCTCCTCAGCAAATGATGCTATTGCCGATCTGAGGCTGAAGCTGACCACGTTGGAGAAGTCTCTCAAGGACGGCAGGGCCCGCGAGAAGGCCCTGTGCAAAGATCGCCAGGAAGAGAGGAACCTGCTCAAGAGCGCTGCCACCGCCCAAGTTGATTACGAAAAGGGGGTGCAAATCTGGACTGAACGCCTCGTCGACGCTGCGGAGAAGCTCACGGCAGAACTGTCAACCATGGGCCTGTCAAACTTTAGGTATTCCTCCGAAGAAAGGATATCTTCGAGTTCCAGGTTGACGATGTTCTTCGAAAGCATCATTGATGCTCTGAAGTTGCTTCAGTCTAACCGGGCGACCCAATTGGCCAACGAGTCCCGCCAGCTTTGCCGGGCTGTCCTCCACAAGGTACTTATCAAGGTGGTGCATAATAATCCTGGCATCGACCTCTCCAACTTGCTCGGCCGCCTGCCAAAGGATGCAAATCTCGAGGCACTTGAGGAGCTTGCCGCGCCTATCCTTGAGAAAGTGGATTCAATCAAAAGGGTCGAAGGCCAGCGCAGAGATTAGCTGCTCCACCTCTTCTTGCCGTCGCCATTCCATGCCAAAGACAATTAAGTCTTAAGTTAGAACTGCGGCAACTTATTAATGTAATATAACTTGCTTATGTTTGGGTACATGCATGCTATCTCCCTTGTCTGATTCCTTTATGTATGGAGTTCACCCTACGCTTACTGACAAACTTGCCGGCGCGCAACCTACCGCGAGCGCTGGGTGCGGGACTTCAGCAGCCTGCTGGATGTGCAGCGGCCGGCAAGACTCCTTGGCCTTTTTAGTGCAGCCACTTAAATCGTGGAGCGGAATCGAAACAAAATAAGGGTGCAACCAATTACAACAAGGGTTCCTTCGCGTGCAGGCTTTCCATACAAAAGTCGAAATCATCCAAGGAAAATAACTTTGCAATAAAGGAAACTTGCCCTAAGTTTTAGAACTTAGCTTTTTGTCACTATCCTTCCTCCGGTAAGCGTCAATTCTGAACATCGCCAACTGGTACCCATATCCTCCTTCCCCCCTGGCAAATGTGCACGCGAGGAACCCTTCTGTCTTGTGAGAAAAAGAAAGAAGAGAAAATAAAGATATGAAACCTTGGCGGTTCGTTAGAACTTACCGGGAGCGAGTGTCATACAACTTCTTAGACAAACATGCATATAAATATATATATATATATATATATATAAACATGAAAATCAATGAGGAACTGCACAACACTTAAACTTAGTCATCTGGGCTCAGGGTCTGCGCCTGGCTTTGTACAAAGGCTTACATGCCTTACCAGCAAGACTTGTACAAAAAAAGGGGGTTGCCGGGGGCCCCCGGCAACCGCGCCTTATGGGTAGAACTTGCGAAGATGTTCGATATTCCAGGAATTGCTCACTGGAATGCCATCTTCGGTCTCCAAGCGAACAGCGCCGGGCCTGGTGACTCGTACTACCCGATAAGGGCCTTCCCACTTCGGCGTCAACTTGTTTGAATTCTTGGCGGACTGAATCCACCGAAGAACAAGGTCGCCTTCCTCAAGGCTTCGGGCATGAACTTTACGGCTATGGTAGCAGCGCAAAGCTTGCTGGTAGCGTGCAGCTCGCACAGCAGCCTGAAGACGATTCTCCTCAAGGAGCACAGCGTCATCTTGCCGCAGTTGCTCTTGCTCAAGCTCATCATAAGCGAGCACTCGAGGTGATCCGTACGTGAGTTCCGTGGGGAGAACTACTTCCGCTCCGTAGACCAGAGTGAAGGGTGTCTGGCCGGTGGCTCGATTTGGTGTCGTTCTGATTGACCAAAGAACCGCCGGCAATTCATCAATCCAGCGTCTTCCGCACTTTTTCAGCCTATCAAAAGTTCTGGTCCTGAGACCGCGCAACACTTCAGCATTAGCCCTCTCTGCTTGGCCGTTGCTTCTTGGGTGAGCAATAGAGGCAAAACAAATTTTGCCGCCAAGGTCTTAGACGTACTGCATGAAGGTGCGACTTGTGAATTGCGTGCCATTGTCGGTGATGATCCTGTTGGGCACACCGAAATGGCAAACTATCCCTTTAAAGAACTTGACGGCTGATTGTGCTGTCACCTTCCTCACTGCTTCCACCTCTGGCCACTTTGTGAACTTGTCGATAGCAATGGACAAGTACTCAAAGCCCCCGGTAGCAAGGGGGAAAGGGCCCAGTATGTCGAGCCCCCAGACCGAAAAAGGCCAGGAGAGAGGGATCGTCTGAAGAGCTTGAGCTGGCTGGTGCGATTTCTTCGAATGAAACTGGCACGCTTCACACTTGGTTACTAGTGCAGTTGCATCCTGGAGAGCGGTGGGCCAAAAGAAATCTTGCCGGAATGCTTTCCCGACAAGTGCTCTTGATCCTATGTGAGAGCCACATATGCCTCCATGTATTTTTGCCAACAGCTCTAGTCCATCCTCCCGAGGAATGCACTTCCATTTCACACCGTTCTGTCTCTTTCTATACAGGACGTCATCGACGAACTTGTACATAACAGACCGATGGGCTACTTTTTCCGCTTCTTCCTGTTCCTCCGGGAGTTCTCCTGTCTAAAGGAAATGGACAATGTGCTGCGCCCATGCTAGAGCCTGAGGCTCGACAGCTAGGACTAAAGGCATCTCCTCCGCCGGGGGAACATTTGTCTCGACAGCGAAAGCGTGAGATTCCGCCGGAGCCTGACCTTCCCCGGCAGGCTTGTCGTTGATCCCGGCAAGTTCCTTGCCGGCGGCTCCAGGGAGCTCTGCCAGAAAGTACTGTCCAGAATTCAGCTTTTTTCTCTTTTCTTGCCGCATTGATGGCGCCACAGATGGTTGAGTCAAAGGGAGCACAAAAGTTCCTGGTTCCGCAGGCAACTTGAGGGCGGCGCACTTTGACAGGTTGTCGGCAATACTGTTCTCGGCATGGGGGATGTGCTTCATTTGCAGACCGTCAAAGTGCTCTTCCATTTTTCTCACTTCATCCACATAAGCTGTGAATCGCCTCTGATGACGAGCTTCTTGATACCAAGGTCTGCCGCGATCCTGAGACCGGCAAGCAAGCCCTCGTACTCCGTAGTGTTGTTCGTCGAACTCTCCCGGGGAAAATGCATTTGGATTACGTACTTGAGGTGCTCTCCGGTGGGTGCGACAAGCAGCACGCCGGCACCGGCGCCTTGCAGCGAAAAAGCCCCGTGAAAGTACATACCCCATTCCTGATCGATTTCCTTGCCGGGGAGAGTTGTTTCTTGAAACTCTTTGTCTGGCGTTGGGGTCCATTCCGCAACGAACTCTGCCAAGGCCCTACTCTGAATTGTCGAAGTGCTTTCAAACTTGAGGCCAAAGCTCGACTACTCCAACGCCCACTCCACAATCCTGCCAGTTGCTTCTGGATTTCGCAAAATCCGTTGCAACGGGAAGCGAGTGACAACAGTGATTTCATGTGCTTTAAAATAATGGCGCAGCTTCCTCGAGGCCATAAGGAGGCCGAAAAGCAACTTCTGCACGCCAGAATATCTTGACCTAGCTCCTTGCAAAAGAGAGCTAACAAAATAAACTGGGCGCTGCACCACCTTTCTCTTCTGCACTGGTTCTTCTGACTACACAGATCCTATCTTGCCGGGATCAACCCTTGCCGGGGAAGATCCTGCCGCGTCGCCTGACGGTCCTGCCGCTGGTGTTGCTTCCTCATCAGCTTCTCTCTGTGCCACTAACGCAGCACTAACCACTTGATTTGTTGCTGCCAAATATAGCAGCAACGGCTCTCGTGGTTTAGGCGCGACTAGCGTCGGCGGAGAAGAAATGTATTTCTTCAAATCTTGCAGTGCAGCCTCCGCCTCCGGAGTCCATTTCATTGGACCTGCCTTCTTCAAAATTTTGAAAAAGGGCAGGGCGCACTCAGCAGATTTGGAAATAAACCTGCTTAGAGCAGCAACACAGCCGGCAAGGCGATGGACATCCTTGACGCTCCTTGGTGCTTGAATCTGCTCAATAGCTTTGATCTTGTTGGGGTTTGCTTCGATTCCCCGTTGACATACAAAGAATCCGAGAAGCTTGCCGGAAGGAACATCAAACACGCACTTCTCAGGATTGAGCTTTAAGTTGATCTTGCGTAGATTTGCAAATGTTTCTTCTAGATCTTGTATGAGCGTTGCTTTGTCCTTGGTTTTGACCACTATATCATCCATATATGCCTCTATATTTCTATGGAGCTGAGGCTCAAAACCAATTTGGACCGCTCTCGCAACTGTAGAACCAGCACTTTTCAACCCGAAAGGCATTCGTATAAAACAATACGTACCACATGGGGTGATAAATGCGGTCTTTTCTTCATCTTCTTTTGCCATGAAGATCTGATGATACCCTGAGTAGGCATCAAGGAAGGACAGTAGATCACAACTAGCGGTGGAGTCCACAATCTGGTCGATGCGCGGCAAGGGAAAGGGATCTTTTGGATAGGCTTTATTGATATCTGTATAATCGATACACAGCCTCCATTTCCCATTTGTCTTGCGCACTACAACCGGATTAGCCAACCAGGTTGGGTGAAGTACTCCTCTGACCAATCCTGCCGCCTCCAGCTTCCTGATTTCTTCGGCAATGAATTCTTGCCGCTCCAAGGCTTGCTTCCTGACCCTCTGCTTGATGGGCCGCGCGTGAGGACATACAGCAAGGTGGTGCTCAATTACCTCCCTGGGAACTCCGGGGATGTCAGACGGTTGCCACGTGAACACGTCGACATTCGCCCGCAGGAAGGCAATCAGCGCGCTTTCCTATTTGTCATCTAGGTTGGAACTTTTGGTGAAAGTTCCTCCCGTTCCGTCCTCCCTAACGGGCACCTTCTTGGTCTCTGGTGGAGCGGCCTTGGATCTCTTGTTCTTGCCGGTGGAACTCTCTGGTGCATCCTCAATGGAAGCACAGCACTCCGAGGAGGTGCGCTTACCGGAGTTCGCGCCAAGATTCTGGCCGGTCTTCTTCTTCCCCCCGGGAGTTCCAGCGGCAGGAGCAGATGCCTTGACGGCAGGTGCGGCAACTGCTTCCCGGTAGAGTTGGTTGGCACAGATGAGCGCATCCTTCTTATCGGAATGGATAGTAATGACACTCAACGGCCCGGGCATCTTCAAAACATTATACGCGTAGTGTGATGCCGCCATGAACTTAGCCAGCGCTAGCCGACCAAGGATCCCATTGTATGACATAGGGATCTTGGCGACATCAAACACTACCTTCTCGGTCCTGTAGTTGAGCTCGCTACCAAAATGTCACCGGTAGCGTTATCTTGCCCTTTGGCTGGGTTCTTCCTGGATTGACCCCTTGAAACGTGCCCGTTTCTTCGAGATCTTCATCAGGAATTTGGAGCCTCTTGAGCACATCCGGTGAGATTAGGTTCAGCCCGGCCCCACCGTCAACTAGCATTTTCGTCACCTTGAGGTTGCGGATTGTTGGTGAGACCAACAATGGCAAGCACCCGACCGCGGTTGTGCGATCAGGGTGATCCTCGGCATCGAAAATGATAGGCGTGTTGGACCACTTCAGGGGCTTACATGCATCCAGTGATGGCTCCGTTGCATTGACTTCTCGCACCCACTGTTTGAGCCGACGGTGGGAAGAATGCAACGAGGCGCCCCCATCGATACACATGGCCTCTGTAGCTTTCTGGAATTCTTGCTCACTGGACTCATCATCTTCTTCATCATCATCTTCTTCTTTGTCACGGCCTCGAGCGGGCCTCTCCCTCTGTTGCTTGGCCTTGCCGCGGCGACCCCCTCGGCCACCGTGCTTCTTGCCGGACCCCTCAGCACCGTCATGGGCCTTCTCCTTATCTCGCATTTCATACTCAGCCCTCTGCTTCTCGACAAGCTGTTCAACTTGCTGGCAGTTTTGGAGATCGTGACCCTTGGTGCGATGGATCTTGCAGTACTGCTTGCCGGAGTTTTCCAACTTGTCGGCAGCTGCCAAGGCCTAGCATGAGGAGCACCCGGCAAGTTCCTTGCCGGGGTCGTCAACCTTGGTCTTCTTGGCGGCGCCGGGGTTGCCGGATTCCTCAATAGCAAGCACGGCCTTGCCTTTGCGCTTCTTGTTCCGCCGCCGGCCTTTCCTCGACGGGGTTGCAGCGTCTTCGTCTTCTGATTCGCTCCCCGCGCCAACAGCCTTGCCAGGGAGTTTCCTCCCCTCTTCAGCTAGGGCGCACTTGTCGGCCAAAGCGTAAAGCTCGGCAATACTCCTGACTTTGTTCATTGCCAGCTCTTCCCGCATTCTGCGGTTACGCACGTTCTGGTGAAACGCGCTAATAATAGTGGCAGGGTGAACGTCAGGAATATTGTACTGCACCTGGCTAAATCTTTGCATAAACTTGCGCAGGGGTTCGCCCTCCTTCTGAGGGATGATATGCAAATCACTCTCTTAGCCAGGAGCTTGGTGGCCTCCGACAAAGGCGCCAACAAACTGATGGCACAGATCTGACCAAGAAGAAATAGAATTCTCCGGCAGATGCATCAACCACGACCTGACGTTGGGTTTGAGCACCAACGGGAAGTACTTGGCAAGTATCTTGTCATCTCGGCCCCCGGCAGCCTGCACCGCAATGGTGTAGATGCTCAGGAACTCCGAGGGATGAGTCTTGCCGTCATATTTCTCCGGGACCTCTGGCTTGAAGTTTCAGGCATTGGGCCACTGGACTTGCCGCAGCTCACGGGTAAACGATGGAGTCTCTACCTCATAAGGCAAGTCACCAGCGTCCCCTGGCGCAGGCTCGTTGACAGCCGGCCCTGCGCGCTTATCAGATTGATAGCGCGCTTCCCGTCGCTGCTCGATGGTGGTTTGAGCGTCCTCTTTGCCTCGTTCCTGGAGAACTTGATGTTGGTCACGGCGCATCCGTGGATCGGACGACACCGTGGAATCATCATCATGGCGATCGACCCACTGGGTTGTCGACCGCCGCTGGTGTCACGGAGGGGAGTGCACCATGGTTGCACCACCTCCGGTTTTGTCCACATCGGCTCGCGCCAGATCGATGGGCCACCGCTGTGAGGGCCCTGCCTCCTGTGGCCCATCTTTGTTGGCGAAGCCAATGAGGCTCTGGATAGTAGCTCGCCACTCCTCCATCTTCTCCAGAGCAGGAGGGAAATCGAGGAGCAGCTGCGCACGTGCCAAGGCTTCCGCTGGCATAGGCGACGGCGACAGGTGCGAGGTACGTGAGGTGCTCTGACTCCTAGCCATGTTAGAAAGAGCACCGTCATGGTCACGCGACCGCGCACCACCTCCGCCGGCAGCTCGGTGTGCATGCTGGGCCCGCGCACCTTGCGATCGATGCGCAGAAATCTTTTCATGGGGACGCCCTGAACCACCAGCGCCATGACGTTGCTCATCGTGCACGGCCTGGGAAGGCCGTGATGCTGGCGCCGGCGCGGGAGCCCCAGAAAGCGTCCTCCGATCTCTGGAATTCGTTGTGCCACCCGTAGGCAACACAACTCCATCTCTGGATCCAGCGGCGTGTGGGTTGCCGCTGCCGCTGCGAACGACACCGCTCGCCTGGCTTGGATCACCGGAACACCATGGAAGCTCTAATCCTCTTCCTTCTGCACCCACGCCATCGCCCGTATGCGAGGGCACAGGCAAAACGGACGTGCATGGTTGCGTCGTTGCGGCGCTCTTCTTCTTGGGTGGCATGATGGTGAAGATGATGAAGAAACTAAGGCGCCGATGACTGGATCAGGTTCACACAACCTACTTCCCCCTACCTGGCGCGCCAAAGATGTCGGCGTGCGACACCTATGGGACCCTCAAAGAATCACTTTACGATTCGGCAGGCGGAGAGGTATGCGCACAGAGCAGAACCAACGATCGACGCGCTGGCGATTTTACCCAGGTTCGGGCCACTAATCAGCGTAAAACCCTACTCCTGCCTTGTTTTATTATGAATGTTCTTGAGCCCAGGCTTCAGGAGCGCTCGCAATGAACAATACGTTCAAAGAGCAGCTACGCATGCAGAATGGGCCAGAAGATCCTCCTCCCTGTAGCAGTTGCCTTGGGCCTCCTTTTATATGTTCAAAGGGGTCACCACAGTGGCAAAATGTATACACATTGAGGTGTAAAGTAGCTACAGGGTTATCATACCTAACCACTGACAGATTAGGACAAACGCATTTAATGCACCGTGAGGTGTCCGTTTAGGTGTCCTCACTTTCTTGGGGATGGAAAAAGGGGCCATCCCATCAGCACCACTTAAGCTCTCCTCCACTGACGCGTTGCCACGCATCCAAAGAAGGACCCAGAATGTCGGGCTTGTTGCTGTGCCAGAGCGGTGGCATAGCAACAGAATCTTGCCGGGCGCTGAACCTTGCCGGGCGCCGAACCTTGCCGGGCTTCGCAGGCCACCCCGGCAAGATCTTGCCGGGGAAGCTGGCTTTCGGATTCTAGCTCTTCTTATCTGCTGATCCTCAGATCTTTAACTTGAGAATTTCTTTGGTGGCCTGAGTCAACCTCGAACTGTTCCCCGACAAGCCTTGCCACGAGTATGGCTACAACTGCCCGTGCACAAGTACGGGGTACTAATGGCCCAATTCTTAGTACACCGACACACACACGGTCAAGATATCACCATCGTGTCTGATGGATGCGTCATCGCGCCTCCCACAGGGTGCCAGAAGGTTGACCACGTGGTTGCTCGCCGTTGAGGCGGCCGCAGCATGCTCTGCTCATCATTGAGGCGGCCGTGGTATGCTCTGGTCGCGTCCGTCCGCGTGTTTTGCTCGCCATTGAGGCGGCTGCAGCGCGCTCTGCTCTGGCGTCCCTGCGTGGGCTCTGCTCGCCGTTGAGGAAAATTTACAATGGCAACGGTTAATAATTGCCTTACATATTCAGGATAATTTAAAATGCCACATGCGGCAATGCCCAAAACACTCACGACCTGCATATGCATACAATTGTAAAGGCTGAGCTGGCGGCCTTCCAACGACGTTCTTCTTGGACTCCATGATCAGCATAGCACCCTTGCGGCCGTTCATTCCAAGTGTCCCGACCCGCCTGCGCCTACGGAGCTGCTGGCGTTGAGAGGCTTCTTGGGGCTGCTGGGCCTCTTCCAGAAGAGCTTGACAGTGTGCAATCGCGCGCATGATATCTCCGCGGAACCGCTCCATTTCCATGTCTCTGGCCTGGTAGCAAATTCCGTCCATCACCAGCATGCTCAAGATATCACGTTGGCGATGTTCTACTTCGTCGGGGATGTCAACTCCGCCAAGGATGCGCTCTAGCCTGTCCACCACATCATCGGGATCGAGGTTGACACGGCCGCCGCTGGCAATGATCAATCCGCAGGCTAGCTGTGTCTTGACTTAATCGCAGAGGTCCTCTGCCCATTCCTTGCGGGGCATCAGGCTCTCGATGAGCACCGGTGACGGCGGCTCTTCGGGTGGGTCATCGATCATGCCGCCGAGTAGCTCTGGATCTTTTGCACGATGGATGGCAAACTGCTCATCACACTTCCTCTGCAATATGTCGATTGTGCGCCCAAGGACAGTCACACCGATATCGCTACCGATGGGCCATGGTGCCTGCACCGGCCGATGAAGTTCTTGCTCCCCGACCTGCTCCAGCTAGTTCTCCTCACCGAATATGTAATGCAGGTAGGGGTCGATGTCGAAGCATTGGTCGTTGCCTGGCATGCTTGGAATAACTAATGGTAGATGGGTGAGGACTAGATCTGCACAGAGTGTCGCAACGGTGCGTTGCCGCCTGGGTTATATGCAACAAGCCATTAGCTAGTGGCGGGAAACCAATGAGGGAAGAGGCGTGGATTTTACAATTGACCCATGTGGAGCGCGGGAAGACTAAGTGGAGCACACACACAACCCGAATACCGTATGCGGTGCCACGTGTTATTTATCACACACATGTTAACATAAGGAAACGTATGTGTAACTTACTAATCATCGCACACGAGTACTCACAGACGCATCATGTGCGATACTCCTAGCCACCGCAAGCAACTAGTCTGCATTTTTCACAAACAGGATCGCACATAGTTATAATTTCTCATCTCAAATAGTTCATCCGAGTGGGCTGTTTGCTCCATATCACACACATCTTGTTTACACGAAATGTTTGTGTTCTTTTGGCTCATCGCAAATAGTTCATCTATGTGAACTGGATGCCGCATATCACACACATCTTGTTAAGTTGAACCATTTTTGTTCTCTTCCCTAATCGAAAACAGTTCATCCGAGTGAACCGTATGCCATATATCACACACACCTTGATCTGGCTGACCGTTTCTGTTGCATTCCCTAATAGCAAACAGTTCATCGGAGCGAACTGTATGCCGTATATTGCACACACATTGATATGGCTGCCCATTTCTGTTCTTCTGTCTAATCGCAAATAGTTCGTATGGATCAACCGTATGCTCCGCGTCGCACACGTAACTAAAATCTGAACCGTGTTTGATGTCTCTGCCATCGCAAATGTTTTGCATCTTTTTAACAGTTTTTTACATCATCGTTTGCGATTAATGCATTGCACACATTTTCGTCAAAGGGTCTCTAATCGTAGTGTCGCGTTAGCAACATCCTACAGTAGTGATTGTTGCACCATATTTGTATTGGCACCTGATAGCACTTTGATAATAATCTACAGTGAATGGATCATGAATACCCTTCTATCTAAAATGATAGATTTTCAGATTATATAGCTTCTCACACAAAGTTTCAAGATTATATCTTTCAATATTGATAAAAAAGATAAGTGTGCAGTCTATATTTTACCTATTAGCGAATGCTTCATTTCTATTAGAAGTAAGTTGATGCGGCGGCGGCGATGACGACGACATCGACATGGGGCTGCGGCGGCGGCGACGACGACGATGACAGCAACACGGGGGTTCGGCGACGATGATGGAGACGATATCCACACGAGGCTGCAACAACTCACTGCGGTGCCTTCGACTCATGGATCTCAACAATTATGTATATATACTAAATGTATGAAGTGGACGCATGTATTTATTTGAATAAAGGGATGAAATGTATGTATTTGAATATATGGTTGAATGTATAAATATCTGGATGCATGGATGAACTGTAATTGATTTTTTTAAATCAGTAAATACTTAGTGGTGGCATTGGAGGTTATGTCACGTTGGTAGTACTAGTGAATAGTGGTGGCGTTGGTTAAACTCCATTCCATTGCTATTTCACATAGTGGTGGCGTGAGTGAACAGTGCCACGCCACCAGTATGTCAAATACTGATGGCATGGGATCTGCACACCATCGGTATTTGTTAACAATGGCGCCATATTGGTGGCGTTGACCCCTCAAGCCAGCAATGTAGTTTTTAGAACACGGCACTAGCATTTTCTGCACTTGTGATAGAACAATAGATACTTGCATCAATGTAAAAAATAGTGTGCTACAAGATTTAGCGCCGCCCTTCTCGAGAAGAAACAAATGTTATAGAATGCTAATAGTGTGCTATATTTGGACATAGAATTTTGGATAAAAATGTTAAATGTATCATATAATTTAAGGATTCCATAATTTGCAAGGATGGGGACTTGGGGAGGAAATAGAATGAGAATGACACCACTGCATGGAGATGGGCTGAAGAGAGGTTGCTCTCACGTGGTCACTGACTTACCAGCACAGTAGGCGTGTGGTTGTCATCACTGCTTACTTGCTAGAGTTGGAGGCATGGCCTCCGCCTCCATTGGATATGGGATGAAGAGAACCAATTGTCGCTCATGAACAACCTTCACCACCTTCTCTCACGAGTCATGAATGTTGGTGCCGCCCTCGGTCATGAGATGGTGGGAAACTGGTGACAAGTTGGGTAGGCTAGGCTATGTGGGCTGTTATATGTGTAGCGTTTGAGACAGTTAGAGTGAGTTAGGCCAATGCAGCAATGCCTGATGAGCTACTGTGTGATACACGCAAAAATGCTACAATGTTATTTCATGTAGCGTCAAAATAGCACGCTATGGCACGAATAGCATTGTAGTGAGGAAATTAGTTAAAACATAATGTGTCCCTTCCAAATATGCTATAGCGATACTATAAAGCTGAAAAAGCGTGCTTTTTTCAGTTGCATTTAATTGCAATGCTTGTAGTAAGGCGTGGTTTCAGATCTCGGGTGTAATTCAAGGATCTGTCGCAGTGATAAAGTTAAATTAAATTGATTGAAACAAGATCTAAGCGTTTCAGGTTTGTGTTAGGAAATATTACTACGGGAAAATCCGAGTGCGGACAAAATATTGAGCAAATTTTGATGTTAGAGTTGTACATTTATGTACTTCACATTTTCTGAAGGAAAAAATCTTAGCATTGCATATGTGTAATACACTTTCATTTGTAGTCATTATAGAAATGCCATAAAAAATATGCATGGAGAATAGAATTAAACGGAGCAGCTATAGCCAATTGCGTCGCTCCTCACTTTGGAACTTCATTCAGGACAAAGATAACATGCCCAATGAAATCATCCTTAGCAAAGTCCTCATCGTTAACAATGACCTCAATATAGTAGGATTAGATGAGTTCCTTCAGGAAGGCAAATACCTGGTTCCACTGGAAGTTAGTGTTCCTCTCAAAGTGATGGGTGGTGACCTTTAATTTGCATGCTTAATCTTCACATATGGGTCACAACTTCCAGTCACATCCTTTGCATGGAGGACTTTGACCTTGACCGCACGCACATAGAGATATGACATCTTCTCAAGAAGGTCATATGTTCTGCTAGTCCTCTCATCTACTTCTAGGAAAACCCCAATGTACAATGATTTGACTTTAAGGGAGTAGTCCCTAGGTCACGGCTACGGTGCCTGCAATAAAATCCATGACAAGGTATTACCTGGAAGAGGTGACCCATCATTATGAACCATAGTGTAGAATTGATGATAAAATATGGCAAGTCATGGTTGAGTACACAGCAATGCTTTGTCGCTAGATCACAAACATGATATCCATTAATCCTTCATTCTAGGCATGATCCTATATTATATTTCATTGTAGCATAAAAAATTATTAAGAGAACTTGCAAATTCTACCAACAATAGAACAATAGATACTTGCATCAATGTAAAAAATAGCGTGCTACAAGATTTAGCGCCACCCTTCTCCAGATGCAACAAATGCTATATTTGGACATAGAATTTTGGATAAAAATGTTAAATGCATCATATAATTAAGGATTCCCTAATTTGGAAGGATCGGACTTGGGGAGCAAATAGAATGAGAATGACACTATTACATGGAGATGGGATGAAGAGAGGTTGCTCTCACGTGGTGGCTGACTTAGCAGCACCGTCGGCATGTGGTTGTCATCAATGCTTACTTGCTAGAGTTGGAGGGGTGGCTGCCGCCTCCATTGGAGATGGGATGAAGAGAACCAACTGTCACTCAGGAACAGCCTCTGCCACCTTCTCTCATGCCTCATGAAGTTGGCGCCGCCCTCGGTCACAAGATGGGGGGAAACTAGTGACAAGTTGGGTGGGCTATGTTGTATGGGAAGTTATATGTGTAGCATCTGAGAGAGTAGTGAGTTAGGATAATGCAACAATACCTGATGGGCTGCTGTGTGATACACGCAAAAATGCTACAACGTTATTTCATTTAGCGTCAAAATAGCACGCTATGGCACGAACAGCTCCGTAGTGAGGATATTAGCTAAAACATAATGTGTACCTTCCTGATATGCTATATCGACAATATAAAGCTGAAAAAGCATGCTTATTTTTTTGTTGCATTTAATTGGAATGCTTGTAGTAACGTGTGGTTTCAGATCTCGGGTGTAATTGAAGGATCTATCACAATGATACAGTTAAATTAAATTGTTTCAAACAAGATCAAAGCATTTCAGGTTTGTGTTAGGAAAAATATTACAACGCGAAAATCCGAGCACAGACTAAATATTGAGCATATTTGGATAATAGAGTTGTACATATGTAGTTCACATTTTCTATAGGAAAAAATGTTTGCATTGCATATGTGTAATACACTTTCTTGTGTAGTCTGTGTAGAAATGCCCTGACAAAATATGCATGGAGACTAGAATTAAACAGAGCAGCTATAGCCGGTTGCCTTGCTCCTCTCTTTGAAACTTCATTCAGGTTAAAGATAACTCGCCCAATGAAATCATCCTTAACAAAGTCCTTGTCGTTACCAATGACCTTAATATAGCAGGATTGGATGCGTTCCTTCGGGAAGGCAAATACCTGGTTCAACTGGAAGTTAGTGTTCTTCTCAAAGTGACGGGTAGTGACCTGTAATTTCCAAGCTTAATCTCCACATATGGGTCATAGCTCCCAGTCACATCCTCTGCATGGAGGACTTTGGCCTTGAGAACACGTACATGGAGATACGACATTTGCTCCAGAAGGTCATATGTTCTACTACTCCTCTCATCTACTACTAGGAAAACCCCAATGTACAATGATGTGACTTTAAGGGAGTAGTCACCAGGTCGCGGCTGTCGTGGCTGCATTTTACTAGTTCATAGAAGGACACACTTGTGCCTGCAATAAAATCCATGACGAGGTATTATCAAGAAGAGCTTACAGTATGTCAGAGGTGACATATCATTATGAACCATAGTGTAGAACTGATGATAAAATATGGTAAGTCATGGTTGAGTACACAGTAATGCTTTGCCTATAGATCACAAACGCGGTATCCATTAATCCTTCATTCTAGGCATGATCCTAAATTATATTTCATTCTGGCAGAAAAAAATTAGGAGATCTTTCAAATTCTATCAACAATAGAACAATAGATACTTGCATGCATGTAAAATATAGCGTGCTACAAGATTTAGCGCCGCCCTTCTCGAGATGCAAAAAATGCAATACCATGCCAATAGTGTGCTATATTTGTACATAAATTTTGGATAAAAATGGTAAATACATCATGTAATTTAGGGATTCCTTAATTCTCAAGGATTGGGACTTCGGGAGGAAATAGAATGAGAATGACACCACTACATGGAGATGGGATGAAGAGAGGTTGCTCTCACATGGTGGCTGACTTACCAGCGCCGTCGGTGTGTGGTTGCCATAGGCTTAATTGCTAGAGTTGGAGGCATGGCCACCGCCTCCATTGGAGATGGGATGGAGAGAACCAATTGTCGCTCACGAACAGCCTCCGCCACCTTCTCTCACGACTCATGAATGTTGGCGCCGCCCTCGGTCATGAGATGGTGGGAAACTGGTGACAAGTTTGGTAGGCCAGGCCATGTTGGATGTTATATGTGTAGCGTCTGAGAGATGGAGAGTGAGTTAGGACAATGCAGCAATGCCTGATGGGCTGCTGTGTGATACACACAAAAAATGCTATGACTTTATTTCATTTAGAGTCAAAATTGCACGCTATGGCACGAATAGCGCTGTAGTGAGGAAATTAGTTAAAACATAATGTGTACCTTACAGTTATGCTATAGCGAAACTATAGATCTAAAATAGCGCGCTATTTTTTCCGTCGCATTTAATTGCAATGCTTGTAGTAAGGCGTGGTTTCAGATCTCGGGTGTAATTGTATGACCTGTCGCAATGATACAGTTAAATTAAATTGTTTGAAACAAGATCTAAGCGTTTCATGTTTGTGTTAGGAAATATATTAATACAGGAAAATCCGAGCGCGGACTAAATATTATGATGTTAGAGCTATACATTTATGTAGTTCACATTTTCTAACGGAAAAAATGTTTGCATTGCATATGTGTAATACACTTTCATATGTAGTCAGTGTAGAGATGCCCCGAAAAATATGCATGGAGACTAGAATTAAACGGAGCAACTATAGTCGGCTGCCTCGATCCTCTCTTTGGAACTTCATTCAGGTCAAAGATAACTTGCCCAATGAAATCATCCTTAACAAAGTCCTTGTCATTAATTATGACCTCAATATAGCAGGATTGGTTGCGTTCGTTCGAGAAGGAAAATACCTGGTTCAACTGGAAGTTAGTGTTCTTCTCAAAGTGATGGGTGGTGACCTGTAATTTCCAAGCATAATCTCCACATATGGGTCACAGCTCCCAGTCACATCATTTGCATGGAGGACTTTGGCCTTGACAACACGTATATAGAGATACGACATCTACTGAAGAAGGTCATATGTTCTGCTACTCCTCTCATCTACTACTTGGAAAACCCCAATGTACGATGATGTGACTTTAAGGGACTAGTCCCCAGGTCGCGGCTGCGGTGGCTGCATCTTACTAGTTCATAGAAGGAAACACTTGTGCCTGCAATAAAATCCATGACAAGATATTTCCAGGAAGAGCTTTAAGTATGGCAGAGGTGACACATCATTATGAACCATAGTTTAGAATTGATGATAAAATATGGCAAGTCATGGTTGAGTACAAAGTAATGCTTTGTCTATAGATCACAAACGCGATATCCATTAATCCTTCATTCTAGGCATGATCCTAAATTATATTTCATTGTAGCACAAAAGAAATGAAGAGAACTTGCAAATTCTACCAACAATAGAACAATAGATACTTGCATCAATGTAAAATATAGCATGCAACGAGATTTAGCGCCGCCCTTCTCGAGATGCACCAAATGTTATAGCATGCTAATAGTGTGCTATATTTGTACATAGAATTTTGAATAATAATGGTAAATACATCTTGTAATTTAAGGATTCCATAATTTGCAAGGAGGGACTTAGGGAGGAAATAGAATGAGAATGACACCACTACATGGAGATGTCAAGAAGAGAGGTTGCTCTCATGTGGTGGCTGACTTACCAGCGGCGTTGGCGTGTGGTTGTCATCAACGCTTACTTGCTAGAGTTGGAGGCGTGGCCGCCGCCTCTCTTGGAGATGGGATCAAGGGAACTAACTGTCGCTCACAAACGGCCTCTGCCACCTTCTCTCATGACTCATGAATATTGGCGCCACCCTCGGTCACAAGATGGTGGGAAACTGGTGACAAGTTGGGTAGACAAGGCCATGTGGGATGTTATATGTGTAGCATCTGAGACAGTGAGAGTGAGTTAGGACAAAGCAGCAATGCCTGATGGGCTTCTCTATGATACACACAAAAATGCTATAACGTTATTTCATTTAGCGTCAAAATTGCACGCTATGGCACGACTAGCGCTTCAGTGAGGAAATTAGTTAAAACATAATGTGTACCTTACAGATATGCTATAGCGACACTATAAATCTGAAAAAGTGCGCTATTTTTTCTGTTGCATTTAATTGCAATGCTTGTAGTAAGTCGTGTTTTGAGATCCCAGGTGTAATTGAAGGATCTATCGCAATGATACAGTTAAATTAAATTGTTTGAAGCAAGATCTAAGCGTTTCAGTTTTGTGTTAGGAAATATATTACTACGTGAAAATCCAAGCACAGACCAAATATTGAGCATATTTTGATGTTAGATTTGTTCATTATGTAGTTCACATTTTCTAAAGGAAAAAATGTTTGCATTGCATATGTGTAATACACTTTCATATGTAGTTTGTGTAGAAATGCCCTGACAAAATATGAATGGAGACTAGAATTAAATGGAGCAGCTATAGACGGCTGCCTCGCTCCTCTCTTTGAAACTTCATTCAGGTCAAAGATAACTCGCCCAATGAAATCATCCTTAACAAAGTCCTTGTCATTAACAATGACCTCAAAATAGCATGGTTGGGTGTGTCCGTTCCGGAAGGCAAATACCTCGTTCAACTGGAAGTTAGTGTTATTCTCAAAGTGACGGGTAGTGACCTGTAGTTTCCAAGCTTAATCTCCTCATATGGGTCATAGCTCCTAGTCACATCCTTTGAGTGGAGGACTTTGGCCTTGAGACCACGTACATAGAGATACAACAATTTGCTGCAGAAGGACATATGTTCTGCTACTCCTCTCATCTACTACTAGTAAAACACCAATGTATGATGATGTGTCTTCAAGGGAGTAGTCCCTAGGTCGCGTCTGCGGTGGCTGCACCTTACTAGTTCATAGAAGGGCACACTTGTGCCTGCAATAAAATCCATGACAAGGTATTACCAGGAAGAGATTTAAGTATGGCAGAGGTGACACATCATTATGAACCATAGTTTAGATTTGATGATAAAATATGGTAAGTCATGGTTGATTACGCAGTAATGCTTTGTCTATAGATCACAAACGTGATATCCATTAATCCTTCATTCTAGGCGTGATCCTAAATTATATTTCATTGTAGCACAAAAAAATTAAGAGAACTTGCAAATTCCACCAACAATAGAACAATAGATAGTTGCATCTATGTAAAATATAGCGTGCTACGAGATTTAGCGCCGCCCTTCTCGAGATGCAACAATTGTTATAGCATGCTAATAGTGAGCGATATTTGTATATAGAATTTTGGATAAAAATGCAAAATAAATCATGTAATTTAAGGATTCCCTACTTTGCCAGGATTGGGACTTAGGGAGGAAATAGAATGAGAATGACACCACTACATGGAGATGGGATGAAGAGAGGTTGCTCTCACGTGGTGGCTGACTTACCAGCGTTGTCGGCGTGTGGTTGTCATCAACGCTTACTTGCTAGAGTTGGAGGCGTGGCCGCCGCCTCCATTGGAGATGGGGTTAAGAGAACCAACTGTCGCTCACGAACAGCCTCCGCCACCTTCTCTCATGACTCCTGAATGTTGGCGCCGACCTCGGTCACGAGATGGTGTGAAACTGGTGACAAGTTTGGTCGGCCAGGCCATGTTGGATGTTATATGTGTAGCATCTGAGATATTGAGAGTGAGTTAGGACAATGCATCAATGCATGATGAGCTGTTGTGTGATGCACACAAAATTGCTACGACTTTATTTCATTTGGCATCAAAATTGCACACTATGGCACGAATAGCGCTGCAGTGAAGAAATAAGTTAAAACATAATGTGCACCTTACAAATATGCTATAGCGACACTATAAAGCTGAAAAAGCTCGCTATTTTTTCCGTTGCATTTAATTGCAATGCTTGTAGTAAGGCGTGGTTTCAGATCCCGGGTGTAATTTAAGGATCTATCGCAATGATACAGTTAAATTAAATTGTTTGAAACAAGATCTATGTGTTTCATATTTATGTTAGGAAATATATTAATACAGGAAAATCCAAGCTCAGACTAAATATTGAGCATATTTTGATGTTAGAGTTGTACATTTATGTAGATCACATTTTCTAAAGGAAAACATGTTTGCATTGCATATGTCTAATACACTTTCATATGTAGTCTGTGTAGAAATGCCCTGAAAAAATATGCACGGAGACTAGAATTCAACGGAGCAGCTATAGTCGGTTGCCTCGCTCCTCTCTTTGGAATTTCATTCAGGTCAAAGATAACTCGCCCAATGAAATCATCCTTAACAAAGTCCTTGTCGTTAATAATGACCTCAATATAGCAGGATTGGATGCGTTCGTTCGGGAAGGCAAATACCTGGTTCAACTGGAAGTTAGTGTTCTTCTCAAAGTGATGGGTGGTGACCTGTAATTTCCAAGCATAATCTCCACATATGGGTCACAGCTCCCAGTCACATCATTTGCATGGAGGACTTTGGCCTTGACAACAGGTATATATAGAGATAGGACATCTGCTCTAGAAGGTCATATGTTCTGCTAGTCCTGTCATCTACTACTAGGAAAACCCCAATGTACGATGATGTGACTTTAAGGGAGTAGTCCCCAGTTCACGGCTGCGGTGGCTGCATCTTACTAGTACATAGAAGGACACACTTGTGCCTGCAATAAAATCCATCACAAGGTATTACCAGGATGAGCTTTAAGTATGGCAGAGGTGACACATCATTATGAACCATAGTTTAGAATTGATGATAAAATATGGTAAGTCATGGTTGAGTACACAGTAATGCTTTGTCTATAGATCACAAACACGATATCCATTAATCCTTCATTCTAGGCATGATCCTAAATTATATTTCATTGTAGCACAAAAAATTTAAGAGAACTTGCAAATTCTACCAACAATAGAACAATAGACACTTGCATCAATGTAAAATATAGCGTGCTACAAGATTTAGCGCCGCACTTCTCGAGATGCACCAAATGTTATAGCCTGCTAATAGTGTGCTATATTTGTACATAGAATTTTGGATAAAAATGGTAAATACATCTTGTAATTTCAGGATTCCATAATTTGCAAGGTTTGGGACTTAGGGAGGAAATGGAATGAGAATGACACCACTACATGGAGATGGGATGAAGTGAGGTTGCTCTCACGTGGTGGCTGACTTACCAGTGCCGTCGGTGTGTGGTTGTCATCAACTTTTACTTGCTACAGTTGGAGGCTTGGCCGCCGCCTGCATTGGAGATGGGATGAAGAGAACCAACTGTCACTCACGAACAGCCTCCGCCACCGTCTCTCATGACTCATGAATGTTGGTGCTGCCCTTGGTCACTAGATGGTGAGAAATTGGTGACAAGCTGGGTAGGTAAGGCCATGTGGGATGTTATATATGCAGCATCTGAGAGAGTGAGAGTGAGTTAGGACAACGCAGCAATGCCTGATGGGCTGTTCTATGAGAAACACAAAAATGCTACAACTTTATTTCATTTAGTGTTAAAATAGCACGCTATGGCACGAATAGTGATGTAGTGAGGAAATTAGTTAAAACATAATGTGTACCTTCCAGATATGCTATAGCGACACTATAAAGCAGAAAAAGCACGCTATTTTTTCTATTTCATTTAATTGCAATGCTTTTAGTAAGGCGTGGTATCAGATCTCAGGTGTAATTGAAGGATCTATCGCAATGATATAGTTAAATTAAATTGTTCGAAACAAGATCTAAGTGTTTCAGGTTCTGTTAGGAAATATATTACTATGGGAAAATCCGAGCGCGGACTAAATATTGAGCATGTTTTGATGTTTGAGTTGTACATTTATGTATTTCAAATTTTCTAAAAGAAAAAATGTTTGCATTGCATATGTGTAATACACTTTCATACGCAGTCACTGTAGAAATGCCCTGAAAAAATATGCATGGAGAGTAGAATTAAACGGAGCAACTATAGCCGGTTGCCTTGCTCCTCTCTTTGGAACTTCATTCAGTTCAAACATAACACGCCCAATGAAATCATCCATAACAAAGTCCTTGTCATTAACAATGACCTCAATATAGTAGGATTGGATGCGGTCCTTCGGAAAGGCAAATACCTGGTTCAACTAGAAGTTAGCATTCTTCTCAAAGTGACGGGTGGTGACCATAATCTCCACATATGGGTCACAACTCCCAGTCACATATTCTGCATGGAGGACTTTGACCTTGACAATACATACATAGAGATACGACATCTGCTCCAGAAGGTCATGTGTTCTGCTACTCCTCTCATATACTACTAGGAAAACCCTAATGTACGATGATGTGACTTTAAGGGAGTAGTCCCCAGGTCGCGGCTGTAGTGGCTGCATCTTACTAGTTCATAGAAGGACACACTTGTGCCTGCAATAAAATCCATTACAAGGTATTACTAGGAAGAGCTTTAAGTATGGAAGAGGTGACACATCATTATGAATTATACTGTAGAATTGATTATAAAATATGGTAAGTCATGGTTGAGTACACAGTAATGCTCTGTCTAGAGATCACAAACATGATATCCATTAATCCTTCATTCTAGGCATGATCCTAAATTATATTTCATTGTAGCACAGAAAAATATTAAGAGAACTTGCAAATTCTACCAACAATAGAACAATAGATATTTGCATCAATGTAAAATATAGCATGCTACAAGATTTAGCGCCGCCCTTCTCGAGATGCAACAAATGTTATAGCATACTAATAGTGTGCTATATTTGGACACTGAATTTTGGATAAAAATGGTAAATACATCATGTAATTTAAGGATTCCATAATTTGCAAGGATGGGAACTTGGGGCTGAAATAGAATGAGAATAACACCACTACATGGAGATGGGATGAAGAGAGGTTGCTCTCATGTGGTGGCTGACTTACCAGCGCTGTCGGCATGTGGTTGTCATCAACGCTTACTTGCTAGAGTTGGAGGCGTGGCCACCACCTCCATTGGAGATGGGATGAAGAGAACCAACTATCGCTCACGAACAGCCTCCGCCACCTTCTCTCATGACTCATGAATGTTGGCGCCGCCCTCGGTCATGAGATGGTGGGAAACTGGTGACAAGTTGGGTGGGCTATGTTGTGTGGGATGTTATATGTGTAGCATCTGAGAGAGTGAGAGTGAGTTAGGATAATGCAACAATGCCTGATGGGCTGCTGTGTGATACACACAAAGATGCTAGAACGTTATTTCATTTAGCGTCAAAATAGCACGCGATGGCACGAATAGTGCTTTAGTGAGGATATTAGTTAAAACATAATGTGTACCTTACAGATCTGCTATAGCGACACTATAAAGCTGAAAAAGCATGCTATTTTTTCCGTTGCATTTAATTGCAATGCTTGTAATAAGGCGTGGTTTTAGATCTCGGGTGTAATTGAAGGATCTATCACAATGATAGAATTAAATTAAATTATTTGAAACAGGATCTAAGCATTTCAGGTTTGTGTTAGGAAATATATTACTATGTTAAAATTTGAGGGCAGACTAAATATTGAGCATATTTTCATGTTAGTATTGTACATTTAAGTAGTCCACGTTTTCTAAAGGAAAAAATGTTTGCATTGCATATGTGTAATACACTTTCATATGTAGTCTGTATAGAAACGCCCTGACAAAATATGCATGGAGACTAGAATTATAAGGAGCAGGTATAGCCGGTTGCCTAGCTCCTCTTTTTGAAACTTCATTCGGGTCAAAGATAACTCGCCCAATGAAATCATCCTTAACAAAGTCCTTGTCGTTAACAATGACCTCAATATAGAAGGATTAGAAGCGTTCCTTCGGGAAGGCAAATACCTGGTTCAATTGGAAGTTAGTGTACTTCTCAAAGTGACGGGTAGTGACCTATAATTTGCATGCTTAATCTCCATATATGGGTCATCGCTGCCAGTCACATCCTGGGCATGGAGGACTTTGGCCTTGAGAACACGTACATAGAGATAAGATATCTGCTCCAGAAGGTCATATGTTCTGCTACTCCTCTCATCTACTACTAGGAAAACCCCAATGTACGATGATGTGACTTTAAGGGAGTAGTCCCCAGGTTGCAGGTGCGGTGGCTGCATCTTACTAGTTCATACAAGGACACACTTGTGTCTGCAATAAAATCCATGACAAGGTATTATACCAGGAAGAGCTTTAAGTATGGCAGAGGTGACACATCATTACGAACCATAGTGTAGAACTGATGATAAAGTATGGTAAGTCATGGTTGATTACACAGTAATGCTTTGTCTATAGATCACAAATGCGATATCCATTAATACTTCATTCTAGGCATGCTCCTAAATTATATTTCATTGTAGCACAAAAAAAATTAGGAGAACTTGCAAATTCTACCAACAATAGAACAATAGATACTTGCATCAATGTAAAATATAGCGTGCTACAAGATTTAGCGTCGCCCTTCTCGAGATGCAAAAAATGCAATAGCGTGCAAATAGTGTGCTATATTTGTACATAGAATTTTGGTTAAAAATGGTAAATACATCATGTAATTTAGGGATTCCATAATTTGCATGGATTGGGACTTGGGGAGGAAATACAATGAGAATGACAACACTACATGGAGATGGGATGAAGAGAGGTTGCTCTCACGTGGTGGATGACTTACCAGCGTCGTTGGCGTGTGGTTGTCATATGCTTAGTTGCTAGAGTTGGAGGCGTGGCCGCCGCCTCCATTGGAGATGGGATGAAGAGAGCCAACTGTCGCTCATGAACAACCACCGCCACCTTCTCTCACGACTCATGAATGTTGGTGCTGCCCCCGGTCACGAGATGGTGTGAAACTGGTGACAAGTTTGGTAGGCCAGGCCGTGTTGGACGTTATATGTGTAGCGTCTGAGAGATTGAGAGTGATTAGGACAATGCAGGAATGCCTGATGGGCTGCTGTGTGATACACGCAAAAATGCTACAATGTTATTTCATTTAGCATCGAAATAGCATGCTATGGCACGAATAGAGCAGTAGTGAGGAAATTAGTTAAAACATAATGTGTACCTTACAGATATGCTATAGCGACACTATAAATATGAAAAAGTGCGCTATTTTTTCCGTTGCATTTAATTGCAATGCTTGTAGTAAGGCGTGGTTTCAGATCTCGGGTGTAATTGAAGGATCTATCTCAATGATACTGTGAAATTAAATTGTTTGAAAGAAGATCTAAGCGTTTCAGGTTTGTGTTAGGAAATATATTAAAACAAGAAAATCCGAGCGCGGACTAAATATTGAGCAAATTTTGATGTTAGAGTTGTACATTGATGTAATTCACATTTTCTAAAGGAAAAAAATGTTTGCATTGCATACGTGTAATACACTTTCATATGTAGTCAGTGTAGAAATGCCCTAAAAAAATATGCATGGAGACTAGAATTAAACAAAGCAACTATAGCCGGTTGCCTCACTCCTCTCATTGGAACTTCATTTGGGTCAAAGATAACTCGCCCAATGAAATCATCCTTAACAAAGTCCTTGTCGTTAATAATGACCTCAATATAGCAGGATTGGATGCGTCCGTTCGAGAAGGCAAATACTTAGTTCAACTAGAAGTTAGTGTTCTTCTCAAAGTGGCGGGTGGTGACCCGTAATTTCCAAGCATAATCTCCACATATGGGTCATAGCTCCCAGTCACATCATTTGCATGGAGGACTTTAGCCTTGACAACACGTATATAGAGATACGACATCTGCTCCAGAAGGTCACATGTTCTGCTACCACTACTAGGAGAAAGCCTACTAGTAGCGCTTGAAATACCTATAGCAGTAGCGTTGGGTCCAGCGCTACTGCTAACATGCTACAGCTAAGTTGTAGCAGTAGCGCTTGTCAGGGCAGCGCTACTGATAAGTATGGTTAGCAGTAGCGCTGCCCTGACCAGCGCTACTGTTAACTATTTGTAGTGCTGCAGAAAGGCAAGCGCTGCTGCTAGATGCCTTCCAGCGCAGCTACTAGTATTCCTGCTTTCACAGATTTATACCCCCTCTATGTATTTGTGATTTATTTGTACAGGCTCTATACAGTAGTTTCATCAGATCATAATAAACATACACTATTCTCATCATATCATACACATACAGTAGTCTTGTCATACCATCATCCTCATCATCAAGATCATAATCATCATCATTCAACACAAGTATCATCACATCTCGAAAATAGCGATACACAAGTCATGTCATGTCTCGAATAAATGCAACTACATGGTCATGGCACACACACAAGTTTCATCATCTCTATCTAAACCATGATGTAGAAGAGAACAGCGATCAGCATGAGCAAGAGCGCGACTATGTAGTAGTTCTTGAGGCATCGGTGGTTTCGCTTCCGCTCTTGCCGGAGCGTCCACCTCAAGTAACTACTTTCCGCTTCGGCTCTGCTGTCGAACCCTCTGTGGCTAGCACCGGGTACTTGTCCACCTGGTCCTGAGCGTCTGGCCAGTGGTCGTACACTCCCGGAACCCTCCCAATGAACACGGCGTAACAGTCCTTCGCCATCTCTGATATATGTACCTGCATCATCAGTTGATGAATTGAACGATAATATGAAACATAATGTACTTAAGAAAACAAAGAGGCATAATTAGCAAAATACAAGCAACCTATAGTAAACAAAAATAACGAAGTTCCTCATACCCAAACTAATTAACTAGAGCGATCTACGCTAGTTCATACCATGGTTTAATTACATCACATAGTTTCGCCGTGCATAAATTCAAAGTTTTGCCATAGAAAGACAGTAGTGACACATTGTCATCGACAATCAGTCCTCCATGTCTGTCGGCATTCTGGGAATGGGGGTACCCAGACTTGCCTGCCTGCGGCCCACGGCGTGGCTCCATCGACGGCTTGGTACGGCCCAGCTTCAGCGACAACAACTCAAGACCCTCGGTAGGGGCCAAGCCTTGCGAGGCGGACGACACCAAGACCTCCACGAGGAGCGGCCTCCTCAGGCTGGCTCCCGAGGAGCGGAGATCTCTATGCAAGCCTCACCTCGTGAGGTCCGGATGACGTGAGCCATGACGACCAATGCCAGGCGGGCGCCAGCGGGCGCAGTGTACCAGATTCCTCTTTCATGCTAAAGAGGCAAGCGCAGGCTCGGAGTCCCGAGGAATCAGCCAAAGGTTTCCATTCCCGTGCAACAAGACCAAGACCGGCAGGACGGAGGTCATCATCGAGCCCACCACAGCGTCAGGACCAGAGGCTTTTGCAGGCGAAGACTACTTTTGTCAGGATAGCATGTACTAGTTGTCTCCCTTCAAATTTGGCCATTGTGGGATCCCTTCCCGCCTTTCATTTGGGAAGAGGACCAAGGCCACTATAAATAGGACGTAGCCACCACCGTAGAGGGGGATCGGACCCCCAGACGGATCATTCAGATCACCCCCACTCCACCAGCTCACTCGAGCTCAAGAACACCTCTCCTCCTGAGGTTGTTCGCCACTGTACTAGTTCATCCTCAGCCCCTCGAGGCCAATCCACCACAAAGCGGGAGTAGTGTTTTACACCGCAAGGTGGCCCGAACCTGGGTAAACTGCTGTGTCTCTTTTCCTTACAGTTCGACGAGCTAGGCTGTGAGATTAGCGAGTAGGCAGACTGGGGAGGGCGAGTTCTTCGCACGCACCCCAGAGTTCGAACCTCTCAAGGGTTTGCGGAACCCGAAATCCGACATTTGGCGCGCCAGGTAGGGGTGCGTCGGAGCCTCTCCCCCGCCGGTCGATCCACCACCGCTCCATCGCTTCCATGGCTGACGCTCGTCGAGCAAGCGCTGAGCGCCGGGCCGCCCTCGCCGCCCGCGTCGCTCAGACAGCGCCTGTGGGTGACGACTACCCTCGTCGTCCCCCGTCTCCAGTGGCGAACGCCTCCACCGGCCACGTGGGGCACGAGCAGCAAGCTTCGTCGCTGCATCCTTCTGTGTAGCGGGATGGGCGCACCGCCACCCCGTCGCTGACTCCGGCTGATTCGTCGTCTCATGCTCGTCGCGGGCCGGCGAACGCGCAGGCTGTGTTGCTTATGGCACGTGAGCTCCTGCGCTACCGCCCCATCGACGACCTCTACGAAGACTGGCTGGACCGCATCGCCGAGCTTGTCAGCGCCGCCGGGGACTCTCCCGCACCGTCTCGCTCGCTGCCTCACCCGCCACCTGCTGCGGGTGACGTAGCCCACGGAGCACCTCCTCCACCTCCCCGTCAAGACGTCGCCCTCGGGCCAAGGCGCGAGGCCCCGCGGCGTGAATCGCCGCGCAGGGCGCCGGCGCGTGAAGAGGAAAGCTGCCAGGTGGTGCAGCGGCTACAAGAAGATGCTCGTGCACTCCCAGCACCACCACGTCAAGACCGCGCACCGCCTGCAGCGGTGGCGCACGAGTGCCAAGACCAGGCTCCACCTCCACGACGGGCTCCCGTGACCACAGCGGGTTGCCACACATTCACTCTGGAGCTACGCAGCGTCGTCTGGCCAGGGAAGTTCAAGCCCGACCTGCCTCTGCGCTACGACAACACCCCCGACCCTGCCGAGTTCCTGCAGCTCTACGAGCTGAGCATCGAGGCAGCCAACGGCGACGAGAAGGTTATGGCGATCTGGTTTCCCATGGCCCTCAAGGATGGTGTGCGCTCGTGGCTCCTGAACCTGCCCGCGGGATCGATCTCCTCCTGGGACGAAATGCGAGAGCGTTTCATCGCCAACTTCCAGGGCACTCGCCACCGTCCATCGGCACTTCAACAGCGTCCGCCTTAACAGCGTCCTCTTCAACAGCCAGGAGAGACCTTGCAGAAGTACATCCAGCACTTCAACAGCGTCCGCCTCAAGATCCCCAAGGCGTCGGACGAGGCCATCATCTCGGCGTTCACTGATGGTGTCCGTGACGTCAAGATGAAGGAGGAGCTCGCCATACATGAGGACCTATGCACGGCTCCGGAGATGTTCAACATGGCAACCAAGTGTGCGAGAGCTGAGGAAGGTCGCCTCTCTCTCCTGGAGCTCCTAGGGGCTGACCCAGAAGACAAGAAGGCCAAAGCCAAGGACGTGAAGTGCAAGGGACCGGCCGTGCTCGCGGCCGAACCATAGATGAAGCACGGCTGCGACCACCCAGAGTCATCCAAGGGCAGCCGCCTGTTCTGCGTCTTCCACAACGTGCACAGCCACAACACCAACGACTGCCAGGAGCTCAGGGCCATCTACGACGGGCGCCTCGGTCGACGCCCCGAGCACAGCGACCGAGGCTATGGCCGTGGAGGAGGCCGATGTGGAGGACGCTGGGACGGCCGCGACCCCCGCCAAGAATGGCGTGACCACCCTCATGAGGACCGCTGGCAGGGCCAGCCTCGCGAGGGCCCTTGGAGGGACCAGCCTCGTGAGGACCGTCCTTAGGGCAACGCTGGCCTTCCTCCACTGCCGCCACCACCAAGAAGGAATGACGACCACCACCAGGATGAGGGGGCTGGGGGCTTCCAGGAGCGTCATGCCATCGCGTGCATCCTGGGCGGCGCTCAGGCCCCTGCCTCTCATCGCATCTTCAAGCAGTTTGCCCGTGAGGTGAACGCGGCCCTCCCCAAGCTCGAGGCAACGCGTCTGCTCAGGTGGTCCAAGTGCACCATCACCTTCAGCCCATCCGATCAGCTCAAGTGCGCGGCAACTGCCGGTGCTCTCCCAATGCTCTGCTCGCCTACCATCAGCAACGTGCTCGTCACCAAGACTCTCATCGATGGCGGTGTGGGGCTCGACGTTCTCTCCATCGAGACATTCGACCGACTCCAGGTGCCCTATGACCAACTGCAGCCTACCAAGCCTTTCTCAGGAGTGACCGCCGGCTCCACCACCCCGATAGGGCTGATCCGCCTCCCTGTCACCTTCGGCAAGCGCGACAACTTCCGCACTGAGCTCATCGACTTCGACGTCGCCCACATTCGCCTTCCATACAATGCCATCCTTGGGTATCTGGCCCTGGCCAAGTTCATGGCGGTGACTCATCATGGTTACAATGTCCACAAGATGCCAGGGAGCTACGGCGTCATCACGGTCGCCTGCGAGGAGAAGGACACGGTGTGCTCTCTCGAGCGCGCCTACTAGGCTGCGGCGGTCGAGAACCCAGACAATGAAGGCGCCGTCTACCCTCCTGAGGCTGCCCCCAAGAAGAAGACACGGCTGCTCCGCCAAGGACCTCAGGGGAGCGAGGTGTCCAGTGGCACCACCTCAGGCCCTGCGCCCACTGACGGGGCGCCTCCCTCTCTCGCATAGGAAGGCGCGCCTGGCACCCCTCTCAGGCTGGGCTCGGGGGCTCTCCTTTGGAGGGCCTCTGACCAAGCCAACGTCATGAGGGAGGCACTCGGGCACCATGTGGAGGCATGCTTCAGCGCTCGCTTCCGCCAGGAGGGTACAAGGTGCCAAGTACCAGGTGCTCAGGAGTTCATCACCAAGGCAATCGAGGAGCTTCAGGAGGCAAGAGCTATGCGAGGCGGCCATTGCCCACCACCCAGCGTGGCTCCTTGTCCCGGCAAGGACAGCGAGCTGCGCGTCTGTGTCAACATCCCAGGGCTCAATAGGGCCGCATCTCGGGAGCGCTTCTGGCCGTCTCGTGCTGGCCGGTGCGAGGGTCCCCCTCACAGCTATGTTCGCATGCCTTTGGGCTTGTCGAGCACAGCTGCTGCACTCTAGCGCCACATGCGGGGCGTCCTGGCGGCTCATGAGGCCAGAAGCCAGTCGATCCTGTCAGAGGAGGAGATGGATCCTCGCGAGCCCCGCGGGCCCCCAGAGCCTCCCGAGGTTCAGGGTCTGGGCGGCTCATGAGGAGCGACTTCTGTGGCACGCATCTTCAGCTACTCCAACATCGCTTCAGCAACGGTGATAGGTGACATTTTCTGGTTTGTTCAGTTGGGGGTGCCCCTCGGGCTGCATTATCCCCAAGCCGCGTGGGTCCGTCCCTGCGGCATGTATCATTTTGCATCTATTAGAACTAGCTCTACCTTATCTATGGGTTGATTTATGTTATCACCTGCTTGCCTGGTGTTCTATCGCCTCTGCGGCCTCCCACATTGCTGACCAGCCTCTTGCTCATCCCGCAACGGGGGCTGCACATGCTGGCATGGTGCTTGTGCTCGGGTCCGTCCCTGCAACGCTGACAAATCTGAGAGATCGAGCTCTGGCTCACGGCCTGCCTCGCGCACGTCACCTCACTGGATCCTTAGTGCCTTCATCTTCTTGTGGAAAGATCAGCGGTAGGACAGCAAACGCGATTATGAGTTATACTCTCCTCTCGGACTAACCGGCAGGAATCCATGGAGTTTAGCCATGGGTGGCCCCGCCGACCGTCCCTTCTTCACGCAATTCGCTTGCATGTTAAAGGGGGGGCTCCGAGCATCATGCCTCAGTAGCTCTTACTGACTCTCCAGCCCTCACCACCTGGCCTTGACCACGGCATCGCGACCTGGCATACCAGCGGCGGCTGAGCCTTGCTCGAGGGTCGGGACCCAAGGATGTAGAGCACCTAGATGAGTGGGGAGAAGGGGAGTTCGGCGTGAGCCCTACCTAGAAGCTTCACTGCCAAGGCACAATCAGGCGCTGCGCAAAGGAATCACTTCAGGCCTACTAAGATAAGTCACCCATGCATATCAAAGTGAACCTCGTCGTCCGGTATTTTGATTCTCGCAATCTCGCTCCGGCAATGCCGCTTCCCTTTTCGGCCTCCAGGGAGCTGCTTGCACGCCAAAGGGGACCTCTTGAGCATCGCGCCTCAGGAGCTCTTACCGGACCTCGGGCCACTCACCTCCTGGCCTTGACCACGGCATCGCGACCTGGCATACCAACGACGGCTGAAGCCTGCCTCGAGACTAGGACCTGCCGGCATAGAGCACTAAGCTACCGCGAGAACGAAAAGGGGGAACCATGCCGAAGCAAGATGCGCGGCTACAACATCATACTAGGAATAATAAACATTGGAGCAAAAGCATTACAGTTTTTAACATACCCCCATGGGGTTTGTCACAATTCCGCGCAGGGAAACAAAAGAAGGAAACGTCAAGTGACCCCGGCTGCTCGGCATCACCGACGACGCCGAGCAGATGCCGCTGCCGTGCTCCGGGCACGGTGAGAGCTCGGCGGCACATTGCTGTCGTCACTGGACTCCGGAGAATCGCTGGTCTCGGGAGAGTCGCTGTATTCCCAGGAGTCGTCGCTGCTGCTGGAGGAGCTGCTGGCGAGGTCGGAGGCGGGCTCGACGTTCGCGGCCGTGCCACATGGACTGCCTTCCCCGGGGCAGCACTCCAGACGCCGGCCCTCCTCATCGAAGACCTTGAAGAACAACGTAGAGGCGCCATCATACTCAAAGTGGATGGTGAGGGCCCCCTCTGGACGACAGGTGCAAGCGACCTCACCCCATCCTCGGGTCATGAAGATGTCGCCCGGGGGGACGACCTCGACCTCCGCCCCCGTGGCTAGGCCGCAGCATCCGGCGTGCTGCAGCCACATCTGAAGTGGCCCCCTCGGCGGCATCTCCTCGGCGAAGAACCTCGGGAGCCGGATCCATGTGCGCGGCGGCATTACTGCCCACACCACAAACTCGCGTGAGGTCCCCTAGCTAGGGGTTCGCCGGCCTGCTGGCCGCGCAGCCTCGGTCAGTCCGTCGAGACCCCGGCCTGTGCGGCGCTGGGCATTACTGCCCTGTCCGGAGCCCTGCGCGTGGGCGTACAGAGGAAGTGAAAAGCCAGGCAAAGGCCGCTCGTACGAAGGCCGCGTCAAGTCTTGCCTTTCGCCGGCGTCGTAAGGGCGGCCGAGCCTCTTCTTCGGCGGAAGTGCTTCCCCGAGGGGTTTTTCCCTTCTCCGCTGAAGAGAATCTCCTGATCGGCGCCATGGATGATGGTGCAAGACGGCGAGACAAAGAAGAAGAAGAAGGAGCAAGCAGCAAGAAGATGGAGATGAGTGAGGGGGGCTCTACCCCTCCCATCATTTATAGCCGGAGGGAGGCCAACCGCCGGCCTCCACGATCCCACGCAATGATAGTTTTTCTCTGCATGCAGTAGAGTCTCGTCAAGTTGAACGGTTGCCGAGGCGGCGTGGGGAAGTGGAGACACCCACGTCCCATCAATCGCCACGCGTCGACCAAGGCCGCAGGCGGTTAGGGCCTGCGGCACTCCGCACTTGCCCCTTGGCTTCGCCTCGAAGCCAAGTTCGAGCGCGCCTTGGGCCCAGGGGCTACTGTCGGCGTTCTAGGAATGGGGGTACCCAGACTTGCCTGCTTGCGGCCCACGGCGTGGCTCCATCGATGGCCTGGTACGGCCCAGCTTAAGCGACAACAACTCAAGACCCTCGCGAGGGGCCAAGCCTCACGAGGCGGACGACACCACGACCTCCACGAGGAGCGGCCTCCTCAGGCTGGCTCCCGAGGAGCAGAGATCTCTATGCAAGCCTCACCTCGTGAGGTCCGGATGACGTGAGCCATGACGACCAAGGCCAGGCGCGCACCAGCAGGCGCAGTGTACCAGTTTCCTCTTTGGTGCTAAAGAGGCAAGCGCAGTCGCGGAGTCCCGAGGAATCAGCCAAAGGTTTCCATTCCCGTGCAACAAGACCAAGACCGCCAGGACGGCAGGACGGAGGTCATCACCGAGCCCACCACGGCGTCATGACCAGAGGCTTTTGCAGGCAAAGACTACTTTTGTCAGGATAGCATGTACTAGTTGTCTCCCTTCGAATTTGTCCATTGTGGGATCCCTTCCCGCCTTTCATTTGGGAAGAGGACCAAGGCCACTATAAATAGGACGTAGCCACCACCGTAGAGGGGGATCGGACCCCCGGACAGATCATTCAGATCACCCCCACTCCACCAGCTCACCCGAGCTCAAGAATACCTCTCCTCCTTAGGCTGTTCGCCACTGTACTAGTTCATCCTCAGCCCCTCGAGGCCAATCCACCACAAAGTAGGAGTAGGGTTTTACACCGCAAGGTGGCCCGAACCTGGGTAAACTGCTGTGTCTCTTTTCCTTACAGTTCGATGAGCTAGGCTGTGAGATTAGCGAGTAGGCAGACTGGGGAGGACGAGTTCTTCACACGCACCCCAGAGTTCGAACCTCTCAAGGGTTTGCCGAATCCGAAATCCGACAATGTCGGTGGTCCAATCTTCATAGTCAGGGAGGAAGCACCCGAGATTCTTGAAAGGCTTCAGGTCCAGACGCTGAGTGAGTAGCAGTGCTCGGACATCATCCTGCGTGATTTGCCCATGGTAGAACATCCCTGTTGGTTCGAGGACCTGCTTCATGATCACTTGGGCAAGTTCGCACTATATGTGATAAAACTCAGCTCGGATTCAATGATCCGGTGTCTTTCCTATGCTTGTGGCCTAGTTGACAATCTCGGCATCGTTGGTAGTAGCTGACATGCGAAGGCGTTGATTATCCCTTCTGTACTCGATCAGGTGATGCATGAGGTAGAATCCATCAGCCTTACTAGTGTACGGTTGCTGGATGCAGCAGAAGTCAGTCTTATGGCTGAAAGCCGGCCCATTCTTCCTGTGCTTTTTCACCTTGATATATCCACCAGACAGGCTGAAGGTGAACAGGGCACTATCGAGAACACTCTTTATGTGCGTGTAATCGCTTCCTTGTCCTTATTAGCGATCATGAAGTCCTCGATATACTTGCTCGCATAGTCACGGTGCTCTTTGCAGACTGCCAAGAAGCTCTCATGCATATAGTACGGGTCCGCGACGCAGATATATTTTATGTTCTCGATCCTAATGAAGTAGTTGAGATACAGCGCATACATGCGGATGAACTAGAAATCCAGCTTGATCATGTGGAACATGTCGTAGATGTAGTCAAATCGCAGGATGAACTTATCCGTGAGCCATCTGTCGACGTACAACTTCCCACCCGACACCTGAGCCGCATAAAGCGGGTATCCTGGTTTTTTCGAGATGAGAAGGCTTTTCTCTCTGGCTAGCACATCGTCATGGAGTCTCCTTAGATCATTGTTCAGTATGTGCTCTAGCGCTTTCGCAGGTAGGATCGGGTCGCCGGCGACATGGAAATGCTTCGCACCTTCGACAGGTATTCTGTCTACCACCCGGGGCTTCAGAGGCGGCTGGCTGCTTGAAGCAGCTCTGGCGCCTTTAGGGCCTTTCCTGTCCGGTCTCCTCCTTTGCTTCTTGGCGGGTGGCAGAAGTGAGCCCACCATACCTTCCCAAACCACCACCCCTAGTGTCGTCGGGCTAATCAGTGGACGGCCCTCGGGTTGTTGCTAGGTAGAGGCGGCATCTAGAGGCGTCTCCTGCAAGGATAGCTTTAAGATAGACTTTTTGCATTCCGCCTTAGGATGTTCCGGCTCCGGCAAATCAGGCAGCATCAAGTCATCATCTCAATGCTCATAGCCTGAGTCTTCATCGTCCTGAGCCATCAATCCTCCATCATCATAGGCGGTATTGAAATACTTGTCTGGGTCATCATCATCCTCCTGCATGTCATCATCAGCATTTGCTTCTTCGACAACGGGGGCAACGTCATCTGGCACTAATGGAGGCTCTCCCTCGCATCGTCCGCTATCACCCGCCATGACAGGTGCAGGTAATTTGGTAGGTGGGGTGGTGTTCATACCTTCTTGAGAAGCTATCGTTGGTGTGATACTAGGCGCCTCGACACAAAGAAGAGTCTTCGGCCAAGGCAAGAACAAGCTCTTGCATGCGCCAATCCGCTTAGGGGTCTCCTCATCATCGACTGGTACCGGAGGAGGCAAATCCTTGAAGCCCGCTAAGACACTGGCCATGTTAACCTTGAAGACGCCATCGGGCATCTCTCAGTTGTGGAATATGCGGTCCTTCGGCTTCACGATCGTGGCCTTTCCCATGGCACCTTCCGACCCTTGATGTCGTAGAGTAGGGTGCACGGGGTATCGTCGGCCTACGAAGAAGACATGTCTACGATGTCAAACATCCGAAAGGCAATTGAAATGGAAGACTATAGACATGCTGGTGAAAAGGGTATGATGCGTAATTATTGTGAGGGCATCGAGCTCAGCCATAGACGAAGGCCCACCGAGCATGCCAGAGACGGAGGTCGGGCTACTATGAACAGGAGCGGGACCTTTTGCGGTTGCTTGAGAAGGTGCTGGTGCTGTGATGTTCATCAAATTGCTCTCGGCGTAGCTGGGAAGGGGAAAGTCCTCTGGCCCTTTATTTGGATTGCTCTTCGACCAATCGATAATTGCCGGAATCAAGCTGGCCATCGCGTCACTGACCGCTGCATTGACTACCCCGAGCAACTCTTCTTTGGTCTCAGCTTTGGTCTTATAGACGGCAATCGCGACCTTCTCTTCGATGGTCTGCTGAGTGACCAACCGTCTCTTCCTTCTTTCCTCTGGTTCCTCGCAGTAGCACGTCTTCCACAAGGCGCCATCTCCGACGCCATGCACACATCCATAGGACAGCGTTTGTCCTCCGAGACCTTTTTCAGTATGTTCAGGGCCCGGTTGAATGGGGTGTCCCACTTGGGCCTCGCCGATGACTATGACAACTCGTCGCTTTTGGCTGCCTTTTGGTGCTGCTCTTTCTGCAAAAGGAACGTGGATGGTTTACAAATGTGACAAAACTTGTAGTCGAATTGATTGGAAGCTAATATGATAATGTGGTAATATAACAATTACCAGAAGTCTCATGAACTCCCTCGTGTTCGGGTCCGTGTAAAAGATCTTTTTGATGCGGTCCCACTTGTACTGGGCCCTGATCCAGTCATGCTCTAGAGGGTCGGTGAACTCCGCCAAGGGGTCTGGGATTCTGTGACTTTCACGTTCGGTGTCCTCCCTGGCCCATACATGCCTCTTCCCCTCGTAACCAAGGCTTCCGAGGCAGTGGTGTGGTGCCCCGCCTGATTACCACTGTAGCCAAACGGTCGCCACGCATACCAGCCCAGGAAATCACTCTGGCATGCGCGTTTACAACAAGTATCATGAACACAGGCATTTCTATTAATGGGTATATAAGTCTTACATGATATAATACAAAGGTGATGGCAGCGGAAAAGCTCTATCTAAGGCAGCATGGTCCTGGTGTGGCTCCAATCCACAGGGATCTGACTAGGTTACTCTTCTAGCCCACGAACGCTCTGGCTCCTCGACGACGGATGACGGATCCTTATGTGAACCTGGCCACATTGAAGGCCGCTGAGTACTTTTGAATGTACTCGCAAGCAAACCAAACTAACATATACACCAAGCAATGCAATCCAAGGCATTCAAGCATGTATTTGTTATTAGAGCAACATTAATCATCATGGCCTAGCATACCTTTCCAGCATTATTAATTATCAAGGCATAGCAAGATTATCTAGCATGATTAAACATCTAGCAGCATTGATCATCATGACATAACAGGGTTATCTAGCAAGATAACTACTGAAGTAAAGTATAGTAAAGTAAAGCATATCATGTAAATAATCCATAATCCGAACATTCTCATGATCCAATTTGAAACTGATTCAAGTCCAATCCAAGTCTTTCGGTCATCTGACCATCTCTTCCATAACCAGCCCATGGCTAACATACCATATTCTTGACAACATCTGATGTCTATGCAGGACAGGTTCTTCCACCACTGTTATCATCATTACGGTTGACCGTCTAGTGAGGTCTGGACGGGCTGTCCAATACCGTGGACATGGCTATTCGAATAGATTTTACACTCTACAGAGGTTGCGCACTTTACCCACTCTATGGAGCACTGACCTCGTGATCCCATTCGGGTGGACCAGCGTTGCTCCAACGAAACCTGCCTAACCCGTGACTCCTCCACCGTACCACTGGCAATCATTCTCCCCCGGAGTCAAGCCCTGGGTGGCCCCTGTGTCACCTCGTGACACCAGCTACCGTCGTGGCCAAACTAAACTGTCCCAAACGGGGACCGCGCGCAAACAAACAACTGGGCTCACAAGGTTATCGCCGCCTACCGGGCCAGGGTAGCGCGCATGCATAACCTTCCCTGTCTGGTGGTACCGGTGAAAGAGCACAGAGCCAGACCAAGTCAAGGCCATCCCATACCGGCAAATGTGGTTGCACGGATAAGCCCGGACAGGTGACTCAAGATCAACCAACTAGGTTCAGTTTTAGCAAGTACTTAACGAACATGGATATACATCATGAATAACATGACCTGGTGTTAACTATGTATGAGGTAACAGCTGCATAAACACAACAAACTATCTTCGGATAGCATCATAATAAGTCATTCACGCAGTAATGATAAACATGATCAAGTAATGTAAACGATGAACACAAATCAACAGGATTTTAAGTAGTTCTAGCACGGGCATCATTATTAGGTTAATCATACAAGAATAACATAGAGCAATGCTTTAGGGCATATATCAGATGGTTGGCTTGCCTGGGGTCGAAGAATTACTCCGGGAGGAAGTGCGGTGAAGCCGCGCAAGAATCCGCTGGAACGGTTCTCTCTCGGAGGGGGCTGATAGAGAGCAAGGGCAAAATGGTCATTTCCACTGTGTGCAAACATTATGAAAATGACTCGATTGGTACGACCGCGACGAGACGAAGATGTGGGCGTTGGATTCACCTGATTCGGAGTTGCGAGCGAAAAGTGGTGAGGGTTTGACTGCAGAAGGACCTTTCTGTAAATAAAACATTTACTATTAGGTCCCTGTTTGGGTTTTTTCTGCGGAAAAGATTAAAATGAACTGCGCCACTGGGCCGTGCTGGGCCGAAAGTGGCCGAGCCTGGGCAGCTAACCGAACCGCGCAGCTGCTGCCGCTTACTGGGCCGGCCCACCCGTACCCCCACTTATAAAAACGGGCGGAGGGAGCGAGTGGGAGGCCGACAGCATGGGCCCTCCTGTCGGGTCGTCTCCCTCCTCCGTCAGGGACAGAGAGAGACAGGGGAGGCGCCGGCCGCCGGCGTTGCCGTGGCTCCGGCGGGCGAGAGCCCCGGCTGGGGGTGGGGATGAGTTCGTGGCTTCCTCCCGCGCTCGTGGATGGTCGAGGCGATGGTGGGGGTGCTCTGAGGCGGTCGGGTGAGGACGGAGCCTGACGGCAGAGGTGATGAGCTTGGGGTCGAGGTCATGGGCTGCTCCGGTGCAAAAATAAGGTGGGGAGGGTGTCGTGGTGACGGTGGTGGTTAGCTGCGGCGGCTAGGACAGCAATGGGGGCCGGAGGCGAGCGAATTTAGGCGGGGACAGTGGTGGAGCTTGCTGGCGATGTGCGGGCACGGGAGCTCTCCGAGCTTAGATGAGAGGTAGGGCGAGGTGCTAGGGGATAGAGGAGGGACTAGAGGTGCCGTGGGTGCTCGGGGAGGGCTCGAGGTTGGCCTATATGGCGGCGCACGAGCGGCACAGTACGGGGCGGAGCTCGCCGTGGCGCGAGGAGAAAGGGATAGGAAGGGGAAGGGCCTGGAGAGGGTCGGCGTGGATGCAGGGGAACCGCTAGACGAGCTCGGACAAGCCAGGGCTGGCTGGATGTGACCTCCCGAGGGGTGCCGTGCGTAGAGCGCGCACTTCTGCACGCCGTCCGCGTGGTCACCACGCCAAAACGTGCACTGGTGCCCTACTTGACCCAACACCTTGTCAACTGGATTCATCACTGCTCAAATAGATGAGGCAAGTGACTGGAACCACCTAGATAGCCCTAGGATGAGTGAACCATGCAGAAACAGAGTTTAGCAGCAAACTTTACTGAACTCTAGAGGAGAAATGGATGAGGGTGGGGAGTTGAAACTTTGTCAAGGTGAAATGGGATGGGAAGGACTATATTCTTGCAAAATTTGAAGTCATTTGGACCCCATTTGCATACACTTCCTTTGTAATGCCAAATTTGGTCCAGAAAATGGAATTTGAAGCTGTGCTCAAATGGTTGAGTGAAATGTGTTGAATTTTGGTGTACAGTGATAATTTGGAAGTATGAAGATGCTGATAAATTTTCAGCTCATGTGGAAATGCCAAAATGGTACTTCCTTCACAATACTTCCAAATGGGCAGAAACTTTAGAAAATTGCTGTGGATAAGTGGATGGATTAATTGAGCTGATTTTTGGTTTCCATGAGTGATTTATCAATGTTAACCACCATGGAAAGTTTCAGCTCAATTAGAGCAAGGGTTCAAGCACTTCCCTTGCAAACTGAAAATCTGGACAGAATTTGCAAATGGATGCGGTGCTCAAACATTAATGGGTGGAACTGGGGTTCTTGATGTAAATGGTGAAGATATAGGTAGGAGAAGCTCCACAATTTATTTGGGATTTTTCCTGGCTACCAAAATGGTAGTTCATTTAGAATGTGCCCAAAATGCAATATTGGCATTAAATAGGAAAATGCAATTTCCCTTATTTAATTATGGCCAATATTTTTATGGGAGCTCAATATGATCACAAATAATATCTCCACAAGTTTTCATGAACTTTGGAGATGGATAGATATTTTCCTGGATATAATTCCTTGAAACAGCAGAAAAAGGAATTAATTATAAATGAAAATATTGCAAATGACTTGGCAATATTTTTGCATATCCAGGATTTATAGATGAAGGATGATCACTGGGAAAAGTTTGGGAGTCAAAAGATCAAAGGAAATTGGGGTTCCTTTGTAACTGAGAGGATCAGGGTTTCCCTTCCGGCAACTCGGAAGGTGGGGTTTCGGTGGCAAAGTTCGGAGAATATGTCTTGGGTGGCAAGGTTGGTCTTGAGAGAATCTCCGGTTGGATAGAATAGGCAAGGCTATATGACCATCTTCATATTCCCAAGAGCTAGAGAAATCCGATAACACCGAGAAAAAAAAGACGGGAGTCAAATCCCGCGAAAGAAAAAAAAACAGGGAGCGAAAACCAGGGTGTTACAAACCTACCCCCCTTAAGAAAATCTCGTCCTCGAAATTTCCGGGCTTACCTCCCGGAGAAGGGGGACTTACCTGTGTGCGACTTGGATCCATCAGCGACCTTGTCTTTACCGCAGTCATCGTTCTGTTGCCGAGTCATTCTGCTTCCTCGGGTTGTTCTGCTGCTAGCATAGTGCTACCTTGGGCAGGCATAGTGTCGCCGTGCTGATGTGATCCTTGTACTCTTGTAACCCTATCCATAGTAACGAAGAGCTGATTCGTCCTATGCCAGCAGTGTCGTATTCCAGAAGACTTGGCTGGAATACGGGACCTTTTAACTGCCTCTTCTGATGGACCATGTGTTGTCTCTGCACACAGTTTCCTTGAATCCTTCTCCTTCTTGTCAGGTAAACCTCTTGTCCTAGTAGTGGGGTAACGGTAATACCAACAAACAGCTTAGTTTCCATGGTCCGGAAGCAACTGCTTCGGGTTTCATTGTGATACTTCATACTTTGACAGTCAGGGCAAGACATCCTTTCCTAGTACCAGGCCCACATGCTCGTATGGCCTCGAATGGCTAGGAGTAACTTTCTTTTTGCCGTGTCAGAATGCTCAGTCTAGCTGTGGGTTCCGTATTGATGTTCCCTTTTGCCTTCGGCATCCTGACTTTGTCCTTAGGTGATCCACCATTCAAGGAACAACATGACCGAGCTATCGCTGTTATATCCTCAACTGGGATGTCAGGCATGATCACAAAGTAATCATAGATAGTAATTTCTTATTCCAATGACATCATGACGTCTACGAGTTGTTGATGCTGACGTGCTTTGAGCCATTCTATCTGAATGTCTTGTCGCTCGTGGAGATGGCTCTATCATATATAGCCGTTGTAGTCCTTGCTATGACCACCGAGCTAAACATAGTATTGCTATCATCCAGTGTGTCTTTTGGAGCATAGCCTCTTGTCTTGATTGATGGCCCATATTTAGGATGAGTGCGGCAAGCTCACTTGTAACCGCAGGTAGTGCATTGTTGTGGCCGCATACGCAAGAGTCTGACAAGGATTGGTAATACCACTCTGTCCGTGAAGCTGTGTCTTGTTGACCATCACGAAGGTTGTTTGTCCACCACCTCTTTGTTCTTGGAGATTCCCTTGATGGACCTGTAATGACCTGCCAACACAGCTCCTTGGTTGTTTTCCGGCTGGTCAGGCTTGTTCTCACAACTTACTCTTGCATATCTTGTAGCGGTTACTGTGCTCGTATTCTTCTTTTCAACATGGGCCAATGTTTCTCTGAACACAGTCATTCCCGATGAGTGGCTCGCATGAACTGATCCATTGGACTGCATGCTCACAACATATGCAGGTGTAGGATAAATCCTTTCATAACCACTGAGTTCTGAGGCAGATGTGTGTCCAGACTGGTTCATGTTTCGGACAAAATTGTTGTGGGCACAATAGTGTGTTGAAGAAGGCTGAATTCCTTATGCTCGAAGCTTTCTGCCAAGGTAGCATGCTGAAGAAGGCTGGGTATTGTACCTCAGAAGCTTTCCTTCATGTGGCTTACTGTGGAAGATCAGGTGCCTTATGCGGGAAACTTCCCGCGGTAGCACGCTGTGGGAGATGGGAGTGCTGTATCCCAGAAGATTTTCTCACCAAGTGGCGCACCAAGGAAGATTGGCAGTCTGGCGTCGTAAGCTTCTCTCGGTAGCTTGTGGAGGAAGGCTGGGTTTCATATACCAGAAGTCTTTTACGGCGATAAGTGGTCGGATCTATGGCCGATTCTGGCTTCTTTCCGAAGTATCCGGAATTTGCTCATAACGGAGCCAAAACTTGGTATAGGCCATACCTTGGTTGAAGTTATTCTGTTGGTCATGCACATCGCTTGTCCTTCTGCTGGTCTGATCATTGCTGCTGTAAAGGTTGCAAGACTGGTGCAGACCTCATGTTGTTATTTGATTCGGAATACCCTTTGTATTCAAACCAAATGTTGCCGATAATAAGTAGTTGACGGATCATTCCATTCGGTTCAGCTGAGTTTCCGATCCTGTTAGGTGCTCCTTAATTCTGGATGCTTGGAAGCTCAGTGATTCTGGGCAACCGTGAACTCATCCATATTCCTTGCAAACCTTGTTCACAGTGCCCAGAATTTTTTTTGTATTTGCACCGGTGAACTCCAAGATATGCTTTGAAATTTGTACCAACGTACCGGAGTTTTGTTGCTGCTCTTGGCACATTCATATTCTTGAAGTATGTCTTCTGTGGGTAATGATTCTTGAGTCCATTGAGAAAAGACTCAAGGTTCGCCTCACTGACTGAAATAATCCTTGTATCGAGGACGGAATAATTTGTCCTTACTGGTGTTCATTCTTGTGAACTTATCTGACTATTCTTCAGGTGTGATCTGTTCTGAGGCAAACTCTCTTAGGTATATTCTGGCCTTGTCTGTTGCACATAGATTCTGCTTCTAACCCATCCTTCGTCCTTGACAGATCCAAGGTTGCTGTTCTGAATACTAGGCAGTTGGCTTGGCTTGACTCTTGCTAAATTTGGATTATTGGATATTATCCAAGTTGCATGCTGGTCTTCTTGACGGCACTTGCGGATGGATCTAGTCGGAGCGAAGAAACGGAACCGACAAAAGGAACAAAAACCGCGAAAAACCAAAAAGCAAACAAAGCTCAAATTTTGCGGACCTTACACATGTGGCCGAAGATTCACTAGTATAACTAGTATAGCACACTCGATGCACCTCTGAGGACTTAGGTGCTCCTGGTAGCAATGGTGTCAAGCTTCTACTACTTCCCGAGGGAACATCACACTCGATGCACGATGGCTATGGTCGTGCGATTCTAGGGTTATTGGGGAGAGATAGAATTTATAAGAGATTCCCACAGGAAACTAGAGTTAAGAAGAGTAATGCCATGGCTAGCAAGCAAGGTAAGGATATCTGGTTTACCTAGGGGGTTCAGGGCTCACGGGTCGTTGCCAGGTGCGAGCATTTCACACCGGAGACAAGGGCCCCGAGAGTTGGGGTCTGATGGAGCCAAAAACCTAGGGGGTTGCCTTATGATCAATAGTAGCCGTGCCAGGTTGGCAACGATGGCTGAAATCCATCTAGGCTTTCTACTGAGCACAAGACAATGAAGTCTGGCTAGGGTAACCTATAGTCAGCCTGGCTGCTCTGATACCATCCGTTGTGGCGCCCCGCCTGATTACCACTGTAGCCAGACGGTCGCCACGCATACCAGCCCAGGAAATCACGCTGGCATGCGCGTTTACAACAAGTATCATGAACACAGGTATTTCTATTAATGGGTGTATAAGTCTTACATGATATAATACAAAGGTGATGGCAGCAGAAAAGCTCTATCTAAGGCAGCATGGTCCTGGTGCGGCACCAATCCACAGGGATCTGACTAGGTTACTCTTCTAGCTCGCGAACGCTCCGGCTCCTCGACGACGGATGACGGATCCTTATGTGAACCTGGCCACATTGAAGGCCGCTGAGTACTTTTGAATGTACTCGCAAGCAAACCAAACTAACATATACACCAAGCAATGCAATCCATGGCATTCAAGCATGTATTTGTTATTAGAGCAACATTAATCATCATGGCCTAGCATACCTTTCCAGCATTATTAATTATCATGGCATAGCAAGATTATCTAGCATGATTAAACATCTAGCAGCATTGATCACCATGACATAACAAGGTTATCTAGCAAGATAACTACTGAAGTAAAGTATAGTAAAGTAAAGCATATCAAGTAAATAATCCATAATCCGAACATTCTCATGATCCAATCTGAAACTGATTCAAGTCCAATCCAAGTCTTTCGGTCATCTGACCATCTCTTCCATAACCAGCCCATGGCTAACATACCATATTCTTGACAACATCTAATGTCTATGCAGGACAGGTTCTTCCACCACTGTTATCATCATTACGGTTGACCGTCTAGTGAGGTCTAGACGGGCTGTCCAATACCGTGGACACGGCTATTCGAATAGATTTTACACTCTGCAGAGGTTGCGCACTTTACCCAGACTATGGAGCACTGACCTCGTGATCCCATTCGGGTGGACCAGCGTTGCTCCAACGAAACCTGCCTAACCCGTGACTCCTCCACCGTACCACCGGCAATCATTCTCCCCCAGAGTCAAGCCCTGGGTGGCCCCTGTGTCACCTCGTGACACCTGCCACCGTCGTGGCCAAACTAAACTGTCCCAAACGGGGACCACGCGCAAACAAACAACTGGGCTCACAAGGTTATCGCCACCTACCGGGCCAGGGTAGCGCGCACGCATAACCTTCCCTGTCTGGTGGTACCGGTGAAAGAGCACAGAGCCAGACCAAGTCAAGGCCGTCCCATACCGGCAAATGTGGTTGCACGGATAAGCCCGGACATGTGACTCAAGATCAACCAACTAGGTTCAGTTTTAGCAAGTAATTAACGAACATGGATATACATCATGAATAACTTGACCTGGTGTTAACTATGTATGAGGTAACAGCTGCATAAACACAACAAACTATCTCCGGATAGCATCATAATAAGTCATTCACGCAGTAATGATAAACATGATCAAGTAATGTAAACGATGAACACAAATCAACAGGAATTTAAGTATTTCTAGCACGGGCATCATTATTAGGTTAATCATACAAGAATAACATAGAGCAATGGTTTAGGGCATGTATCAGATGGTCGGCTTGCCTGGGGTTGAAGAATTACTCCGGGAGGAAGTGCGGTGAAGCCGCGGAAGAATCCGCCAGAACGGTTCTCTCTCGGAGGGGGCTGATAGAGAGCAAGGGCAAAATGGTCATTTCCACTATGTGCAAACATTATGAAAATGACTCCATCGGTACAGGCTCGACGAGACGAAGATGTGGGCGTTGGATTCACCTGATTCGGAGTTGCGAGCAAAAAGTGGTGAGGGTTTGACTGCAGAAGGACCTTTCTGTAAATAAAACATTTACTATCGGGTCCCTGTCTGGTTTTTTTTTGCGGAAAAGATTAAAATGAACTGCGCCACTGGGCCGTTCTGGGCCGAAAGTGGCTGAGCCTGGGAAGCTAACCGAACCGCGCTGCTGCTGCCGCTTACAGGGTCGTCCCACCCGTACCCCCACTTAAAAAACGGGCGGAGGGAGCGAGTGGGAGGCCGACAGCATGGGCCCTCCTGTCGGGTCGTCTCCCTCCTCCGTCAGGGACAGAGAGAGACAGGGGAGGCGCCGGCCGCCGGCGTTGCCGTGGCTCCGGCGGGCGAGAGCCCCGGCTGGGGGTGGGGATGAGTTCGTGGCTTCCTCCCGCACTCGTGGATGGTCGAGGCGATGGCGGGGATGCTCTGAGGCGGTCGGGTGAGGACGGAGCCTGACGGCGGCGGTGATGAGCTTGGGGTCGAGGTCATGGGCTGCTCCGGCGCAAAAAGAAGGTGGGAAGGGTGTTGTGGTGACGGTGGTGGTTAGCTGCGGCGGCTAGGACAGCAATGGGGGCCGGAGGCAAGCGAATTTAGGCGGGGACAGTGGTGGAGCTTGCCGGCGATGTGCGGGCACGGGAGCTCTCCGAGCTCAGATGAGAGGTAGGGCGAGGTGCTAGGGGATAGAGGAGGGACTAGAGGTGCCGTGGGTGCTCGGGGAGGACTCGGGGGTGTCCTATATGGCGGCACACGAGCGGCACAGTATGGGGCGGGCCTCGCCGTGGCGTGAGGAGAAAGGGATAGGAGGGGGAAGGGCTTGGAGAGGGTCGGCGTGGATGCAGGGGAACCGCTAGACGAGCTTGGACAAGCCAGGGCTGGCTGGATGTGACCTCCCGAGGGGTGCCGTGCGCAGAGCGCGCACTTCTGCACGCCGTCCGCGTGGTCACCACGCCAAAACGTGCACTGGTGCCCTACTTGACCCAACCCCTTGTCAACTGGATTCATCACTGCTCAAATAGATGAGGCAAGTGACTGGAACCACCTAGATAGCCCTAGGATGAGTGAACCTTGCAGAAACAGAGTTTAGCAGCAAACTTTACTGAACTCTAGAGGAGAAATGGATGAGGGTGGGGAGTTGAAATTTGTCAAGGTGAAATGGGATGGGAAGGACTATATTCTTGCAAAATTTAAAGTCATTTGGACCCCATTTGCACACACTTCCTTTGTAATGCCAAATCTGGTCCAGAAAATGGAATTTGAAGCTGTGCTCAAATGGTTGAGTGAAATGTGTTGAATTTTGGTGTACAGTGATAATTTGGAAGTATGAAGATGCTGATAAATTTTCAGCTCATTTGGACATGCCAAAATGGTACTTCCTTCACAATACTTCCAAATGGGTAGAAACTTCAGAAAATTGCTGTGGATAAGTGGATGGATTAATTGAGCTGATTTTTGGTTTCCATGAGTGATTTATCAATGTTAACCACCATGCAAAGTTTCAGCTCAACTAGAGCAAGGGTTCAAGCACTTCCCTTGCAAACTGAAAATCTGGACAGAATTTGCAAATGGATGCGGTGCTCAAACTTTAATGGGTGTAACTTGGGTTCTTGATGTAAATGGTGAAGATATAGGTAGGAGAAGCTCCACAATTTATTTGGGATTTTTCCTGGCTACCAAAATGGTAGTTCCTTTAGAAAGTGCCCAAAATGCAATATTGGCATTAAATAGGAAAATGCAATTTCCCTTATTTAGTTATGGCCAATATTTTTATGGGAGCTCAATATGATCACAAATAATATCTCCACAAGTTTTCATGAACTTTGGAGATGGATAGATATTTTCCTGGATTTAATTCCTTTAAACAGCAGAAAAAGGAATTAATTATAAATGAAAAATATTGCAAATGACTTGGCAATATTTTTGCATATCCAGGGTTTATAAATGAAGGATGATCACTGGGGAAATTTTGGAGTCAAAAGATCACAGGAAATTGGGGTTCCTTTGTAACTGAGAGGATCAGGGTTTCCCTTCCGGTAACTCGGAAGGTGGGGTTTCGGTGGCAAAGTTCGGAGAATATGTCTTGGGTGGCAAGGTTGGTCTGGAGAGAATCTCCGGTTGGATAGGATAGGCAAGGCTATATGACCATTTTCATATTCCCAAGAGCTAGAGAAAGCCGATAACATCGAGAGAAAAAAGACGGGAGTCAAATCCCGCGAAAGAAAAAAAAACAAGGAGCGAAAACCAGGGTGTTACAAGTGGGGAGGCGTGTTCCTGGGCTGGAGCGCCTTCGTTTTCTCCGACCTTGCCTTGACTTCTTCTTTAGCGCAAGTCTCCTTGAATTTTTCTAAGTCCTCTGCCTTTATTGACGGATTATCAACATGAATCTTGGACCATGGTTCATTCTTTGCAATCGCTTTTTTCACCCAAACTTTCCAGGCGGACAAGTCATTGGTGAACGTCACCATCGCCTTGTCGTTTATCTTTGTCATGGCATCGTCGTCCCACGGATCTTTGCTTTCATCCCGGCCGGGGAACAGGAACCTATTGTGCAACTTCTTTAGGAGCATGTTCTTCATATATGGTATCTTCTTCAAATTCTCGTCGTTGATGTTGGCGGTTTCCCTGAGGATGCATCCTAGTTGATTGCCCCAGCATGATCGCGCTTCCTCCGGCGCCATTGGCTCTAATTTCTCGGGGTGCATCTCCGTGACCACAATTTGTCCGATGCCGAGCTTGTTTGGTCTTCGTGACCTCTTCTGCTTCGGTGCTTTACCGGCTATGACAGCATCGTTACCGGTCTCGGGGGTGGTGTCGGTGCCGGTGCTGATGCTGGTGTCGGCGTCGGTGTCGGGGTTGGTGCCACTACCGCCACCATGCACCCCCATCTGGTGTTCGTCCAGGTAATCAAAATAATGATTTGCTGCCTCGATGGGGTCTTCTTCGAGGCGAGCAGAACCCCCGGCTTCGGCGTGGCTAGACATGTTTCCTATTCAATAATTGTCAATAAAAGATATAATGAAGAGAAAAAAGGGGCCTTTATTTGGTCGGAATGTTGATTCATTCCCCTTCCGGCAAATCACGGGCACTCCATATGTCCTAGTTTCTAGCACAACTCATGCCGAAAATCACAAAAATTTTCGGCATGACCTTTGCTAAAAAGTGGACATATGGAGCGCCTGAAATTTGCCAGAACGGAAATGAATCAACATTCCTGCAAAACATAGGCCACTCGGATATTCTTCGACATTCAACCAACATTGCAAAATCATATAACATCAATGACATATATCATTTGCAAAATATATCATTCAAGCAAGTACATAGAGTGAAATGACCTCACTAAACATTGCAAAATAGTGGTCTTTTCAAAAACCAAAAACCTTTGCAAAATAACCTCACTAAATATTTGCTATTATATATACCTACAAAAATTCCTAAATGCTCTCTCTCTCTGCTACTGCCCTAACCAACTAAATTACCCTATAAACTAATTTGCTACTATTTTTTTTCCTAAATGATCTCTCTCTCTCTCTGCTACTACCCTAAACTAATCTGCTACTGCCCTACCACAGGGCATATCATGCTCCTAAAACATCATCTAGGGTTTTATATCATGCTCCTAAAAATTTGCTACTATTTTTTAGTTTAGTGCATTTTTGCAGCTAGGCAATTTGCTACTGTTTTTTATTTATAGTTAAAAAAGTTCACTGTTTTATTTATAGCTAAAAAAGTCTAGTGATTTTGCAATTTTAGGGAGCTACTGTTTTTGATAAATTGCCTAGCTACAAATAATTTGCTACTATTTGTTATAGCTAATTTAGCTAAATTTGCTAAATTTGGTACTGCCCTAAAATACACATGATGATTTTGACTATCTAGAATCCTATGAACTTGAATCAATGTTTTGTTATGTCTATTTCCATAACAATCTTTAGTTAACAGTAGCTAGGGTTCATCTGTCCTAATTTTGCTAACAGTAGCTAGGGTTCATCACAGAGAGAGAGAGAGAGAGAGAGGAGGGCAGGGGAGAGGAGAGGGAGAGGCTTACGGGCTTGGGCGGTCGGCGGCGAGGGCGGGCAGGGGAGAGGGCGGCGGCGGCGAGGTCGAGGGTGGCGGCGGCGGTGAGGTCGAGGGCGGGCAAGGGAGAGGGCGGGCCCGCACGGCGACGGTGACGTCGAGGGAGCGCTCGGGTGACGACCGGCATCGAGGTCGACGGCGGGTAGGGGCGACGGCCGGTGCGGCGACGGTGTGGGAGGAGAGGTTGGAGGAGAGGGGGGAATGACCTGGTGAAATTTTGAGCCCGCGGGGGGGGGGGGGGGGGGGGGATACCTCAAAATAGCCGTAGCGCTGGACTGGGAACCAGCGCTACTGCTAACTTAGCTGTAGCGCTGGATCCTAAACCAGCGCTACTGCTAACTATTCCAATTTTTATTTTTTTAATTCCAAAATACAAATAGCAGTAGCGCTGGATTAGGATCCAGCGCTATAGCTAAGTTAGCTATAGCGCTTGTTCCCAAACGAGCGCTACCGCTATTTTCCTTTTCTAGTTTTTAGTTTTATTTTCTTTTTATTATTTTCCTTTTCTAGTTTTTAGTTTTCTTTTCCTTTTATTATTTTCCTGTTCTAGTTTTTAGTTTTCTTTTCTTTTTATTATTTTCCTTTTCTTTTTTGTTTACTTTTCTTTTTCTTTTGTATTGCTTTCTCCCATTTGTTTTTGTTTTTTCTTTCTCCCGACGACGGTGTCTCCCTCCCACACTACGCGAATATCACCGGAATCATGCATACACTGACCGATAATGGTTACTTAAGTTCGTACACAAAATAGATACATATATATAAATGATGGTTTCTCAGCTGCATCGACAATGTTTCACATTGAGCTTCTTCCCTTTCTTTTTCGTTGCCGAATAATTGAGCCCCTCCTTGTGACTTTTCCGGAACCATGGAGTACGATCTTTCTTAGGTAATGTAGTATTGATTCTTCTTTTCACGTATGCTTCATCGTCATCGTCATCTTCCCTCATCGGGTTGCCGTATTGGTCGTAGTCTTCCTCGTTGGCGACTCCATCCATTCCGACGATGCTCCTTTTGCCTCTCCTCATGACAACACGACTGGAATTGGTCGGGTCGGTTATGAAGAAGCATTGTGTCACGTGCTTAGCGTGTACCCATGGCTCATTTTTGGCGATGACGTTAACGTTCACAGTAGTGCTCTTCGCGTCGGGTATAGACATGGTAGTGAAATACTTGTTTTCTCTTACGACATCCTTAGCCCATCTGACACGGAATATCGTCGCATCGTGCATTCCAGCATAGTCAAGCTCCAAGATCTCTTCGACCCTTCCGTAGAATCTTTCAGTTGTGCCGTTGGCGTCGGTCATGCATTCAATTGTCACCCTGGAGTTTTGGTAATCACTGTCCATGTCTTTGGCCTCTGTGTAGAACGTGTACCCGTTGATATCGTATGACTGATAGGTCGCGAGTTTGGGCGCGGAGCCATGTGCTAAGGCGTGTATGAGCAATCCGTCTGAACTGCCCTCTTCCGGGGGATTTTCAAGAACTTGCTCTTTGAACCAACGCAAGAAAGTGGCGTTGTGCTCTATAGTAACTTCGTCGTCCATCTTGAGCATCCCCTTATCACGGTACTTCTTTGCGATGGTTTCTTTGTGTCGTGCCACATAATCATCTACCACATCTAGGTGTTGTAGCACTACTAAGTTAGCCCTGTCAAAGTCGTTCCGTCGATCCGAGTAGTCCACGTGCAATTCCCTCCAGCCATTGTTGTGACCTTCTCCTCCGAGCCTCCCATCGTGCTTCTTGACGGGCAAACCAATAACAGGGTCTCCGACGCCTATATAATTCTCGCAAAAGGAGATGCACTCATGCGTCAGATACCCCTGGACGATGCTCCCATCGGGACGGGAAATGTTACGAACGAATCCTTTGATGACCCCATTCATCCTCTCGAAAGGCATCATGCTGTGAAGGAATGTCGGCCTGAGGTCGATGATGTCATCCATGATGTGGACACACAGATGCACCATGACGTCAAAGAACGCGGGCGGGAAGTGTAACACCCCCAGTGGTTAGCTACAGTAATCACTTTTGATAATGGCAAGTCAGCATGATTAACAGTGCTAAATCATCATTTGCATCATATTGCATTTAAACTCCTAATTCAAACTTCACATTAAATTAAAGTGAAAATAAAAGTTGCTCAAATCAGAAACTAAATTGTTCATTAAATAGCAAGTAAATCAGAGGCAATTCTGAAATTGAAACCAACATTATTGGAATTGGGTAAGTGGCTCTAACAGCCTCGAATACTGACTAAAAACAGTGTTTAATACCTTTTTTATTAATCCAAAATTAATCCAAAATTATGTTTTGCCCAAGCTAGTTTTCGGTGATAGGATATGTCGCACTGTGATTTATGGACCAGTTCACATATTTTACAAAATTCATTTGGGTGCCAAACTATTTGCATAACAAGAAAATATGAGAAAAGAAATAAGAAAAAGCAAAAAGAAAAGAACCTGAAACCACTGTGCACTTGAAGCCTATCGCTACAGTAAAGGGCCCAGCCCATTCCAGGCCTTCTCCTTTCTCAGTATAGAGAGAAGAGGCAGGGCCATGGCCGTGGCCGTCACACGGCCGTCCACGCCACGGATGTCGCCGTGTCGACCATCCGAAGCCCCCTGGCGATGCATAAGAACCCCCCCGACCGCCTGGACGTAACCCTAGCCTCTCTTTCTTCCTCCCTCGCTCGCCCTTCTCGATTTAGTACGCTGCCGAGCCGCCGTCGCCGCATCCTCGTCGTCGACGCGGCCACCGGCCTCCCCGAGCTTCGAGACGACGTCTAGGAGCTCCGCCATCGAGGTCTCCTTCGCCCTCGCCCCTCGGTTCGAGCTCGGACGCCCCATAGCCTCGCCATCGTCCTCATCTCCGCCTGCGGCCATCGCATCTCGTCGCCGGTTGCCACTGCTCCAGTCCGTCCCCGACCTCTCCGACTACGCCATCGGCATCGCAGTGAGCTCCTCCTTCGAATCCCCCTCACCCTAGTCTCGATCCGTCGCCGTAGTCGCCTGTACGAGGCGGCGGCCGCCATGGCCAAAGTTCAGTGTACGCGTACACGCCCCTGCTTCGCTCTGCGTTCGTGCTGCTCGTGTGTGCTCCTTCTGCGGGCCGCGCCCGCGCCCGCCTGCTCGCCCGCGTAGCCGCCTCTCCGCAGCTGCCCGTGCTCGTGCGCGCCTACGCTCGTTCGCCGCCGCTCGCGTCTGCTGCTGCTACTGCTGTTGCGCTGCCTGCTGCTGCCGCTTGTAGCTGCTGTTGCTGCCTGCCCCTGCCGCTGCCCTTTTGCCATGCTGCCTGCTGCTGCCGGTAGTGCCATGGCCATGGCCATGACTGTGGTGTGTGTGTGCAGCGTGTGTGCGTGTGTGTGTTGTGTGCTGTCTGTGCGTGAGTGTGTGGGTGTGTGGCCGGCTGGACACTGTCCAGTACGGCCGGCCCTGATTCTAATTAGTAGTACTAATTAGGTTAGCTAGGTCAGTTGATTAATTAGTCTAATGTATGTATGACATGTGGCCCCCACTTCTAATCAATCTAATTTAATTAAAGTCTAACTAAGTCTAGTCACTGACAGGTGGACCCCAGTCAACTTTTGACTAGTCAGTTTGACTTGGTCAATTCGGATTAAAATAAATGCAAAATTCTAGAAATTTTAGATTATTGAAAAAACTTTGAAAATTAATAGAAAATAAATCGTAACTCGGATCGAAAAACTTTGTACAAGAAAGTTGCTCAGAACGACGAGACGAATCCGAATACGCCGTCCGTTTGTCCGTCACACGTCCCTAACTATCCGAACATGCAACTGTTCCCCTCCGGTCATCTGTCTGACAAATGCCCGGAACCGGGAAAACATTCCCGGATGGATTCCTCCTTCCTCAGTGACGTGCAACCATACGCTAGGACACACCCGGCACTACATATTGTCATATCATACATTGTGTTGCTCATATTTGCTGTGTATTTATACTGTTTCCTCCCCCTCTTCTCTCTCGTTAGACCCCGACGCAGTTCCCGGTACCGACGCAGCTCAGGAGCCCGATGACCCTGTTAACGACTTTGCCTTTGCCGCCGAGCAACCAGGCAAGCCCCACCTTTGATCATCCCGATATCGCCCATTCTAATTTCTCATGCTTGCATTAGAATTGCTGCTGCTGCTGCTTTACCTATTCTGATGCATAGCCTGTTTATTGTAACCTGCTGTTGATAATTACCTGCATATCCTAAACTGCTTAGTTTAGGCTGGGTAGAGACCTATCAGTGACCCCACTTATCCCGACTGCCCCGCTGGATTATCCGAAGACCCGATCAACGGGATTGAAGACCAGGCCCCGGCACCGCACATCACCCCCCCCCCCCCTTGGTTGTAACGACACTGCAGCGTTACTATCGAGTGCCGAGTGTGAAACCTCTTGTAGCACTTCTGTTGTTAACTCTGTACAGAAGCTGGTCGGTCGTGGTCATCGAGGGTGATTCCTCCTTCACCGCTTCCGATAACGACGCCGTCGTACAACACCACAAGTGTGAACCCAGTGAGGGTGATTCCTCCTAGTTCACCTTGACGGATACATCGAGTGGGGATTCAACGAGGGTGATACCTCGGATTCCCCTGATGTTATGGACACACGGATACTTGGACCTTACACTATTACTTGGATAGGCGGGTCGACCCTGAGGGGTACCCACGTGCGCCTAAGAGGCGAGTGTTGTGAAGACGGGTGCCGGTGTGGTGCCCGAGTGATGGATACGAGGCGTGGCCGGGCATTCTTGGCCCTTGCTGCAAGTCCTCGAGACGGGGCGACGGGGCCACATCTTTCGTGAGTCTCTGCTCGTTACCGCAAGCCCAAGGTACTAATGATTTGGATATTTGATCCGAGCAGACCTCTGGCCTGATAGCACTAACCATCATGTGGGCATAGTATGGGCGTTCTACATCGTAGCATCAGCCGAAAGCTTTGTCAGACGTCTAGTTCAGCCTTGCGGCCGGGACGGACCGGTGCCCCCCTGGTGCCTGGCTTCCCCCTGCACGCAACGACTCGGAGTGCACAGGGCGATGGCCTAAGACCTCTGAGCGCTTAGGATGTAGACCGATGGGGACCTCTCTGCTGAGCTCTAGGTAGGGTTGCGATGTGTCGTTTGGCCGAGGCCGGGCATGACCCAGGAAAGTGTGCCCGCCCGGAGTTAATCGAGCGTGTTGGGTAAGTTGGTGCACCCCTGCAGGGAAGAAAACTTCTATCGATAGCCGGTCCTACGGTAAAGGACACTCGGAGTTGTATCCTGATTGATACAATTGATACTTGGATACTATGGCTCTGGGATTGCTTCTCGCAGGGAGTCGAGAAGGGATCTCAGGACGAGGTTGATGATTGTATGGCTCTGGGATTGCTTTCTCGCAGGGAGTCGAGAAAGGATCTCTGGGTGAGGATGAGACTTAATGATACTGCTACTTTATATTGATCCGTTCTGCTCTCTTCTATTGCTGCAAGACCGATGAAGATGCTAGTCTTCGATAGGACTAGGCCTTCTCTCTATTCTGGCATTTCTGCAGCCCAGTCCACATATACAGCCTCTCATTGAAAATGTTGCATATGTAGTGTAGATCCTTGCTTGCTGAGTACTTCTGAGTACTCACGGTTGCTTTGTTTTCCTTTTCTCCCCATATCAGTTTGACATGACCAAGATGACGGAGCCCTTGAGACAGATGCCCCGTCGATCGACTACTACTACTACCCAGAGGATGGATACTACTACGAGTTGACTGACGACCAGGAGTAGGATCGGAGGGTCCCAGGCAGGAGGCCTATGCCTTTCGATCGTAGTTTTTTATTTTGCCCCGCCTTTCTAAAGGCCTTTCTGTTTCTGTTTCATATCTGTACTCAGATATCTGATGCTTCTGCTGACGCTTGTACGCAAGCTTATGTATTCGAGCCCTCGAGGCCCCTGGCTTGTATGACTTTATTTATGTTTTAGAGTTGTGTTGTGATATCTTCTCGTGAGTCCTTAGGCTTGATCGTGTGCATTTGCGTGTATGATTAGTGCACAATTGAGCCGGGGGCGTCACAAGTTGGTATCAGAGCCGACTGCCTGTAGGAATTCCCCTTCCCAACTCCTTGGCCGAAGTTGAGTCTAGTAACCGAAAACTATTTTACTAACTTGGCTGTGTGGCTTACGGGCCCATGTCGCCAATTGGGTGGTATTAGTCTCTTTTATTCCTCGTCTTTACTCTGGGACTCTGATCTCTCTTCTATTCGGGTTAAAAATTTTACTAACACTGACTATTAGGATCTCATAAATCTCGTCTACCCGGAGAGCTGGATATCTGTGCTTATTCCTTGCCATTGATCTGATTAGTCTGATAATCATTTTCCTTTCTATTGGGTTGTTTAACCTTTTCTTTCCAAGTTATCTTATACCTCGCTTACCGTCATTCGACACTTTTGGAATCTCCCGGAAAAATGTGTCGTGTTCAGCGTCAACATTTTGAGTTCTTCCGAGATGTTAATTGAATTCATGAACGGCAATGCCATCCTTGCCCTCGCTGATCTGTGTTATCATCGTCAATCTCTTTGACTACCTGCCCACGTATTGTCGTTAACCCGGAACGAGTTCAAGCTATTCTTGACTGGACTCCTCCGAAGAACGTCAAGCAAGTGAGAAGTTTTCTCGGCCTTGCAAGCTATTGCCGTCGATTTGTCGAGAATTTCTCAAAGATTGCTAAGCCTCTGATTGATCTGCTTCACAAAGGCGTTAAGTTTGAATGGATAGAAAATGTCAGGAAAGTTTTCAAACACTCAAAGACAAGCTAACATCTGCCCCAGTACTATCTCCTCCAGATACTCGCAAAGACTTCGTGATTTATTGTGACGCATCCCGTGAAGGATTAGGCTGTGTCCTAATGCAAGAGCGTAAAGTGATTGCTTATGGCTCTCGTCAGTTGCGCCCTCATGAAGAGAATTATCCGGTACATGATCTAGAGCTAGCTGCTGTGATCTATGCATTGCAGTTGTGGCGACATTACCTTCTCGGTAATCGTTGCGAGATCTACACGGATCATAAAAGTCTGAAGTACTTGTTCACTCAACCATCTCAAAACCTCCGTCAGCAAAGATGGATGGAGGCCACTGCAGACTATGATTTGGGTATTTCTTATACCCCTGGCAAGGCTAACGTGATGGCTGATGCCTTAAGCCGCAAGTCCTATTGCGACAACCTCATGGTTAAGCAAGCTCAACCTCGTCTTTTTGAAGAACTGTGCAAGCTGAATCTGCGTATTGTTCCACAGGGCTCTCTAAATAACCTTGTGATACAACCAGATTTTGAGAAAGCTGTTAAGAATGCGCAAGCTAAGGATGCTAAAGTTGATCTGATGAAGAAAAATCTTCACCTTGAAAAGTACAGGGATTTCTCGCTGTCTGAAGATGGAACCTTGTATTTCAGAAACCGCATTGTCGTACCTCGCTTCGAGCTTATGACCGACAAGGTCATGAAGGAGGCACATGATACCCCGCTGTCTATTCATCCGGGTAGCACCATGATGTATCGTGATCTCCGTCAAAGGTACTGGTGGTCTAGAATGAAGCAGGACATTGCTCGTTATGTTGCTGAATGTGATGTGTGTCGTCGCGTTAAAGCAGAACATCAGAAACCTGCTGGAATTCTGCAACCACTTCCTATTCCTCTGTGGAAATGGGATAAGGTTCAGATGGATTTCATTACAGGACTTCCCAGGTCACAGAAGGGTCACGATGCTATTCTTGTCGTCGTCGACCAACTTTCTAAAGTTGCACACTTTCTGCCCGTCAAGGAAACTATCACTGCTAGTCAGTTAGCAGGGTTGTATATCTCCAGAATTGTTTCACTCCACGGTATTCCGAAGGAGATCAGTTCGGACCGTGGCGGTCTTTTCACCTCAAAGTTCTGGGAAAGTTTCCAAGAAGCTATGGGAACTCATATTAGCTGGAGTTCAGCTTATCACCCCCAATCCCAAGGCCAAGTCGAGCGAGTCAATCAAGTGCTTGAAGACATGCTTCGGGCTTGTGTTATATCGTTTGGCAAGAAGTGGGAAGAATCTCTTCCTTATGCGGAATTCTCATATAACAACAGCTATCAAGACAGCTTGAAAATGGCTCCCTTTGAAGTTCTTTATGGACGTAAGTGTCGAACCCCTCTGAATTGGTCAGAAACTGGGGAACGACCACTCGTGGGTCCGGATATTATTCAACACGCCGAAGAACAAGTTCGTGTTGTCCGGGAAAATCTCAAGGCGGCTCAGGACCGCCAGAAGAGCAACTATGATCGCAAACGATGGGGTTTGACTTATCAACCTGGTGATCAAGTTTATCTGCGTGTCACTCCTATGAAAGGCACTCACCGTTTCGGAATCAAGGGCAAGCTAGCTCCACGCTATATTGGTCCTTTCCGCATTGTTGCTAGACGTGGTCGGGTGGCATATAAATTGGAATTGCCGCCGCAATTCTCTCATATCCACGACGTATTTCATGTGTCGCAACTTCGTAAATGCTTCAAGGAATCTCCGCACCGCGCAGTGGATCACGAGATGCTCGAATTGCATGATGATCTTTCATATAAGGAGCATCCGATCCGCATTCTCGATGAAGCTGAACGTCGGACCCGTCAGAAGGTTACCAAGTTCTTCAAAGTGCAGTGGTCAAATCATACTGAAGATGAAGTCACTTGGGAACGCGAGGATAATCTTCGTGCGGAATACCGCGAACTTTTTCCTTCTACCTCTTAATTCTCGGGACGAGAATTCTTGTTAGTAGAGGAGATTTGTAACACCCCCAGTGGTTAGCTACAGTAATCACTTTTGATAATGGCAAGTCAACATGATTAACAGTGCCAAATCATCATTTGCATCATATTGCATTTAAACTCCTAATTCAAACTTCACATTAAATTAAAGTGAAAATAAAAGTTGCTCAAATCAGAAACTAAATTGTTCATTAAATAGCAAGTAAATCAGAGGCAATTCTGAAATTGAAACCAACATCATTGGAATTGGGTAAGTGGCTTTAACAGCCTCGAATAGTGACTAAAAACAGTGTTTAATACCTTTTTTATTAATCCAAAATTAATACGTAATTATGTTTTGCCCAAGCTAGTTTTCAGTGATAGGATATGTCGCACTGTGATTTATGGACCAGTTCACATATTTTACAAAATTCATTTGGGTGCCAAACTATTTGCATAACAGGAAAAAATGAGAAAAGAAATAAGAAAAAGCAAAAAGAAAAGAATCTGAAACCACTGTGCACTTGAAGCCTATCGCTACAGTAAAGGGCCCAGCCCATTCCAGGCCTTCTCCTTTCTCAGTACAGAGAGGAGAAGCAGGGCCATGGCCGTGGCCGTCGCACGGCCGTCCACGCCACGGATGTCGCCGTGTCGACCATCCGAAGCCCCCTGGCGATGCATAAGAACCCTCCCGACCGCCTGGACGTAACCCTAGCCTCTCTTTCTTCCTCCCTCGCTCGCCCTTCTCGATTTAGTACATTGCCGAGCCGCCGTCGCCGCATCCTCGTCGTCGACGCGGCCACCGGCCTCCTCGAGCTTCGAGACGACGTCTAGGAGCTCCGCCATCGTCGTCTCCTTCGCCCTCGCCCCTCGGTTCGAGCTCGGACGCCCCATAGCCTCGCCATCGTCCTCATCTCCGCCTGCGGCCGTCGCATCTCGTCGCCGGTTGCCACTGCTCCAGTCCGTCCCCGGCCTCTCAGACCACGCCATCGGCATCGGAGTGAGCTCCTCCTTCGAATCCCCCTCACCCTGGTCTCGATCCGTCGCCGTAGTCGCCTGTACGAGGCGGCGGCCGCCATGGCCAAAGTTCAGTGTACGCGTACACGCCCCTGCTTCGCTCTGCGTTCGTGCTGCTCGTGTGTGCTCCTTCTGCGGGCCGCGCCCGCGCCCACCTGCTCGCCCACGTAGCCGCCTCTCCGCAGTTGCCCGTGCTCGTGCGCGCCTACGCTCGATCGCCGCCGCTCGCGTCTGCTGCTGCTACTGCTGTTGCGCTGCCTGCTGCTGCCGCTTGTAGCTGCTGCTACTGCCTGCCCCTGCCGCTGCTCCTCGCAATGGCTGCTAATGCTCATTAGCTGCTGCCCCTGCTAGCCAGCCGCTGCTGCTGCCCTTTTGCCATGCTGCCTGCTACTGCCGGTACTGCCATGGCCATGGCCATGGCTGTGGTGTGTGTGTGTGTGCAGCGTGTGTGCGTGAGTGTGCTGTGTGCTGTGTGTGCGTGAGTGTGTGGGTGTGTGGCCGGCTGGACACTGTCCAGTACGGCCGGCCCTGATTCTAATTAGTAGTACTAATTAGGTTAGCTAGGTTAGTTGATTAATTAGTCTAATGTATGTATGACATGTGGCCCCCACTTCTAATCAATCTAATTTAATTAAAGTCTAACTAAGTCTAGTCACTGACAGGTGGACCCCTAGTCAACTTTTGACTAGTCAGTTTGACTTGGTCAATTCGGATTAAAATAAATGCAAAATTCCAGAAATTTTAGATTATTGAAAAAACTTTGAAAATTAATAGAAAATAAACCGTAACTCGGATCGAAAAACTTTGTACATGAAAGTTGCTCAGAACGACGAGACGAATCCGAATACACCATCCGTTCGTCCGTCACACGTCCCTAACTATCCGAACATGCAACCGTTCCCCTCCGGTCATCTGTCTGACAAATGCCCGGAATCGGGGAAACATTCCCGGATGGATTCCTCCTTCCTCAGTGACGTGCAACCATACGCTAGGTCACACCCGGCACTGCATATTGTCATATCGTACATTGTGTTGCTCATATTTGCTGTGTATTTATACTGTTTCCTCCCCTTCTTCTCTCTCGTTAGACCCCGACGCAGTTCCCGGTACCGACGCAGCTCAGGAGCCCGACGACCCCGTTAACGACTTTGCCTTTGCCGCCGAGCAACCAGGCAAGCCCCCCCTTTGATCATCCCGATATCGCCCATTCTAATTTCTCATGCTTGCATTAGAATTGCTGCTGCTGCTGCTTTACCTATTCTGATGCATAGCCTGTTTATTGTAACCTGCTGTTGATAATTACCTGCATATGCTAAACTGCTTAGTTTAGGCTGGGTAGAGACCTATCAGTGACCCCACTTATCCCGACTGCCCCGCTGGATTATCCGAAGACCCGATCAACGGGATTGAAGACCAGGCCCCTGCACCGCACATCACCCCCCCTTGGTTGTAACGACACTGCAGCGTTACTATCGAGTGCCGAGGGTGAAACCTCTTGTAGCACTTCTGATGTTAACTCTGTAGAGAAGCTGTTCGGTCGTGGTCATCGAGGGTGATTCCTCCTTCACCGCTTCCGATAACGACGCCGTCGTACAACACCACAAGTGTGAACCCAACGAGGGTGATTCCTCCGAGTTCACCTTGACGGATACATCGAGTGGGGATTCAACGAGGGTGATACCTCGGATTCCCCTGATGTTATGGACACACGGATACTTGGACCTTACACTGTTACTTGGATAGGCGGGTCGACCCTGAGGGGTACCCGCGTGCGCCTAAGAGGCGAGTGTTGTGTAGATGGGTGCCGGTGTGGTGCCCGAGTGATGGATACGAGGCATGGCCGGGCATTCTTGGCCCTTGCCGCAAGTCCTCGAGATGGGGCGACGGGGTCACATCTTTCGTGAGTCTCTGCTCGTTACCGCAAGCCCAAGGTACTAATGATTTGGATATTTGATCCGAGCAGGCCTCTGGCCTGATAGCACTAACCATCAAGTGGGCATAGTATGGGCGTTCTACATCGTAGCATCAGCCGAAAGCTCTGTCAGACGTCTAGTTCAGCCTTGCGGCCGGGACGACCGGCACCCCCCCTGGTGCCTGGCTTCCCCCTGCACGCAACGACTCGGAGTGCACAGGGCGATGGCCCAAGACCTCTGAGCGCTTAGGATGTAGACCGACGGGGACCTCTCTGCTGAGCTCTAGGTAGGGTTGCGATGTGTCGTTTGGCCGAGGCCGGGCATGACCCAGGAAAGTGTGTCCGGCCGGAGTTAATCGAGCGTGTTGGGTAAGTTGGTGCACCCCTGCAGGGAAGAAAACTTCTATCGATAGCCGGTTCTACGGTAAAGGACACTCGGAGTTGTATCCTGATTGATACAATTGATACTTGGATACTATGGCTCTGGGATTGCTTCTCGCAGGGAGTCGAGAAGGGATCTCAGGACGAGGTTGATGATTGTATGGCTCTGGGATTGCTTTCTCGCAGGGAGTCGAGAAAGGATCTCTGGGTGATGATGAGACTTAATGATACTGCTACTTTATATTGATCCGTTCTGCTCTCTTCTATTGCTGCAAGACCGATGAAGATGCTAGTCTTCGATAGGACTAGGCCTTCTCTCTATTCTGGCATTTCTGCAGCCCAGTCCACATATACAGCCTCTCATTGAAAATGTTGCATATGTAGTGTAGATCCTTGCTTGCTGAGTACTTCTGAGTACTCACGGTTGCTTTGTTTTCCTTTTCTCCCCATATCAGTTTGACATGACCAAGATGACGGAGCCCCTGAGACAGATGCCCCGTCGATCGACCACTACTACTACCCAGAGGATGGATACTACTACGAGTTGACTAACGACCAGGAGTAGGATCGGAGGGTCCCAGGCAGGAGGCCTACGCCTTTCGATCGTAGTGTTTTATTTTGCCCCGCCTTTCTAAAGGCCTTTCTGTTTCTGTTTCATATCTGTACTTACATATCTGATGCTTCCGCTGACGCTTGTACGCAAGCTTATGTATTCGAGCCCTCGAGGCCCCTGGCTTGTAATATAAAGCTTGTATGACTTTATTTATGTTTTAGAGTTGTGTTGTGATATCTTCCCGTGAGTTCTTAGGCTTGATCGTGTGCATTTGCGTGTATGATTAGTGCACGATTGAGCCGGGGGCGTCACAGGAAGTACATCTCAAGCTCACATAGTATGACAACGATCTCTTCCTGTAGCCTTCAGAGCTGCTTCACACTTATGGACTTTCGAGAGATAACGTCGAAGAAGTTGCAGAGACCAGTAAGCGTGTCACGGATGTGCTTGTCCATTATCCCTCTAATGGCAACCGGGAGTATCTGCGTCATCATCATGTGACAGTCATGAGACTTCATCCCGCTGAACCTTTTCTTCTTGGTGTCTAGAAATCTGCTTATCTTCCCACAGTAACCGAAACTGACTTTGATTCCCAAAAGGCACTTGATGAATTGATCGATCTCCTTCGCACTTAAGGTGAAGCAAGAAGGGGGGCAATAATTCTCCTCCTTCTTGTTGACTTTTCTGCCCCTTTCCCCCTCCTCCGTCTCCTCCGTCGACTTTTTATGGTGGAGATCTTTCCTGATCTTCAAATCTTCCAAGTCTTTCCTTGCCTTCGGCCCATCCTTGGTCTTCTCCGGCATGTTCATCAGTGTGCCAAGCAAGCTCTCAAGGACATTCTTCATGATATGCATTTGATCAAGGCAATGAGGCATGTCGTGATTGGGCCAGTACTCCAAGTCCCAGAAAACAGACCTCGTTTTCCATACCTTCAGCAGCGGCTCCGGCGCCTTTTCATCTTTCACGGTGCGGGGCACTGTTCCCAGTTTTTCAACAGCTCGTTGATTTCGGTGCCGCTCCTCTTACGTGGAGGTCCTCGATGCTCAGCCAACCCATTGAATAGATCTCCACGCTTTCTCCATGGGTCATCCTTCTCGAGCCATCTACGATGCCCCATGTACATGATTTTCCCAGACCCGCCATCTTTCGTTGACGTAAGCTGCTAAGACGTCGTATCATCCATGCACCTCGTGCATCCGCAGTATCCGTGGCACACCTAGCCTGAGGTGTATCCGTAACCGAGATAGTCGTGCACCGTCGTCATCAGCGCGGCTCTCATACGGAAATACTCTCCTTTGCTGGCGTCCCATGTCCATGCTGGTATTTTCCATAACGTGTCTAGCTCCTCTTTCAGAAACCCATATACAGGTTAATATTATTTCCTGGTTGTTTCGGCCCTTGAATCAGCATGCTCATGTGTATGTACTTTGTCTTCATGCACTTCCATGGGGGGAGGTTGTACATCCATACAAAGACGGGCCATGTGCTGTGGTTGGTGTTCTGGTTTCCAAACAGATTCATGCCATCGGTACTTGCACCAAGCATGATGTTCCTTGGATCTTCTATAGCAAATCCATATAGGGCATTGAATGCTCTCCACTGGCTACCATCTACGAGGTGTCTCAGCTTCTGATCATCTCCATTGTCGGCCTTCTTCCTCTCCGCGTGCCAGCGCATGAGCTTTGCTTCCTTAGGATCTACAAAATACCACTGCAGACGGGGAGTGATCGGGAAGTACCATACAACTTTCTGAGGAGCTTTCTTTCCTGTCTCCTTGTATCGAGAAGCATTGCACACTAGACAGCTGGTTTTTTCCGCGTGCTCCCCTCGATAAATGATGCAATCGTTGATGCATGCGTGGTACCTAATGTGCGGCAAATCAAAAGGGCAAACGATTTTCTTGGCCTCCTCGACACTAGTAGGACATAGGTTCCCCGCGGGAAGAACTTTATTATGTAGATACTTCAAATGCTCATCGAGGCTTTTGTCTGTCCATATGTTTTTGGCCTTCGTCTTTAGAAGTTCGAGCGTGAAACTCAAGCGGGTCACCTCGGGATCACAACCGTCATACAATGGAGTCTTAGAGTCTACTTCAAGTTGTGCCAGCTTGGCCTCCTCTCTAGAAGCAGCTCTCTTGCTAGTCGTACTCTTGCGAAGGAGGTCTCGAACATGAGGGTCCTGCACGACTGCACTTAGTAGCGTCAAAGACTGTGGCGTGACCGCCGCCTCTTCTCCGCCTTGTCCGGACTCTTCTTCGCCGTGTCCGGAATCTTCTCCGCCGCCGTCACTTCCGGACTCTTCCCTACCGCCATGTCCGGCGCCATCGTCTTCGTGTCTATCGGTCATCTCTTCGTCTAGCCCCATGTCGTTATTCCCTGCCATGTGGACGTCCTCATCATCATCATCTTCACTTATCCACCGAGTATAGCCATCCATGAAACCATTCATCAGCAGGTGCGCCTTCAAACTGCCACGATCAAAAGGGTCCAAAAGGACTCCTTCTTTGCATCTTCTACACGGACATCTAATCCTAGTACGATTATTTGCATACATGTCCATCACCGCGGATTGCATGTATCGCTCCACCTTCCATCCACTCACCTTCATGACTGACTGCACGGTATAACAAGCAAAAGGGTTATAAACAAAATGCATGCATGCATCAAAGTCATATAAAAATTTGGCATGACCTTGCCTAAAAATAGGACATATCGAGTTTGCTCGAAATTCACCGAAACGGAAATAAATCGACATTTCGGCAAAACATAAGCAACTCGAGGACATATCACTTGCACAAATCTCTCCATATCCCAAACACACATATTCCCATTCTTGAAATGCACAACTTTTTACTTACCTATCTCCCGAGAGATCGAGACCGAGCACGGTTAGATGAGGCCTTTCGCTACCTATAGGGATCGAAAGTGTGGATGGCTAAATAGCTAGCTAGATCTAGTTGTTGGGGAGGAGAGATGACTCTAGCTAACTAATGGAGAGGGAGTTATGGTGGAGGGGGGCATTAATGGGGAGAGAAGAGAGGTAGGAGGAAGAGAGAGATGAGAAGGCCATTTATGGAGGAGAGTTATGGTGGAGGGGGGCATTCATGGGGAGAGAAGAGAGGTAGGAGGAAGAGAGAAGAAGGGCAATAATGGTGGAGAGGGGAGAGGGGAAAGGAGGGGGAGAGAGGGCAAATGGGGGGAGGAGGGGGTGAATAGGTGGCACGAGCCGCAACTAGCAGTAGCGCTATTTCACAGAAAGCGCTGCTGCTATGGTACTTAGTAGTAGCGCTTTCCAGGAAAAGCGCTACTATTAAGTGGGGCCCATTATCAGTAGCGCTGCTGTCAAATAACGCGCTACTGCTAAAATCTTAGTAGTAGCGCTGTATTCTGGACAGTGCTGCTACTACAGCTAGCGTCGGTGGCCTTGTCTGGTCCCACTTAGTAGTAGTGCTTTTTTATTGTCCAGCGCTACTGCTAAAGAGTTACTAGTAGCGCTGCCCTAGAACAGCGCTACTGTTAATTAGCAGCAACGCTTGCTATTTTCCAGCGCTACTACTGATGTCCTACCTATAAGCATTTCCCTACTAGTGTACTCCTCTCATCTACTACTAGGAAAACCCCAATGTACGATGATGTGACTTTAAAGGAGTAGTCCCTAGGTCGCGGCTGCGGTGGCTGCATCTTACTAATTCATAGAAGGACACACTTGTGCCTGCAATAAAATCCATGACAAGGTATTACCAGGAAGAGCTTTAAGTATGGCAGATGTGAATATCATTATGAACCATAGTGTAGAATTGATGATAAAATATGGTAAGTCATGGTTGAGTACATAGTAATGCTTTGTCTATAGATCACAGACGCGATATCCATTAATCCTTCATTCTAGGCATGATCCTGAATTATATTTCATTGTAGCACAAAATATATTAAGAGAACTTGCAAATTCTACCAATAATAGAACAATAGATACTTGCATCAATGTAAAATATAGCGTGCTACAACATTTAGTGCTGCCCTTCTCGAGATGAAACAAATGTTATAGCATACTAATAGTGTGCTATATTTGGACACTAAATTTTGGATAAAAATGGTAAATACATCATGTGATTTAAGGATTCCATAATTTGCAAGGATGGGGGCTTGGGGTAGAAATAAAAATGAGAATAACACCACTACATGGAGATGGGTGAAGAGAGGTTGCTCTCACGTGGTGGTTGACTTACCAGTGCCGTTGGCGTGTGGTTGTCATCAACGCTTAGTTGCTAGAGTTGGAGGCGTGGCCGCCGTCTCCATTGGAGATGGGATGAAGAGAACCAACTATCACTCACGAACAGCCTCCGCCACCTTCTCTCATGACTCATGAATTTTGGCGCCACCCTCGGTCACGAGATGGTGGTTAATTGGTCACAAGTTGGGTAGTCAAGGCTATGTGGGATGTTATATGTGTAGTGTGTGAGAGAGTGAGAGTGAGTTAGGATAATGCAATAATGCCTGATGGGTTGCTGTGTGATACACGCAAAAATGCTACAACGTTATTTCATTTAGCGTTAAAATAGCACGCTATGGCACGAATAGCGCTGTAGTGAGGATATTAGTTATAACATGATGTGTACCTTCCAGATATGCTATAGCGACACTATAAAGGTGAAAAGGCGTGCTATTTTTTTGTTGCATTTAATTCCATTGCTTGTGGTAACACGTGTTTTCAGATCTCGGGTGTAATTGAAGGATCTATTGCAATGATACAATTAAATTAAATTGTTTGAAATAAGATCTAAGTGTTTGAGGTTTGTGTTAGGAAATATTTACTACGGGAAAATCTGAGTGCGGACAAAATATTGAGCATATTTTGATGTTAGAGTTGTACATTTATCTAGTTCACATTTTCTAAAGGAAAAAATGTTTGCATTGCATATGTGTAATACACTTTCATATGTAGTCTGTGTAAAAATGCCCTAAAAAATATGCATGGAGACTAGAATTAAACGGAGCAGCTATAACCGGTTGCCTCGCTCCTCTCTTTTAAACTTCATTCAGGTCAAAGATAGCTCGTCAATGAAATCATCCTTAACAAAGTCCTTGTCATTAACAATGACCTCAATATAGCAGGATTGGATGCGTTACTTCGGGAAGGCAAATACCTGGTTTAACTTAAAGTTAGTGTTCTTCTCAAAGTGACTGGTGATGACCTATAATTTCCAAGCTTAATCTCCACATATGGGTCGTAGCTCCTAGTCACATCCTTTGCATGGAGGACATTGGCCTTGACAACACGTACATAGAGATACGACATCTGCTCTAGAAGGTCATATGTTCTGCTACTCCTCTTGTCTACTACCAGGACAACCCCAATGTACGATGATGTGTCTGTAAGGGAGTAGTCCCCAGGTCGAGGCTGTGGTGGCTGCATCTTACTAGTTCAGAGAAGGACACACTTGTGCCTGCAATAAAATCCATGACAAGGTATTACCAGGCAGAGCTTTAAGTATGGCAGACATGACACATCATTATGAACCATAGCATAGACTTGATGATAAAATATGGTAAGTCATGGTTGAGTACACAGTAATGCTTTGTTTATAGATCAGAAACGAGATATCCATTAATCCTTCATTCTAGGCATGATCCTAAATTATATTTCATTATAGCACAAAAAAATTAAGAGAACTTGCAAATTCTACCAACAATTGAACAATAGATACTTGCATCAATGTAAAATATCGCGTGCTACAAGATTTAGTGCTGCCCTTCTCGAGATGCAAAAAAATGTTATAGCATGCTAATAGTGTAAATTGCTACAACGTTATTTCACTTAGCGTCAAATTAGCACGCTATGGCTTGAATAGCGCTGTAGTGAGGAAATAGTTAAAACATAATGTGTACCTTCCAGATATGCTATAGCGTTACTATAAAGCTAAAAAAGTGCGCTATTTTTCCGTTACATTTAATTGCTATGCTTGTAGTAAGGCGTGGTTTCAGATATCGGGTGTGACTGAAGGATCTATCGCAGTGATATAGTTAAATTAAATTGTTTGAAACAAGGTCTAAGCGTTTTAGGTTTGTGTTAGGAAATATATTACTACGGGAAAATCCGAGCGTGGACTAAATATTGAGCATATTTTGATGTTAGAGTTGTACATTTATGTAGTTCACATTTTCGAAAGGAAAAAAATGTTTGCATTGCATATGTTTAATACACTTTCATATGTAGTCAGTGTAGAAATGCCCTAAAAAATATGCATGGAAACTAGAATTAAACGGAGCAGCATAGCCGGTTGCCTCACTCCTCTCTTTGGAACTTCATTCAGGTCAAAGATAACTCGCCCAATGAAATCATCCTTAACAAAGTACTTGTCGTTAACAATGACCTTAATATAGCAGGATTGGATGCGTTCCTTCGGGAAGGCAAATACCTGGTTCAACTGGAAGTTAGTGTTCTTCTCAAAGTGACGGGTGGTGACCTGTAATTTCCAAGCATAATGTCGACATATGGGTCACAGCTCCTAGTCACATCATTTGCATGGAGGACTTTGGCCTTGACAATACGTATAGAGAGATACGACATCTGCTACAGAAGGTCATATGTTCTGCTACTCCTCTCATCTACTACTAGGAAAACCCCAATGTACAATGATGAGACTTTAAGGGAGTAGTCCCCAGGTCGCGGCTGCGTTGCCTGATATGTCCATTTTGCATCATGTTTTCTTACTATTATTTATAGTGTTTTCATTCAATATGACACTTTGTGGAGTAATTCTAATGCCTTTTCTCTTATAATATGCAAGCTTTACACAAAGGGGGAGAATGCTGGCAACTAGAATTCTGGACCTGAAAAAGCTATGCTAGAGATACCTATTTTGCACATCTCCAAATGAGCTGGAATTTTACGGAGATTTATTTTGGAATATATAAAAATTATTGGAGAAAAGAAATACCCCTAGCGCGCCCTGGTGGGTAGTGGCCCCCTGGCCATCCTCCGGTGCCCATCTTCTGGTATATAAGGTCTTTTGCCCTAAAAAAATAAGAAGAGGACATTCGGGATGGAGTGCCGCCGTCTCGAGGCGGAACTTGGACAGGAGCACTTTTGCTCTTCGGCGCGGCGATTCCGCCGGGGATACTTCCCTCCGGGAGGGGGAAAATGAAGCCATAGTCATCACCAATAATCCTCTCATCATGGCAGGGCCAATCTTCATCAACATCTTCAACAGCACCATCTCATCTCAAAACCCTAGTTCATCTCTTGTGTTCAATCTTTATATCAAAACCTCAGATTGGTACCTGTGGGTGACTGGTAGTGTTGATTACATCTCATAGTTGATGCTAGATGGTTTATTTGGTGGAAGATTATATGTTCAGATCTATTATGCAATTCAATACCGTTCTGATCTTGACCATGAATATGTTTTGTGAGTAGTTACTTTTGTTCTTGAGGACATGGGAGACGTCTTGTCATAAGTAATCATGTGAATTTGATATTCGTTCGATATTTTGATGGTATGTATGTTGTGATTCCCTTAGTGGTGTTATGTGAACATTGACTACATGACACTTCATCATCTTTGGGCCTAAGAGAATGCATTGTGGAGTAGTTATTAGATGATGGGTTGGTAGAGTGACAGAAGCTTAAACCCTAGTTTATGCGCTATTCCGTAAGGGGCTGATTTGGATCCATATGTTTAATGCTATGGTTAGATGTTATCTTAATTCTTCTTTCGTAGTTGTAGATGCTTGCGAGAGGGGTTAATCATAAGTGGGAGGTTTGTTCAAGTAAGAACCGCACCCAAGCACCAGTCCACCCACATATCATCTTTCCCTAATAATAAATAAAGCACGGATTGATTCCGTCGGGTTCACCGTCGCAGCATTTTTATAGAAAACTCCCTGTGTTTTCTGGTAATTGGACCCATAGTTCCTTTTTAAGTGGATAACCTGAGAAAACATTTTAGTTTTATAAAGAAGAACATGTAGTTTGTTATATTCAACCCGCAGTCCATATGTCTGGTTTTATTAATCACGGTCGGGTCAACGCGGCGGCGCGGCAGCGCGATGCAGAACGACGGCGGTGGCTGGAGCATGCAGGGGCCAGATCAATGTGCGTCAGGGGCTGGGGAGGCGGATCCGGAGGTGGGCGGCGCGGGGGTGTCGCCGGTGATGGCTAGGAAGGCCGGAGCGCGGCTTCTCGGGCAGAAACGAGACAAGGAGGTGAGGGAGAGAAGTGACAAGCGACAAAGGAAGGGAGGTGCGATGACCTAGGCAGGAGCTTGCCGGAGCTGGGCGACGACCGACGGGCGCGGGTGACGGAGGGATACGGCACGGCATCGCGAAATCCTTGGCTGGTGCGAGCGGACGACGGCGCCATGGACGGTGGGGCGCGCGATGACGCGGAGCGCTCCTGTCGCTATGGCGCCCCAGTGGAGTGCCCTGAGGCCGCGGATGCTGCTCCTACACCCGCACCACTAGCCCAAGGTCAGTCTCCTCTCCCTGGTTCTATAGCGCAGCTCCCGTCTCGCACCATGCTACTGAACTTCTGCCCCTCAACCCCTCTGCTCCTCCTAAATTAGCTCAATGGTGTTGACTCTTCCATAGAGGATGGTGTGGTGTCAGGCCAGGCAGCATAACGCTCGACGAGTACACGTTCTGCAGGTGGATTCGTACTCTTCCACTCTAATTTCTTGGTTAGAGGCAATGCCCTCATGGTGTTTGACGAATTGCTATTTGTCCACCACCCCTGCATCAAGCTGCACACCAGGAAGATGGTTGATATTGGGTACAACATATCGCCAAAGTATATGGTTCTCTTTCTCGTTCCTTATTTCTTGTACAAGTTCATTACTTATTTGTTTGCTAATTTTATGTTCACGATAGACTAATTGTGTTTTGGAATTTCACAATCCCTTCTATCTCTCTGTTATGATTTTGGTTTCTTGCCCTATTGTGCTGATATAGCGGGCTGACCTTAGGTAGTAAAATAAATCATGTCCCTTCCACAAAATAGGAATTTTTTACTGTTACATACTCATCAAAGTTACATGATGTGCAGTTTAGAAATTTGATTTCTAGGGGACTTTTACTACATGTCCAGTTATGGTTTCATGATAAAAGGAGCGCACACAAAACATTTGTTGAATTACTACTTGAACAAAATGTATGGAGTTCTTGTTGCGTGCTTCAAGTCGTCAACCATGTAAAATAAATCCTATAAGATGTTCTCACCATACAATCTTTTGAACCAATTTTGTAAAGTTAGTATGATATTATTATTGTTTTTGTAAGCTTCCCTATAGAAATATTGGAGCTATGAACTCTGCAAAAGCCACTAAAATATATATGTAGACTTGCATAGAAATAATTCATTTTTAATTGTTATTTGCTGATTATGGCTCGCAGCCCTCGAGGCTGAGCAGTCGCCATTGGCTCGCGGGTATGGAAGCAGAGTCTGGGATGGTGATGGTGCCAAGGAGGACTCTTGGACGTCCACCGATTGCATTGCTGCTGCCGTACCCATGGAGTGGCGCGGCTCCAACTACTCTGAGATGGTATTCCTCCCTCTTTCTTTCCTAACAGAACTATTCTTGTGTCATTCCCTTTTTTAAATGAAGTACAACCTGCTAGCTACCTGATGGGCACTGTCTCTGAACTTGTCAACCCCTTCAGTTCTGCCGATGCATTGTAAACAGTGGTGGAAAGGAATCAGATTCCAATGAAACTAGCACTACTGTGTTTTTACACAGTTGCCTTTTTTGCTAAATTACCTAGCTTCTTCGTGGTAGAGTAGGTACAAAGATACTCTCTGATGAATTCGATTGGTATTGTGTAAAGTAGAAAGCCTGAAATTACTTCGTTGGTAACTGAGTTAACTAATCCCAGAACTAGAAACAGGTAGGTGATCGAAAGATTTGTGGATTGTGAACCTTTTACTCAGTCTTATCCCTAGGCTGCACAACATTTGCTTTTAGCAAAGGTGTCTCTATTGCTGAGATTCTTACAAATTGCTGGGAGTCGGCGCAAAGTACATGGACACATTCGTGCGATATTTTAAAATTATGAAATAGCCTCCAAGCTACTTGTGAAGGTGTCAATTTCTGCATTGATAAAGATTCAATTATACTTCTGATGGGATTTTTTCTGTTAGCTATCTGTACAAGAGAATGAACTTGAGAAATATTAATTTCTAGATAAATTTCTTTGGAAAGTGAAGCTTCCCCTGAAAATTAAAGTTTTTCATGGCTGGTTTTGAAAAAATAAACATACTAACTAAAGTCAATTTATTCAAACGATGTTTTCAGGGAGATAAAACCTGTCAATTGCGTGGTAGAGATGATATTATTGGTGCAGAGGAATCAGTATTACAACAGAACTTGAAGATGACGAGGATGGATGACGCTTGGTTTTGGTGGAAAGATCAGGTGCATATGAACAACCTATCATCTTCCATTTTTGCTTTTCATCATTCAACGGGACAATTTCCTAATTCTTTTTAGTACTGTCTGGAAAGGTTATTAGTATGGATATAGGTTTGTCAAAATTTATTAGCACATGAGATTCTTTGTTCGGACCCCCTTTGGCTCTACATAATTCTTTGGAGTGGGATTCTAGATAGATGCTTATGAACCTCATAAAAAAGTAGTACGCATTTGATCCTAACTGATTGTTTGTATGTCGGATGATTTCAACTTGCTATGTCCCAACATACTTTTTTTTTTCTAACAAAAATTGTAGGAGAAGTCCTAACAGTCTACACTTCTGCATTGTATCTTGAAATGTAGATCATTTCTCAAGCATTACCAAAGTAGCGAACACAAATCAAACAAACATGATGGAAGTGACTAGATGAAATTCCCGTGTGTCCTCAAGAACGTTTTGCTTATTATAAGAGACCGTTCTGGCCTGTCCTTTGCCAAAAAAATGATTAGGCTACCTTCCTGCACTTTTGTTATCATTACTATTACTTGCTCGTTACAAATTATCTTGCTATCAAACTATCTGTTATCGACAATTTCAGTGCTTGCAGAAAATACCTTGCTAAAAATCACTTGTCATTTCCTTTTGCAACTCGTTGGGTTTGACACTCTTACTTATCGAAAGGACCATGATTGATCTCCTATACTTGTGGGTTATCAAAACTCTTCTGGTGCCGTTGTCGGGGAGTGAAGCGTCTCTGGTAAGGAAAACTTTATATTACGTGCTAAAATTTACTGTCACTTGTCAATATGGAAAACAATTCTTTGAGGGGTTTGTTTGGGGTATCTTCACCTCGACCGGAAGCACAAAGAGTTGCTCCTCAACTCACTGCACCTACTGCAAATATTGGTTATGAGATTTCTTCGGGTATGATAGAGAAACTGCTAGCTAATCCTTATGCAGGAGATTGAACACTACATCCTGATATGCACCTAATCTATGTGGATGAAATTTGTGGATTATTTAAGTTTGCAGGTTTACCCGAAGATGAAGTTAAGAAGAAGGTTTTCCCTTTATCTTTTGGGATGAAAGAATTGACATGGTATATGCTATGTGATGATATTGGAGCTTGGGACTCGAGTCGGTCGAAATTGTAATTTCATCAAAAGTTTTATCCTATGCATCTAGTTCATTGTTATCTGAATTATATATATATTATCTATATATTATAATATATTATAGATATATTATAAGATATATAATATATATTTTGGCCTTGTGAAGGAGAAAGTATCGTTCAAGATTGGCGGAGGCTTAAATACATGATGTATACATGCCCCAATCATAAGCTCTCAAAAGAAATTATCTTACATAATTTTTATACTCGCCTTTCTCATGATAATCAAACCATGCTCGATTCTTCTTCGACTGGCTCTTTTATGAAGAAAACTACTGAATTCAGGTGGGACCTTTTTGAAAGAATTAAACACAACTCTGAAGATTGGGAACTCAACAAAGGTAATGAGTCAGGTATAACACTTAAGTTCGATTGTGTTAAATCTTTTATGGATATCGATGATTTTTAAAAGTTTAGCACGAAATATGGACTTGACTCTGAGATAGTAGCCTCTTTTTGTGAATCATTTGCTGCTCATGTTGATCTCCCTAAGGAGAAATGGTTTAAGTATCATCCTCCTATTAAAGAAAAGATTGAAGATCCTGTTATAGTAAAAGATGAAACTATAATTTACAATGTTCATCCAGTTGTGCTTACTGCTTATATTGAAAAACCACCTTTCCCTGTTAGGATAAAGGAACATGCTAAGGTGTCAACCATGGTTAACAAAAGTAATATTAGAGTACCTAGACCTTGTGAACAAATTAAAGTAGAACCTAGTATTGCTATGGTTAAAGATCTCTTGGTTGATAATATCGATGGGCATGCTATTTATTTCTGTGATGAAGCTGCTAGAATTGCCAAACCCGATACTAAAGATAAAAACAAGCATGTTATTGGCATGCCTGTTGTCTCAGTTAAAATAGGAGATCATTGTTATCATGGCTTATGTGATATGGTGCTAGTGTCAGTGCTATTCCTTTTACTTTATACCAAGAAATTATGAATGAAATTGCACCCGCTGAAATATAAGACATAGATGTTACTATTAAAACTAGCAAATAGAGACACTATCACACCACTTGGGATTGTTAGAGATGTTGAAGTCGGGAAAATGAAATATTCTACTAATTTTCTTGTTCTTGGTTCTCCACAAAATGATTTTTGTCCCATTATATTTGGTAGACCTTTCTTGAACACTGTTAATGCTAAGATAGGTTGCAAGAAAGAAACCGTTAGTGTTTATTTTGGTGATGTGTCTCATGAGTTTAATTTCTCTAAGCTTCGTAGGCAACCTCATGATAAAGAATTGCCTAGTAGAGATGAAATCATTTGTCTTGCTTCCATTACTATACCACCTATTGATCCGTTAGAACAATATTTACTAGACCATGAAAATGATATGCATTTGCATGAGAAAAATAAAATAGATAGAATTTTCTTTGATCAAAAACCTATTCTTAAACACAACTTGCCTGTTGAAACTCTAGGAGGCCCTCCTCCACCTAAAGGTGACCCTGTGTTTGAATTAAAGCAATTGCCTGATACTTTGAAATATGCTTATCTTGATGAAAAGAAGATATATCCTGTTATTATTAGTGCTAACCTCACAGAGCATGAAGAAAAGAGATTATTGAAAATATCGAGGAAGCACTGTGCTGCTATTGGATATACTCTTGATGATCTTAAGGGCATTAGTCCCACTCTCTGTCAGCACAAAATTAATATGGAGCCTGATGCTAAACCCGTTGTTGATCACCAAAGACGATTAAATCACAAGATGAAAGAAGTGGTAAGAACTGAAATATTAAAGGTTATGGAAGTAGGTATAATTTATCCTATAGCTAATAGTAGATGGGCAAGTCATATTCATTGTGTCAACTATACGTCAGGTTAGGGAGGTTGAGATTGAACTCAGAAGACCGCGTCTTCACCTTATTCCCCTTGAGCTAAGGACACTTAATCCTCGCCCAATCACTCAGGTAAGTCTTCAAGGTAGACTTCCAAACCTTCATAGACTCAGTTCACCGGCGATCCACAATGACTATTGGATCCTCAGAACGTGATGCCTAACCAGCTGGAGGATACACTGTCCTCAAGCGTAATAAGCCTTCAGATCACGCGGACAGAAAGACTTCAGTGATGCCTAACACTCTTTGGCTCTGGGTGTTTTGGGCTTTGTCCTCGCAAGGATCTCTCTCTCAAAGGCTTTGGAGGTGGGTTGCTCTCAAACGACAAAAGCCGTGCACTAACTCTGAGCAGCCACCAATTTATGGTGTAGGGGGTGGGCTATTTATAGCCAGGAGGCAACCCGACATGATATGTCCGAAATGACCCTGGGTCACTAAGGAACCGACATGTGTCCAACGGTCGGATTTCAAACACATGCGGCATCTTGACTTGGGCTACAAGCAAAGCTGACTCATCCAACTCTGGATAAGATTTAATCTCATTGTCTTCACTCGAAGACATATGATTTGGGTTGAGCATCACGTCAGTCTTCAGACTTTGTTCACTTGGACCCCACTTAACAGTTCGGTGGTTCGTATGACTCAAGAAAGAAGAAAATGGAACTACAAAAGAAACTATGTCTTCGCACTCCATTGTCTTCAAGTGAATGTCTTCACACGTTATTATCTTCGACGTGAATGTCTTCACGAACCACCATTGTATTCAATGTCTTCATATATTTTTAGGCGTCATCTCTGGTAGGTAAACCGAATCAATGAGGGACTTCTACCTGTGTTATCCTGCAATTCTCACAAACACATTAGTCCCTCAACCACATTTGTCGTCAATACTCCAAAACCAACTAGGGGTGGCACTAGATGCACTTGCAATCTCCCCATTTTTGGTGATTGATGACAAACTTGTTGAAGTTTTCAACGGGGATAAAAACATGTGTAAGTTAAAGAACACGGTCATTGCCTTCATGAAGTTGAGAGGGCTCCCCCTGAAGATGTGCATATAAGTAGTTTGCCTTTGAATGCAAATGCACATGGCAGGTTCTGCTTTGTGGAGATCTCCTTCAATTCATGAAGACAATTACATCATGCATACAAAAATGTAGTGAAGATAATGACATGCACAATGGAAAATGGGCGTCTGTAGAATGACTTCATGCGGAATTTATCATCGCAATAAACGGTAGCAGCAAAAGTGGCAGACGACCATCAAGATTTAAGTGTTACAACTCAAAACCAGAAGTTCAAGAATGGGAGTTGTAAAAACTTAGCAAAAAATAAGGACCCGACCCATATAGACCCACTTGAAGACTATCAACTCATATGCTTCTCCCCCTTTTGTTAGGAATGACCACAAAGGAGTGAAGACATAGAGCGCCTAAGCGTTCCCATGAGGTGTTGTTGAAGATGTTGGGGCAGCGGGGTCGACGGTGGAGTTGGGTGGTGCGGAAGGGCCTGATGCAGAATCCTAATGCAATGAAGCCATAGCTGGTGAAGTGGCGTCGTCCTCCTCATCAATGACTCTTGCAACAATAGTTGGAGCCGAAGATGAGTATTCTGAATCTTCAATTGAAGGTGTAGGACGCCAACTTGCTGACTGTGGAGGCCTGGAGTCAAACTTGAATCGTTCAGTGAAGCCATCTGCTTGAAGATCATCTTCAGAGCATAGCATAGTGAGGCTCTTCCAGGCACGCCGACACGCTTCATGAGCAACAAACGAGTTTTTAGTGGCAAGGTTGCGAATGCGATTGACATCCACAAGGAGACTTTGCATCTGGCGCTTCATCCAGTCATGATGCCTATCCTGCTTCTGATGAAGTGAAACAAGAAGCTCTCGGTCATTCAGCACACGAGCACGCTTCTGAGGTCTTTGGGCTACTGTGCTAGCTGTTGCATCAGTGTTGGCACGGTGCGGTAGCCTGAGCTGACCAGCAAGAGGACCAGCAGCAGCAGGTGGATTAGGCACATGAACGCCTTCAAGAGGTTAAGTGAAGCTCTGGAAGGCAACATTGTCTTCATGAACAAGTTCCTTGGTAGGCTCGGGATATATGGCTTCATGGGACATATCCACTTCAGGCAGAAAGACAACATGGTTGCGCGCTGAAGCTTGATAATTGATGGTGGAGTGAAGCTTAATCAGTCGCATAACCCATGGAGCATAGAACTCGAGACCGAACAGATCAATGCCTGAAGCTGCCAACCGACGGATGAAGAAGTCTTGAGTATTGAACCTGATGCCATTGATGATGTAGAAGACCAAAGTCTTCATAGTGCCTTCAATCTTGGAGTGAGGAGAATGCCCTTTGGTTGGCCATAGAGTATGCCTCAATATGTGATAGATGGTGCGGGGCAGGTACTCGAGGTCATTGACAAAGAATTCCTTGGGGTACTCAACATCAACAGGCAAAGGCTTCATCATGCTTAACATTTGACTCATGTTGGGCTCTGGCTTCTGAAAGATGCTCTGCAATTCTTGTTCATAGCACTGACAACCTGTCTCATAGAGATCACCAGGAGTGGGCAAGGAAGTTAGCTCGATCATGTCTTGAGCTTTGGCTTCATGATGTACATCACCTAACATCCACTCAAGGACCCATGTCTTCGAATCAATGTTGTAACCTGAGATATGAAGAGTGGCATAGAATTGCAGCAAGAGTTCCTCATTCCAGTGCTCCTTGTCGAGGACAAATGGGAGCAAGCCAACTTCACGAAAACAGTCAAGAGCTTCTTCAAGGCAAGGGAGTCCAGCAATGGCATCGCAGCATAGGTGCTTGTGGGGGAAGATCCTGTCCTGGTTGTACAGAATACATGAGTAATAGCTTCATTGTTGGTGGCTCCAGAACCTGTCAGAGGAGATCTTGGGCTTCTTGTAAGGATTCTTGGCCTTGTCAAAGAATGTGTTGTGCTCTCTGAAGCTGAGGACACTGAATGAGCCCTGACTGGTAACAGCACTGGGAAGCCTTGGCAGCTTGGGCCTTGGCTTCTGCGTCTGAGGCCTTTGCTCCACATGGTAATCATACTGGGGACCAGGAGCAACAGGAGGTGTCATGATTGGCCACTTGCCAGTGACGAGCTCACCACAATAGAATGCTCGATCCATAGTGTGAGGTACAGGAGGAGCAGCAGCAACATCCGAGGTGGATGGCTGAATGTCTTCAATGGCATCATGGGCTTTAGTCTGAAGGGTGGCTTTGGGCTGTGTATTGTCTTCAGCCATGACAACATCATCGGCTTCAGTAGCGGTGGTATCAGCAGCCTCATTTGACGTGGCTTCAGTGACTTCAAGAATTGGTGGGTCAGGCACAATCACATCTTGATTCTCTCTTGGTTCAACGGTAGGGGGGATAACAGCTTGATCTTCTTCTCTTTCCTCGGCTGATGCAGCCAGAATATCCTCAGCCTCTTTGGCTTCAGACTCTTGAGCAGTTTCTGTAGGGATGGCTTCAGGGAACACTTGACGTGCTACTGAGCTTGTGGCTTGCACATCCTCTTCAGGAATGCTCGACATGGAGACTGTTGGCCTGGGGCCTCGGCGAAGCCTTCGGAAAGAGGGCGACGCCTGCGGTGAGGGTGTGGTCTTCTCCATGTCTTCAAGGGTGTCTTGTGGAGTCTCAATCACTGGAGTGGTGACATGAGCTGGTGGAGTGCGAGGAATGACTTCATGAAGCGGAGTGTTGGGGTGTTGCTCTTCCCAGTAATCATCATGAGTGATTGGCGTCGTAGGACCGCCAATACTGATCTGTTCACTGCTCGAGGGAGCAGGCGATGATACCGACTTGGGCATGATCTGGGGAAACTAAGGAAGGACTTCATCATCAACTACATTGCCTTCATGACCAATGTCTTCAGATGCGATGGGGTCAGCAGCTGGAATCTCTTCATACGCATGAGCCTCTGTGGTAGCAGGCTCATGCACAACTAGACGGCACACGCGGTTGGAGGAGGCTGGTAGGGCAACAGATATAGGTTCAACAAGGAGTGGCTCTTGCAGTGTAGCTTGATCTTTTCTTGAAGACTTTGAAGATTTTGTCTTCAACTTCTTCTTGGATGGAGCGGCATCAGAGGCTTCTTGATGCTTTTGCTTCTTGGCTTCAGCCTCAGCCTACTTCGTCTTCTTCTGCTCAGAAGCAACTAATGGGACCTTTGGCTTCGAGCCACTCATGCTGGCAGGGAAGACAATGCTTGGTCTTTCCTGCCTTTGAGCTTCAGCTTCAGCTTGGATTGGCTTCTTCTTCTTCTTAGCAGCCAACTTGGGGTCAATGCCTGGATGCCCAAGTGCTTTCCTCTTCAAGGATTCATTATGAGCCTGAACACATTTTTCAGCGTAATGCTTGAGGCGCTCTCTAGAGCCTTTGGCTTCATCATGGCGCTTGACAAATTCAGCCTTGAGATCAATCATCATCTGCTTGAAATTTTGCACTTCAGTGACACTGAGCTTGGCCATGTGCTTCTTGAAGAGGGCCTTTTCATGGTCAATCTTGTTTTTTTTGCTCAATGACCTTTTGAGCGATTGCAAGCTCTTTGGCAATATAGCCCTGAAATGTCACGCTGATGCCAATTGGAAGCTGCAGATCATCGATGGTAAGAGAGGGATCTTCAAACCATTCATCAATGAAGTTGTTGAGAATGTCAGCGTCAAACAGAGGCAGATCATTGAAGATTTCGGCCTCCTTTTTGCTCTTGCTCAGCATCTCAAGGGCATCATCATCAATATCTTCATCGCTAGATAGATCGACAATTTCTTCATCATTGCGAAGAATGCTTGCAGGTGTAAGAGCTTGCCCTGAGATCTTCTTAGTCTTCTTAGACGTGCGAGATAAGTCTTCAGAGTGCACACTGGATTTAGGAGGTGCAGATTTCAATGGCTTCACTCTTGAAGCTTTTGGAGCAGCAGAAGACTTTGAAGCTTTAGCCTTCTTCACAAGCTTCGGGGGCTCTGGAACTTTAGCATGTTCCACATTCTCAGCAGCATCTTCAATACTGGCCCTTTGAGCGGCACAATGTGCCAGAAATGAGTTGAAATCTTCAAAGGGGCCAATAAGATTTGGCTCAGCCTCGCGACTGCCATCTGGCCTTGGAGCAGCTAGACCTAGATTGAAGTCATTCCAGAAGTCCTTCTTGTTCTGAACAGCAAAGTTCTTGGCAAACTGAAGATTGGCTTCAAACAGATCATCCTCACGACACCATCGAAGACTTGATAGGTCGGCATTTTCAGGCATTGGGCCTCTGACCATGCAAGGATAGAAGCCTTTAGCAATGGCTTCAGCCTTGGTCTTGGGTTGAAGCTTCTTGTATATAATGTCAGCCCATGGTGGCCTCACAGCGTTCTTGTCCGCATACTCAGGAGTGACAAAATGATAAAGAAACCATTCCTTTGCCCAATGTCTACGAATCCATTGAACCCTGGATTTGCGTTGTGTGTAGGTTTCATCTGGATCTTACTTGTTTAGTTCATAGAGATCAGGGGGCAGATCCAAAGCAGTGTTATCACAGCGCTGGTGGCCACCTTTCTTTGCACATTTTCCTCCAGCCATTGGCTTCAGACAGATAGGCTTCACAACTGTGTTTGGCTTCAGTCTGCTTGTCAGACAAGAACTGGCTTCAGGTGATTCAATATGATGCTGTAAAAACTCTGCAAATGAATGCAAACTATGAGAACCAAGGGACTCTCCCACGGACATGTACCTGTGACAGCATTAGAGATGCGAGGGATGGGGAAGAGGTCATATGCATTCTCAGAAGATTTTGAAGATAAATTAGTTTGAAGACATTGACCTCATAGCGCGAAGACATTCACTTATAGATGTGAGTTGGTTCCAGATTTGTACGAATCCATGAATAAGTAAAAGTGAGGAATCTAACTAGTAATGAAGCATAAGTGAAAGTACTTGCGAGTCATGAGATGCATAGAAGTAAAGATCCAGATTTGGAAGTGAAGAAACAACTTTCTGAAGACATAGAAAGTTTTAATGGATCAAATGTGCGGTAAAAATAGACTTTTATTTACTGCTCAAGAACAGATGAGACTGCTAGACGAGTTGTGGTTGGAGGCCGAGCAGTCCAATCTTCCGCGCCCTAACTTGGCGGCGGAAGACACCTACGGCGGCGGCGGATGGAAAAAGATCCGCGACCGGCATGATGATGACGGAGAAGTCGTGGCAGCGAAGCGCTTCATCTTCGGCGACGACGGAAGCTAGTGAAGGCGTTAGGGTTTGAGCGAGACGGCGAGGGGAGTAAGAAATAATGACAGCAGGGGGATGTGTATTTATAAGGAAAGGCAATGGCTGAGTGAATTTACTCAGCTGCCCCTGGCGGTTCACATCTGAGGGACACGTGGCATGCATGCAACAGCTTAAATGTCGTGTCATGACCCCACGCGTGCCTGGTTTGTCGGGTGGTCGTTCCGACTTCTCCGAGTTCAGGAAAAAAGGATAGAGATAATAAAAGCCTTTTAAATGTTTGTCTCTATATCTTCGACTGACAAGGACACAGTGAAGACAATCGACACGTGTTAATAGAATGCATATGAAGATATAGAGAGAGTTGGAGGGATAAGCACATAAGGGGTTAGGGTCCGATCACATTCACTTAGTGCGGAAAATGGCAACTTGAAGACATAGCTATAAGTGAATGTTGTGGAGGACAGAACATATATATATATATACATATAACAGTGAAGACCAAATCAACCATTGTGAGGATAAATCATGAAGACAAACAATGTTGAAGACAAACCAACTTTGAAGATAAAGCAACATGACGCCAAAAAAATCTTCAAGAAAGGTTGGTGGTGGCGTTACCCACCGTATAGGAAGTATTAGACCCAGACACAGCGCACAATTATCGTGGCGCTCCGAAGTCAATTTCCATATTAATGTATTCACACTTAGAGTGTATATCTTCATGAATTGAAGACATACGTTACTTTGTGTGTTGTACACCTAAGTCATCAATATGCATAAGCGTTAAGATGTGTGTCCATTCACAGGACATTTGAGGATTCTAAGATGTTTAGCTCACACCGCAGCTTGCAAAACCTTTTCTCATCCAAGGGCTTTGTGAAGATATCTGCCAATTGCTCTTCAATGTTGACGTGAATAATATCAATGTCTTCCTTCAACACATGATCTCTGAGAAAGTGATGACGGATCTGAATGTGCTTTGTCTTCGAGTGCTGAACTGGATTGTGAGCAATCTTGATGGCACTTTCATTGTCATAGTAGAGGGGCACATTCTTCATGTTGATGCCATAGTCCTTGAGGGTTTTCTTCATCCAGAGAAAGCTGAGTGCAGCAAGATCCAACAGCAATGTATTCAGCCTCAACAGTGGATAGTGATACACAGTTCTGCTTCTTTGAAGACCAACAGACAAGAGATCGTCCAAGAAAGTGACATGTGCCTGATGTGGACTTGCGATCAACGTTATCACCAGCATAATCAGCATTTGAGTATCCAACTAGATCAAACTCTGAGCCCTTTGGATACCATAATCCTAGTGATGGGGTGTGAGCCAAATATCGAAGTATTCGCTTCACCGCGAGGTGATGCGATTCCTTTGGTGCCGCTTGGAATCGGGCACACATGCAAACGCTAAGCATTATATCTGGCCTAGATGCACATAAGTACAATAAAGAACCAATCATGGAGCGGTATACCTTTTGATCGAACTCTTTACCATTGTCGTCGGAGCCCAATTGACCTTTGGTTGGCATTGGCGTCGTGTACCCTTTGCAGTCTTGCATTCCAAACTTCTTCAGGCAATCTTTGAGGTATTTTTCTTGTGATATGAAGATGCCATTTCTCTGCTGACGGATTTGGAGACCTAGAAAGAATTTCAGTTCTCCCATCATGGACATCTGATATTGCTCTTGCATCATATGCCCAAACTCATCACTGTATCTTTTGTCAGTGCAGCCGAAGATAATGTCATCCACATAGATTTGGCATACAAATAGTTCTCCATCATATGTCTTCGTGAAGAGACACTACAGGAATCAGGAACTTTCTCGTCTGCCATCGCAGACGGCAAAGGCATGCCTGGCGGACGGCAAAGGTCTTTGCCGTCAGCCAGCAGACGGCAACACATCCGGCTGAACAAACTACGGCAAAGGGCTCTTTGCCGTCTGCTGGCAGACGACAAAGATGCAAAGGCCTTTGCCGTCAACCAGCAGATGGCAAAGGGCATGGACGGCACACGTGGCAGCTTAGGTCCGTTAAGGGGTTAACGGCGTGCTTTGCCGTCTGCTGGCAGACGGCAAAGACCTTTGCATCTTTGCTGTCTGCCAGCAGACGGCAAAGCTGCCAAATAGGCCAGCCTAGTGCACCCCAGGTTGCACAGGTAGCTGCCACGTGGCAGCTTTGTCGTCTTCTGGCTGATGGCAAAGACCTTTGCTGTCTGCCAGCAGACGGCAAAGAGCCTGTACAGCCCCTGTTTTTTCTTAAATTCATTCAATTTCACAGATATATATATATATATATATATATATATATATATACACATTTGAAAATAATTTCAACAAGCATACCAACAATAAGTTTCCAACAACATATCCAACATACAAGTTTCCAACAACATATCCACCATACAATGGTTTCCAACAAGAAGTTTCGAACAACATATCCAACATACAATGGTTTCATCCATACATACATATCCAACAACAAGTTTCCAAAAACAAAAAGGAAGCACAAGGAGAAGAGTAGACTCCATCAATGCAAGCTTCCTCATCTAAAGCAAATCTGCAAATTGGGAAAGAAGAAAGTTAGAAGAAGATGAAGGAGAAGACTAGCTAGAAGAAGAAGAAGAAGAAAAAGAAGAAGAAGAAGAATTTATCTTCTCTTTCTTTTTCTCCTCTCCTCTTCTTTATCTTCTTCTTCTTCTAACTAAGGTAGGTAAAAATGCCATTTTTTGCTAAGCTAGGTAAAAATGCTAAGTGTAGGTCATTTTAGAGCTAAGCTAGGTAAATAGGTCATTTTGGAGCTTAGTAAGGTTATTATGTCATTTTCGAGGAAAATAAGCTAAGTCTATGTCATTTTGGAGGTAACCAAGATTATCATGCCATTTTTTACCTAAGTATGCTAAGTACGTCATAAATGAACTGAAGAAGCTAAGTATAGGTCATTTCTGAGCTAACCTAGGTAGTTATGCCATTTTTGAGCTAACTAAGCATATTTATTCATTTTGGAGGACAAAATGGCAAGTGTAGGTCATTTTAGAGCTATCCTAGTTAAAATCGGTCATTTTGGAGGTAGGTAAGATTATTTTGTCATTTTGGAGGAAAATAAGCTAAGTCTATGTCATTTTGGAGCTAAACCAAGGTTATCATGCCATTTTTTACCTAAGTATGCTAAGTATGTCATAAATGAACTGAAGAAGCTAAGTATAGGTCATTTTTGAGCTAACCTAGGTAGTTATGCCATTTTTGAGCTAACTAAGCATACTTATTCATTTTGGAGGACAAAATGGTAAGTGTAGGTCATTTTAGAGCTATCCTAGGTAGTTATGCCATTTTTTAGCTAAATAAGCATATTAAGTCATTTAGGAGGGGAAAATGCTAAGTATAGGTCATTTTATAGCTATCCTAGGTAAAGTATGTCAGTTTGGAGCTAAGTAAGGTTATTATGTCATTTTCGAGGAAAATAAGCTAAGTATAGGTCATTTTGGAGCTAAACCAAGGTTATTATGCCATTTTTTTTACCTAAGTGAGCTAATTATGTCATAAATGAACTAGCTAAGCTAATTATAGATCATTATTGAGCCATCCTAGGTAGTTATGCCATTTTTTAGCTAACTAAGCATATCAAGTCATTTTGGAGGAAAAAATGCTAAGTATAGGTCATTTTATAGCTATCCTAGGTAAAATATGTCATTTTGGAGCTAAGTAAGGTTATTATGTCATTTTCGAGGAAAATAAGCTAAGTATAGGTCATTTTGGAGCTAAGTAGGTCATTTCTTAAGCTAAGTATGCATTTGTTAAGCAAAACACTTGGAAAAACTTACCATCATCACGGAGGTGAACGAGCGGTCGGGTTTGCGCCAGTGCCAGAAGGAGAAGGACCGGTCGGGGTTGCGCCAGTGCGAGACGGAGAAGGATCGGTCGATGCTTGTCGGGAGGCGCGGGTGAGGTGAGGGAGAGAGGGAGGGGTGGGGCGCGGGGCCGACTGTTTTTTAGTTAGGTTGAATTTCTTTGCTGTCTGCTAGCAGACGGCAAAGAGCATAGCTAGTGGGGTGGGGCCGGGGGGAACGGCCGTTAGGTTGGCCACGCTCTTTGCCATCTGCTAGCAGACAGCAAAGAAAGTGGACGTTAGGTGGTTCTCGTTAGACGGCATAGAAGCTTTGCCATCTGCTAGCAGACGACAAAGAGCTGGCTGACAGCAAACATGATCTTTGTCGTCAGCTCTTTCTTTGCCGCCAGTTTTCTGTAAGCTGATGGCAAAGACCTTATTTGCCGTCAGCTGGCTGACGTCAAAGATCCTGATTCCAATAGTGAGAGTGGGATCGAGATATCCAGGTTTGAAGCCTTTGCTCTTCAGGATGTCTTTGAGTGTGTCATACCAAGCGCGAGGTGCTTGTTTGAGGCCATACAGTGCCTTGTTGAGCTTGTAGACCATATCAGGACGCTTTGGATCTTCAAAACCAGGTGGTTGAGCTACATATACCTCTTCTTCAATTTTGCCATTGAGGAAGGCACTCTTTACATCCATTTGGTACAGGAGGATGTTGTTGTGGTTAGCATAGGCTAGCAGTATACGAATGGCTTCAAGCCTAGCCACGGGAGCAAAGGTTTCATCGAAGTCAATTTCCTCTACTTGTGTGTAACCTTGAGCAACGAGACGATCTTTGTTTCTGATGACTTGACCATGTTCATCTTGTTTGTTGTGATAGATCCATTTGGTGCCAATAATATTGTGCTTGCGAGGATCAGGACGCTTAACAAGCTCCCAGACATTGTTGAGCTCAAATTGTTGAAGCTCTTCTTGCATAGCTTGAATCCATTCTGGTTCCATAAAGGCTTCATCAACTTTCTTGGGTTCGGATATGGAGACGAATGCAAAGTGCCCACAAAAGTTTGCTAGTTGCGTTACTCTTGATCGAGTAAGTGGACCAGGTGCATTGATGCTATCAATTATCTTCTCAATCTGAACATCATTGGCCACACGAGGATGAACAGGGCGAAGACTTTGCTGTGGCTGATCATTGTCTTCGTCTTCAGCATTATCTTCAGGCTCAGCATTGTCTTCCTGTTGAGTAGGAGCAGGAAAGACAATTTCCTCTTCAGTATGTTCCTCATTTGGTATGATTTCTCCAGTACCCATTAGCTTGATAGATTCACTAGGAGAAGCTTCATCTAGCACATTTGGCCTGTGCTCTCTTTGCGAGCCGTTAGTCTCATCGAACCGCACATCTACAATTTCAACAACTTTATAGTGAAAGAGGTTGAAGACTCTGTAGGTGTGCGAATCCTTTCCAGATTCAAGAACCCTGGGTCATTGCAGAGAAACTAACTCGGTCCCGGAGGCTACTGCCACATTGGTGAAAATTCAAAAGGCTCGATGACAATTTCCGGTTTAAAAAGTGCCTGGCAATCAAAAAAAAGTTCCGGCTCAATAGAAGAGTTCCGGGTTATAAGAAAAGATTCTGGTTCAATATCCGGCTCAAGGGAATCTCTCATCCCACTCAACCCCTCTCAAGCTACCACATAGATGCGTTTGCCTCACGACTAAGTCCTCACACTAGGACATCTTCCGTGACAAAACCACGACAGTTGGCGCCCATCGTGAGGCCTGCGACGGTGGTGTTGAGTTCTTGGAGGGATCTTTCCTAGGGTGTCTAGAAACCCGTGATTTGTTAGATGTAGAAGAGCCGGCAAATTCATTGTTTGTGATCGGAATTGTGATTAGCATTGGAGCTGGTAGTACAAGGATCAAGAGAAATTAGGGTGGCATTGAGTACAGCACCGCCGCCGCGCAGGTCGAAAACGTGCACGAGATCAATCGGCGCAAGGATCAAATCACGGAGGCCGACAAGAATAAAAGAAAAAAATTTCCCAGCGTAATGTGCGCCTGGCAAGCGGTCAAATCGCCGAGTCAAGGTTGCCAAAAAAATTCCGCTGCAGGATCAATCTGTACGGCAGCCGTATCCGACTGCTACGATTTTTTGTCGAAAGAGACCACCTGCCCAACAGAATTGCCAGAAAAGACCCCCTCCGGATGAAATTGTCAAAAAAGACCCCCTCGACCATGACGGCAGGCGCGGCAGGCGACACGTGGCACCTGCCGCCACACCGGATGGCGGCAACACAGTTCACGTACTGTTCACATGGGGGGGACGATTTTCGCACGGCAGAAGGGAAACAGGCGCGAGTGAATAGTGCTGCCGCCTACGGGTGTGGCGACAGCGCTGTTCATCACTGGTGAACAGTATTTTCGAAAAAGTAAAAAAAAATAGCAGAAAAATTCAAAAAAATCTGAAATTTTTTTGGCATAAAAGACGATTGAGTGTTCTAAGTGGGTGCAAAATTTTAGATTTTTTTGAAATTTTCTGTTTTTTTTTTTACTTTTTCGAAATAACTGTTCACCAGTGATGAACAGTGATGCCGCCACACCCGTAGGCGGCAGCACTGTTCACTCGCGCCCGTTTCCGTTCTGCCGTGCGAAAATCGCCCCCCCCCCCCCCCCCCCGTGTGAACAGTACGTGAACAGTGGTGCCGCCACCGGGTGTGGCAGCAGGTGCCACGTGTCGCCTGCCGCTCCTGCCGCCACGTCCGAGGGGGTCTTTTTTTATAATTTCATCCGGAGGGGGTCTTTTCTGGCAATTCTGTTGGGCAGGTGGTCTTTTTGGACAAAAAATCGACTGCTACTCCATCTCCCCTGGTCAAAGTGCAACGCAGATGATCAAGTCCCGAGGCTGCGAGAGGCTCAATCTGCCAAGGTACTACGTTTGTGTTGTTGCTCTCCACGTCATCACAAAAAGAAATCAGCAACCGACAGCGAAAGAAGGGAGCCACGGCTGGCAGCGTCTCCTGCATGCAAGGACGGAAGCACATACGCTGTTTTAAAAGAAAAAGAAAAAAGATGGGGGTTATCCAGGGACCACGACCCGGAAACGAAGAGGGCAGTGACCCGGACTCCTCCACGGTCTGTGCCTCGCCTCCGCCCAGAATCCGAGCTGTTTGCTGCTTCTGCCCGGAGCCGCCGGCGCGCCTTCGCCGCATCGTCCATCGATGAGCCGACGGCTTCGTGGCCCCGTCTAAAGCCACCGCTGCGGTCTGCGATCGAGCCGCCTTCACCATCAGCCGCCAACTGAGCGGCCTTAAATCACCTCGCTTGCGCGGCCTTGAGTCGCCGCCTCCGTAGCCACGTCGAAGCACGCTGCAAAAGAGCTGGCCCCTGCAATAACTCTGCCTCCGCGTCAAGTTGCCACTGCCAAAATTCTACATCAGCGAGTCATGTATCACCACAGCCCTGAGCCGCCGTCACTTGCAAGCCGCCCGTCTCCGGGACACCACGGATTGACCATGCCTCGCTACAACCATGGGTCCTGCCTTCATCTTCAGCTGCAAGGCGTCGCCTGCAAGCCATCCACCACGAGCCGCCGTCGCCGCGCCTCGTTTTCGGCCTTGAGCCGCCCGCATTCACTGCGAGCCGCCGTTGCCGCATCTCGCTTTGGCCCTGAACCGCCGCCTCTGTCATCACGGCTCTGCTTCAAGTCACCATCGTCGCGGCACTGTGTATACATGCCCCGGTTCAACATAGCAGAACCAATGCCAAGCAATGGATGCATCATTTGACCAAACCAAAATTTTCTACAACATGGACGACGTATTGTATGTGTTCTTTCAGTGACTTCTACAGCCAATCAATCAATCCAGTCCTTGAACCATTCTACTGCTAGTCCATCCATCAAGGAAGAAGAAATATACTAGCACCACTGGTCCTAATTCGTGACCATGACAGATGATTAATCAGTCCATCTAGCCAGCCGGCTTACACTGACCACGGCTGTGACTTCTGGAGAAGGGAGAAGGCTGCTCCTACGATGGACAAGTGCTTGGGCTATCATCAACCAAACATAGCATCCAAATCAAGCGCAGTATAATTTTGGCAGTAACAGATATTTCCCTCTGGCAGTTACTATGGGAGCAAGAACAACAAATCAAGTTATAACAGTACTAGACAAAAGAAATAGCCCAAGGAGGGTCGCATCAGTACCCATGGCTCTAGAAACCTACTCAAACATGTTTAATAGCACAATTAGTACTAGTTGTTTGTACACTTGGTGCAGTTTCCAGGAAGGACCATCATCCATCACGTGAAGGACGAGACTGGTCAAGTGATGGATCAATTAGTATTATATGCTAGTGATGCTCATTACTACTTGTCTGTCCAAAACAAGACGGACAGAGGAACAAGTGCGTCTGCTACTCTAGCTCAGAGTCCGCATTCGTCTGATAAAAACCAGGTGCTATCCGTTTCATCTATTTTATTAGCACGTATTAACTTCTTTGGAAACAATTACTTTGTTTTAATAATGCAGGACAAATGTTCACTATAAAAGTGACGCCAATACCACGAGTATGGAGCGCGAGCAGGTGACATCTGCATTGGTGTCTGCGCATATTACGCTGCTCGACGGATGCGTGTGCAAGTCGCCACCACTGCAGTTTAGTTAACTTCAACAAGCCAGCTAGGATGAACCATTGGCCGGATTACTGACACAAATCATATGGGGTCATTTATAACCCACCGAGCTTCAACGTATTCCAGCGTTCCGCTGTTCAACAATATGCCGGTTTATATCACAGTCAAGTATGAAGAATCTCAAGACAACTCCTCGAGTCATCATAAGATTCGGGGGCTACGATGACATGACTTAGCAAATTTTGCCAGATTCAAGAACCCCGGGTCATTGGAGAGAAAGTAATTTGGTCCCGGAGGCTACTACCACATTGGTGAAAATTCAAAAGGCTGTCAGACAATTTCCGGCTTAAAAAGTGCCTGGCAATCAAAAAAAAAAGTTTCGGCTCAATAGAAGAGTTCTGGGTTATAAGAAAAGAGTCCGGTTCAATATCCGGCTCAAGGGAAATCTCTCGTCCCACTCAACCCCTCTCAAGCTAAAACATAGATGCATTGGCCTCACGACTAAGTCCTCACACTAGGACATCTGCCGTGACAAAACCACGACAGTAACCAAGCATAAAACCTTCATGTGCTTTTGGTACAAATTTGGAAGTGTGATGTGGATCCTTGATCCAGCACCTAGCACCGAAGACTTTGAAATAACTTATGTTTGGCTTCTTACCAGTGAGTAGTTCATAAGATGTCTTCTTGAAAAATTTATGAAGATAAACTCTGTTGATGATATGGCATGCAGTATCAATTGCTCCAGGCTAGAACTTTCTTGGAGTCTTGTGCTCATCAACCATCGTACGAGCCATCTCAATAAGGGTCCTGTTCTTGCACTCCACGATGCCATTCTGCTGAGGTGTGTATGGAGCAGAGAGCATGAGTGATGCCCAGTGTATCAAGATAAGTGTCGAGGCCAGTGTTCTTGAATTCCATGCCATTGTCACTCCTGATGTGCTTGATCTTGATGCCATAGTTGGTCATGGCTCAATTGGCGAAACTTCTGAAGACATCCTGCACTTCAGTCTTATAGAGAATTATGTGCACCCAGGTGTATCTCGAATAATCATCAACAATAACGAAGCCATAAAGATGTGCAGTGGTAGGAAGGGTAGAGTAGTGAGTAGGGCCAAATAAGTCCATGTGTAGTAGCTCGAAGGGACATGAAGTCGTCATGATTGTCTTCGAGGGATGTTTCGCCCTAGTCATCTTCCGGGCCTCACAAGCACCACATAGATGATCCTTCTTGAACTTGATGCCCTCAATGCCAATGATATGCTTCTTCTTCACGAGAGTGTGCAAGTTCCTCATGCCCGCATCTCCTAGCCTTCGATGCCAAAGCCAGCATTCTGAAGCTTTTGCTAGAAGACATACGGCAAGTTGTGGCCCTGCGGAGAAGTCTACCATATACAGATCACCTCTTTGATAACCTTCGAAGACTAGAGATTTGTCAGAAGCCATAAGCACAAGGCAACGATATTTTCCAAATACCACAATCATGTCAAGGTCACAAAGCATTGAGACAGACATTAAGTTGTATCCAAGGGATTCAACAAGCATCACTTTATCCATGTGTTGATCCTTTGAGATAGCAACTCTACCTAGGCCCAATACCTTGCTTTTACCAGTGTCAGCGAATGTGATGTGGCTTTTAGTAGATGGACAAAGAGTTAAATCCATGAGAAGACTTCGATCACCAGTCATGTGGTTAGTGCATCCACTGTCCATAATCCATTCAGTAGCTTTCGGAGTCGTACCCTACAGTACAGTTAGCGGGATAGGTTTCACCAAGAGTATTGTGAAGCACAAACATTTGACGAACAAGCATATTATCAAAGTTAAGATTCTTGGATGGTAAGATACGATGCTCATCAAGAAATCCTGGGACGAAATAAATGGTAAGACCATTTTGGCACTTTATCTTGCATCCCACAAGATGTTTTAGGTCCCCAGCATTGTCTTCAGAAATCAATGATTTCCGGCTGGAGCCCTTTCCCTGCAAGAGAAGTTAATTCTTCTTAACCACCCACATCTTAAGGGGTGGCTTAGAAACAATGAGTCTAAGTGCAGCATCTGAGAACTTTGGCTTTGGAGACCTAGCAAATAGTTTTGCAGGAGGTGAATAGTACTCAAAAGAATATAGCGGTTTGATGAAACACGCTCATATTCATGAGTCTGATTATAGTTTCCCTGCAAAACATTGGCGTTAGGGTGAGCATATGAGGTCCTCTGTGTGTATGAAGCCTTTGGACCATATGAAGCCTTTGATCGAGGATTTGTCTTCTTCCCTGGTGGTGTCATGACGACATTCACGGGAAGCTTCTCAAGACAACTTTTGGGAACCCAGATCTTCTTCATAGGTGGTCCGTTCCTGCAGTCAGTACCAATAAACCTGGCAAACAGTTCACCATTCTGATTCTTAAACAACTTATAATTGAAGTCAAAGGACTCATCAATGATAATGGGGTTAGCACACGTGAAGCCAGATAAAGTGGATGGATCTATTGAAGGACCCTTTGCAGGAACCCATGTGGTTTTGGGGTACTGCTCAGGCTTCCAGTAAGAACCATCAGCATTCATTTTCCTCTCGAAACGAACACCCTCTTTCCTAGGGTTTCGGTTCAGAATCTGTTTCTTGAGGACATCACATAGTGTCTTATGCCCTTTGAGGCTTTTATACATACATGTCTCAAGCAATGTCTTTAACCTGGCATTCTCATCAACAATAGTAGTGGCATCCTTAGAAGAGTGGTTAGTTACCACATCAGCAGTTGAAGATATTGCAACATCATAGGCAGTAGAGCATTCAGCAATAGAGACAGCATTATCACACTCAAGGCATTTTAAGTAAGGTGGCACAAAGTCTTCCTGCGCGGAACTGATCTGTTGAGGGAGTAGTGAATCGTTTTCTTTTTGAAGATCTTCATGGGACGCTCTCAGTTTCTCTAGATCTTGCTTCCTTTGAAGATAATCATAGGAAAGCTTCTCATGAGTAGCTGAGAGAGTTTTATGACGACTTTCAAGTTCCTCGTACTTAAGGTGAAGATTTTTTATGTCTTTGATTAAGGACTGATTTCGATTCATTTCCTCGTCCAACAGGTCATCGCTTTTGTCTAGCAATTTTTGAATCTTTTCCATGGTTGTTTGTTGTTCAGATGCAATTTTAACAAGGGTCTTATAACTGGGTTGGGATTCACATTCAAAGTCATCTTCACTTGAGGTCTGAAAGTATGCATCGCGAGAGTTTACCTTAGCACCACGTGCCATGAAGCAGTAGTTGGGTGCATAGTCGTCGTCATCGTTCTCTTCAGCGTCGGCGACATGACCATTGTCTTGGGTGTTGAAGATGGACTTGGCGATGAAAGCCGAAGCTAGAGCCAGGCTTGCCACGCCTGAATCAGACTCCTCCTCAGAATTACAGGATAACACAGGTAGAAGTCCCTCATTGATTCGGTTTACCTACCAGAGATGACCCCTAAAAATGTATGAAGACATTGAAGACAATGGTGGTTCGTGAAGACATTCATGTCGAAGATAATAACATGTGAAGTCATTCACTTGAAGACAATGGAGTGCGAAGACATAGTTTCTTTCGTAGTTTCATTTTCTTCTTTCTTGAGTCATAGGAACCACCGAACTGTTAAGTGGGGTCCAAGTGAACAAAGTCAGAAGACTGACTTGATGCTCTACCCAAATCCTATGTCTTCGAGTGAAGACAATGAGAGTAAATCTTATCTAGAGTTGGATGAGTCAGCTTTGCTTGTAGCCCAAGTCAAGCTGCCATGTGTGTTTGAAATCTGACCGTTGGACACAGGGTCATTTCGGACATATCATGTCGGGTTGCCTCCTGGCTATAAATAGTCCACCCCCTACACCATAAATTGGTGGCTGCTCAGAGTTAGTGCACGGCTTTTGTCATTTAAGAGCAACCCACCTCCGAAGCCTTTGAGAGAGAGATCCTTGCGAGGACAAAGTCCAAAACACCCAGAGCCAAAGATTGTTAGGCATCACTGAAGTCTTTCTGTCCGCGTGATCTGAAGACTTATTACACTTGAGGACTATGTATCCTCCAGCCGGTTAGGTGTCACGTTTTGAGGATCCAAGAGTTATTGTGGATCGCCGGTGAACGGAGTCTGTGAAGGTTTGGAAGTCTACCTTGAAGACTTACCAGAGTGATTGGGCGAGGACTAAGTGTCCTTAGCTCAAGGGGAATAAGGTGAAGACGTGGTCTTCTGAGTTTAATCTGAGCCTACCTAACCAGACGTAAAGTTGTCACAGCAACTGGAACTGGTCTACCAAATCCTTGTCTTCACCGAGCAACTGGTTCTATCCCCTACTTCCTTTACATTTCAGTTTGTCTTCATGAAGTCATTGCATGTTTGCCTGATCTACTTGACTTCACTGTGCGAAGACTTTCACCTATTTGGCTTCATACTGTCTTCCATTCCGATCTGCTCTACCTAGCTGCTACTAGTCTTCATGCTTTCTTTGTACTGTTTACGTGACTATGGCCTGTCTAGTGCAGCTTATCTTCCGCTGCGTATCGTATAGGTGTTGTTTGGTTGTCTGTCTTCGAAGATCTTGCAGCTTTAGAAGACTATAAAAAAATCGCCTATTCACCCCCCTCTAGTCGATAACTAGCACTTTCAATTGGTATCAGAGCAAGGTGCTCCCTTGTTCTGTGTGATTCGGTTTAACCACCTGGAGTTTTAGCTATGTCGACTGCCGGGATAATCAAAGTCTCCACTGCGTGCCCCGTCTTCGATGGCACTGATTACCCCTACTGGAAGAATAAGATGCGCATGCATCTTGAAGCCATTGACATCGATCTCTGGTATGTCGTCAAGACTGGTGTCCCCAAAGTCGGTGAAGGAATCACCGCTGCTGATGTCAAGAGATTCGTGCAACTGGACACAACCGCCAAGAACATCATCTGTGGTCATCTGACCAAAGGGCAGTATGGCTGTGTGAGTGCACTGGAAACTGCGAAGCTGGTCTGGGATTGGCTGTCCAAGGTCAACGAAGGCGTCTCAACCCAGAGAGAGTCAAGAATAGATGTGCTTCGCAATCTCTTCAACCGATTCAAGAGGAATGACAACGAGAATGTCCAACTCACTTTTGACCGCCTTACTGATATCACAAATGAGCTTCGCGCACTTGGCGCCACAGAAATCACTAAGCATGAAATAGTGAAGAAGCTATTGAGATCACTTGACAGCTCATTTGACACTTTGACCTTGATGATCCAAGAATGTCCTAACTTCAGAGATCTTGATCCATCTGACATACTTGAGAGGCTCAACACACATGAATTCCAGCTATCTGAGAAGAGAGATATCTATGGTCCCAACTACAGCCGATCTCGTGCTTTGAAGGCAAAGGCTGTATCGACCAAGCCTGGCTCTAGCTTCGGCTTTCATCGCCAAGTCCATCTTCAACACTGTAAGACAACAACCATGACGCCGACGCTGAAGAGAATGATGACGACGACTCTGCTCCCACCTACTGCTTCTTGGCACGTGGTGCCAAGGTAAACTCTCGTGATGCATACTTTCAGACCTCAAGTGAAGATGACTTTGAATGTGAATCCCAACCCAGTTATAAGACTCTTGCTAAAATTGCAACTGAACAACAAACAGCCATGGAAAAGATTCAAAAAATGCTAGACAAAACGATGACCTATTGGACGAGGAAATGAATCGAACTCAGTCCTTAATCGAAGACATCAACAATCTTCGCGTTAAGTACGAGGAACTTGAAAGTCGTCATGAAACCCTCTCAGCTACTCATGAGAAGCTTTCCTATGATTATCTTCAAAGGAAGCAAGATCTAGAGAAACTAAGAGCGTCCCATGAAGATCTTAAAAAAGAAAACGATTCACTACTCCCTCAACAGATCAGTTCCGCTCAGGAAGACTTTGTGCCACCTTACTTAAAATGCCTTGAGCGTGACAATGCTACTTTGGTTGCTGAATGTTCTACTGTTTCTGAAGTTGCATTATCTTCAACTGTTGATGTGGTAACTAACCCCTCTTCTGAGGATACCACTACTATTGCTAATGAGAATGCCAGGTTGAAGACATTGCTTGAAACAGGCATGTGCAAAAGCCTCAAAGGGCATCAGACACTATGTGATGTCCTCAAGAAACCGATTCTGAACCGAAACCCTAGGAAAGAGGGTGTTGGTTTCGAGAGGAAAATGAATGCTGATGGTTCTTACTGGAAGACTGAGCAGTACCCCAAAACCACATGCGTTGCTGCAAAGGGTCCTTCAGTGGATCCATCCACCTTATCTGGCTTCACTTGTGCTAACCCTATTATCATTGATGAGTCACTTGACTCAAACTATAAACTATTCAAGAATCAGAACGGTGAAGTGTTTGCCAGGTTCATTGGAACGTACTACAGGTATGGGTCACCTATGAAGAAGATCTGGGTTCCTAAAAGTCGTCTTGAGAAGCTTCCCGTGAATGTTATCATGACACCACCAGGGAAGAAGACAAACCCCAGATCAAAGGCTTCATATGGCCCAAAGGCTTCATACAGACAGAGGATCTCACAAGGTCACCCTAACGCCAATGTTTTGCAGGGAAACTATCATCAGACTCATGAATATGAGCGTGTTTCATCAAACCGCTATGTTCACAAATCAAAGAATTTTTCTGCATATTCTTTTGAGTACTATTCACCTCCTGCAAAACTATTTGCTAGGGCTCCAAAGCCAAAGTTCTCAGATGCTGCACTCAGACTCATTGCTTTTAAGCCACACCTTAAGATGTGGGTGGTTAAGAAGAATTAACTTCTCTTGCAGGGTCAGGTCTCCAGCTGAAAATCATTGACTTCTGAAGACAATGCTGGGGACCTAAAGCATCTTGTGGGACGCAAAATAAAATGTCAAAATGGTCTTACCATTTACTTCATCCCTGGATTTCTAGATGAACATCCCATCTTACCATCCAAGAATCTTAATTTTGATAGTATGCTTGTTCACCAAATGTTTGTGCTTCACAATACTCTTGGTGAAGCCTATCCTACTAACTGCACTGTAGGGTACAATTCCGAAAGCTACTGAATGGATTATGGACAGTGGATGCACTAACCACATGACTGGTGATCAAAGTCTTCTCATGGATTCAACTCTATGACCATCTACTAAAAGCCATATCACATTCGCTGACACTGGTAAAAGCAAGGCATTGGGCCTAGGTAGAGTTGCTATCTCAAAGGATCAACACATGGATAAAGTGATGCTTGTTGAATCCCTTGGATACAACTTAATGTCTGTCTCAATGCTTTGTGATCTTGACATGATTGTGATATTTGGAAAATATCGTTGCCTTGTGCTTATGGCTCTGACAAATCTCTAGTCTTCGAAGGTTATCGAAGAGGTGATCTGTATATGGTAGATTTCTCCGCAGGACCACAGCTTGCCGTATGTCTTCTAGCAAAAGCTTCAGAGTGTTGGCTTTGGCATTGAAGGCTGGGACATGCGGGCATGAGGAACTTGCACACTCTCGTGAAGAAGAAGCACATTATTGGCATCGAGGGCGTGAAGTTCAAGAAGGATCATTTGTGTGGTGCTTGTGAAGCCAGGAAGATGACTAGGGCAAAACATCCCTCGAAGACAATCATGATGACTTCACGTCCCTTCAAGTTGTTACACATGGACTTATTTGGCCCTACTCACCACTCTACCCTTGCTACCACTTCACATCTTTATGGCTTCGTCATTGTTGATGATTATTCTAGATACACTTGTGTGCACATAATTCTCTATAAGACTGATGTGCAGGATGTCTTCAGATGATTTGCCAATCGCGCCATGATACGCCTCCAACGTATCTATAATTTTTTATTGTTCCATGCTGTTATATTATCATTCTTGTATGTTTTACAACCATTTTATAGCAACTTTATATCATTTTTTGGGACTAACCTATTGATATAGTGCTCAGTGCCAGTTGCTATTTTTTGCTTGTTTTTTACTTCACAGAAAATCAATACCAAACGGAGTCCAAACGCAACAAAACTTTTTGGAGAACTTTTCTGGGCCAGAAGACACAGGATGGGCCAAAGAAGTACCAGAGGGGTGCCCCGAGGGGGGCACAACCCACCTGGGCATGCCTGGGGGGCCAGCCGCGCCCTGGTGGGTTGTGACCACCTCGGTGGCCTCCCGCGCCGCCTCTTTGCTCTATAAATACCCCAATATTCCAGAAACCTTAGGGGAGCCGACGAAAAATAATTCCAGCCACCGCAAGTTCCAAAAACCACAGATCCAATCAAGACACCATCACGGAGGGGTTCATCATCCTCATTGGTGCCTCTCCGATGATGCATGAGTAGTTCACTGTAGACCTACGGGTCCGTAGTTAGTAGCTAGATGGCTTCCTCTCTCTCTTTTGATTCTCAATACAATGGTCTCTTGGAGATCTATTTGATGTAACTCTTTTTGCGTTGTGTTTGTTGGGAACCGATGAACTTTAAGTTTATGATCAGATCTATGTTTTTATCCATGAAAGTTATTTGAGTCTTTTGATCTCTTATATGCATGATTACATATAGCCTCGTATTTATTCTTCGAATCTTTGGTTTAGTTAGGCTGACTAGATCGATTTTTCTTGCCATGGGAAGAGGTGCTTTGTGATGGGTTCGATCTTATGGTGCTCAATCCCAGTGACAGAAGGGGAAATGACATGTATGTATCGTTGCTATTAAGGATAACAAGATGGGGTCTATTCCTACATGAATAGATCTTGTCTACCTCATGTCATCGTTCTTATTGCATTACTCCGTTTCTCCATGAACTTAATACACTAGATGTATGCTGGATAGCGGTCGATGTGGGGAGTAATAGTAGTAGATGCAGGCAGGAGTCGGTCTACTAATCTTGGACGTGATGCCTATATAATGATCATTGCCTGGATATCGTCATGATTATTTGAAGTTCTATCAATTGCCCGACGGTAATTTGTTTACACACCGTATGCTATTTTTCTCGAGAGAAGCCACTAGTGAAATCTACGGCCCCCGGGTCTCTTCTTTATCATATTTGCCTTCGAGATCTATTTTTATTTGCTTTTATTTTCAGATCTATTAATCCAAAAACCCAAAAATATCTTGCTGCAATTTATTGTTATTTATTTTATCTCGCCTTCCCGCGAGATCTATTTATCTGATCTACTACAAATTTATCTATCTTTTTACCCGGGAGGGATTGGCAACCCCTCTTTTACGTTGAGTTGCAAGTATTTGTTCTTTGTGTGCAGGTGCCGTTCACGTAGTGTTGCGTGGTTCTCCTACTGGTTCGATAACCTTGGTCTCATCACTGAGGGAAATACCTACCGTAGCTGTGCTGCATCATCCCTTCCTCTTTGGGGAAATACCAACGTAGTTCAAGCCACATACTATGCATCAAGATCAAGCACATCAGGAGTGACAATGGCACGGAATTCAAGAACACAGGCCTCGACACTTATCTTGATACATTGGGCATCACTCATGAGCTCTCTGCTCCATACACACCTCAGCAGAATGGCGCCATGGAGCGCAAGAACATGACCCTTATTGAGATGGCTTGGACGATGCTTGATGAGTACAAGACTCCAAGAAAGTTCTGGCCTGAAGCTATTGACACTGCATGCCATATCATCAACAAAGTTTATCTTCACAAATTCTTCAAGAAGACATCTTATGAACTAATCACTGGAAAGAAGCCAAACGTTAGCTATTTAAAAATCTTCGGTGCTAGGTGCTGGATCAAGGATCCACATCACACTTCCAAATTTGCAGGGAAATCACATGAAGGTTTTATGCTTGGTTACGGCAAGGATTCGCACACCTACAGAGTCTTCAACCTCTTTCACTATAAAGTGGTTGAAACTGTAGATGTGTGGTTCGATGAGACTAACGGCTCGCAAAGAGAGCACCTGCCAAATGTGCTAGATGAAGCTTCTCCTAGTGAAACTATCAAGTTGATGGGTACTGGGGAAATCATACCCACCGAGGAACAGGCTGAAGAGGAAATTGTCATTCCAGCTCCAACTCAACATGAAGACAATGCTGATCCTGAAGACAATTCTGAAGATGAAGATAACGTTCAGCAAGAGCAAAGTTTTCGCCCTGTTCATCCCCGGGTTGCTAATGAAGTTCAAATTGAGAAGATTCTCAGTAGCATCAATGAACCTGGTCCGCTTACTCGATCAAGAGCTTCTCAACTAGCAAACTTCTATGCACACTTTGCATTCGTCTCCATATCCGAACCCAAGAAAGTTGATGAAGCCTTCATGGAACCTGAATGGATTCAAGCTATGCAAGAAGAGCTTCAACAATTTGAGCTCAACAATGTCTGGGAGCTGGTCAAATGTCCTGATCCTTGCAAGCACAATATTATTGGCACCAAATGGATCTATCGCAACAAACAAGATGAACACGGTCAAGTTGTCAGAAACAAAGCTCGTCTTGTTGCTCAAGGGTACATGCAAGTAGAAGGAATTGACTTCGATGAAACCTTTGCTCCTCTGGCTAGGCTTGAAGCTATTCGCATACTACTTGCCTATGCTAACCACAACAACATCCTTCTGTACCAAATAGATGTGAAGAGTGCCTTTCTCAACGCCAAAATTGAAGAAGAAGTATATGTGGCTCAACCACCTGGTTTTGAAGATCCAAAGCATCCTGATATGGTGTACAAGCTCAACAAGGCACTGTATGGCCTCAAACAAGGACCTTGAGCTTGGTACAACACACTCAAAGACTTCCTGAAGAGCAAAGGCTGCAAACCTGGTTCCTTAGATCCCACTCTCTTCACGAAAACATATGATGGAGAACTGTTTGTATGCCAAATCTATGTGGATGACATTACCTTCGGCTGCACTGACAAAAGATACAGCGATGAGTTTGGGCATATGATGCAGGAGCAATATCAGATGTCCATGATGGGGGAGCTGAAATTCTTCCTTGGTCTTCAAATCCGTCAACAGAGAAATGGCATCTTGTGACTCCCCCGACTCAATCGTGCACTAATCATACACGCAAACATGCACGATCAAGCACAGGGACTCACGGGAAGATATCACAACACAACTCTAACACAAATAAACGGAGATCCACAATATTACAGACCAGGGATCACGAAGATCCGAATACATAAGTCAGTCATACAAATAATATCTGGGTACAGACATAGTTAGACAAGGTTTGCCTTAAGAAGGCTAGCACAAACAACGACTCTAGATCGAAAGGCGAAGGCCTCCTGCCTGGGGCCTCCGATCCTACTCCTGGTCGGCTAGCTCAATCCAGTAGTACATGCCGTCTGGGTCCTCCTGGTAGTAAGCTCCTGCGGTGGCATCTGGCTCGTGAGCCCCATCGTCTGATGTATCATCAAAGGGGTATGGGGGAAAAGAGGTAGCAAAGCAACCATGAGTACTCATCCAAAGTACTCAGCAAGCAAGGATCTATACTACATATGCAACATTATCAAAGAAAGGCTATATATGTGGACTGGGCTGCAGAAAAGCCAGAATAGAGAGAAGACCTAGTCCTATCGAAGACTAGAATCTTCACGAAGCCACCATCTTGCAGCAATTAGAAGAGTATAGAAAAGCATTTTATTAAGCAAACATGTTGAGGCAAAGCCTAGAGATCCTTTCTCGACTCCCTGCGAGAAAGCGATCCAAGAGCTTCAATTAATTAAACAAGTATCCAGTTCAAGTAATAGATCGGGATACCAAACTGAGCGTCCTTTACTGTAGGACCGGCTATCGATAGATGTTTTCTTCCCTGCAGGGGTGCACTACTGTTACCCAACACGCTCGATCACCTCTGGCCGGACACACTTGCTGGGTAATGCTCGGCCTCGGGAGATCGACACGAAGCAGCGCCCTACCTAGGCTCAGCAGAGAGGTCAGCACGCCAGACGAACCTATGCACCCAGAGGTCTTGGGCCATCGCCCTGGGCACCCTGCGCGTTGCGTGGCTGGCCGGGGTGCAGGCGCGACACTGAACTTGTCAGTGAAGTATCCAGCCCATTCCCGGCAATCAGCCCGCACGGTGAACCGTGATGTCTGAAGAGCTTTCGGGAGAAACATACGACGTAGAGGGCCCCATAAACCATTATCCCGTGTGGTGGTAGTGCGTATAGGGCACGTCGACCCACTTAGATCAAATACCCAAATCCGATAGGCTCATTTAATAACACGCGGAGACAATCAGAGTTTCTGAAGCTCCGCCACAATATCACACTCGGGCGCCCTTCCGGGCAAGCCCGACATCATAGATCTCCCTGCGGGTACCCCTCGGGGTCGACCCGCCTGTGACAAAGGTCAAAGTATCCGTGTGGTGACAACATCAAGGTGAACGTAGGAGGCATCACCCTCAAGGTTCACACTTGGGGGTTGCACGACAGAGTCGTATCGGGAATGGTTAAGGAGGAATCACCCTCGATGACCATGACCGAACAGCTACACTGCAGAGTTATCGTCAGGAGTGCATTACGAGATATCACCCTCGGCACTCGATAGTAACTATGCAGAGTCATACAACAAAGGGGGGTGAAGTGAGGCGTCGGTCTCTGTTCGTCGATCACATTGATCGAGTCGTCGATGATGAAGCAGAGGCAACAAGGGTAAAGTGGGGATCACTGATGGTTCATTACCAACCTATACTAAGCAGTTGAAAAAGGCAGGTAAGGTAACAATAAGCAAGTTACAAAAACAGGCTATGCATGAGAATAGGAGCAAACAGTAACAGTAGCAAAATCTAATGCAAGCAGGAGAGAATTGAATGGGCGATATCGGGATGCTCAAGGGGGGGGGGGCGCTTGCCTGGTTGCTCTGGCAAGGAGGAGGGGTCGTCGGAAGGCTGCTCGCCTGGAGCGTAGTCGTACTTTGCGGCGTCAGCGTCGGTCTCGACGTCTATCGAGAGAGAAGGAGGGGGCAAGAAACAATAAATTTGTGACGCCCCCGATTCAATCGTACACTAATCATACACGCAAACATGTACGATCAAGATCAGGGACTCACGGGAAGATATCACAACACAACTCTAAGAAATAAATAAGTCATACAAGCATCATAATACAAGCCAGGGGCCTTGAGGGCTCGAATACAAGTGCTCGATCATAGACGAGTCAGCGGAAGCAACAATATCTGAGTACAGACATAAGTTAAACAAGTTGCCATAAGATGGCTAGCACAAACTGGGATACATATCGAAAGAGGCGCAGACCTCCTGCCTGGGATCCTCCTAAACTACTCCTGGTCGTTGTCGGCAGCCTGCACGTAGTAGTAGGCACCTCCAGAGTAGGGGTCGTCATCGACGGTGGCGTCTGGCTCCTGAACTCTAGCATCTGGTTGTGACAACCAGAAAGAATAGAAAGGGGGAAAAGTGGGGAGCAAAGCAACCGTGAGTACTCATCCAAAGTACTCGCAAGCAAGGAGCTACACTACAAATGCATGGGTATATGTGTAAAGGGCCATATCAGTGGACTGAACTGCAGAAAGCCAGAATAAGAGGGGGGATATCTAATCCTGTCGAAGACTACGCTTCTGGCAGCCTCCATCTTGCAGCATGTAGAAGAGAGTAGATGGTAAGTTCACCAAGTAGCATCGCATAGCATAATCCTACCCGACGATCCTCTCCTTGTCGCCCTGTGAGAGAGCGATCACCAGGTTGTATCTGGCACTTGAAAGGGTGTGTTTTATTAAGTATCCGGTTCTAGTTGTCATAAGGTCGAGGTACAACTCCGGGTCGTCCTTTTACCGAGGGACACGGCTATTCGAATAGATAAACTTCCCTGCAGGGGTGCACCACATTACCCAACACGCTCGATCCCTCTGGCCGGGCACACTTTCCTGGGTCATACCCGGCCTCGGAAGATCAACACGTCGCAGCCCTACCTAGGCCTAACAGAGAGGTCAGCACGCCGGTCTAAATCCTATGCGCGCAGGGGTCTGGACCCATCGCCCATTGCACACCTGCACGTTGCGTGGGCGGCCGGAGAGCAGACCTAGCAACCTCCATTACAAAGGAAGTTGCGTTACACGGTCCAACCCGGCGTGCGCCGCTCAGTCGCTGACGTCTAGGAGGCTTCGGCTGATACCACGACGTCGAGTACCCATAACTGTTCCCGCGTGGTGGTTAGCGCGTATAGGCTCGTAGCCAGACTAAGATCAAATACCCAATCTCGTTAAGCGTGTTAATTTGAAGTAACCACGGACGCTGACCAGGGCCAGGCCCACCTGTCTCCTAGGTGGTCACAACCTGCCCAGTCGCTCCGCCACAAAGTAACACTCGGGGGCCGTCGGGAACCTAGGCCCACCACTACCTGGATGGAACCACCTGCCCCTTCAGCCCCCATCTCCGAACAGTAACATAGGTAATGTAAAAGTATATAGTATATGTACCCGTGATCACCTCCCGAAGTGATCACGGCCCAGTAGTATAGCATGGCAGACGGACAAGAGTGTAGGGCCACTGATGTAATTCTAGCAACCTATACTAAGCATTTAGGATTGCAGGAAGGTATCAACAGTAGTAGCAAAGTCAGGTTATGCAGCAGAATAGGATTAACCGAAAGCAGTAACATGCTACACTACTCTAATGCAAGCAGTAGAGAGAAGGAATAGGTGATATCGGGTTGATCAAGGGGGGGGGCTTGCCTGGAAGCTCGGCAGAGAAGGACGTGTCGTCAACGCTGTAGTCGTTCACGGCAGCGTCGTCAGCGGTCTCAGCGTCTATCGAGAGAGAGGGAGGGGGGAGGAAACAGTAAATACAAAGCAAACAATGCTACACAAAGTATGACATGACAACATGCAGTGCCGGGTGTTCTACTGCCTAACTAAATGATTTAGTTAATTTAGGAATTTATTCGGATTTATTTAATTAAAGTTGGGAACTATTCATTTACTGAAACCGGTCTAAAAGTTCAATGTTCTTATAGCTGCGGGCGTCTGACGGGAATACGGAGGGCGTAACCGGGTTCGTATCGGAATTCTGAGCAAGTTTCATGTATAAAGTATTTTCATCGGAGTTACGGTTTATTTAATATGATTTTCTAAAGTTTTTATTAATTTCTAGAATTTATTTAATTATTTAAAACAACATTATCCGAAACAGTGCTGCGATGACATCAGCATGACATCATGCTGACATCAGCAGGCGTCCTGACAGGGTGGGTCCCACCTGTCATAGACTGTTAGATTAATTAGGATTAACTAATTAGATTACTGTTTAATTAACACTAATTAGATAACTAAATTAACCTAATAAGGATTAATTAACTAATTAATTAATTAATTAATTTTATTATTTTGATTTTTATTTTCTTTTGATAAAAACGTTCTGGGGGTGGGCCCCACTGTCATAGGCCCTGGGGGCCTTAGCGGGTTTGGGCGCTCGGGGCGCGGGTGCCACCCGAGCGGGCGCTGGGCAGCGGGCGCCGCTGTGGGCGAGCGCCCATCGGGGCTGACCCGAGGCGACGGGGCGGGCGCGTGGTCGGCGGCGCGGCGACGCGGGCGCGTGCGCGCGGCGACGGGCAGGGGCGAGCGCGAGCAGCGGCAGCAGTGCGGCAGCGCGCGGTGGCGCGAGCGGCGGACGGCGCGCGCGCGCGCGTGCGGCTCGGGAGGGACGAGCGCAGCGAGCGGCTGGAGCGGGCGCGGTGCGGGGCCGAGCGCGGGCGCGAGGCAGCGCATGAGCGGCAGCGGCGAGGCGGGGCCAGCGGTGCGGGGCGACGGCGGCGACAGAGAGAGAGGGAGGGCGTGGCCCTCACCGCGGATGCAGGGTCGGGGCAATGGGCTCGAGGAGGCGGCCGGGGATGACGGCGACGGGGTCCGGCGAGGCGTCAGCGACGAGGCGAAGACGGGGCGTGGTCGGCGCAGTCGGGGCGAGCGCACGGGCGCGGTCGTCGGCGAGGGGGACGAGCGGCGTCGGCGACGTCGGGGTTGGGGAGGAGTCGGGGACGGGCGGTGGCGTCGCGGCGATGCGGCGCGGTGGCCTCGGGCGAGGACGACGGGGATCGACTCCCCCTCCCCGATCCAGATGGGATCGAGAGGTGAGGGGAGGAGAGGGAGAGCAACGAGTGGGGGGGGGAGGTTCGGTCTAGGGTTGACCGGGGTGGGGGATAAGGGACGAGGGGGCTGGCCGGCTGGGCCAAGTAGCCGGCCTGCTGCAGAGGCCAGTTGGGCCGACTGGCCCAGTGGGGGGGGGGGGTTTCCTGTTTTTATTTTTTTGTTGTTTTTATTTTTCTTTCATTTATTTTATTTCTTTTTTTCACATTTTCCTGTTATGTAAATAGTTTGGCACCCAAATGAATTTTGTAAAATATGTGACCTGGTCCATAAATCACAGTGCACTGTAACCTAGCACCAAAAACTAGTTTGGGGTAAATATCATTTCATATTTATTTTGTATTAATAAAAAGGTTATTATCTAATGCTCTCAGCCACTGTTTGAGGTTGTTCAAGTCATTTATCAAATTCCAACAATGTTGTTTACAATTTTAACATAGCCTCAGATTTATCTACTATTTATTGAACATTTTAGTTTCTGTGTTGAACAACTTTTATTTTCCACTTTCATTTAAATTTTGAATTTGAGTTAGGAGTTGAAATGCAATATGATGCTAATGATGATTTGACACTGTTAACCTTGCTGACTTGTCATTATCAAAAGTGATTACTATTGCTAATCACCGGGGGTGTTACAAAATTCACGGCAAAAATGCAAACAATATGCATGACATGTCTAAATGATATGCAGAGGTGTTCTACTGCCTAACTAAATGATTTAGTTAAATTAGGAATTTATTCGGATTTCTTTTATTAAAGTTGAGCACTATTCATTTATCGAAATCAGTCTAAAAGTTCCATGTTCAGGTAGCTAGGGGCATCTGACAGATGAACGGACCACATATTCAGATTTGTCTCGTCGTTCTGATCAACTTTCATGTACAAAGTATTTCGATCTGAGCTACGGATTATTTTATATGATTTTCTAAAGTTTTAAATCAAATTTTATAATTAACAGAATTAAATTAAATATAAAATGTAATTGTGATGTCAGCGTGATGTCAGTATGATGTCATTAGTCAACCGTCTGTTGACTGGGTCAACATACGTGTGGGTCCCATTCGTCATTGCCTAAGACTAACTAAACAGGTTTAATTAGTTTAGCTAAATGATTAGGTTAACTAATTTTAATTAGTTTAGTTAAACAGAATTAATTAACTTAATTAATTGGCTAATTAATTAATTATTAATTATTGATTTTATTAAATTCATTTTTTTAAACATTCTAGGGTGGGCCCCGGCTGTCATGGGCACATAGGCCAAACCAGGCGCTAGCGGTAATGGGCGCGTGGGCGCCCGACTGGGGCGAGCCCGGGCGCTGACTCGGGCGAGGCCATCGGCGCCGGGCGGGGAGCGGACTGGGCAGCTGCGGCGGCCGCGGAGCAGCGCAGCGGCGAGCGGCAGCAGGAGCGAGCGCGGTGGGACGAGGCGGGACGGCAGCGCCGGCCATTCAAGCAGAGGCGGCACGGGATGGCTGCCGGCGCGCGCGGCTGAAGGCGGATGCGGTCGGGCGTAGGCGGGCTCGGGCAGCGGCGGGGCACAGCGGAGCGCGGTGAGTAGCGATGGCAGTGCGAGCGGGTGGCGGGCACAAGGATGTAGTGGCGCAGCGACCACGCGTGAGATGCGGCCCGGTCGCGCATGTGCGGGTGCGGCGAGGCGCAGGGGCCAGGTGGGGCGCGAGCGGGCGAGGACGGCACCATGGCGACCGCGAGTGGGGCGGCGCATGGGCGCGGGCTGTGCGTCCGCGAGCGGGCGCGACAAGCAGCAGAGGTGCACGGGGGTCGCGCACGAGCTTGCGCGGGGCGAGGTCGAAGCGAGCGGGCATGCGGCCAGCGAGGGCGAGGCGCGATGACCGCGACGACTACGAGAGGAAGGAGGCAGAGGGGGGTGTGGCTCACGGACGTGGCAGGGGCACAGGGGCGGCGAGGCTCGGGGAAGCAGCTCGGGGCAGGGTACGAGGAGGCGCCGACGAAGACGGTGGGGCGGCGCCGGGTGGGGATCGGTGACGGGGTCAGGGCACCGTGCCCCGATCCAAATCGGGCAGGGAGCGGGGGAGTGAGACGGGATCGGGGAGCGTTAGGGTTTCGGGGGTCTCTGGGGGTGGGGCCTTATAGGCCAGTGCGGGGTGGGTCGCAGGATGGGCCATGGCCCATACACGACACCAATGCCAACCAAAGGTCAATTGGGCTCCGACGACAATGGTAAATAGTTCGATCAAAAGGTATACCTCTCCATGATTGGTTCTTTATTGTACTTATGTGCATCTAGGCCAGATATAATGCTTAGCAGTTTGCATGTGTTCCCGATTCCAAGCGGCACCAAAGGAGTCGCATCACCTCGCGGTGAAGCGAATACTTTGATATTTGGCTCACACCCCAACGCTAGGATTATGGTATCTAATGGGCTCAAAGTTTGATCTAGTTGGATTCTCAGATGCTGATTATGCTGGTGACAAGGTTGATCGCAAGTCCACATCAGGCACATGTCACTTTCTTGGATGATCTCTTATCTGTTGGTCTTAAAAAAGCAGAACTGTGTATCACTATCCACTGTTGAGGCTGAATATATTGCTGCGGGATCTTGTTGCGCTCAGCTTCTCTGGATGAAGCAAACCCTCAAGGACTATGGCATCAACATGAAGAATGTGCCCCTCTACTGTGACAATGAAAGTGCCATCAATATTGCTCATAATCCAGTTCAGCACTCGAAGACAAAGCACATTCAGATATGTCATCACTTTCTCAAAGATCATGTGTTGAAGGAAGACATTGATATCATTCACGTCAACACTGAAGAGCAATTGGCAGATATCTTCATAAAGCCCTGGGATGAGAAAAGGTTTTGCAAGCTGCGGTGTGAGCTAAATATCTTAGAATCCTCGAATGTCCTGTGAATGGACACACATCCTAGCTAATGCTTATGCATATTGATGACTTAGGTGCGCAACACACAAAGTAACGTATGTCTTCAATTCATGAAGACATACACTCTAAGTGTGAATACATTAATGCGGAAATTGACTTCGGAGTGCCACGATAATTATGCGCCGTGTCTGGGTCTAATACTTCCTATACGGGGGGGTAACGCCACCACCAAATTTTCTTGAAGATTTTCATTTAGTGTCATATTGCATTATCTTCAAAATTGATTTGTCTTCAACATTGGTTTATCTTCATGATGTATCTTCACAATGTTTTGGATTTCATTGCTCAACTATATATATACATATATATATATACATATGTATATATGTGTGTGTGTGTGTGTGTGTGTGTTCTGTCCTCTACAACATTCACTTATAGCTATGTCTTCAAGTTGCCATTTTCTGCACTAAGTGAATGTGATCGGACCCCAACCCCATCTGTGCTCATCTCTCCTACTCTCTCTAAATCTTCATATGCATTCTATTTGAAAGTGCAACTAATCCCTAGGTGGTTTTGGTAATTCCTAACAACATATAGCTCATTGAACTAATACTCTTTCAAGATGATCATTTCAGAAAGTTCAATGATTGGCATGGCATGGACTAGAGATGTGGACCCCTCAAAATGCTAAGGACATATATTGGCTCAAGCTCAAGACTCTACTCTTTTCATTTTAGTGATCCAAGGTCACATTGAGTCCATAGGAAAGCCAATACTATTAAAAGGGGATGAGGTGTTGCTTAATGGCTTGCTTGCTCAAAATGCTTAGTGATATGCTCCAAAACCCTCAACCACTTTCTCATATCCACATATGTCCCAAACCAAAAGTCAAACTCGGCCCCACCGATTCGATCTATCCAACGCCACCGAGTTCATTTGACGTAGCCACTGCCAGAAACCCTAATCAGTTCGGTCTCACCGATAGGGATCTCGGTCTCACCGAGATGGGATTGCTAACTCTCTGTTTCCCTTCGTAACACTTCGGTCTAACCGAGATGAGCAATCGGTCCCACCAAGTTCGCAATGCAAACTCTCTGTTTCCTCTACGTAACATTTCAGTCTCACCAAAATGAGCGATCGGTCCCACCGAGTTTGCCTGACCAACTCTCTGTTTGCCTATTACAGAAATCGGTCTCACCGAGTTCATGTGATCGGTGTCACCGAGATTACGTTATGCCCTAACCCTAACGAAATCGGTCTCACCGAGTTGACATGTCGGTCCCACAGAAAATCCTAACGTTCACATTTTTGAACTAAATCGGTCTGACCGAGTTTCACTATTCGGTCCCACCGAGTTTGGTAAATTGTGTGTAATGGTTAGATTTTGTGTGGAGGCTATATATACCCCTCCACCCTTCCTCCATTCGAGAGGAGAGCCATCAGAACGTGCCTACACTTCTAGCATTCATTTTCTGAGAGAGAACCATCTACTCATGTGTTGAGACCAAGATATTCCAATCCAACCACAAGAATCTTGATCCCTAGCCTTCCCCAAGTTGCTTTCCACTCAAATCATCTTTCCACCATATCCATATCTGTGAGAGAGAGTTGAGTGTTGGGGAGACTATCATTTGAAGCACAAGAGCAAGGAGTTCATCATCAACACACCATCTATTACCTTTTGGAGAGTGGTGTCTCCTAGATTGGTTAGGTGTCACTTGGGAGCCTCCGTCAAGATTGTGGAGTTGAACCAAGGAGTTTGTAAGGGCAAGGAGATCGCCTACTTCGTGAAGATCTACCCTAGTGAGGCAAGTCCTTCGTGGGCGATGGCCATGGTGGGATAGACAAGGTTGCTTCTTCGTGGACCCTTCGTGGGTGGAGCCCTCCGTGGACTCGCGCAACCGTTAAACTTCGTGGGTTGAAGTCTCCATCAACGTGGACATACGATAGCACCACCTATCGGAACCACGCCAAAAATCTCTGTGTCTACATTGCGTTTGCTCCCTCCAAACTCCTCCCCTTTACCTTCATATGCAATGATTTACATTCCGCTGCTATACTCTTAGAATTGCATATGTAGGTTGATTGCTTGACTTGTGCTAAGTTGCTAAAATCTGCCAAGACTTAAAATTTGGAAAAGGCTAGATTTTTATTTGGTCAAGTAATCTAATCACCCCCCCTCTAGACATACTTTCGATCCTACACTATTGACACGTGTCGATTGTCTTCACTGTGTCCTTGTCAGTCGAAGATTAAGAGACAAACATTTAAAATGTTTTAATATCCTTATCTCTTTGCCTGAATCCGAAGAAGTTGGAGCGACCACCCGACAAACCAAGTGCGCGTGGGGTCGTGGAACAACATTTAAGTTGTTGCATGCATGCCACGTGGAGCTCAGATGTGAACCGCCAGGGGTAGCTGAGTAATTACACTGTGCTGCCCCCTTCCTTATAAATACCCAGCCCCCTACGGTCATTAAAACTTACTCCCCTCGCTGTCTCGCTCAAACCCTAGCGCCGTCGCTAGCTTTCGTCATCGCTGGAGATGAAGCGCTTCGCTGCCGCGACTTCTCCGTCGTCATTGTCACGCCGACCATGGATATCTTCCTCCCACCGCCGCCGTAGGTGTCTTCCACCGCCAAGTTAGGGCGCGGGAGATTGAAGTGCTCGGTCTGCATCCCCGACTCATCTAGCAGTTTGCATCTGTTCTTGAGAGGTAATTAAAAGTCTATTTTTACTGCACATTGGATCCGTTAAAACTTTATATATCTTCATAAAGTTGTTTCTTCACTTCCAAATCTAGATCTTCCACACTATGCATCTCATAACTTGCAAGTACTTTCACTTATGCTTCACAACTAGTTAGATTCCTCACTTGTACTTATTCATGGATTCATACAAATCTGGAACCAACTCACATCAATAAGTGAATGTCTTCGCGCTATGAGGTCAAAGTCTTCAAATTGATTTATCTTCAAAATCCTCTCAGAATGCATATGACATCTTCCCCTTCCCTCGCATCTCTAATGTTGTCACAGGTACATGTCCATGGGAGAGTCTCTTGGTTCTCATAGTCTGCATTCATTTGTAGAATTTTTACAGCATCATATTGAATCACCTGAAGCCAGTTCGTGTTTGACAAGCAGAGCGAAGCCTAACACCATTGTGAAGCCTTTCAGTCTTGTGAAGACAATTGCCGGTCGAAAATCTACAAAGAAAGGAGGCAAAGGTGGCAGACAACGCCGTGATAACACTGCATTGGACCTGCCTCCTGATCTTTATGAAATGTACAAGTCTGATCCAGATGAAAGCTATGGAGAGCGCAAGTCCAGAGTTCAATGGATTCGCAGGTACTGGGCTGAACAATGGTTTCTATACCACTTTGTGACTCCAGAATACTCGGACAAGAATGCTGTGAGGCCACCCTGGGCTGATATTGTGTACCATATGCTTCACCCCAAGACCAAAGTTGAAGCCATTGAGAGAGGTTTCTTTCCTTGTATGGTCAGAGGACCAATGCCTGAGAATGCCGACCCATCCAGTCTTCGATGGTGTCGTGAGGATGATTTGTTTGAAGAAAACCATAAGTTTGCCAGGGCTTCAGCAATTCAAAACAAGAAGGACCTTGGGATTGACTTCAACCTAGGTCCCGCGGAGCCAAGGCCCGATGGCAGCCGGGAGGCTGACCCAAATCTCATTGGCCCCTTTGATGATTTCAACTCATTTCTGGCACATTGTGCGGAACAGAGGGCCGACGTTGAAGATACTGCTGAGGATGAGGAACAAACTACAGCTCCAAAGCCCCTGAATCCCGTGAAGAAGGCTAAGGCTTTAAAGTCTTCTACTGCACCAAAAGCTTCAAGAGTGAAGCCATTGAAATCTGCACCTCCTGAATCCAGTGTGCAGTCTAAAGATTTGTCTCGTACTTCTATGAAGACGAAGAAGATCTCAAGGCAAGGCCTTACTCCAGCAAGCATCCTGCGCCATGATGAAGATGTAATAGATCTATCCAGTGATGAAGATCTCGCTGATGATGCCCTTGAGCTGCTGATCAAGAGCAAGCAGGAGGCTGAAATCTTCAGGGACTTGCCTCTATTTGATGCTGATATTCTGAACAATTTTATTGATGAATGGTTTGAAGACACTTCTCTTACCATTGATGATCTGCAGCTTCCCATTGGCATTAGTGTGACATTCCAAGGCTGCATTGCAAAAGATCTTGCCATTTCTCAAAAGGTCATTGAGCAGAAGAACAAGATTGACCATGAAAAGGCTGTCTTCAAGAAGCACATGGCTAAGCTCAGTGTAACTGATGTGCAGAACTTCAAGATGATGATGGCAGATCTCAAGGCTGAGTTCCATAAGCGTCGTGATGAAGCCAAGGGCTCCCGAGAGCGCCTCAAATATTATGCTGAGAAATGTGTTCAGGCTCACAATGAAGCCTTGAAGAGAAAAGCACGTGGGCGTCCAGGCATTGACCCCAAGTTGGCTGCCAAGAAGAAGAAGCCAACACAAACTGAAGCTAAGGCTCCAAGGCAGGAAAGGCCAAGCATTGTCTACCCTGCCAGCATGATTGGCTCAAAGCCAAAGGTCCCATCAACTGCTTCTGAGAGAAAGAAGACGAAGCAGGCAGAGGCTGAAGCCAAGAAGCGCAAGCATCAAGAAGCCTCTGATGCCGCTCCATCTCAGAAAAGGATGAAGACAAAGCCTTATAAGGCTTCAAGAAGGGCCCAAGCACCAACTGCCTCATCTGCTCCTGAAGAGCCGCTGCTAGTTGAGCCCATCTCTGTTCCCTTATCAACCTCCTCCAACCGCGAATGACGTCTTGTTGTGCATGAGCCTGCTACCACAGAGGCTCCAGAATCTGAAGAGATCCCAGTTGTTGACACCACCGCAGCTAAACACATTGGTCGTGAAGACAATGTTGATGATGATGAAGTCCTTCCTCAAGTCCCCCAGATCATGCCAAAACCGGTATCATCTCCTGCTCCCATGAGCAGTGAACAGATCAGCATTGGCGGTCCCACGACGCCAATTACCCAAGATGATTTTTGGGAAGCGCAACACCCCAACACCCCGCTACATGAAGTCATTCCGCGCACTCCACCAGCTCAAGTCACTACCCCAGTGCTTGAGACTCCCCAAGAAACCCCCGAAGACATGGAGAAGACCACTCCCTCACCGCAGGCGTTGCCCTCTTTTCGAAGGCTTCGCCGAGGCCCAAGGCCAACGGTCTCCATGTCGAGCATTCCTGAAGAGGATGTGCATGCCACAAGCTCAGTAGCACGTCAAGTGTTCCTTGAAGCCATCCCCTCAGAAACTACTCAAGAGTCTGAAGCCAAAGAGGCTGAAGATATTTTGGCTACATCAGCCGAGGAAAGAGAAGAAGAAGAACATATTTTTATTCCCCCTACTGAACCAAGTGTGATTTCTGATGTGATTGTGCCTGACCCCCCAATAATTGAAGCTCCTCAAGCCACTGCGGATGATGCTGCTTCTGCCACTCGTACTGAAGCCAATGACGTCATCATGGCTGAAGACAATGCGCTACCTGAAGCCACTCTTCAGACTTAAGCCCTTGATGCCATAGAAGACATTCAGCCATCCACCTCGGATGTTGCTGCTGCTCCACCTGTACCACACACTATGGCAAGGGCCTTCAATCATGAAGGTGAGCTGATCAGTGTCAGATGGCCTATTATGACACCTCCTGTAGCTCCTGGTCCCCAATATGACTACCATATCGAGCAAAGGCCTCAGACGCAGAAGCCAAAGCCAAGAATGCCAAGGCTTCCTAGTGCTGCCACCACTCAGGGCTCCTTCAGTGTCTTAAGCTTCAGAGAGCACAACACATTCTTTGACACTGCCAAGAATCCTTACAAGAAGTCCAAGATAGCTTCTGATAGGTTCTGGAGTCATCAGCAAAGAAGCTATTACTCATGCATCTTGTACAACCAGGACATGATCTTCCCTCACAAGCACCTGTGTTGTGATGCCATTGCTGGACTCTCTTGCCTTGAAGAAGCCCTTGATTGCTTTCATGAAGTTGGTATGCTCCCTTTTGTCGTCGACAAGGAGCACTGGAATGAAGAGCTCTTGCTTCAATTTTATGCCACCCTTCATATCTCAGGCTACAACAGGGATCCGAATACATGGGTCCTTGAGTGGATGTCAGGCGATGTACACCATGAAGCCAAAGCTCAAGACATCATTAAGCTTACCTCCCTGCCCACTCCTGGTGATCTCTATGAGCCAGGTTGTCAGCGATATGAATAGGAACTTGAGAGCATCTTTCAGAAGCCAGAACCCAACATGAGTCAAATGCTGAGTATGATGAAGCCATTGCCAGTGGAGGCTGAATACCCCAAGGAATTCTTTGTAAATGACCTTGAGTACTTGCCCCGCACCATATACCATATTCTGAGGCATACTCTGTGGCCAATCAAAGGGCAATCTCCTCATGTCAAGATTGAAGGTACCATGAAGACATTGGTCTTCTATATTCTGAATGGCATCCGGTTCAACACTCAAGATTTCTTCATCCGTCAGTTGGCAGCTTCAGGAATTAATCTATTTGGTCTCAAATTCTATGCACCATGGGTTATGCGGCTGATCAAGCTTCACTCCACCATCAACTATCAAGCTTCAGTGTGCAATCATGTTGTCTTTTTGCCTGAAGTGGAATGTCTCATGAAGCCATCTATCCAGAGCCTGCCAAGGAACCAGTCCGTGAAGACAAATGCTGCATTTCAAAGCTTCTCAGCACCACTTGAAGCCATTCATGTGCCTAATCCAACTACTACTGCTGGTCCTCTCGTCGGGCAGTTTCGACTGCCGCATCGTGCTCCCACTGATGCAACAGCCAGCAGAGTAGCTCAAAGGCCTCAGAAGCGTGCTCGTGTACTAAATGACCGAGAGCTTCTAGTTTCTCTTCATCAGAAGCAGGATAGGCATCATGACTGGATGAAGCGTCAGATGCAAAGTCTTCTTGTGGATGTCAATCGCATTCGCAACCTCTCCACCAAGAATTCTTTTGTTGCTCATGAAGCCTGTCGGCGTGCCTGGAAGAGCCTCACTCTGCTATGTTCTGAAGATGAACTCACTGCAGATGGCTTCACTGAAAGATTCAAGTTTGACTCCAAGCCTCCACAATCTGCAAGCTGGTGTCCTACACTGTCCATTGAAGATTCTAACTATTCATCTTCGACTCCAACTGTTGTTGCGTGAGTCATTGATGAAGACGACAACGCCACTTCACCAACTATGGCTTCACTACATCATGATTCTGCATTAGGCCCTTCTGCACCGCCCAACTCCAACGTCGACCCAGCTGCCCCAACACCTTCACCAACACCTCCTGGGAACGCTTAGACACTCTATGTCTTCACTCCTATTTCGTCATTCCTGACAAAAGGGGGAGAAGCATCTGAGTTGATAGTCTTGAAGCGGGTATATATGGGTCGGGTGCTTATTTTTGTTAAGTTTTGCAACTCTCATTCTTGAACTCTTGGTTTTGAGTTGTAACACTTAAACCTTGATGGTCGTCTGCCACTTTTCTGCTACCTTTTATTGCGATGATAAATTCCGCATGAAGTCATTCTGCAGACGCCCATTTTTCATTGTGCATGTCATTATCTTCACTACATTTTTGTATGCACGATGAATTGTCTTCATGAATTGAAGGAGATCTCCACAAAGCAGAACCTGCCATGTGCATTTGCATTCAAAGGCAAATTACTAATATGCACATCTTCAGGGGGAGCCCTTTCAAGTTCATGAAGCCAATGACCGTGTTCTTTAACTTTTACATATTTTTATCCCCGTTGAAAACTTCAACCAGTTTGTCATCAATCACCAAAAAGGGGGAGATTGTAAGTGCATCTAGTGCCACCCCTAGTTGCTTTTGGAGTATTGACGACAGACATGGTTGAGGGACTAATGTGCGTGTGAGAATTGTAGGATAACACAGGTAGAAGTCCCTCATTGATTAGGTTTACCTACCATAGATGACCCCTAAAAATGTATGAACACATTGAAGACAGTGGTGGTTCGTGAAGACATTCATGTCGAAGATAATGACGTGTGAAGACATTCACTTGAAGACAATGGAGTGCGAAGACATAGTTTCTTTCATAGTTTCATTTTCTTCTTTCCTGTGTCATAGGAATCACCGAACTGTTAACTGGTGTCCAAGTGAACAAAGTCAGAAAAACAAATGTGATGCTCAACCCAAATCCTATGTCTTCGACTGAAGACAATGAGAGCAAATCTTATCCAGAGTTGGATGAGTCAGCTTTGCTTGTAGCCCAAGTCAAGCTGCCGTGTGTGCTTGAAATCCGACCGTTGGACACGTGACGGTTCCTTAGTGACCCATGGTCACTTCGGACATATCAGGTCGGGTTGCCTCCTTTCTATAAATAGCCCACCCCTACACCATAAATTGGTGGCTGCTCAGAGTTAGTGCACGGCTTTTGTCGTTTGAGAGCAACCCACCTCCGAAGCCTTTGAGAGAGAAAGCTTGCGAGGACAAAGCCCAAAACATCTAGAGCCCAAAGAGTGTTTGGCATCACTGAAGTCTTTCTGTCCGCGTGATCTGAAGACTTATTACACTTGAAGACTATGTATCTTCCAGTCGGTTAGGCATCGCGTTCTGAGGATCCAAGAGTCATTGTGGATCGCCGGTGAACAAAGTCTGTGAAGGTTTGGAAGTCTACCTTGAAGACTTACCAGTGTGATTGGGCGAGGACTAAGTGTCCTTAGCTCAAGGGGAATAAGGTGAAGACGCGGTCTTTTGAGTTCAATCTCAGCCTCCCTAACCAGACGTACAGTTGTCACAGCAACTGGAACTGGTCTACCAAATCCTTGTCTTCACCAAGCAACTGGTTCTATCCCTTCACTCTTTACCTTCTGTTTAAGTTCGTGAAGTCATTGCTTGCTTGCCCTGTTTGACCTCATTGTTTGAAGATATTCTCCCTGATTGCTTGTTTGGATTCACACTGTCTTCCTATTCTGATCTTGTCTACCTAGCAGCTATTTGTCCTCGTGCTTACCTTGCCATGTTCTCTTGACTATAGCATGTCTAGTGTAGTTTATCTTCCGCTGCATACTATGTAGGTTGCATTTGGTTGTCTGTCTTCGAAGACATTGCCTGTCTTGAAGACTTTCATAAAAATCGCCTACTCACCCCCCCTCTAGTCGATAACTAGCACTTTCACCTCCAGCCATCGCGCCAGCCGCATGACGCTGTTGGGCGCCACCATGTCCGACCAGAGGGCGGCCATCATCCCCAACCCGGCCTGGAACAGCCTCATCATCTGTCTGTCGAGAACCTTCAGGCGGGCCTCAGCGGCGAGCATGAGCTCCCGGAAGGTCCAGGCAGCAAGCGGGTCGACCGCAGCACCCGCGTCCACTTGGGTAGTCCGGTGCGCACGCACGGCCGCGTCCGCTGTATCTTGCGTCTCCGGGAAGGCCCCTGGCACAAGGAAGAAGAAATGCTCAGACACGCCAAGGTCGAGCCAGCTTGCAAACCGGCAAGATAGCAAAAGAAATACTTACGAAGGAGGACTTCGTCGAGTTGCTGCGCCTCGCACAACATACCGTTCTGCTCAAGGGCCCACCCGCGGCCGCGGTCCTCAAGCTCCTTCGCGAGCTCAGCGCTCTTCTCGGTGGCCGCCTTCAGCTTGACGTCCTTGTCGGTGATCGCCTTCCAATGCTCGTCCGCTAGCCGGCCCAGCTCTGCCTGATGGGCCTCCGACGCCTTGACGGCCTCCGCCTTCAGCCACTCCACCTCGGCCCGGAGCTGGCGGTTGTCGGTGATGGCTTGATCGCGCTTGTGACACCCTGATTTTGGCAACTTTTTCTTTTCAAACTTTTCTTGGCTTTATTTGAAATTTGAATGGTTTTTCAATCTTTTTAGTTGGTCTTGGAAACTTTTGAATCTTTTCCAAGTAATCCAAAGCCTCATCACCTTGCCAATACATTGCCAAATATCTCAAGGACCTAAATCCCAATTTAAATCTTTTCCAATAACTCTTTTCTTTTATTTGGGAAATTACGTCATCACTATGGGTTGTGAAGCAACCTATAGTTTGGATGGCCAAAAAATTCTCAAATAATTCCCTAAAATACCTTGGACCATATCTTGCCCCAATATCCAAAAATATTCCATGGCCTAGTTCAAATATTTTGCAAAACAATTCATTTTTGTTCCTGATCAGTCTGGACCTTTGTGAAGGAAGTACCTGCTAGGTTTGTCTAATTGCTCTAAAATTTTTGTGGCATGAGGACAACTACAAATGACTTCCCTCCACCAAGTTTCAGCCCCAGGGGATCATCCAATTGAGCAGTACTTCAACATTCAGATTCTGGACCAGATTTGTAGGTTACACATGAACTACCCTCAAACCTCAACCAAACCTCCTCAAACTTGACCAGTTTGGAGTCCTTCCAATGAGGATCACTCCAGACAATCTTTTTGGCTCCATCCCTAGCTCTCCACCTCTCCAGATCCCTCTCTTCTTTGCTGACAGGAACTGTTGTTGAGGTTACCCTTCATCTCAGACCAAACCAAGCCAAACTATGGGTACAGGTGAAGTGAGGGATCGATGGTCGTCACGTTTGACAAGATTTTCTAGGCTTGCTAGGCCTCCTGGTGGCAAGCACCGTGGTGAGCACGGTGATGGCATGCTTGTCGCCGCGCTCTGTGCCGCGCCAGGCTCGTGTCTCGTCAGAGCGAGATGCCTGCGCCGCAGTAGCTTGTCCAAGCGTGCCGACATCATTCCCGTGCGACACCTAGACCTTCCCGACCCTTTGCCCTCGCCGGAGAAGCCCTCGGCGGCCGCCACGACCACGAGCACTGTGCCGCCCATGCGGCCACAGTTGCGGCGCCACTCGTCTTCTTCTCCCCGAGCTATCCCCTCGCGCATTTAATGCCTCTGCTCAGTCCCGTCGCTTCGCCCCGCGCCACGACGGCCAGCTCACCGTCCTTGCTCAGTGGTGTAGCCACATCGCCACTGATCCAAAGAGATCGCCGAGCGCCTCCTCTCACCTATAAATAGCCCGCCCGGCCTCGCTGAGCTCCTCACCCCTCTCCCTCCATCCTCCATTGCCTCCCCAAGCAAGAGCCAAGGCCGAGAGGCCCTCTGGCCTCGAGCTTCGCCGGAGTTCCTCCGCCGCGCTCGCGCTATTGACAACCACCACCACTCCTCCTCCGCTTCGCCTGAGACCATCGTAACACTCAGCAAGTTCCACTAGCCCTCCTAGAGCTCCTGCCTCGTCGAACTGTTGGCGAATCGAGCCTCTCCATCGATCACCGTAGCGCCCGTCCACCGGAGAAGAAGGGGGTCGTGTCGTCCGGCCATCTCCGAGGAAGCTACGGGTACAGGGAGGACCGTCTTGAGTGCCCTATCCATCCCCATCGTTTCCCAGCCCAACCGCCGTCGCTATCGCCGGTGAGCCGCCCCTCTCTCTGCCTTTCTCTCTCTCTCTCTGTTTTAAACGGGCCCGGCCCCACCTGTCAGCGGCTGTAGCTACGCGCGCGAAGGGGTAAGTTGAGGCGCATTGGAGGTTTACGCCTTCGACGTGGCCTCTGCTGGGTTTTTCTGTTTTTCTGAATTTTGTTTATTTAAACAGAGTTGACCAGCCACTTTGACCTCTAATAACTTTTTATTGAAAGGTCCAATTGACCTGATTCTTTTTGCATTGTGTTGATTTTAAACTCCTTTATTTTCTGACCAAGTTTGGTATTTTTCCAATACTTACAGAATTGTTGGTGAATAAAAAGGCTTTATGTGACATTTTCCTTTGCCATTTAAAAATGTTTTCAGAAGGAGATTCTTGTGGATTTGAAGACCAGGAGTATTTGAACAACCCAACTGAGCAAGGCAAGCCAGGACATCCATATTATGAAGCATTGCATAATTCATATTCATTTCCCGCATTTAATTAACATGGATAATTAAAGTGAAGTATTTAAATGCGTATTGTTGACAACTTAAATTGATATGATGAATGACCTTGATTGCTAAGAGAAACTTAGTTGGTTGATCAAGAGTCACCTGTCCGGGCTTACCCGTGCAGCCACATTTGCCGGTATGGGACGGCCTTGACTTGGTCTGGCTCCGTGCTCTTTCACCGGTACCTCCAGACAGGGAGGGTTATGCGTGCATGCTGCCCTGATCAGACAGACGGCGATAACCCTTTGAGCCCAGTTGAGTTTTGTGCCGGTGTCCCCGTTTGGGACAGTTTAGTTAGGCCACGACGGTGGCAGGTGTCACGAGGTGACACGGGGCCACCCAAGGCTTGACTCCGAGGGAGTGTGATTGCCGGTGGTATGATGGGAGAGTCATGGGTCAGGCAGGTTTTGTTGGAGCAACGCTGGTCCACCCGAATGGGATCACGAGGTCAGGTGCTCCATGGTGTGGGTAAAGTGCGCAACCTCTGCAGAGTGTAAAATCTATTCGAATAGCCGCGTCCACGGTATTGGACAGCCTGTCCAATACCGTGGACGCGGCTATTCGAATAGATTTTACACTCTGCAGAGCTTGCGCACTTTACCCACACCATGGAGCACCTGACCTCGTGATCCCATTCGGGTGGACCAGCGTTGCTCCAACGAAACCCGCCTGACCCGTGACTCCTCTACCGTACCATCGGCAATCATTCTCCCTCGGAGTCAAGCCCTGGGTGGCCCCTGTGTCACCTCGTGACACCTGCCACCGTCGTGGCCAAACTAAACTGTCCAAAACGGGGACCGCGCGCAAACAAACAACTAGGCTCACAAGGTTATCACCGCCTACCGGGCCAGGGTAGCGCGCACGCATAACCTTCCCTGTCTGGTGGTACCGGTGAAAGAGCACAGAGCCAGACCAAGTCAAGGCCGTCCCATACCGGCAAATGTGGTTGCACGGATAAGCCCGGACAGGTGACTCAAGATCAACCGGCTAAGTTCATTTAGCAAGCTTATTGGTTCATCACAATAACTTAACATGGTGGTAACTAGGTATGAGATAATAACTGTGGAAACATAACAACCTATCTCCATATCACAATGAGTCATTAGTGAAACAATATTTAAATGGCAAGTTATCACTTTACAAGTTCTAGCTGTAAGTGACAACCATCGGAACCCTTGCACAAAACCGGCAAAGAAACCAGTAGCCACCAGAACGGTATTTACAACTCAGATCTGGGACATTACCGGAATAACTCAACCCCGGCTCAAGACGGCTGGAAAGCAGCTCAGAGCATGAGACAGTGTTGATAAGAAGAATGTAGCAGCTCCCTAAGACGGCCGAGAAACAGCTCAGAGCATAGGGTCACTGCTACGGAAAGAAATTCAACAGCTGCCCGAGACGGCCGAAAAGCAGCTCAGAACACGGACAGTTGCTGACAAGTGAAATAAAAAGTCGGCATCCACCCCGGATGGCTGGAAACAGCTCAGAACACAGGCGTGGTGCCGTCACCGAAGAAAGTGCAAGCAAGGGTTCGTCAGAGTCACATACAGCTCACTACTGCACAGACAAGCACAAGCATATTAATTTAAACATGCAAGAAATATCACAGAGCAATGCTTTAGGGCATATATCAGATGGTCGGCTTGCCTGGGGGCGAAGAATACTCCGGGAAGAAGTGCGGAGAGTCCGCGGAAAGGATCGCCGGAAAAAAAAAATCTCTCCCAGAGGGGCTGTTTAGAGGCAAGGGCAAAATGGTCATTTTCACTATGTGAACACATTATGAAAATGGTACCATCGGAACGGGCTCGACGAACTGAAGACGTGGGCGTTGGTTTCACCTGAATCGGAGTCACGAGTGAAAAGTTGTGAGGGGTTGAAGTGGAAGGACCTATCTGTAAATATAATATTTACTCAGAGGTCCTCAATAGTTTTTTTTTCGGAGAAAAAGAGAAAATGAACTGTGCACGCGGGCTGACTCGGGCCGTAAGCTGCTGGTGCCTGAGCGCCAGTGGGCCGCGAGACTGCTGCCGCCGCTGGGCTGGAACTGCCGCTGCTCCACTGGGCCGGCCCACCCACCCCCTCACTTATACAGCGTGGCAAGGGCGGGGCCGAGCGGCTGTCACCGACATGCGGGGCCCGCTGGCAGGGCGGTAGTCTTCTTCTTCCTTCGTCGATCCCGCGCCTGGCCAGGGGCAGAGCCGATCCCGGCGAGGCCTGCCGGAGCTACAGGGCACCTCGGGCGAGGCTCTGCCTATGGGGGAGGTCAGCGGAGCACGGCGCATCCCTTGGACCCATTCACGGCTGGCGGGGAAGGCCGAGATGTTGACGGCTTCAAGGACGGCGGTCGGAGGCGTCGGGTGGATGACGGACAGGGTGCTCCGGTGATGAGGAGATGGAGCAAAGGCTCGGGAGAGCTTCGCCGGAGTTTGGTGGGTCGTTTGGTGGTGGAAGAAGGGAGAATGGAGCTCGGGGTTGCGCCAATTTAGGCCGAGTTGGGCGGCGGCCATGGCGGCGATGGGGAAGCAGGAGAGCTGCTCGAGCTCGGTTCAGAGCTTGGGCGGGACTAGGAGGGAGAGATGTCCGTTGGTGAGGTTGAATGGTTCGGGGAGGGCCTATATATAGCCCGGCAAGGAGAGGTGATAAGCTCGGCCGCTCGGCATTCTTATCGGCACACTGGAGCTCCAGCGACATGCGGAGGGAGATGGCGATGTCGGCAGGGTTTCTGGGAGGGCGTAGGAGCTCGTGGGAGCTTCGAGTGAGCTCGGGCTCATCCGTATCCAGCGGCGACTGCAGGTGAACAGAGGCGGTACGGCGACACTTGTCGTCGTCCGTCGAGGAAGCAAACGAAGGGGGAAGCTGCTGGAGAGGGTGCACGCGGCCGCTACGAAGCCACAGGACACTCCAAGACAGGTCACGGCCGACCGAAGGTGACTCCTCGAGGGCAGAGTGCCAGTTTGGCCTTTCCTGACCATGGTCACCACCGGCACCATGTGGCCTAGAGTGCACCTGCATGTCCTGCCTTGTCAAACAGTTGCCTCATTGCTCAATTAGATAAGAGAAGTGACTGGAAAAAGCTAGGTGGCTCTGAGGTGGGAGGAACTCGCAAAAACAGATTCCAGGAAGCCAACTTGACTGGAATTTTCTGTAGAAATGGATGAGGGTGGGGAGTTGAAACCTTGTCAGGGTGCAATGGGGTAGGAAGGACTATGTGCTGATAAAATTTGAGGTCATTTGAACTAGATTTGCACACACTTCCTTTGTAATGCACAAATTGGTCCAGAAAATGGAATTTGAAGCTGCACTCATATGGCTTGATGAAATGAGCTGACTTTTGGTGGAGGGTAATGATTTGGTCATATGAAGGTACTGGAAAAGTTTCAGCCCATTTGGAAATGTCTATATGGTACTTCCTTCACAGCACTTCCAAATGGACAGAAACTTGAGAAAATTCCTGTGGATGAGTTGATGGATGGATTGAGCTGATTTTTGGTTTCCATGAGTGATTTAGCAATGTTAATCACCATGAAAAATTTCAGCTCAAATAGATCAAGGTCTCAAGCACTTCCTTTGCAAACTGGAAATCTGGACAGAATTTGCAAATGGATGCTGTGCTCAAACTTTGAACTATGGAGCTTTGATTTTGATGGAAATGGTGAAGATATGGATATAATAAGCTCCATAATTTATTTGGGATTTTTCCTGGCTACCAAAATGGTAGTTCCTTTAGAAAAGGCCCAAAATGCAATATTGGCATTAAATAGGAAAATGCAATTTCCCCTATTTAATTATGGCCAATATTTTTATGGGAGCTCAATATGATCACAAACAATATCTCCACAAGTTTTCATTAACTTTGGAGATGGGTAGATATTTTCCTGGATTTAATTCCTTTAAACATCATAAAAAGGAATTAATTATAAATGAAAAATATTGCAAATGACTTGGCAATATTTTTGCATATCCAGGGTTTACAAAGATAGGATGGTCACTAGGAAAAGTTTGGGATACAAAAGATCAAAGGAAGTTGGGGTTCCTTTGTAACTGCAAGAGTTAGGGTTTCCCTTCCGGAAACTCGGGAGGCAGGGTTTTGGCGGCAAAACCCCGAGAATATATCTTAGGAGGCAAGGTTGGACTGGAGAAAAATCTCTGGTTGGATAGGGAAGGCAAGGTTAGATGACCATCTTCACATACCCAAAAGCTAGAGAAATCCGATAACACCGAGAAAAAAGACGGAAGTCAAATCCCGCGAAGGAAAAAAAACAGGAGCAGAAACCAGGGTGTCACAAACACCTGTTTCACTTGTGGCCAGAGTGGACACTACGCCAAGTAGTGTCCTACTAATAACGGAAAGCAATCAGCTGACCACAAGCCACAAATCAATCACCTTGGACACCGCCCCAACCACAACTTCAGCCACGGATGCATCCAGCACATCTCTGCCGAAGAAGTCTGCGAGGCTCCAGACATTGTCCTTGGTATGTTTTCTATCAACGACATACCTGCAATAATTTTATTTGATTCTGGGGCTTCCCACTCGTTTATTTCATCAAGTTTTGCCACCTTGCACAAATTTTCTCCTTCACTTTTGGACAAAATCATGGTGATACAATCCCCTGGCTCTATGCTCAGAACAAATATAATATACAAGGGTCTGGAAATCTCAATCCATGGAGTCAAATTCCCAGCTACCCTTGTTGCCATTGAATCCCCAGGACTAGACATAATACTGGGAATGGACTGGTTGGCACCGCACCAAGTGTGTGTCAACTGCGCCACCAGAACGGTGACATTGGTGAACCCCATCGGACAAACCGTCCAATTTCTGGCCAGCAGAATGATAACAAGAAAGGGCAAGGCATACCAGACCACTGTTACAGATATGAATCTGATCCCGGTAGTGGGTGAATTTCTAGATGTATATCCTGAGGAATTACCAGGAATGCCGCCCGATCGAGAATTGGAGTTCGCCATTGAAGTAATTCCTGGTACAGCTCCAATATACAAGAAATATTATCGTATGCCCGGCCCAGAGCTGGCAGAGCTAAAGAAGCAGTTAGACGAGTTGCTACAGAAAGGATACATTCGTCCAAGCATTTCGCCATGGGGGTCACCCGTATTATTTGTCAAGAAGAAGGATGGAAGTCTACGAATGTGCGTAGACTATCGCCAGCTTAATGAGGTCACCATCAAGAACAAGTACCCGCTCCCTCGAATTGATGACTTATTCGACCAGTTGAATGGAGCACGGGTATTCTCTAAGATCGACCTCAGAACGGGATATCATCAACTAAAAATTCGAAAGGAGGATATCCCCAAGAAAACATTCACCACTCGATATGGACTATATGAATTTACAGTTATGGCGTTTGGATTGACCAACGCTCCAGCCTACTTCATGAGTATGATGAACAAAGTCTTCATGGACTTTCTGGACAAGTTTGTAGTGGTGTTCATTGACGACATCCTGATATACTCTAAAGATGAAGAGGAGCATAAGAAACATCTCAGAGCTGTCTTGGAAAGATTGAGAACCCATCGCTTATATGCCAAGTTCAGTAAGTGTGAATTTTGGCTGAAAGAGGTGGGATTCCTTGGACATATTCTGTCAGAGAAAGGAATAGCTGTTGATCCCAGTAAGGTTACTGCGGTCTTGAACTGGAAGACACCAGCCACGGTGACCGAAGTCCGTAGTTTCCTGGGCTTGGTAGGCTACTACCGTCGCTTCATTGAAGGTTTTTCTAAGATGGCCAAGCCATTGACGGAATTGTTGAAAAAGAACCAAAGGTTTATCTGGACAGCCGAGTGCGACAGCAGTTTCCAGGAGTTAAAGACGAGGCTAACCACAACCCCTGTCTTAGTCCTCCCAGACATTCACAAGAGTTTCGACATATAGAGGCATCCAGGCGTGGAATCGGATGTGTGCTGATGCAAGAGGGGAAGGTTGTAGCTTATGCATCACGACAACTATGACCCCATGAAGAGAACTATCCCACACATGACTTGGAGCTAGCTGCTGTGGTTCATGCCCTGAAGATTTGGAGGCATTATCTGATTGGACAATGATGTGAAATATACACAGACCATAAGAGTCTCAAGTATATTTTCACTCAACCCGACCTGAACCTCAGGCAGCGAGAGATGGCTTGAGCTAGTCAAGGACTATGATGTTGGGATAAACTATCATCCAGGGAAAGCGAATGTGGTCGCTGATGCCCTGAGTAGGAAACAAGCTGCTGTGAATGCACTAGTTGAGGGTATGCATCCGAGCTTACAAGAAGAGTTTGTCAAGCTCAATATGGTGCTATGCGGCCCAATGACCCCGAACACATTGGAAATTACTCCAACCCTTATGGAGGAAATTAAGGAAGCACAGAAGTCAGATGAAGAAATTTGGGAGATCAAGGAATTAATTCAGCAAGGGAAGGCCAAGTCCTTCCGTGTAGATGAACAGGGTACCGTGTGGTTCGAGAAACGAATTTGTGTGCCGAATTAGAACAACTTGAGGCAACAAGTACTCAAGGAAGCACATGAGTCCGCATATTCGATCCACCCGGGAGGTACCAAGATGTATCAGGACTTGAGAGAAACTTTTTGGTGGTCTGGAATGCGGAAAGATATAGCATACTATGTCGCTTGCTGTGACATTTGCAACAAGGTCAAGGAAGAGCATCCGAAACCCGTTGAGCTACTGCAACCTTTACCGGTGCCCCAGTGGAAGTGGGACAACATATGTATGGATTTTATTGTGGGACTGCCCAAGTCCACAAGAGGCAATGATGCTATTTGGGTCATTGTAGACATACTCACAAAGGTGGCTCACTTTATCCCAGTAAAGACCACTTTCAACGCAAATCAGCTGGCACAACTCTACATGTCCCGGATAGTCAGTCTGCATGGAGTACCCAAGTCTATCACTTCAGATAAGGGTTCCCTATTTACCTCAGCATTCTGGCTACGGCTACATCAAGCTCTGGGAACCATGCTAAAACACAGCATAGCGTACCATCCACAGACGAATGGACAGACCGAGCGAGTGAACCAAATATTAGAGCATATGCTTTGGTCATGTGCTCTCTCCCATGGACCCAAATGGGAGGATAGTCTGCCGTACGCTGAATTCTCCTACAACAACAGCTATCAGGCAAGTCTCAAGATGTCGCCTTTTGAGGCATTGTACGGACGGAAGTGACGCACACTGCTGAACTGGTCCCAAACAGGAGATAGTCGCATCTTTGGTACAGACTTGATGCTCGAGGCTGAAAGGCAAGTCAAGGATATTCAAGAGCGTCTGAGAGCAGCCAAGTCCCGACAGAAGAGCTATTACGACCCAAAACACCGGGAAGTAACTTTCGAGCCTGTAGACTATGCATACTTGCGAGTAACCCCTATGAAGGGAGTAAAGAGGTTTGGCACCCGGGGAAAGTTGGCCCCAAGATATATCGGTCCCTTTCCAGTGATTTCTAGGAAGGGCAGAGTCGCATATCAGTTGGAATTGCCACCAGCATTGTCAGACGTTCATGATGTCTTTCACATCTCACAGTTAAGGAAATGCATTGCACCCCCAGCCAAGCAAGTGGATATGAGTGAGCTAGAGCTGGCTAAGGATTTGACTTATGAGGAAAAACCTGTCAGGATCTTGGATGAGATGGAAAGAACCACGAGGAGTAAGGTGATAAGATTTTACAAGGTGCTGTGGGAGCACCACACTGAGGAAGAGGCCACTTGGGAAAGAGAAGATTTTCTGAGATCCACACTTCTATATTTGTTCCCTGAGCAACCGAATCTCGAGGACGATATTCATCCTAAGGGGGGTAGGTTTGTGACACCCTGATTTTGGCAACTTTTTCTTGGCTTTATTTGAAATTTGAATGGTTTCTGAATCTTTTTAGTTGGTCTTGGAAACTTTTGAATCTTTTCCAAGTAATCCAAAGCCTCATCACCTTGCCAATACCTTGACAAATATCTCAAGGACCTAAATCCCAACTTAAATCTTTTCCAATAACTCTTTTCTTTTATTTGGGAATTTAGGTCATCACTATGGGTTGTGAAGCAACCTATAGTTTGGATGGCCAGAAAATTCTCAAATAATTCCCTAAAATACCTTGGACCATATCTTGCCCCAATATCCAAAAATATTCCATGGCCTAGTTCAAATATTTTGCAAAACAATTCATTTTTGTTCCTGGTCAGTCTGGACCTTTGTGAAGGAAGTACCTGCTAGGTTTGTCCAATTGCTCTAAAATTTTTGTGGCATGAGGACAACTACAAATGACTTCCCTCCACCAAGTTTCAGCCCCAGGAAATCATCCAAGTGAGCAGTACTTCAACATTCAGATTCTGGACCAGATTTGTAGGTTACACATGAACTACCCTCAAACCTCAACCAAACCTCCTCAAACTTGACCAGTTTGGAGTCCTTCCAACGAGGATCACTCCAGACAATCTTTTTGTCTCCATCCCTAGATCTCCACCTCTCCAGATCCCTCTCTTCTTTGCTAACAGGAACTATTGTTGAGGCTACCCTTCATCTCAGACCAAACCAAGCTAAACTATGGGTACAGGTGAAATGAGGGATCGATGGTCGTCATGTTGGACAAGATTTTCCAGGCTTGCATGGCCTCCTGGTGGCAAGCACCGTGGTGAGCACGACGATGGCATGCTTGTCGCCGCGCTCTGTGCCGCGCCAGGCTCAGGTCTCGTCAGAGCGAGACGCCTGCGCCGCAGTAGCTTGTCCAAGCGTGCCGACATCGTTCCCGTGCGACACCTAGACCTTCCCGACCCTTCCCCCTCACCAGAGAAGCCCTCGGCGGCCGCCACGACCACGAGCGCTGTGCCACCCGTGCTGCCACAGTTGCGGCGCCGCTCGTCTTCTTCTCCCCGAGCTATCTTCTCGCGCATTTAATGCCTCTGCTCGCTCCCGTCGCTTCGCCCCGCGCCACGACAGCCAGCTCACCGTCCTTGCTCCAGTGGCGTAGCCACGTCGCCGCTGATCCAGAGAGATCGCTGAGCGCCTCCTCTCGCCTATAAATAGCCCGCCCGGCCTCGCTGAGCTCCTCACCCCTCTCCCTCCATCCTCCATTGCCTCCCCAAGCAAGAGCCAAGGCCGAGAGGCCCTCTGGCCTCGAGCTTCGCCGGAGTTCCTCCGCCGCCCTCGCACTATCGAGAGCCACCACCACTCCTCCTCCGCTTCGCCTGAGACCACCGTAGCACTCAGCAAGTTCCACTAGCCCTCCTAGAGCTCCTGCCTCGTCGAACTGCCGGCGAATCGAGCCTCTCCGTCGATCACCATAGCGCCCGTCCGCCGGAGAAGAAGGGGGCCGCGCTGTCCGGCCATCTCCAGGGAAGCTACGGGTACAGGGAGGACCGTCTTCAAGTGCCCTATCCATCCCCATCGTTTCCCAGCCCAACCGCCGTCGCTATCGCCACCGAGCAGCGCCGGTGAGCCGCCCCTCTCTCTGCCTTTCTCTCTCTCTTTGTTTTAAACGGGCCCGGCCCCACCTGTCAGCAGCTGCGGCTGCGCGCGAAGGGGTAAGTGGAGGTGCATTGGAGGTTTACGCCTTCGACGTGGCCTCTGCTAGGTTTTTTTGTTTTTCTGAATTTTGTTTATTTAAACAGAGTTAACCAGCCACTTTGACCTCTAATAACTTTTTATTGAAAGGTCCAATTGACCTGATTCTTTTTGCATTGTGTTGATATTAAACTCCTTTATTTTCTGACCAAGTTTGGTATTTTTCCAATACTTACAGAATTGTTGGTGAATAAAAAGGCTTTATGTGACATTTTCCTTTGCCATTTAAAAATGTTTTCAGAAGGAGATTCTTGTGGATTTGAAGACCAGGAGTATTTGAACAACCCAACAGAGCAAGGCAAGCCAGGACATCCATATTATGAAGCATTGCATAATTCATATTCATTTCCCGCATTTAATTAACATAGATAATTCAAGTGAAGTATTTAAATGCGTACTGTTGACAACTTAAATTGATATGATGAATGACCTTGATTGCTAAGAGAGACTTAGTTGGTTGATCAAGAGTCACCTGTCCGGGCTTACCCGTGCAGCCACATTTGCCGGTATGGGACGGCCTTGACTTGGTCTGGCTCCGTGCTCTTTCACCGGTACCTCCAGACAGGGAGGGTTATGCGTGCGTGCTGCCCTGATCAGACAGACGGCGATAACCCTTTGAGCCCAGTTGAGTTTTGTGCCGGCGTCCCCGTTTGGGACAGTTTAGTTAGGCCATGACGGTGGCAGGTGTCACGAGGTGCCACGGGGCCACCCAAGGCTTGACTCCGGGGGAGTGTGATTGCTGGTGGTACGATGGGAGAGTCACGGGTCAGGCAGTTTTCATTGGAGCAACGCTGGTCCACCCGAATGGGATCACAAGGTCAAGTGCTCCATAGTGTGGGTAAAGTGCGCAACGTCTACAGAGTGTAAAATCTATTTGAATAGCCGCGTCCACGGTATTGGACAGCCCGTCCAGACCTCTCTAGGTGATCAACCGTAATAACCATAGTAATGATGGAAGAACTTGTCTTATGAGCGGAAGTACTCGCTGGCATCGAGTATTCCTAGGGTTGTGAGAAAACCCGGATATGAGTAAGTTAATAGCAGTAAGTGAAGCATTTAAGACTTAACAAGATGATTGCCATGCTATTATTTGCTGCATATTTGGTTGTCATGTGCTTGCGAGTACATTCAAAGTACTCACCTAGCATATCATGCCAGATGCAGGAGAAGACTGAGACGGAGGTCTCGAAGGTCCGTGTTGCGATGTCTAGGATTTGTCCTCAGCAGTGTCCCTGTGGATGGCGTCACTATCATGTTCCGCTACGCAGTAGTCTTTCGCTGTAGTATTCGCAGTAATACCGAGGCCTTGATATGTTAGATAAACAATGTAGATATTGTCATAGCACTAGATGTGCTTTTGGCCTCGATGATCATGTAATATATAAGCTTGTACATGACTATTATCAATAAAAGTTCAGCTATGTTCTGTTCCAAGTTGTTGTGTGTTTCCAGAAGACTTGATCTCTGGGTTGGAAACACTGGTAAACCGGTTCTCTGATCCGGGGTGCCACAGCGCTGCTGGCCAGCTTCGGCCAGCTGGGTTCGGAGTCCCGGCATCTTGGCCGCGATGGCTACAGAGCAGAAACTCCAAGTTAGCCGCCGGATGGAAGAAAAGATTCCTTAAGATTCTACCCAACTACTTCGCAGTTGTCCCGAATCTCGGGCGCTACACCCACTGGGTGCGCTGGCGCGCCCCCACGGGAAGCATGCAAGACGTACCCTCTGCCAGATGAAGCGCCTCCTCCTTGGCAGCAAGCTGCGCCTTGACGGCATGGTACTTCTCCAGCACCCGGTTGTGCGTGCCGACTCGCAGGCCGTCCAGGTGCTGCAAGAAATGAGTATTAGCAGAAATCACAAACACACATAAGACCCGACCCGGCTGCTCCGCAGCCGGCCCGGGCCTCGGGGGCTACACCCAGTGGGTGCGCTGGTGCGCCCCCACTGACCCGCCACGCAACAAGCAAAAAGAAAGAGCATTACCACAATAGCGCGCTCCAGCTCCTTCGTCAGTGCCAGCTCGCTCTGGGCGAAGGCCTGGAGCCAACTCTCGCGTCCCCGAAGCTGTTGGCGCACGGCTTCCATCGCGGCCTCCTCCTGGGCGCACGGCCCGGCCACGACTTCGCCGTTGCTCGCCCGGGGTCGTTGCGACCCGGCAGGGAGGCCGCTTCCCGGCGCTTGCTCCGGGCTTACGGTGGCCCGCGGTGGCACAACCACCAAGGCGTGGCCGTCTCCTGCCAGCGTCTCCGTGGCCGGCGTCATCTCTGGGGCGCTGACCTGCTTCACCTGCGGCGCCCCGTCTGGAGCAGCGTCCTCCACACGTCCTTCTCCCTTGGCCTCGTTCCGGCCTTCCGGGTCGTTCCAGATCGGGGAGTCAACAATGATCTCCTCAACGCCCTCGGAGTCGTCAGCGGCCACCTCCACCCGTTCGGCCGGGTCGTGCCCCTCGTCTGTCTGGGGCTCGATGATGGTCTCAGCCGGCGCCGTGCCATTCGCCATCTCCAGCCAGGCCGGGTCTGCGGTCGCCTGCCCCCTCGCCTCAGCGGCCCTCACCTACGCCAGGGCCGAGGCCTCCCTCGCCGCCTCAGCGACCGCCGCCAGCTCCCCCTCAGCCTTGTTCTGGTCTCGCCAGGCGCAGCGCTCTGTGTCTGTCGGGTCCAGGCCGAGGTCCTCATCGGGCGAGCTCTCCAACCGATCAATGGCTCTGCTCCGGGACATCCGGAACACGAAGTCGCTCCCGGACGCGGCCGCCGTGGCCGCTGATGTCTACTACACAACTTGTTCTTGTAGACTCGTGTTGGGCCTCCAAGCGCAGAGTTTTGTAGGACAGTAGCAATTTTCCCTCAAGTGGATGACCTAAGGTTTATCAATCCATGGGAGGCGTAGGATGAAGATGGTCTCTCTCAAACAACCATGCAACCAAATAACAAAAAGTCTCTTGTGTCCCCAACACACCAAATACAATGCTAATTTGTATAGGTATGCACTAGTTCGGCGAAGAGATGGTGATACAAGCGTAGTAATGATAGTAGATATTGATTTTTGTAATAGGAAAAATAAAAAACAGCAAGGTAGCAAGTAACAAAAGTGAGCACAAACGGTATTGCAATGCTTGAAAATGAGGCCTATGGTCCGTACTTTCACTAGTGCAGTCTCTCAACAATGCTAATATAATTGGATCATATAACCTTCCCTCAACGTGAGATGAAGAATCACTCCAAAGTTCTTATCTAACAGAGAACATAAGAAGAAATTGTTTGTAGGGTATGAAACCACCTCAAAGCTATTCTTTCCGATCAATCTATCCTAGAGTTCGTAGTAAAATAACACCAAGCTATTCTTTCCGATCGATCTAACCAAGAGTTCATACTAAAATAACACCATATGATACACATCAACCAACTCTAATGTCACCTAGATACTCCAATGTCACCGCGAGTATCCGTGAGTTGATTATATGATATGCATCAAACAATTTCAGATTCATAATACTCAATCCAACACAAAGAACCTCAAAGAGTGCCCCAAGATTTCTACCCGAGAAACAAGGACAAAAACGTGCATCAACCCCTATGCATAGATTACCCCAATGTCACCTCGGGATTCCGCGAGTTGAGTGCCAAGACATAGATCAAGTGCTCCCAAATCCATAAAAGAATTCAAACCGATAAAAAACAAAATCTCAAAGGGAAAACTCAATTCATCACATCAACATAGAGAGGGGAAAACACCATATGATCCAACTATATTAACAAAGCCCGCGATACATCAAGATCGTTCCATCTGAAGAACAAGAGAGAGAGAGAGATTAAACACATAGCTACTGGTACAAACCCTCAGCCCCGAGGGTGGACTACTCCCTCCTCATCATGGTGGCTGCCGGGATGATGAAGATGGCCATCACTGATGATTTCCCCCTCCGGCAGGGTGCCAAAACGGGGTCTAGATTGGTTTTTTATGGCTACAGAGGCTTGCGGCAGTGGAACTTCTGATCTAGGGTTATTTCTGATGGTTTCACTATTTATAGGATTTTTTTGCGTCGGTTTCACGCGAAGATGGGCCTCGAGGTGAGCACAACCCACCGGGGCAAGCCAGGCCCCTCTGGCGCACCGTGGTGGGTTGTGCCCTCCACATGGCTCTTCTGGCCCTCCCATGAAGCTTCAGGGGTCTCTTTTGTTCCAAAAAATTGTCAAAAAGTTTCAGCTCATTTGGAGAACTTTCATTTCTGCACAAAAAACAACACCATGGTAGTTCTGCTGAAAACAGCGTCATTCCGGGTTAGTTCCATGCAAATCATACCAAAACCATATAAAATTGTTGTAAACATGGCATGAATACTTCATAAATTATAGATATGTTGGAGACGTATCAGCATCCCCAAGCTTAATTCCTACTCGTCCTCGAGTAGGTAAATGATAAAAGAAATAATTTATGAAGTGTGAATGCTAGCAAAGTGCATAAGTTTGATCAATGATAATTTCAATCACTTTTCCTTGCATCATAACAGCAACTCTTTCTCATAAAACTTATCATGATAAAGTAGCAATTGAAAACAGAATTTTTGTTGTGGAAAGCTACCTATCATATTCATCATATACTCTTTCTTTTGTAGAATGGACATTTGGACTTGAATGATTCAAAGCAATAGTCTATAATTTGACATGAAGACATCAATACTCAAGCATACTAACAAGCAACCATGTCTTTCAAAATATCAATGCTAAAGAAAGCTATCCCTAGCCCATTATGCTCAATCATTGATCCATTCATGAAACACACTCGAATATTAGCTACATCCAATGCACAAGTATGATCATAGTGCTCCCTAGTTCACAGGTACAGCGAGGTGCTATACAAACGGTTTTAACCCCTTTCCGCGATGGCATTCTGAACCGTCGCCTAGTGAGTGACTGTGATAGGGGGGTCCTTCCCACACGACACAGAAACCGTCGGGGATAAGCCCTCCTAGCACACATGCTCGGCAAAATGAGGTCGTGTGTGACCGGCGAGCGATCAAATACGGTTATACGTATAGTAGTGCTAAGAAAATACAATTATACAGGCAAAATCATTTCCGGTCGTAAGTACATCCCACACAGTCAGTCCCCGTTAAACGTTTCTGTTCGTATATAAATCCCACACAATCGCTCGAAGGAAAACGTTTCCGTTCGCAGGTACATCACACACAATTTTCCCTGTTAAATCGTTTGTGATAGCGTTGCCATTGCACACGATATTAACAATTTTATCGTTTGCGTTATTGAATGCATCACACATGGTGCGTAGAAGAAAATGTGTGGCAAAGGCTGTCCATCACACACAGTTTTTATGTGGTAAACGTTTGCGCAACGTGGCCTAACACAAACAGTTTTCAAGAGGATATCATGTGTGATTGTTCATTGATCCAACATGGTTTATTCCTAGAAACTGTGTGCATTGCCTGAGGTCATTGCCCACGGTGTTTTCTCAATAACCGTTTGCAATAGAAAAACCCAATTAGCAGGCTAATTGGCCATTAGCAGGCTAATTGCCCTATTATTAATAATCCATTTATCACTCTAATTGACATTTCATATTAAGCGCATAATATATTTCATTTCCATATTAAGGAAGCAGGATTTCATAATTGAAATACATCAGAGTACAACATCATATAGCTTCAGCACTAAGCTACCCCATTACACAACTGCACCAACACTAAGTTTCACATGCAACATCTAGAACCTTTCGAAATTAGCATCATAGACGGTACATAGACAGATGCATCTCATCTGGAAAACTGCTGAAGCGGAAGGCGAATATTGAGCCTTCATTGATGTTGAAGGTCTTTGCAACTTTAGGCCAGTGCGTGTGGATGATTGACCGTCCATCCTTCGTCCTCTTCAGGAACACTTCAATATTGAACCGTGGGTGTTGTATGAAAACCTTCCTCACCTCCTGACCATAGAGGTGGTTTGAGAGGTAATCATCAGTGAACTACTTTGGAAAGGCCTGAAAACAAGGATGTGCATAAATATCTTCTCTATATTGGAAATGGGGCAAAGGAATAAAAAAAGGCAAGGTATAATAGTTAGTACCATCTTGTAGTGAACTTATGTCTTCTTCATTGTGCAGACAAAGATCTTGTTGTTTTTTGTCGCTAATTTCTTTATCCTAACAATCTTTCTGAGTTTCTTGACTTGATTGATATTCATGGACAACTCATTTCCCCATATGCAAAAACGGTCGAACAGTGGGTCAAAACCTCTGACAGCAGGACATACATGTGCAAGACCAAATTTTTAAAAACCTAAATATTAGAATGGTTCCTGCAATTGCACAATAATGTTCTATTAGACAACAGACCATGCATGTGCTAACCTCGATTGTAAACCTCAGTGCTTCCCATTGTTTCCCTGCAACACATATAAGGTAGTTAGTCATTAGGTTAAGTGAGGGTTCACATGCTATGAGTAAAATATGTTGATGAAAAATAAGCACATTGCAGATTCATCAGATTAATTCAAGCCACATGGAAAACCCATTTATCCAAACCAAGCATGATTAAGAACTATGAAATATAGCACTTGTATATGTTTCTCATGTATTAAGTGCAGCCAAATTCGATTTATTCCTCACATGCACAACAATACAAAATTCTACCCACGACAATTGGACATCGCATTGCAGAATTGAACCAAGCAGTTAACTAAACACCACAACAAATGAACCAAACATTAACTGAGCACCACATTGCACAATATAACATACTCCTAATAGAAGATCAGACAGTTAACCAAACCAAGCATGCTTAACAACTTGGAAATATAGCAATTGTATTTATTTCTCATGTATTTAGTACAGCCAAATTCAATTTATTTCTCACATGGTATACAATGACAGAATGCACCCACAACAATTGAACATCGCATTGCAGAATTGAACCAAACAGTTAACTAAACACCACAATAAATGAACCAAACGTTAACTGAGTACCACATTGCACAATATAACATACTCCTAATAGAAGATCGGACAGTTAACCAAACCAAGCATGCTTAACAACTTGGAAATATAGCAATTGTATTTGTTTCTCATGTATTTAGTACAGCCAAATTTAATTTACTTCTCACATGGTATACAATAACAGAATGCACCCACAACTATTGAACATCGCATTGCAGAATTGAACCAAACAGTTAACTAAACACCACAACAAATGAACCAAACATTAACTAAGCACCACATTGCACAATATATAACATACTAGAAGATCAGACAGTTAACTAAACCAAGCATGCTTGACAACTTGGAAATATAGCAATTGTATTCGTTTCTCATGTATTTTGTAAAGATAAATTCGATTTATTTCTCACATGGAAGACAATACAAAATTGAAGCCTGAAGAATTGAACATCACATTTGTAGAATTGAACCAAATAGTTAACTGAAGATGACAACTAGACAACTAATTAACCAAACAGTTAATAAGTGAGCACCACATTGCACGACATATAGAACATATGCACTAGAGCAACAGATTGCATGGTAAAATTAGATAGCACAATTCACTAGAATTTGTTAAGGAAAGGCAGGAGCAGCACACGGAACGGGTAAACCGAGCATGCTTAACCAGCGTAGCAAGCAAATGGTAAGGTGCTCCTCCAAGATCTGGGGGTCGGCACGAATGGCAACCATCGCGACCTCATCCGGGCATGCGGCCGCGATTTGCTTCTCCACTTCGAATGGAGAGGAGGCAGCACTGCAAGCAAGGCGTGAAGGTTTCAACTTGGAAAGGAAGGCGGAAACAGGGGAAATGTGGCTTTTAGTAAGGGGGAGGGGGCGGGGTGGTAGATATTTCTGCGGAAGCCGAAAATTTTGAATTGGTTCAGCGAAAAAACTGGCGCGCAAAGTGTCATGAGACACGGTCCCTTATTCAGAACTGTGTACAATATGTGAACATCACAAACGATTCAGATAGCTTAACCCGTGTGTGATGAGTTTGAACGTCAAAAATTTTGGATCGAATTTCCCTGGTTACAGTGGTCATCCATGTCATTGCATAATTTTGGTACATAAAGGAGACTACAGCACACCCACACTTCTTAATCGAGCAAGTTCAGCAATTAAACAGAGCTAGCTGACCTAAACATTACTCTATAAAGTTAAAGACCGACGCTCTTAATTAAACAAAATAAAGAGTACTACTACGGGTGGTGCTCATCAATCTCCACCTCCTCCATGTCCAACTCGCGCCCGACGGTCTCCTGGGGAAGGGGCTCCATGGCATCCATCGCACCATACTCGGCAAGCATCTCGCCATCCGTGTCCTCCATCTCTTTGGAAAAGGCCGCCATGAGCTGGACGTGGGCGGCCGCCATCTGGGCTTGGACGGGCTCCGTCGTGGCATGGTATGCGGCGGAGGTACGGACGGCTGCTCGAACGGTCTTGGTGATTGCCAACTCTTCGGCCGTGGGTTGCCAACCGTTGTCGGAGAAGCTTCGTTAGATTTGTGTGGTGACCGCCACGAGCTGGGCGTGGGTGGCCTCGACATGGTCATGGGCAACCTCCATCAGGGCTAAGGCCACCACTGTAGAATGGACAGCTGCTATGCCACTCTCGCCAGTTGCTATCCCCGAGGCAGATGTTGCTGCCGCCACCTGAGAAGCTACAGCGGCCGTTTGGGCTGCCTTGGCCGCCCGGTCGCAGATTGCGGCTGCGCTCATACACCTTGTTAGCACGCGCATGGCGGCTGCGGCCGCGCTCTCGCCGGAGTGGGCCACTGAACTTGGCCTCACGACGCGGGTCCACGTCCCCATCTTTCACCGGCGATGATTGAACAGTGAAATGATATTTGGGGAGCGAGCTAGTGTGCTTGACACGCCGGTTGTGGACTGTAGCCGATGCACCTTCTCACGTAAGCCATAGGCATACTATACACTGATAGTGCTCCAAGATATTTTGTACTGCATCTCACACGGTTGGTGATAATAAACTATGTGTGATCTACTTGATTTTTCATCTTGATTTGAATTACATAATGGGGTCACAGCGGCAATGGAGGGTGTTTGAATTGCTAGAACTTTTATCTGCAATGAACATGCAACTATATGTGTGTTGTAAAAAAATTGGAATTATTCAGGGTTCATTTGGACATTTTATACATTAAATTGGTTTTCTAGCCATTTTAGGTGCACAATTCAAAATTAAACTACATGCACATGCTCCGGTGCACCAACATGGGTTGTGAAATCATATATGTGTCCATGGGTTTATGCTTATGTCCCATGCAAGAAATGGGGATGAATTTCGAACACCACGGCACCTTGGCTCTCCGGCAAACGTTGAGGTACTTGTTTTTGTAATTCTAGTAAATCAAAAACTCGTCTGAAATTCATGAACCTTGGCATGCTATCATGGAATGGCATCAAAATGCTGGGGTAAAAAATATTGTCCCATTTGGGGCAGGTTATGGTATAAGCTTCTCACAAACCAGAGCTTCTCACAAGAAGCCTCATGGTTCCGTTAGGGAAACGTGTCACCTTTGTGGACAAAATGATATTCGTCGCCTTTTCTTGCCCTCAATTTTTTCCTGGTGTCAACATAGAACAACAGGAGTGTCGTGCTAAATTTTGGAATTTTTCGAGGATCGTTTGGACATTTTTATACGTTAACTGAGTTTTCTAGGCATTTATGTGCATAATTCAAAATTGAACTACATGCACATGCTCCAGTCCATAAAAACGGGTTGCAAAATCAAATGTGTGTCCTTGGTTGCAAGCTTAGGTCACATGCAAGAAATGAGAATGAATGTCAAACACCTTGACACTGTCGCTCGGCCGCTAACATTGAGATACATGGTTTTAAAATTCTAGTAAATCGAAAACTCGTCTAAAATTCATGAAACTTGACATGATATCATGGAACGGCATTGACATGCCGTCGTAAAAATATTGTCCTATTTGGGGCAGGTTTGGGTATAAGCTTCTCGCAAACCAGAGCTTCTCTCACAACAAGCCTGATGGTTTCGGTAGGGAACGTGCCACCTTGGGGAACGAAACGATATCTGTTGCCTCTTCTTACTTTCAAATTTTTTCTCATCTCAACATAGAACAATAGGAGTGTTGCGTCAATTTTTGGGATTTTTCGGGCTTCGCTTGTACATTTTTATACATTAACTGAGTTTTCTATGCATTCATGTGCATAATTCAAATTTGAACTACATGCACATGCTCCAGTGCATATAAATGGGTTCAAAATTGAAATGTGTGTCCTTGGTTGCATGCTTAAGTCCCATGCAAGAAATGAGAATGAATGTTAAACACCTTGCCACCGTCGCTCGGCCGCTAACATTGAGATACATGGTTTTTAAATTCTAGTAAATCAAAAATGCGTCTGATATTTATGAAACTTGACATGCTAGCATGGAACGGCATCAACATGCCGTGGTCAAAATATTGTCCAATTTGGGGCAGGTTGGGGTATATAAGCTTCTCACAAACCAGAACTTCTCACAACAAGCCTCATGGTTACGGTAGGGAACGTTTCACCTTTCTGGACGACACGATATCCGTTGCCTCTTCTTGATTTCAATTTTTTTTTCTAGTGTCAACATGGAACATGTGTGTTGTGTTAATTTTAGGAATTTTCCAGGGTTCGTCTGGACATTTTTATACATTAACTGAGTTTTCTATGCATTTATGTGCATAATTCAAATTTGAACTACAGGCACATGCTCCAGTGCATGTAAATTGTTTGAAAAATCAAATATGTGTCCTTGGCTACATGCTTAGGTCCCATGCAAGAAATGGGAATGAATGTCAAACACCTTGCCACCGTCGCTCAGCCGCAAACATTGAGATACATGATTTTTAAATTCTAGTAAATCCAAAACTCGTCTGAAGTTCATGAAACTTGACATGCTATCATGGAGCAGCATCAACATGCTGTGTTAAAAAATTTGTCCCATTTGGGGCAGGTTTGGGTATAAGGTTCTCGCAAACCAGAGCTTCTCACAACAAGCCTGATGGTTTCAGTAGGGAATGTGCCACCCTTGGGGACGAAACGATATCCGTTGCCTCTTCTTGCTTTCAAATTTTTTCTAGTGTCAACATAGAACGACAGGAGTGTTGTGTCAATTTTTGGGATTTTTCGGGGTTCGCTTGGACATTTTTATACATTAACTGGGTTTTCTAGGCATTTTATGTGCATAATTAAAATTTGAACTACATGCACATGCTCCAGTGCAGAAAAATGGGTTGACATATGAAATGTGTGTCCTTGAGTGCATGCTTAGGTCCCATGCAAGAAATGGGAATGAATTTCAAACACGAGGGCACTGTTGATTGCCGGAAAAATATTGAGTTACTTTGTTTTTAAATTCTAGTAAATCCAAAACTCGTCTGGAATTCATGAAACTTGGCATGCTATGATGGAATGGCACCCGACATGCTGTGGTATTTTTCGTGTCCATTTTGAGAGAAGGCGCACTCGAATAACAGCCAACGAAGGCATTTTGAAAAAACAGCTTCCACTGTAATATCTCAAACGCTTGTATAATTTAAATCGTGTGCGTTCTGTTCACCATTCACGTGACGCCACGTGCCTTGGTTTTAATGGCTATAGGAGGTGCCATGCGGACAGCTGCTTGACTGAACGGGAGGCGTGCGAGCGTAGTCCGGTGCACAGGCTGACCGAGAGGCATGCAAGCTGTCCTCCAATGCGCAGGCTCACCAGGAAGCGTGCGAGCTGTACGCTGTGCAGGCTCACTAGGAAGCGAGCCCATTGACTTCCATGGCCGCCCACCTTGCTCACATCCTCTCCATTAATGGCGCCCGAGCTGCTGTTTAATACGGGTGGCCTTACTGTTCGCTTCCCATTCCCCTCCCTCCCGCAGACCTCCAACAACGCCATGGCGCAGAAGGATCATCTGCCACTAGTTTTCAAGTTTGGTGAAGTCAACTCCGAGCCGGAGGAGATAGAAAATAAGGAGGAATGGGGCCTCATGGACATGGCCCTGAACGAGCTAGCCGCGGCGGTTGCTGCCCCCGCGCCCGTCCAAACTCCCATCCCCGCGCCCGCGCCAGCAACCATCCCCGTAGCATTGACGGGCTGGTCGACGAGCACTATCGCAGAGCTGAAAGCTGCGGGCGTCAGCGAGGTCTCCATGGACCCACGCTAGCTCGTGTAGATGCCAGCGCCAGTGCTCGTGCCCGTGCGCGCCCCTCCACCCACCGCGGCGCCGGTACCCATGCATTTGCCTGCACCTGCCGCGCCCGTGCCCATGCGTGCACCCCCCTCAGCGGCATGGGACGCCACCGTCGACCGCTACTTCGCAGCGCCGCCAGTTACCGTCCTCCCGCACCCCGCCCGTCGATCGCGCGACGACATGATGTTTGATTTCCATGTGAAGAACATTCTGTGCTGCCTTGAAGACTTCAACAACAGCGTCCCGGAGGACGACAACGACAACGCCGGCGTGGTATGCCGCCTCCGCCGCCGCCGCTGCCGCAAATAGTTTTTTTGGGGTTTAATACTGTATCTCGATCATATGAATATAAATTCGCAGTGTGGCTGAATGAAAGATATGGTTTGAACGAACTTGCGTTTTTCTCTCTTAATGTACAGACTTATCAAATGATTTTCTTTTGAAAAAAAATGTCAATGGTTTTTAAATATAAAACACTCATCGCAAATGTTTTAGTTAGAACACCCATATGCAAACCGACAGCTTCCCCAGGAAGCCAAGGGAAAATGTGCCGAGCAGGATTTGTGCAGCTCTTGATCGCAAACGTTTTAGATAGAACACCCGTATGCAAAGTGAGAGCTATGGTCTTCCCCCTTAAGTCAAGGGAAAATTCAATGTGCAGGATTTGTGCATCTCTTCAACGCAAACGGTTCAGATTGAATACGGTATGCAAAGCGAGACTTCGGCGCTAAGCCAAGAGAAAATGTGCCGAGCAGGATTTGTACATCGCTTCAAAGCAAATGGTTGTTTTGGATGACCCATGTGCAACCACGTACAGACAATTTGGTAAGATTTGCATCTGTCATATTGGGTATATTGCCATTTGTCAAACTAGAAAGATTGACATTTGTTGATCTAGTAACATTGCCATTTGTCAACCTTGTAACACTGTGATTTGTCAAAATATGCAGCTAAAAATCACTAGCACTATCTAATTTTTGCAACTAAAATTCAATAATTAAGCATAGATTTCATTCATAGATTAAGCAGTCGTTCTTTATACAAACAGTTCAACTCGACAGCTGAACTGACCAAACTTTTCCGCAATTGTTGCCAACCACGTACTGAAATAGCTAGTTCAACTATATATACTAGCTAATTTTAAGTACATTGTACAGTTTCACCACATCTATAGTCAGATGAACTAAACAAAATAGCCCCTAAATACTACTACTATGGAGGGGCTTTGTACTAGTTCCGGTAGCCTCTCCTCTACCGAGCGCGCTCAGTAAGAGGCAGAGGAGGAGGAGCCTACCAATGAGCTGGACAACTGCAATACGGTGCCTGCTGCTACTGCACCTTCAACGACGCTCACCTCAAACGCCCTCTGCCGCTCCAGATGACCCCTCTCGAAGCGGTGGTTCTCCTCGTAGATCTCCTAATTCCTCGCCTCTACGGGGGCGTGTGTTGCGCCCACGGTGGTGGTAAGGCTCTTTGCGTGCGTGACGAGGTGCTCCTCCTCCTCCCGCAGGAACTTGGTGTAGCGCGCAAGGTCGCTGACGCACGTGCGGGCCTCCACCTCCGCCTCCCGCCTTCGGGCGGCGGTGCCGGAGCAGGTGATGACCCCGGCGGTCGATGGTGGGCTGGCGACCACGACGGCCGATGATGGGGTGGCGGCCATGACCACCACCTCCCGCCTTCGGGCCGCGGCGGCGGAGCAGGCGATGGTCCTGGCTTTCAACGGTGGTGTGGCGGCCACGGTGGCAGACGGTGGGGTGGCGGCAACGGCAGCCGGCAACAGCTGCCGACGGGCAGCGGCGGTGGAGCGTGTGGTGGGTGTTCCGCGCACACCCAACAGGGATGCCACGCGCATTACACTACGCCGGGGACTGCGCCACCGCCGCGGTGTAGCCTCCCAGCTGGAGCTGTCCTCTGATGACGGCGGAGTGGCTGAGGGACGATGACAGACCGGTGCCATTGGCGATTATGGGAGAAGCAGACAAGATAAGCTACAGGGAGGGAGGGGAAAATGCGACGCAGGACTCGCCGGCCATGAGGGTTTATATAGTAGGCTGGTAAGCATTGGGATTTTGGGGGATTACATTGAGCCAGGCGGGAAGCTTGCGCGGGAATTTGCACGGTTGCGTGGGAATGGGCTCACCACCGTTTGGCCAAAAGAACGCCCCCGCGCGCTGCTCAAGCTTGCGCACGAAGCCGTCTGCAGCAGCGGGGTGACAAGACGTGTGAGGGGAGGACGAAAGGACACGTACACATACGGTTAATAAAAAAAACGTTTGCGATTTAATTACCTACTATACCCCCGTCCTGGTTTATAAGTAGGATTTAACTAATAAAATACGAATGCATGTCGCCAAAGATTATATCGTTGGATTTATATTTGAACATAGTTTCCAATTATATAATTTTTGTAACATGCATTAACATTTTGTTGGTTAAATTTAAGGTCAAAATATGGCACAGAATATAAAGGGGACTAATAGACCAAGACGGCGGTAGTAGCACACGGCCGCTCTCTACGTAGCGACCCAACTGTCGGCCGGCTTGTAGACGACCATTTCCTGCGTGTTCAACTTCTCTATGCGTGTGGTTGCTTGCGGTTGAGGCGGCTACGGCGCGCTCTGCTCGCATCTCGCCGTGCGCGCTCTGCTGTCGCATCCCTCCGGGTGCTCTGCCCTCGTCCCTCCACGCGCGCTGCCAGTTTTTGGGGCCGACGCACGATCACGCATGTTCGTGTGCGTGCGGTTGCGCCGGGCGCGGCGCGACGATGCAGTTACCCACTGCAAAAATTGCCATGCGGACGCGCCGAGAATCCAAGCCGCCCGGCCCCCATTTATTCATGCGGCCATTTACCTTCATCTCTCGTGCCACACGACACAATAAGCACACCCATGATGACACATACAGAGAGGACATCCAGCTGTTCCAATGGTGCTCCCCGTGGCTCTAATGGCGCTCCGAGCGGCCGACGACAACAACGGCGGGTAGTTCACCACGCATCACGTAGTGGACACCCACGTGAGGGCGAAGGCCCTCTTGGTGGTGTACACGAATGATCCGGTCTCGGTGGAGAGCTCCATCCAAACTATGGAGCAGTTGCTTGCCGAGGACAAGTACCAAGTGGTCGGCTTCGACCTCGAGTACACCATCGGTCGTGGCGGGCACGATCAGAAGGTTGTCGTCGCCCAGTTGTGCATGTGACATGACGTCCTCGTCTACCACTATGTCGGTGTACTAAGTATTGGGCCATTAGTACCCCGTACTTGTGCACGGGCAGTTGTAGCCATACTCGCGGCAAGGCTTGTCAGGGAACAGATCAAGATTGACTCAGGCCACCAAGGAAATTCTCATGTCAAAGATCTGAGGATCAGCAGATAAGAAGAGCTGGAATCCGCAGGCCAGCTTCCCCGGCAAGATCTTGCCGGGATGGCCTGCGAAGCCCGGCAAGGCTCGGCGCCCGGCAAGGTTCAGGACTCGGCAAGGCTTTGTTGCTGTGCCACCGCTCTAGCACAGCAACAAACCCGACATTCTGGGTCCTTCTTTGGGTGCGTGGCGACGCGCCAGTGGAGGAGAGTTTAAGCGGTGCTGATGGGATGGCCCCTTTTTCCATCCCCAAGAAAGTGAGGACACCTAAACGGACACCTCACGGTGCATTAAATGCGTTCGTCCAAATCCGTCAGGGGTTAGGTATGATGACCCTGTAGCTACTTTACACCTCAATGTATGTACATTTTGCCACTGTGGTGACCCCTTCGTGGAATAAAAGGAGGCACAAGGCAACTGCTACAGGGGAGGAGGATCTTCTGGCCCATTCTGCATGCGTAGCCGCTCTTTGAACGTACTGTTCATTGCGAGCGCTCCTGGAGCCTGGGCTCAAGAACACTAATAATAACACAAGGCAGGAATAGGGTTTTACGCTGATCAGCGGCCCGAACCTGGGTAAAATCGCCCCGCGTCGATCGTTGGTTCTACTCTTTGCGCATACCTCTCCCCCCGCCGAATCGTAAAGGGGTCCCTTAGGATCCCATAGGTGTCGCACGCCGACATCTTTGGCGCGCCAGGAAGGGGGATTGTAGGTTGTGTGAATCTGATCCAGTGATCGGCGCCTTAGTTTCTTCATCATCTTCATCATCATGCCACCCAAGAAGAAGAGCGCTGCGACGGCGCAACCATCCATGTCTGTTTTGCCTGCACCTTCGCATACGGGCGATGGCGTCGGTGCAGAAGGAAGAGGACTAGAGCCTCCACGGCGTTCTGGTGATCCAAGCTAGGCGAGCGGCGTCGTTCGCATGGCAGTGGCAACCCACACGCCGCTGGATCCAGAGACGGAGCTGTGTTGCCTACGGGTGGCACAACGAATTCCAGAGATCGAAGGACGCCTTCTGGAGCTCCCGCGCCGGCCCAGGCGTCACGGCCTACCCAGGTCATGCACTATGAGCGACGTCATGGCGCTGGTGGTTCAGGGCGTCCCCATGAAAAGATTCCTGCGCATCGATCCCAAGATGCATGGGCCCAGCATGCACACCGAGCTACCGGCGAAGGTGGCGCGCGGTCGCGTGACTGTGATGGTGCTCCTTCTAACATGGCTAGGAGTCAGAGCACCTCACGTTCCTCGCACCTGTCGCCGCCGCCTACGCCAGCGGAAGCCTTGACACGTGCGCAGCTGCTCCTCGATTTCCCTCCTGCTCCGGAGAAGATGGAGGAGTGGCGAGCTACTATCTAGAGCCTTATTGGCTTCGCCAACAAAGATGGGCCACAAGAGGCAGGGCCCTCACAGCGAAGGCCCATCGATCCGGCGCGAGCCGATGTGGAGAAAACCGGAGGTGGTGCAACCACGGTGCACTCCCCTCCGCGAAACCAGCGGCGGGCGACAACCCAGCAGGTCGATAGCCGTGATGATGTTTCCACGGCGTCGTCCGATCCACGGATGCGCCGCGACCAGCGTCAAGTTCTCCAGGAATGAGGCAAAGAGGATGCTCGAACTACCATCGAGCGGCGACGGGAAGCGTGCTATCAGTCTGATAAGCGCGCAGGGCCGGCTGTCAATGAGCCTGCGCCAGGGGACGTAGGAGACTTGCCTTATGAGGTAGGGACTCCAGCGTTTACCCGTGAGCTGCGGCAAGTCCAGTGGCCCAATTCCCGAACCTTCAAGCCAGAGGTCCCGGAGAAATATGACGGTAAGACTCATCCCTCGGAGTTCTTGAGCATCTACACCATTGCGGTGCAGGCTGCCGGGGGCCGAGATGACAAGATACTTGCCAACTACTTCCCGTTGGTGCTCAAGCCCAACGTCAGGTCGTGGTTGATGCATCTGCCGGAGAATTCTATTTCTTCTTGGTCAGATCTGTGCCATCAGTTTGTTGGCGCCTTTGTTGGAGGCCACCAAGCTCCTGGCCAAGAGAGTGATTTGCATATCATCCCTCAGAAGGAGGGCGAATCCAAACGCAAGTTTATGCAGAGGTTTAGCCGGGTGCAGTATAATATTCCTGACATTCACCCTGCCGCTGTCATTAGCGCGTTTCATCAGAACATGCATAACCGCAGAATGCGGGAAGAGCTGGCGATGAACAAAGTCAGGAGTATTGCCGAGCTTTACCCTTTGGCCGACAAATGCGCTTGAGCTGAAGAGGGGAGAAAACTCCCTGGCGAGGCTGTTGGCGCGGCGGGCGAATCCGAAGATGAAGACGCCGTGACCCCGTCAAGGAAAGGCCGGCGGCGGAACAGGAAACGCGGTGGCAAGGCCGTGCTTGCTGTCGAGGAATCCGACAACCCCGGCGCCGCCAAGAAGACCAAGGTTGGTGACCCCGGCAAGGATCTTGCCAGGTGCCCTTCCTGTCAGGCCTTGGCGGCGGCCGACAAGTCGAAAAGCTTCGGCAAGCAGTATTGCAAGATCCATCGCACCAAGGGCCACGATCTCCAGAACTGCCGGCAAGTTGAACAGCTTGCCGAGAAACAGAGGGCTGAGTATGAAAGGCGGGATAAGGAGAAGGCCCATGACGGTGCTGACGGATCCGGCAAGAAGCGCGGTGGCCGAGGGGGTCACCGCGGCAAGGCCAAGCAACAGAGTGAGAGGCCCGCTTGAGGCCGAGACAAAGAAGAAGATGATGACGAAGAAGACGATGAGTCCAGTGAGCAAGAATTCCAGAAAGCTACAGAGGCCATGTGTATCGATGGGGGTGCCTTGCTGCATTCTTCCCACCGTCGACTCAAACAGTGGGTGCGTGAAGTCAATGCAACGGAGCCATCACCAGATGCATGTAAGCCCCTGAAGTGGTCCAACACGCCTATCATTTTCGACGCCGAGGATCACCCTGAGCGCACAACTGCGGTCGGGTGCTTGCCATTGTTGGTCTCACCAACAATTCGCAACCTCAAGGTGACGAAAATGCTAGTTGACGGTGGGGCCGGGCTAAACCTAATCTCACCGGATGTGCTCAAGAGGCTCCAAATTCCCGATGAAGACCTCGAAGAAACGGGCACGTTTCAAGGGGTAATCCAGGAAGAACCCAGCCAAAGGGCAAGATTACGCAGCTGGTGACATTTGGTAGCGAGCTCAACTACAGGACCGAGAAGGTAGTGTTTGATGTCGCCAAGATCCCCATGTCATACAATGGGATCCTTGGTCGGCCAGCACTGGCTAAGTTCATGGCGGCATCACACTACGCGTACAATGTTTTGAAGATGCCCGGGCCGTTGAGCGTCATTACTATCCATTCCGATAAGAAAGACGCGCTCATCTGTGCCGACCAACTTTACCGGGAAGCAGTTGCAGCACCTGCCGTCAAGGCATCTGCTCCTGCCGCTGGAACTCCCGGGGGGAAGAAGAAGAAGACCGGTGAGAATCTTGGCGCGAACTCCGGTAAGCGCGCCTCCTCGGAGTGCTGCGCTTCCGTCGAGGATGCACCAGAGAGTTCCACCGGCAAGAACAAGAGATCCAAGGCTGCTCCACCGGAGACCAAGAAGATGCCCGTCAGAGAGGACGGAACGGGAAGAACTTTAACCATAAGTTCCACCCTAGGTGACAAATAGGAAAGCGCGCTTATTGCCTTCTTGCGGGCGAATGTCGACGTGTTTGCATGGCAATCGTCTGACATCCCCGGTGTTCCCAGGGAGGTAATTGAGCACCACCTTGTTGTCTGTCCTCATGGGCGGCCCGTCAAGCAGAGGGTTAGGAAGCAAGCCTTGGAGCGGCAAGAATTCATTGCCGAGGAAATCAGAAAGCTGGAGGCGGTAGGATTGGTCAGAGGAGTGCTTCATCCAACCTGGTTGGCCAATCCGGTTGTGGTGCGCAAAGCGAATGGGAAATGGAGGCTTTGTATCGATTATATAGATATCAATAAAGCCTGTCCAAAAGATCCCTTTTCCTTGCCGCGCATCGACCAGATTGTGGACTCCACCGCTGGTTGTGATCTCTTGTCCTTCCTTGATGCCTACTCAGGGTATCATCAGATCTTCATGGCAAAGGAAGATGAAGAAAAGACCGCATTTATCACCCCATGTGGTACGTATTGTTTTATACGAATGCCTTTCGGGTTGAAAAGTGCTGGTTCTACATTTGCGAGAGCGGTCCAAATCGGTTTTGAGCCTCAACTCCATAGAAATATGGAGGCATACATGGATGACATAGTGGTCAAAACCAAGGACAAAGCGACGGTCATACAAGATTTAGAAGAAACATTTGCAAATCTGCGCAAGATCGACTTAAAGCTCAATCCTGAGAAGTGCGTGTTCGGTGTTCCTTCCGGCAAGCTCCTCGGATTCTTTGTATCTTGTCAGAGAATCGAAGCGAACCCCTACAAGATCAAAGCTATTGAGCGGATTGAAGCGCCAAGACGCGTCAAGGATGTGCGTCGTCTTGCCAGCTGTGTTGCTGCTCTAAGCAGGTTTATTTCCAAATCTGGTTAGCGCGCCCTGCCCTTTTACAAAATTTTGAAGAAGGCAGGTCCGATGAAATGGACTTCGGAGGCGGAGGCTGCGCTGCAAGATTTGAAGAAATACCTTTCCTCTCCGCCGACGCTAGTCGCGCCTAAACCACAAGAGCCGTTGCTACTGTATCTGGCAGCGACAAATCAAGTGGTTAGTGCTGCGTTACTGGCACAGAGAGAAGCTGATGAGGAAGCAACACCAGCAGCAGGAACGTCAGGTGATGCGGCAGGATCGTGAGGTGACGCGACAGGATCTTCCCCGGCAAGGATTGATCCCGACAAGACAAGATCTGTGCAGTCAGAAGAACCATTGTAGAAGAAAAAGGTGGTGCAGCGCCCAGTTTATTTTATTAGCTCTCTTTTACAAGGAGCTAGGTCAAGATATTCTGGCGTGCAGAAGTTGCTTTTCGGCCTCCTTATGGCCTCGAGGAAGCTGCGCCATTATTTTCAAGCACATGAAATCACCGTCGTCACTCGCTTTCCGTTGCAACGGATTTTGCGAAATCCAGAAGCAACCGGCAGGATCGTCGAGTGGGCGTTGGAGTTGTCGAGCTTTGGCCTCAAGTTTGAAAGCACTTCAACAATTCAGAGTAGGGCCTTGGCAGAGTTCGTTGCTGAATGGACCCCAATGCCAGACGAAGAGGTTCAAGAAACAACTCTCCCCGGCAAGGAAATTGACCAGCAATGGGTTATGTACTTTGACGGGGCTTTTTCGCTGCAAGGCGCCGGTGCTGGCGTGCTGCTTGTCGCACCCACCGGAGAGCACCTCAAGTACATGGTCCAAATGCATTTCCCCGGGAGAGTTCAACGAACAACACTGCAGAATACGAGGGTTTGCTTGCCGGTCTCAGGATCGCGACAGACCTTGGTATCAAGAAGCTCGTCATCAGAGGCGATTCACAGCTTGTCGTCAGGCAAGTTAATAAGACTTATCAGAGTCCATTGATGCAGGGCTACGTAGATGATGTGAGAAAAATGGAAGAGCACTTTGACGGTCTGCAAATGGAGCACATCCCTCGTGCCGAGAACAGTGTCGCTGATGACCTGTCAAAGCGTGCTGCCCTCAAGTTGCCTGTGGAACCAGGAACTGTTGTGCTCCATTTGACTCAACCATCCGTGGCACCATCAATGTGGCAAGAAAAGAGAAGAAAATTGAATTCTGGTCAGTACTTTCCGGCAGAGCTCCCGGGAGCCGCCGGCAAGGAAGTTGCCGGGATCAACGACATGCCTGCCGGAGAACAACAGGCTCCAGCAGGGGCTCAGGCCCTTGCCATCGAGACAAATGTTCCCCCGGCGGAGGAGATGCCTTTAGTCCTAGCTGTCGAGCCCCAGGGTCCAGCATGGGCGCAGCACATTGTCCATTTCCTTCAAACAGGAGAACTCCCGGAGGAACAGGAAGAAGCGAAAAGAGTAGCCCGTCAGTCTGTTATGTACAAGTTCGTCGATGACGTCCTGTACAGAAAGAGACCAAACGGTGTGAAATTGAAGTGCATTCCTCGGGAGGATGGACTAGAGCTGTTGGCAGAAATACATGGAGGCATATGTGGCTCTCACATAGGATCAAGAGCACTTGCCGGGAAAGCATTCCGGCAAGGTTTCTTTTGGCCCACTGCTCTCCAGGATGCAACTGCACTAGTAACTAAGTGTGAAGCGTGCCAGTTTCATTCGAAGAAATCGCATCAACCAGAACAAGCTCTTCAGACAATCCCTCTCTCCTGGCCATTTTTGGTCTGGGGGCTTGACATACTGGGCCCTTTCCCCCGTGCTACCGGGGGCTTTGAGTACTTGTACGTTGCTATTGACAAGTTCACAAAGTGGCCGGAGGTGGAAGTAGTGAGGAAGGTGACAGCACAATCAGCCGTCAAGTTCTTTAAAGGGATAGTTTGCCGTTTCGGTGTGCCTAACAGGATCATCACCGACAATGGCACACAATTCACAAGTTGCACCTTCATGCAGTACGTCCAAGACCTTGGCGGCAAAATTTGTTTTGCCTCTGTTGCTCACCCCAGAAGCAACGGCCAAGCGGAGAGGGCCAGTGCTGAAGTGCTGCGTGGTCTCAGGACCAGAACCTTTGACAGGCTGAAAAAGTGCGGAAGATGCTAGATTGATGAGTTGCCGGCGGTTCTTTGGTCAATCAGAACGACACCAAATTGAGCCACCGGCTAGACACCCTTCGCTCTGGTCTACGGAGCGGAAGCAATTCTCCCCACGGAACTCACGTACGGATCACCTCGAGTGCTCGCTTATGATGAGCTTGAGCAAGAGCAACTGCGGCAAGATGACGCTGTGCTCCTTGAGGAGAATCGTCTTCAGGCTGCTGTGCGAGCTGCATGCTACCAGCAAGCTTTGCGCCGCTACCATAGCCGCAAAGTTCATGCCCGAAGCCTTGAGGAAGGTGACCTTGTTCTTCGATGGATTCAGTCTGCTAAGAATTCAAACAAGTTGACGCCGAAGTGGGAAGGCCCTTATCGGGTAGTACGAGTCACCAGGCCCGGCGCTGTCCGCTTGGAGACCGAAGATGGCGTTCCAGTGAGCAATTCCTGGAATATCGAACATCTTCGCAAGTTCTACCCATAAGGCGCGGTTGCCGGGGGCTCCCGGCAACCACCCTTTTGTACAAGTCTTGCCGGCAAGGCATATGATTCTTTGTACAAAGCCAGGCGTAGACCCTGAGCCCAGATGAATAAATTTAAGTGTTGTGCATTCCCTTATTGATTTCCATGTTCATATATACATGCATGTGTGTCTAAGATGTTGTATGGCACCCACTCCCGGTAAGTTCTAACGAACCGCCAAGGTTTCATATCTTTATTTTCTCTTCTTTCTTTTTCTTAAAAGACAGAAGGATTCCTCGCGTGCACATTTGCCGGGGGGGGCAGGGAGATATGAGTACCAGTTGGCGATGTTCAGAATCGATGCTTGCCGGAGGAAGGACAGTGACAGAAAGCTAAGTTCTAAAACTTAGAACAAGTTTCCTTTATTGCAAAGTTATTACCTTGGACAATTCTGACTTTTGAATGGAAAATCTGCACGCGAAGGAACCCTTGTTGTAATCAGTTGCGCCCTTATTTTGTTTCGAGTCCGCTCAACGATTTAAGTGGCTGCACTGAGAACGCCAAGGAGTCTTGCCGGCCGCTACGCCTCCGGCAGGCTGCTGATGTCCCGCACCCAGCGCTCGCGGCAGGTTGCGCGCCGGCAAGTTTTTCAGTAAGCGTAGGATGAACTCCATACATAAAGGAATCAGACAAGGGAGATAGCATGCATGTACCCAAACATAAGCAAGTTATATTACATTAATAAGCTGCCGCAGTTCTAACTTAAGATTTAATTGTCTTTGGCATGGAATGACGACGGCAAGAAGAGGTGGAGCAGTTAATCTCTGCGCTGGCCTTCGATCCTTTTGATGGAGTCCACCTTCTCAAGGATAGGCGTGACGAGCTCTTCAAATGCCTCAAGATTTGCATCCTTTGGCAGGTGGCCAATCACATTGGAGAGGTCGATGCCGGGATTGTGGTGCACCACCTTGATAAGTACTTTGCGGAGGACGGCCCGGCAAAGCCGGCGGGTCTCGTTGGCCAATTGAGTGGCCCGGTTAGACTGGAGCAACTTCAGGGCATCAATGATGCTCTCGAAGAACATCGTCAACCTGGCACTCGAAGATATCCTTTCCTTGGAAGAATACCTAAAGTTTGACAGGCCCATGGTTGACAGTTCTGCCGTAAGCTTCTCCGCAGCATCGATGAGATGTCCAGTCCACATCTCCACCCCCTTTTCGTAATCAATTTGGGCGGTGGCAGCGCTCTTGAGCAGGTTCCTCTCTCCCTGGAGATCTTTGAGTAGGGCCTTCTCGCGGGCCCTGCCGGCCTCGAGAGACTTCTGCAACGTGGTCAGCTTCAATTCTAGAACGGCAATGGCTTCGTTTGCTGAGGAGAGCTTCTTGGTCTTGTTAGACATGGCAACTTGCATCTCCGCCAAGGTGTGGAGGGTTTTTTCCCTGTCGCCTTTGAGCGTTGAGAGCTCCTTGCCGTGTTCTTCAAGATCCGCTTCCAGTTTCTTGACTTTGTCACTCAGCTCGTTCTTGGCGGCCTCTGCAGCCTCGGCAGCATCAACGGCCTCCTTGAGCTTGCCGGCGTGATCTACAGTCAGAGCTTCGAGCGCCTCTTTGTGCTTTTGCTCCAGCTCCTGGGTCCGCCGCGCGATAAGCTTCTCGATATCTTCATCTTTGCTGCGAAGCTTGGCGGTGAGCGCCTGCTCACGTGCGGTGAGATCTTCCTCGTGAGCATCAAGCGCAACGTGACGCCCCGTCAGGAGAGCATCGTCAGCAGCAATTCTTTGCGTAGCTTCATCCTGCGCCTTCTCCATATCAGATTGTTTCAGGAGGATTTCTGTCCACTGTTGGCTCACTTGTTCCCGGCCGGCAGTCAACTCCTGGAGGGCCTCGGCGTACCAGACTTGCATTTGTTCGACACGCCTCTGAAAATCTGCTTCGGCCGCCTCGACAACTGCCATTCTGGAATCCGCTTTCTCTTTCCGGGCGCGGTGGAGAGCCTGGAGCTTGCGGAAATTTTCGCCCATGGCCTGAAGGAGCTGATCCTCTTCAGATTTGCCGCTTCTAGCACTTGGATCGTCGACGACCTCGAGCCCGGCAGCAGCGATGATTTCTTCATCAAAGACTTCTCCTTCGGCTGGTGCCCCAATGCTTGCCGTCCCCGGCAAGTTGACAAACAGGTTCTCGCCAACCTTGAGATATTTGCTGGATGAGGGGACTTCGGATGTTGACGGTTCATCCTCAGCAACCGCCTCACCAGTGGCAGGGGGCTCCGTGGCCGGCGCAGCGCCTGGCGCTCCTGCGGCAGGAATACCGTCAGTATGGTCATCAGCCTTCTTGCCGCCCTCTTCAGTAGGCTCTTTGGCGGGTTCCTCATGCACAGTCTCGGCGGCCTCAACAGTGGCATCTTTGGCGGCCTCGCTGGCGGCGGTCCTATCTGCTTCGGCAGCGGCGTCCCTGGCGGTCTCCTCGATGGCAACGTCGACGTCCATGTGTTCTATCACAGGGAATTCTAAAGGACGAAGGAGGGAAACAGAATAAGATCAAGATTGAAGTTCGAAGGGACCAAAGAAAAAGAGATAAAGGAAAGAATAGCAAGCGCTCTAAGGCAATCAGTTACCTGCGTCGAGCTGTTGAGAGGTGGCCTCGCCCCTCCCAGCAACCTCGGTTGCTGGGGGAAGGTTGCCGGTGTCCATGCTTGCCGGCTCCTCCTCAATCAAGATAGGCTCGTCGGTAGGATCCCTTGCCGGGGATGCGCTTGTGGGCGGCATGGTCGATGGAGGTGGCACGATGGGGGCGTCTTCCAATAACTCTCCTTGTTGCCGTTCTTCTCCTGCAAGCCAGAGATATCAGCGGCAAGAATAGAAACCTCAGCGCCCGCCAGCAGGAAAAGAGCAGTGAACTTACGCTGGGGGCTGTGCTGGGGGCTGCATTGAGGACTGAGCTCCGGGCTGATGATGACAGTTTTTGGCATGCTCGTGGAGCCTGCCTGGGGCTCGTCGCCCGTGGAGGTCTTTGTCCTCTTTGTCATCCTCTCCATCAATGTTTCTACATCACTGCAGGGACAATACAAGCAAGTCAGTAAGATTGATCCAAGATTGGAAGATAAAGGCTGTGGCAAGGCACTCACTCTTCCTCTTCTCGCTCCGGACTAAAGCCGGAGATGTCAAAATTGACCTCAGTTGCGATGTCTGAGTAGGGAGGCGGAGGAGGGGTCCTAGGCCGCTTGGCTGTGGCAGGCGCCGGGGGTTGGCGTGTTTCCGTCACCTTAGCTTCCGGTGCGATAGTGCGAGACACCCCTGCCGCCTCAGCAGTTGCCGCTGGTGTGGGTCTCGCGCGCCGCGCAGGTTGCTGTCGAACCCCTTGCCGCGGCGCAATCTTGCCGGCCATTTTCTTGCCGGGAGCCTCGCTGCTTGAGGAAGGCTGGCTTGCTGGGATGCCAGATGCAGCCTTTAGGAGGACACGCTTTGTCTTCTTCGGGGCTGGAAGCTCTTCTTGCGGTTCTTCTTCAGCCGCGTCTTTGTCGGACGAGCTCTCAGCGGCTGTGCTGCTCTGTTCCCCGACAGCTTTGTCCATCCCGGCAGGATTTTTCTCCACTACTACCTCTGCATTGCTGGTTTCCCATTCTGTGAAGCCGATGCTGCCGGCCTCCGCGGCAAGATTTGCCTCCTCCGCCCTGGTGGCGATGTATGCCACCTCTTCGTCGGTGGTGGCTCGGAGTAAGTCTGCTTCTTCCCGGACGGCCCTCTCCGTCAAGTTATCAAAGAACCTCTGTGCATCTTCCTCGGATGGCTCAACCCATGTCGCATCGAGACTGTGGGCGTTGAACAGTGGCATGGTAGCGATAATTGACCCCAAGGCAGAGTTGTTGCACAGAGGGACAATCCTTGCCGGCAACCGATGCTTGTTGTCACGCTGGAACAGCTTTTAACGGAGAGCGCCAAGTTGCATAGCAGTCAGATTGTTATTCAACCCGGGGCGCAATCTCATGATGTCGACTGTTGCGTTTGGACCATCCTGCAGTAGTGGTTGGTGCTTTATAAGAGAAGATGGAGACTCAAATAAAAATAAAAATTACATAAAGTAAATAGATAGGCCCTTCGCAGAGGGAAGCAGAGATTTGTAGAGGTGCCAGAGCTCAAAGCTTAAATTGAGAGATAAAATATTTTGGAAGGCATACTTTTCCCATCAACGTAAACGACCGAGTAATTCCCAACACTTTCCATGCTAGATATATCATAGGCGGTTCCCAAACATAAAATAAAGTTTATTCCTTTTTCCACCATACTTTCACACTCCATGACTAGCCGTATCCACGGGTGCTGTCCATACCAACACTTTCCAAGGAATTTATTATTTGAAAACATAAAGTAAATTTCTCTTTCATTTCGGGACTGGGCATCCCTATTACCGCCGTACTCTCGTGCAATGGCAAGTGAATAAACACTCATTTTGAGAATAACACATCTAGCATGGAAAATATTGGCCACCCCTACCGTTTCATGAGCGGTACGAGCACACAAAAAGGAAATTCATTTTGAAAATTAGAGATGGCACATACAAATTTAATTATAACAGCACGGAAATACCGCATATAGGTAGGTATGGTCGACTAATTTGGCAAAACTGGGTTTAAGGATTTTGGATGCACAAGTAGTAGTCCCACTTAGTACAAATGGAGGCTAGCAAATAGATTGAGAAGCAACCAACCAAGAAACAAAAATTCACATAAACGAGCATTGAGCATAACTAACACCGAATAATGCACCACAAGTAGGATGTAATTTCATTGCATAACTATTGACTTTCGTGCTTGCATAGGGAATCACAAACCTTAACACCAATATTCTTACTAAAGCATAATTACTCACCAACATGACTCATATATTACTATTTCCATATTGCAAAACTATTGCAAGGAATCAGACATATCATATCCAATGATCTATATGAATTTTTTATTATATCATTGAATATTCATCATATTAGGACCAATTTCATAGCTTGTGCAAATTGTCATAACTAGTATCAACTCTCAAAATAATATGAGTGAAGCATGAGAGTGTTCGACAAACTACTCCAAAAAGATATAAGTGAAGATCAAATGAGTAGTTAAGTAAATAGGTAGCTATGTGAGGACTCTCTCTTATTTAAATTTTTTCAGATCTAAGTATTTTATTAAAACAGAAAGCAAAAAAATGACATTCCAAAAATAGCACACATCATGTGAAGAAGCAAAAACTTAGGCTCAACCGAGGCTAACCGATAATTGTTGATGAAGAAAGGTGGGATGCCTACCGGGGCATCCCCAAGCTTAGATGCTTGAGACTTCTTGGAATATTATCTTGGGATGCCTTGGGCATCCCCAAGCTTTATCTTTTGTGTATCCTTAATTCCTTTTATATCACAGTTTCCCTAAATCTTAAAGACTTCATCCACACAAAACTCAATAAGAACTCGTGAGATAAGTTAGTATAAATCAATGCATAACCTTATCATTCTCTACTGTAGCAAATCACTAAAATTATTATTTAACATTGCATACTAAATGCCTCTGCATATTTAATACTCCTGTCCTCAAATAGAATCATTAAACAAGCAAACATATGCATACAATGCAAACATAACAGCAATCTGTCTAAACAGGACAGTCTGTAAAGAGTGCAATTATACTCATACTTCTCTAACTCCAACAATTCTGAGAATTTACCACACTGTAGAAAATTTATAATATCTTATTGTGCAAAAAAAATCCAACATTTTATCGCATTCTGACTTCTCTCAAGAATTCACGCACTGGCGTGTAACTTATGTTTTCAAACAGCAACATATAGACTTGCAAAATAAGCATGGCAAAGGCTATACTTGACATTTTTATTGAAGTAAAAGATATAAAACATTATATAAATAACAGCAAGCAAATCCTAGTAAAACAAAATGATGCTCCAAGCAAAACACATATCATGTGACGAATGAAAATATAGCTCCAAGTGAGGTTACCGATAATGTTGAAGACGAAAGAGGGGATGCCTTCCGGGGCATCCCCAAGCTTAGTTGCTTGGATCTTCCTTGACTATTACCTTGGGGTTCCTTGGGCATCCCCAATCTTAGGGTCTTGTCACTCCTTATTCTCCTCATATCGATATCTCACCAAAAACTTGAAAACTTCAATCACACAAAACTTAACCGAACTTCGTGAGATGGGTTAGTATGATAAAGACAAATCATTCACTTTGGTACTGTAAAGATAAGATTCACAATTGTTCTCACACAATGCTTACTGTAACCTACAATTTATACAACTTATATTGACCAATATAAGCCATAGAAACTATAAAACAAGCAAACTATGCATTGAAAACAGAATCTGTCAACAACAGATCAGTACGTAAAGATCTGAATTTTGGTCATACTTATCTAACTTTAAAAATCTGAAAATTTAGGAAACCATAGGAAGTTTGTAGATCAATCATCTATAAAAAAATTCAGAGTTTTTAGACGCTCGAGTGAATTTAAACAATTCTGTTACTGGAAGCAAAAGTTTCTGTTTTTGTACAGAATCAAGTCAACTATCATCCATACTATCCCAAAGGCTTTACTTGGCACTTTATTGAAACAAAGGCTATAAAACATGATTACTACAGTAGCTTAATCATTTAAACACACAAAAACAGTAGGTAAAAGTGTTGGGTTGTCTCCCAACAAGTGCTTTTCTTTAATGCCTGTTTAGCTAGGCATGCTGATTTCAATGATGCTCACATAAAAGATTAGAATTGAAACATAATGGGAGCATCATGAAGCATATGAATAGCACAATTAAGCCTAACCCACTTCCTATGCATAGGGATTTTGTGAGAAAATAATTTTTGGGAGCAAGAATCATCTAGCATAGGAAGGCAAAACAAGCAATACTTCAAAACTTTCAACACATAGAGAGGAAACTTGAGATTATTGAGATATGTAAAAGCATATGTTCCCATAATAATTTTCAGTAGTATCATGAATGAATTCAACAATATAACTATCACATAAAGCATTCTTTTCATGATCCAAGATCTAAAGATATACCTTCAAGCACTCACCTCCCCGGCAACAGCGCCAGAAAAGAGCTTGATGTCTACTACACAACTTGTTCTTGTAGACTCGTGTTGGGCCTCCAAGCGCAGAGTTTTGTAGGACAGTAGCAATTTTCCCTCAAGTGGATGACCTAAGGTTTATCAATCCGTGGGAGGCGTAGGATGAAGATGGTCTCTCTCAAACAACCCTGCAATCAAATAACAAAAAGTCTCTTGTCTCCCCAATACACCAAATACAATGGTAATTTGTATAGGTGCACTAGTTCGGCGAAGAGATGGTGATACAAGCGTAGTAATGATAGTATATATTGATTTTTGTAATAGGAACAATAAAAACAGCAAGGTAGCAAGTAACAAAAGTGAGCACAAACGGTATTGCAATTCTTGAAAATGAGGCCTATGGTCCGTACTTTCACTAGTGCAATCTCTCAACAATGCTAATATAATTGGATCATATAACCTTTCCTCAACGTGCGATGAAGAATCACTCCAAAGTTCTTATCTAGCGGAGAACATAAGAAGAAATTGTTTGTAGGGTACGAAACCACCTCAAAGCTATTCTTTTCGATCAATCTATCCTAGAGTTCGTACTAAAGTAACACCAAGCTATTCTTTCCGATCGATCTAACCAAGAGTTCGTACTAAAATAACACCATATGATACACATCAACCAACTCTAATGTCACCTAGATACTCCAATGTCACCGCGAGTATCCGTGAGTTGATTATACGATATGCATCAAACAATTTCAGATTCATAATACTCAATCGAACACAAAGAACCTCAAAGAGTGCCCCAAGATTTCTACCCGAGAAACATGGACGAAAACATGCATCAACCCCTATGCATAGATTACCCCAATGTCACCTCCGGAATCCTCGAGTTGAGTGCCAAGACATAGATCAAGTGCTCCCACATCCATAAAAGTATTCAATCCGATAAAAAACAAAATCTCAAAGGGACAACTCAATTCATCACATCAAGATAGACAGGGGAAAACACGATATGATCCAACTATACTAACAAAGCCCGCGATACATCAAGATAGTTCCATCTCAAGAACACGAGAGAGAGAGAGAGAGAGAGAGAGAGATTAAACACATAGCTACTGGTACAAACCCTCAGCCTCGAGGGTGGACTACTCCCTCCTCATCATGGTGGCCACCGGGATGATGAAGATGGCCACCGGTGATGATTTCCCCCTCCGGCAGGGTGCCGGAACAGGGTCTAGATTGGTTTTTCATGGCTACAGAGGCTTGCGGTGGCGGAACTTCTAATCTAGGGTAATTTCTGATGGTTGCTCTATTTATAGGATTTTTTTGCGTCGGTTTCACGTGAAGATGGGCCTCGAGGTGAGCACATCCCACCGGGGCAAGCCAAGCCCCTCTGGCGCGCCGTGGTGGGTGGTGCCCTCCTCGTGGCTCTTCTGGCCCTCCCACGAAGCTTCGTGGGTCTCTTTTGTTCCAAAAAAATTTGTCAAAAAGTTTTAGCTCATTTGGAGAACTTTCATTTCTGCACAAAAAACAACACCATGGTAGTTCTGCTAAAAACAGCGTCATTCCGGGTTAGTTCCATGCAAATCATACCAAAACAATATAAAATTGTTGTAAACATGGCATGAATACTTCATAAATTATAGATACATTGTAAACGTATCAGCCGCCAGCGCTAGGTCAAGGGGCGTCCTGCGCACCGCGAAGATAACATAAGTAAAACACGGCCAAGTGATGAACAAAAACCAGCAAATTACGCTTACCCGATCGCTTTCGGGATCACCTGCCTCGGTGCCGCGGCCGGAGGCGCTCGGCGCGCCTTCTTGGCACCCGTCTTGCCCCGCACCGACAGCGCCTCCCCCGCACGCTTGACGGCCGGCCTCGGCCGCACCACGTCCTTCCCGTGCGGCCGGCGCACCGGTGCCGGCTCGCGGGACGGCCCGACCCCGGCCGTCTTCTTGAACTTCCTTGGGGGGTCCACGATGCCGTCTCCTCCCCGCAGCGGCGCTCCACCACCAATGTTTGTCATGGCCTCCTCGTCGTCATCCGGCTAGCCGCGTAGAAGATCTGGGCGCGGAGACTTACCCGCATGTCGCGTCGCGCCGGCTTTGGCGCCAGACGGCTGTGGTTCGGCCGGCTCCTCGTTGTCGGTGAAGGACTCGCCCTCGTGCGAGTCGGCCAGGTCGTCCGCCGAGACCTGCACCCTCATCCCGTCACGCATTTGTTGAACCGCGTGCAACAACCTCTCTCTTGTCGCGTCAGGACGGAAGAAGAGCTCAAACATAGCAAAATACAGAGACCAGGGACTTACCGCCGGCACCGGGCGCTCCTTGTTGTAGGGCGCCTTCCTGAAGCACCAACCGGCTGCCATCCTGGCCTTGGAGATGGCGTTCACCCAGTCGGTGACCTGCTTCAATGTTAGCTCCTGGGCCGACATCCGGGTGGGGTCTTGTTGATCGCCCATCTCGGCGATAATGTGCATCCGACGCTGTAGCGGTAGCACCCGGCACGTGATGAAGGCGACGATGAGGTCCGTCCCGGTGAGCCCCTCGTGCGCCACCATCTCGGCGACTCGGCTGCAAGGATTCAGCACCGCCTACGGCGGGTTCTTGGGGTGATAGCTCCAGTTCATCTTGGCGAGCGGCGGCTCGTTGACAAACGACGGCAAGTTGATTGAGTCCGCGCCGACGTTCCTCACGTAGAAGAACGAATTCTGCCACTTCTTGGCAGAATCCTCCAAGGGCATCTTGAGGAACGGCCCGTGCGACCGGCCCGAGATGACGGCGTCCCCGCAGTCATACATGGAGCCGGCCCCTGCTGCTTGAGGAAGAACAGGCGGGCCCAAATCTCTACGTCCGGCTCCACGCCCAAGTAACCCTCGCAGAGAGTGGTGAAGCCGGTGAGCTGCAGCACGGCATTGGCACCCTGATGGTGCGGCTGCAGCCCGAAGAAGTTAAAGAAAGCGCTGAAGAAATTGCTCACGAGGAGGCCAAAACCACGCTTGAAGTGGCTGAGGAAGACCAAGCGCTCGCCCTCCTGCGGGTGCGGCTCCATCACTCGCCCGGCGCGCGCGCGGCCACCTCCGTCGCCGGCGGTAGTCGCCTAGTGTCACGAAGGTACTGAAAGTCCTCCTCGGTGGCCTCGGACCTCTCCCAAGACCCCTTTGGCCGCGCCATCGGTGGAGCTTGTCGAAGGAGCGAGACACAGCAGCAAGGAGAAGGCGCGGGCTGTCATCGGAGGCGGTGGATGATAACCCACAAGTATAGGGGATCGCAACAGTTTTCGAGGGTAGAGTATTCAACCCAAATTTATTGATTCGACACTAGGGGAGCCAAATAATATTTGCAAGTATTAGCACCTGAGTTGTCAATTCAACCACACTTGGAGATTAATTATCTGCAGCAAAGTGATCAGTAGCAAAGTAGTATGATAGTTTTGATAGTAGTAGCAACAGCAATAGTAATAGTAACAGTGATAGCAATGATTTTGTAGCAAGTGTAACAGTGACAATAGTAGTAGTAACTTAGCAGGAACAATATGAGAAAAGTTCATAGGCATTGGATCGGTGAATTCATTGGATGATATTCATCATATAATAGTCATAACCTAGGGCGATGCGGCACTAGCTCCAGTTCATAAATATAATGTAGGCATGTATTTGGTAAATAGTCATACGTGCTTATGGAAAGAACTTGCATGACATATTTTGTCCTACACTCCCGTGGCAGCGGGGTCCTATTGGAAACTAAGGGATATTAAGGCCTCCTTTTAATAGAGAACCAGAACAAAGCATTAACACATAGTGAATACATGAACTCCTCAAACTACGGTCATCACCGGGAAGTGTCTCAACTTCTGTCACTCCGGGGTTGCCGGATCATAACACGTTGTAGGTGACTATAACTTGCAAGATCGGATCTAGAACATAGTTATAATGGTGATAACATAAATGGTTCAGATCTGAAATCATGGCACCCGGGCCCAAAGTGACAAGCATTAAGCATGGCAAAGTCATAGCAACATCAATCTCAGAACATAATGGACACTAGGGATCAAACCCTAACAAAACTAACTCGATTACATGATGAATCTCATCCAACTCCTCACCGACCAGTGAGCCTACGAAGGAATTACTCACTCCCGGTGGGGAGCATCATGGAATTGGCGATGGAGAAGGGTTGGTGATGACAAAGATCGAAGATCCCCCTCTCCGGAGCCCCAAACGGACTCCAGATCTGGCCTCCCGATGAAGAACAAGAGGTGGCGGCGGCTCTGTCTCGTGAAATGTGATAATTCTTCCTCCCTCATGTTTTTCTCCGAAAATATGATTTTATAGTATCAGGGTTGAGGTCTGCGGGGCCACCAGGTGGGGACAACCCACCTGGGCGCGCCAGGAGGGGGGGCGCGCCCTGGTGGGTTGTTCCCACCCAGGTGCCCCCCTCCGGTTGTTCTTGGCTCCAGTAATTCTCTTTTATTGAATCAAAAATCCTCGCAAAGTTTCGTTCCAATCCGAGAACTTTTATTTCTGCACAAAAACAACACCATGGTAGTTCTGCTGAAAACAGCGTCAGTCTGGGTTAGTTTCATTCAAATCATGCAAATTAGAGTCCAAAACAAGAGAAAAAGCGTTAGGAAAAGTAGATACGACGGAGACGTATCAACTCCCCCAAGCTTAAACATTTTCCTGTCCTCAAGCAATTCAGTTGATAAACTGAAAGTGGAAAAGAAAAACTTTTACGAACTCTTTTGCTCTTGTTTACATAAATAAGCTTAAGCAGCACCCAGGTTTTCAGCCAAGATCATGAGTAACCATGTCGACAATAACTCTTAAAAATATTTACCTAATAATAAAGCAAATAGGTATTCTTGGTCCGTCGTCACATTTTGCAAAAAAGTACCTCACTATTTTAAAAATCAACCCGCAATACATTTTTCCTGGTGCGTGGGCTGCGCATTGTTTCTAATTTTTTTGTTTATCCCATGCATGGGCCACTGGGCCTACTATGTTCTATGTTTTGTGCCCTTAACTGCACATGTCAATAAAAAGAGAAATACCCGATAATTGAGGACATGAGCGTCCCAATAAAAGAATGTTGACTCTAACTAAAAAAATTGGATTTCAATTGCCGGAAATAAAGGAGCCTCCATTCAATGGAATTGTGGGCTGTCATGGCACTAATTGATTCCCTAATAATTATCATGGGCTTTGATTAACCGGGATGCTAGAAAACAAAAATTCAAATGCCGAAAATAAAGGAGGGACATGCATGCCTCCATTAAATGGAATTCCGGGCTGTCATGCCTGCTAATTGACTCCTAATTAAAATGGGATTAATAAAGGATAAGATGTTGCACACCATATACATATCAAAGGTAAAGTAAAAATAATAAAAAAGGCATACAAACATGTCCACACCCGGTTTTTCTAAACAAACATGTAAAAAAAATTATTTAGAGGTGGATATAAATAGATAGGGTTAATTTGGATGCTTACATGCCATATATAGACGGGGTTAATTTCGACAATAAATAAATTAGTGTTGGGATAGACCAGCAGAAAAAATTGTGGATGTCAAGTTATGTGAAAAAAGCAATTTTTGTTCTTAGTAACCATATGGATAATTAGAATTTTGTTTTGCTAAATTTAAACATCTCAGGGTTTGTAGGAGTACATGGTTTTCTTAGTTATTGTATCAACTTCTCATGGAATGATGTGAAGTCTTGTAGATGTTTATAATGTGGGCAAAAAAAAGGATAAAAACATTAAAGTTTGTGTATTTCTTTAACCAACTTCAGGATAATGTTTTCCTCAATTCATTAGATACACTCGGAACAAAAATATCACAAATCATTATTTTGTAATAATTTCTTTAGGTTTGGAATTTGCAAATTTCTCTAGCTTTGATAATGACCTATGCAAACCTTTTTTCTAGATTATTTCAAAATTGCACAAAGTAATATCAATGAGCCATTACTCGATAATTTAGTAATTGTTATTTCTAAGTCAATGAACAACATGAAAAATAATTCTATAAAAAAATTAATTCATTATTTTTTCGAATGTAACATCCTCGGTCCTGTGAACATTCATGCCCGAGAATTCTGAAAATTTTAAATTCATCTCAATTTTATAATGTTAATTGATAAACTTGCAGTCAAAAGAAATGTGCGATTTTATTGAATGGTAATGAACTTTGTATCATTTCATTCTTCAATCAATTATATGTGTCTTCAGTGATTATTCAAATTTGGACAAACCGGTTAACGTTGGTGCTGAAGAATTTTGGAAAGTTCTATTATGTCCCGATTCTTTCGTTTGGCACGTTGTGTATTTTAGTAGGACAACACAAAGATATTTTTTCTCCCGTTGCAACGCACGGGCATATTTGCTAGTTATATTAACTCATATCAATGGTATAATCAGCTAGCGAGCAATAATAAGATATCTCAAATGGCAACACTTTGTCAAAACAACCATGATATAATATGACAATAGTGGTATCTCGCTAGCCCTTTCTGAGACTGCAAAACATAAATGTAGAGCACCTCCAAAGTTTAAGCAGCGACTAAACATTGTAATTCATGGTAGAAAAGATCCAGTCATGATGCACCCAACATTAGCTACACACAATGCATGAGGATGACAATAGTGCTCTCAGGATCTCGCGCTTGTTTGAGAATGTGATGACATAACATAAAAGTAAGTAGATAGTCCCTTCGCAGAGGGAAGCAGTGATTTGCAGTGGTGCCAGAGCTCAAGTTTTTAAAACAGAGGTTAATGAAAATTTTGAGAAATGCACCCTTCTTGTTTACTTTGCGACCATTAGTTATCAGTATCTTCCATGCTAAACACATTAGTGGCGGTTCTCAAGCGATAAAAGTAAAGGTTTACTCCCCCTTCACCAACAAACACACTCCACGACTGGTCCGAATCCACGGGTACCGTCCATGCCAACAACAATCCTGGGGGAGTTTTGTTTAATTATTTGCAATTTGAATTCGGGACTGGGAATCCCTATTACCGCCCCTCTCGTGCAAGGACGAGTGAATAAACACTCATCCTGAGAATAACCCGCTTAGCATGGAAGATACGGACTACCTCCTGTCGCTCTATGAACAATCCAGGCACACAAAAAAGGATATTTATTTGAAGTTTTTAGAGGTGTCACATGCAAATTTACTTAGGACTGCAGGGTAATACCACATATAGGTAGGTATGGTGGACTCATCTGGAATAACTTGGGTTTCAGGATTTTGATGCATAAGCAGAATTCCCGCTTAGTACAGGTGAAGGCTAGCAAATAGGTTGAGAAGCGGCCAGCTAGAGAGCGAAAATGGTCATGAACATGCATTATGCATAAGTAACACTAGGAAAAGGGCCCGTGCGTTGCAACGGGGCATTAATATTTATAGCACAAGATCAATTGTGTTAAATGCAATGCATGTGCTTCACTATGGAGCAAATGGCAATTGCCATGAATTACAATTGATCGGGTCAAGTAACTGGATTGCGGGAAAATTCAATTCAGTTAAACCTTGACAATTAAAATGAGTGCGTTGCGATGGAAAAAGAGGTGAGGAAGACCTCCAAGTGAAAAGGCGAGGAATGTATTCATAGTCACAGAGCATATCTGATTCGTTTTTTGTAGTATGGGTTCCTTATTCATAGTCATAAGCCTGAAACGATCTCTTTGTTAGTCACCAATGAATCAGCAACTTAATTAATTATATATAACTTATACTTCACATCATGAATTTCCCACTAAAGCAAAGAAGCCAATGGTTAGTATAACTACCCAGAAAATTAATTTCCGTTAGAGAACTTATTAAACTATAGAAGCGAACGGTTCCGTGTCTGGGATCCGATGGGGCAGCCTCTTCCAGTTCCATGTCTTTTTTGTTTCGTCCTCCTGTACATATTCCCTGCAGCTTATTGTGGGTGCTCATCATGCCAATAATTTGTACTTAGAGATGAGATGCATGCTGTCAGACTCAAAACTTTTTGATGGAAGTGGTAAATACTCTAATTTTGACAAAAGATGATGCCATTCGCATCTGCTGCATTTAAATACCAATCTGAATTTAACCAATTCTACTGTTTGATCTGCAACATAGAGGCGTATGGCCGCTCAACACTAATTCCCCTAGACTCTCAGCCACAGCCGCCACACTCGTCTCTAGGTCTCCTCATCCTTTGACCCCCGCCGTCGCCATCTCTGCCTCTGCCATGCTGCCTTCACCATTGCGGCGGAGCACGCGACGGCTGAAGTGCCGGAAGCCTTCCTAGCGGTGGTTGTTAGAGTGTCAAGCCTGTGTTCCCATTACTATCCTGCCGTGCCACCTGACCAGGAAAGACAGGCGCGCTCCCTCGTGGCTGCGCCTGACGCACCTTGTTTGAGCATGACCAAGGCTAATAGGCTACTGAGTTCGATCACAATTGGTAGCACATCATGCTTCTGTACATTAAGAAACCATACAAAATACAGAAAACAAATACAACCTGAAAGGTTTAAAGGCCAAAGAAGCATTAAGGAGACTAATTAATTAGGAAACCTGCAAACATATCACAGATCAGATGAGGCTAACTCAATTTTCCAAATTTCTTGCAACAGTGATTTGTGTTTGAAGCCGTTACACAGGTGGTGGTGATCGAGACTACGTAGGGGATTCATGTAGAAACACCTAAACCAATGATTGAAAATTGGTACCTCGGTTGGAGTTGAGTGGACGGCGTTCGGCGAAGTAGTCGAGATTGGAACCTCGACTGGAACTCGAGCGGATGGCGGTCCGGCGAATTAGGCGAGATTGGAAGCTCCGGATGCTAGTGTGGTACTTTCAAGCACCATAACTTGTGATTGCTCGGGGTTTGGGGGGTCGAGACCTTTTTATGGCAGCGAGGGGATCGGATGAAATCCGAGTCAGGTACCACCCCATGGCTGCGTGCTCAGGTGGTTTTGTTATCCTGCATAGACACGACACAGGGACTATGATCCAAGTCGAATGGAGGTGGAGGAGGCCGAGAGACGGACTACGACGGAGCGGTGAGCGGCCGCCGGATCGGCACGCCCCGGTTCGAGGCGCAGGGCCAGCGGTCGCCATTGAGAGGACATCGCCCTCCACCCAACGCGCCACGTTGGGCTCTTCCTACCACTCATCTCGCTCACCGCCGCCCTCGCCGCGGCGGCCCTCCTCGCTGCAGCCGTGCTTCTCGACGCTAGAGCCATCAGCCGCGCCGACCCGTCAAGTGAGGTAGAGAAGAGAATGTGGATTTGGATAGGGTTGGCTGGAGGTGGAGGAGGCTGGGAGATGAAAGGCGGCGGAGCGGTGATCTGGGCGCTTGGGCAACGAAGCGATGAGGCGGATCGGGAGGCGCTGAGGAGGAAGAAGATGAGCGAGCGGATCGTGGTTGGTCTGGCTTCTAAGTAGTTTTTTTATTGACAAAACTTGTGCCTGTATGAAATAAAAGGAAACAATCCTTCCCTTTGGGAGACAAAACATCGTCAGGTGAATTGGTTGGTGTCTGTTGCTTTGCTTTGGGAGACAAAACATCGTCAGGTGAATTGGTTGGTGTTTGTTGCTTTGCTCTATGCGAGCTGGGTTCGACTCCCTAGTAACACAATTTTTTTAAACCAAACGAGATTTTCTTTTTCATTAGGTGCAACAGAAAACGGGGAGAGGAGACCTACAAAAAACATAGACGTGGACCAATAAACGTACGAAAAATATAGATGTGGACCAAAAAAGTTGGAGAAGCAATCCTCCCTTTAATATTAGGAAAAGATTGGATACTAGCATGAGTAGGATATGAACACCATGAACATAAATATGATAGAGGCTATGTTGGTTTTGATTCAACTACATGCATGAACATGTGCCAAGTCAAGGCACTCGAACATTCAGAGGAGGATACCATATCATCATACTACATCACAATCATCTTAACGCAATGTTGACATCCAAGATAAATCATTATCCACTCCTAGCTACTTAAGCATGGCATGAGAAACTATAATCTCTAATTTTCATTGCAAACATGTTTGATCATAATAGGCTGAATCATGGATACTAGGTTAAACATATTTACAAAAACAGAACAAGTTGAGTTCATACCCGTTTCTCTCTTCCACAGCCAGTTCATCAAATATCGTCATTATTGCCTTTCACTTGCACGACTGAACGATATGAAAATAATAATAGTGCAAGAGTGCCATGGACTAAGCTGGAATCTGCAAACATTTATTCAAAAGGAGAAGACAAGGTAATAAGAGCTCTTTGTTAGATCAACAATAATGCATATGAGAGCCACTCAACATTTTCATCGTGGTCTTCTCCTCGGTATGACTCAATAAATAGAAAAGGAATTTAGAGAAACACACTAAAATATTTTTGGAGTTTTTGGTTTTTCTGGAAGAAAGCAAATAAAAAGAAAAGGAAAGCAAAAACGAGAAAAACTATTTACACGGGAAAGCTCCCAACAAACAAAAGAAGAACAAGGAAATCTTTTTGGGTTTTCTTTTTAATACTACAACTAACTAAGCTAGAAAGAAAAATCAAAAAGAAACAAGGAACAATTATTTTTGGATTTTCTCAAAGTTTTTCAAACACACAAGAAGAAGGCGAGGAAATAAATCTAACATGGATGATACAATGAAAAAGTGTGGACATCGACAACTGGAATGAAATGTGTGAACATGAATGTAATGTCGGTGGAAACACGTACTCCCCCAAGCTTAGGCTTTTGGACTAACTTGGTAATCACCACTCGTAAAAGCCTTCAGGTCCCACGTTGAAGTGCCGGGGAGCGGGCACCTGAGGGTCTCACTCCTGAGGTTCCTCCTTTGCTGCTGCCTGGGCGTTCCGGTAGGCAACGATATCCTCTGGCATGATCCTGTATCCGCCCTTGGCAACATGATCAAACAAAGCAGGTGCAGGCAATGGAAAAATATGACGAGTGTTCTCACTGAAAACCAGGTTGTAGGGAATAGGAATGTCAGTGTTCTCATTATCAATAAACTGATGGTGTGACATAGCCCGACGATCTAGGTAAACCTTGGTTAAGGGATAATCATGCTGGCATAACTGAATGTTAAAGTGACTCGCTAAGCGAGTAGCATAAATACCGCCATGAATTTTACCCTTGGACCTGTTAATGTGGAGGCGACGTGCCACAATAGCTCCCAAGCTATAAGTGTTATCGCCGTAAAGTGCATGGCGCAAGACAGCGACATCTGGGGCGCTGAGTGCACCTACCTTCTCTCTAGCAAGTAAACAATTCCTAATGAATAGAGCAAAATAATGCACAGAAGGAAACTTCAAGCTAGTGGCGGAAACCATCAAACTCTATGGGCCTAGTCTCTATTAAATCCCCGTCAGAAGGGATCAAGCATATGTCACAAAATTCAGTGCGTGGTATCTGATGGGTTTCAGCATATAAATTAAACTGCACCTCAGGAGGATTATTCCCACTCAAGAAATGAAAACTTTGCACAAAGGAATTTGTGAGGAGATGATATTGTTCACACTCAGCTGCAATGAAGTCGGTGAGGCCGGCATTAGCAGCAAATTGTGCAAACTCTTGGTGGATTCCGGCTCCCTCCATGAATGGGTTATGCAGCCATTCGCACGGTCGTACCTCCACCATTCTCCGGTTGTGGAGGTCATTGTCCGATGACTCCCCAATAACTCCCTTGGAGTTCTTCTTAAAAGCAAACTTCCTAAAGAAACTCATCTTTTTCCTATGAACAAAATTCTGAAATTTTTAGTCCACAAAAATTTCCTCAACAAAACTTCACAAGATTGATAGCAACTACTCATAGGGATGCATAGAGACCATATCAAGCATTCAAACTACTTTGAACTCTAAGAATTCAACATGCAAGCTCATTTACAGCAGCACCAAGAGTAACTAATTATTCAAAATATCACCACTAAAGCAAAAACTAATTGGACCAATGGAGGAGTCACATACCAAGCAGCAATCCCCCAAAACAGTTTTGGAAATGAAGCTTTGAGCAAAGAGATCAAAATCCGTGGGTTTGAGAGCAAGAACACGAGAGAGAGAGCGAGAGAGCAATGGTGATTTTTTCTGGAGGTAGGTGGTGACATGGGCTAAAGAGATAAGTGAGGGGGCCCACGTGGGGACCACAACCCACCAGGGCACACCCAGGTGGGTTGTGCCCACCTAGTGCACCCCCCCTCTGTTGTTATTTGCATCAAAAATTCAGAAAAAAATCATATCAACTTTTCAGAGCATTCTGAGAACTTTTATTTTTGGGTCATTTTTTTATTGCACGGGAAATTCAGAAAACAGACAAAACATGGCATTTTATTTTATTTAACTAAGAAAAATAGAAAATAAAAGGTAAAGACAGAAGGTAGTGCTTACTAAATTCATCAACTTCATACCTCTAAAAAATGATCCATTAATAAGGTTGATCAAGTCTTATTAACAACCACTTTCGATTAGCATGAAACCGAAGAACTTTCGTAAAACACAAAATTGCCTCAACGGGGATATGGATGTCCCCAACAATAAGCATTTCATATTTCTTTTTGGCAGTAGGTAGAGGTAGTTGAAAACTTCCAATAGTGATTGTTCGAGATTTTTCAATAACATTAATACCATTCACTTGGAATTGTTTCTTCAGAAAGTGCACCGTATGCTCATTACCATTGATATGAAAAGTGACCTTGCTTTTATTGCAATCAATAACAGCCCCTGCAGTATTCAAAAAGGGTCTACCAAGGATAATCGACATGTTGTCGTCCTCGGGCATCTCAAGTATAACAAAGTCAGTTAAGATAGTAACGTTTGCAACAACAACGGGCACATCCTCACAAATACCGATAGGTATGGCATTTGATTTGTCAGCCATTTGCAATGATATTTCAGTAGGTGTGAGTTTATTCAAAGCAAGTCTTTTATATAAAGAGAAAGGCATAACACTAACACTAGCTCCTAAAATCACATAAAGCAGTTTTCACATAATTTCTTTTGATGGAGCAAGGTATAGTTGGTATTCCCGGATATCCAAGTTTTTTAGGTACTCCATTCTTAAAAGAATAATTAGCAAGCATGGTGGAGATTTCAGCTTCCGATATTTTCCTCTTGTTGGTGATGATGTCTTTCATGTTCTTTGCATAAGGGGCCATTTTTAAGATACCAGTCAAGCGGGTACGCAAAAAGACTGGACTAATCATTTCAGCAAAGTGTTCAAATTCTTCATCATTCTTCTTCTTAGTTGATTTAGGTGGAAAGGGCATAGGTTTTTGGACCCATGGTTCTCTTTCCTTACCATGTTTTCTAGCAACAAAGTCTCTTTTGTCATATCTTTTATTCTTGGGTTGTGGGTTATCAAGATCAACAGCTGGTTCTATTTCAACATCATTGTCTGGTTCTTTATTATTTGTTTGAGTGTCTTCATGAACCTCATCATTATCTTTTTTATTATTAGAAGGTGAGTGTTCATTACCAGATTGATTTTCAGCATCAGAAATAGAAACATCCTTATCATTATCAGGAGTTTTTTCTATTTCAGGTTCACTAGAGGCATGCAAAGTCCTATCATTTTTCTTCTTCTTTTTCTTTTTAGAAGGACTAGGTGCATCAGTGTTAACTCTTTGAGAGTCTTGTTCAATTCTTTTAGGGTGTCCCTCAGGGTAAAGAGGTTCCTGAGTCATTCTACCGCCTCTAGTCATTACTCTAACAGCATGATCATTGATATTATTATTCATTTCATCAAGCAATTCTCTTTGAGATTTAGCAACTTGTTCTAGTTGAATTTGAACCATAGAGGCATGTTTTCCTACACCTCTAACATCATTGGTAATTCTAAATAAAAAGTCACTCAAGTGAGCAATCATATCAGAATTGTATTTCAATTATTTCATAACATTTGCATTGAAGTGATCTTGCTTTCTAATGTAATTATCAAACTCATAGAGGCATTGACTAGGATGCATATTATAAGGATTGCCATTGAATTTCATTAAAGAATTTACCTCAACCACCTTGGGTGGTGTTTGTGTTTCAAGCCCATGTATTTCTTCAATAGGAGGAAATTTTTTGACATCCTCAGCTTTAATACCCTTTTCCTTCATGGATTTCTTTGCCTCTTGCATATCTTCAGGACTGAGATATATGATACCCCTCTTCTTTGGAGTAGGTTTAAGCGGTGGTTCAGGAAGAGTCCAATCATCATAATTTTTCAATATGTTATTTAATAGTTCTTTAGCTTGTTCAACAGTTTGTTCCCTGAAAACACAACCAGCACAACTATCTAGGAAATCCCTAGAAGCATCGGTTAGTCCATTATAGAAGATATCAAGTATTTCATTTTTCTTAAGAGGATGATCAGGCAAAGCATTAAGCAATTGGAGAAGCCTCCCCCAAGCATGTGGGAGACTCTCTTCCTCAATTTGGATGAAGTTAAATATTTCCTGTAAGGCAGCTTGTTTCTTATGAGCAGGAAAATATTTTTCAGAGAAGTAGTAAATCATATCCTGGGGACTACACACACAACCAGGAGCAAGAGTATTATACCAAGTCTTAGCATCACCCTTTAATGAGAACAGAAATAATTTGAGAATATAATAATAGCGAATCTTCCCATCATGAGCAAAAAGGGTGCCTATGTCATTCAACTTGGTAAGGTGTGCCACAACAGTTTCAGTTTCATAACCATGGAAAGGATCAGATTCAACCAAAGTAATCAACTCTGGGTCGATAGAGAATTCATAATCCTTATCATCAACAAAGATAGGTGAAGTAGCAAACTTAGGATCACATTTCATTCTAGCATTCAAAGATTTTTATTTCAATTTATACAATAATTTCTTGAGATCATCCCTATCATTGCAAGCAAGAAAGTCTATAGTTGTCTCTTCATCCATAACATAACCTTCTGGTATCTTAGGCAATTCATATCTAGGAGAGCTAGATCTAATAGGTGTTTCAAGATTTTCAGTTTCAATAATTTGATCAGTTTTAGCATTCTCAAAAGCTTTAGTTCTAGCAAGTTGTTCATCAAGAAATTCACCTAGTGGCACACTATCATCAAGAAAGGTACTAGCATCATCATGAGTATCATTCATAGAAGAAGTAGCATCATCAATAACTTGCGACATATCGGGATTAATAGCATGTACTGGTGTTGCAAGTCTACTTATAACAGAAGGTGAATCAAGTGCAGAGCTAGATGGCAGTTCCTTACCTCCCCTCGTCTTGGAGGGAAAATCTTAGTCTTAGCATCCTTTAGATTCTTCATAGTGATAATTTGATAATAATCCCAAGTGACTCAACAAATATAACTATGCTCCCCGACAACGGCGCCAGAAAAAGGTCTTGATAACCCACAAGTATAGGGGATCGCAACAGTTTATGAGGGTAGAGTATTCAACCCAAATTTATTGATTCGACACAAGGGGAGCCAAAGAATATTTGCAAGTATTAGCAGCTGAGTTGTCAATTCAACCACACTTGGAGATTAATTATCTGCAGCAAAGTGATCAGTAGCAAAGTAGTATGATAGTTTTGATAGTAGTAGCAACAACAATAGTAACAGTAACAGTCATAGCAATGATTTTGTAGCAAATGTAACAGTGACAATAGCAGTAGTAACTTAGCGGGAACAATATGAGAGAAGTTCGTAGGCATTGGATCGGTGAATTCGTTGGATGATATTGATCATATAATAGTCATAACCTAGGGCTATGCGGCACTAGCTCCAGTTAGTAAATATAATGTAGGCATGTATTCTGTAAATAGTCATACGTGCTTATGGAAAGAACTTGCATGGCATCTTTTGTCCTACCCTCCCGTGGCAGCGGGGTCCTATTGGAAACTAAGGGATATTAAGGCCTCCTTTTAATAGAGAACCAGAACAAAGCATTAACACATAGTGAATACATGAACTCCTCAAACTACGGTCATCTCCGGGAAGTGTCCCGACTTCTGTCACTCCGGGGTTGCCGGATCATAACACGTAGTAGGTGACTATAACTTGCAAGATCGGATCTAGAACATAGAAATAATGGTGATAACATAAACGGTTCAGATCTGAAATCATGGCACCCGGGCCCAAAGTGACAAGCATTAAGCATGGCAAAGTCATAGTAACATCAATCTCAGAACATAATGGACACTAGGGATCAAACCCTAACAAAACTAACTCAATTACATGATGAATCTCATCCAACTCCTCACCGACTAGCGAGCCTATGAAGGAATTACTCACTCTCGGTGGGGAGCATCATGGAATTGGTGATGGAGAAGGGTTGGTGATGACGAAGATCGAAGATCCCCCTCTCCGGAGCCCCAAACGGACTCCAGATCTGGCCTCCCGATGAAGAACAGGAGGTGGCGGTGGCTCCGTCTCGTGAAATGCGATAATTCTTCCTCCATCATTTTTTTCTCCGAAAATGTGATTTTATAGTATCAGGGTTGAGGTCTGCGGGGCCACCAGGTGGGGATAACCTACCTGGACGCGCCAGGAGGGGGGCGCGCCCTGGTGGGTTGTGCCCACCTAGGTGCCCCCCTCCGGTGGTTCTTCGCTCCAGTAATTCTCTTTTATTGAATAAAAAATCCTCGTGAAGTTTCGTTCCAATCCGAGAACTTTTATTTCTGCACAAAAATAACACCATGGTAGTTCTGCTGAAAACAGCGTCAGTCCGGGTTAGTTTCATTCAAATCATGCAAATTAGAGTCTAAAACAAGAGGAAAAGCATTAGGAAAAGTAGATGCGACGGAGACGTATCAGTGGACCGTAGCCGAGCGCTGCGGTAAGAATGAGCTCCAAATTTGGAGGAGGAGAGGAGGAAGACGAGGGGAGAGCGAGGGAAGCGTGCGAGAGGGTTTCCGCCGCACCCCGCCCCCTCCATTTTATAACCATGATATCCCCCGCGCGTGGGCCGAGGGCGCTGCGTGGCGGAGCCCAGCCCACTATTGCGTCCCATGTGCGCGTGGCCTGGCAGGGCCTCGCCGGCCGTTGTTCACCACATGGAAAATCCTTGGGCCGTAGGAGGCGCGTCCTTTCACTTCAAGACTCGGCTGATGCCTCGGTTTCCCGCTCGTGCTGGGGTGCCGCGATCCAGCTTCCGGAAGCCGGCACATAGTGGGTGTTGCCGGGACCCGACGGCTGCAAGCTTCATCAACCCAGCCGCCTCCTCAGGAGGGTAAAACTGCGAAGGCCCTCCTGCTTGGAGCTGGCGCGCCTTCACAGTTTCTGGGACTACTATCGGGGGTGTGACGACCCCAGCTCAATCGTGCACTAATCATACACGCAAATGCACACGATCAAGCCTAAGGACTCACGGGAAGATATCACAACACAACTCTAAAACATAAATAAAGTCATACAAGCTTTATATTACAAGCCATGGGCCTCGAGGGCTCGAATACATAAGCTTGCATACAAGCGTTAGCGGAAGCATCAGATATCTGAGTACAGATATGAAACAGAAACAGAAAGGCCTTTAGAAAGGCGGGGCAAAATAAAACACTACGATCGAAAGGCGTAGGCCTCCTGCCTGGGACCCTCCGATCATAATCCTGGTCGTCAGTCAACTCGTAGTAGTATCCATCCTCTGGGTAGTAGTAGTAGTCGATCGACGGGGCATCTGTCTCAGGGGGGGCTCTGTCCTCTGGTCACGACAAACTGATATGGGGAGAAAAGGGAAACAAAGCAACCGTGAGTACTCAGAAGTACTCAGCAAGCAAGGACCTACACTACATATGCAACATTTTCAAAGAGAGGCTGTATATGTGGGCTGGGCTGCAGAAATGCCAGAATAGAGATAAGGCCTAGTCCTATCGAAGACTAGCATCTTCAGATTTCTTGCAGCAATAGAAGAGAGTAGATCAGTACAATATAAGGTAGCAGTAATGATATCAACCTCACCCAGAGATCCTTTCTCGACTCCCTGCGAGAAAGCAATCCCAGAGCCATACAGTCATCAACCTCGTCCGGAGATCCCTTCTCGACTCCGTGCGAGAAAGTAATCCCAGAGCCTCATATCCAGGTCTCATCTCAAGTTCTAGCTGTATCGATCGGGATACAATTCCGAGTGTCCTTTACCGTAGGACTGGCTATCGATAGAAGTGTTCTTCCCTGCAGGGGTGCACCAACTTACCCAACACGCTTGATTAACTCCGGCCGAACACACTTTCCTGGGTCATGCCCGGCCTCGGCCAAACGATACACCGCAGCCCTACCTAAAGCTCAGCAGAGAGGTCCCCGCCGGTCTACATCCTAAGCACTCAGGTGTCTTAGGCCATCGCCCTGTGCACTCCGGGTCGTTGTGTGCAGGGTGGATACCAGCACCACCTCGGAGGGTCGGTACGATCCGACCGTGCCACAATGCTGAACTGGACGTCTGACAGAACTGTCGGCTGATGCTACGATGCAGAACGCCCATACTATGCCCACGTGATGGTTAGTGCTATCAGGCCAGAGGCCTGCTCGGATCAAATATCCAAATCGTTAGTACCTTGGGCTTGCGGTAACGAGCAGAGACTCACGAAAGATGTGACCCCATCGCCCCGTCTCGAGGACTTGCTGCAAGGGTTAAGAATGCCCGGCCGCGCCTCGTATTCATCACTCGGGCACCATACAGGCACCCGTCTTCACAACACTCGCCACTTAGGCGCACGCGGGTACCCCTCAGGGTCGACCCGCCTTTCCAAGTAACAACAGTACAGTCCAAGTATCCGTGTGTCCATAACATCAGGGGAATCCGAGGTATCACCCTCGTTGAATTCCCACTCGATGTATCCGTCAAGGTGAACTCGGAGGAATCACCCTCGCTGGGTTCACACTTGAGGTGTTGTACGACGGCGTCGTTATCGGAAGCGGTGAAGGAGGAATCACCCTCGATGACCACGACCGAATAGCTACTCTACAGAGTTAACATCAGAAGTGCTACACGAGGTATCACCCTCGGCACTCGGTGGTACCGCTGCAGTGTCTTTACAACTAAGGGGGTGAGGTGCGGTGCCGGGGCCTGGTCTTCAATCCCGTTGATCGGGTCTTCTTGATCATCCAGCGGGGCAGTCGGGATAAGTGGGGGTCACTGATAGGTCTCTACCCAGCCTATACTAAGCAGTTTAGGATATGCAGGTAATTATCAACAGCAGGTTACAATAAATAGGCTATGCATCAGAATAGGTAAAGCAGTAGCAGCAGCAATTCGAATGCAAGCATGAGAAAATAGAATGGGCGATATCGGGATGATCAAAAGGGGGGGCTTGCCTGGTTGCTCTGGCAAGAAAGAGGGGTCATCGGAAGGCTGCTCGTCCGGAGCGTTGTCGTACTCAGCTGCAACGGCGTCGGTCTCGGTGTCTATCGAGAGAGAGGGAGGGGGAAGAAACAGTAAATACTAAGCAAACAAGTGCATGACATGTCAATAAGCAGAGCTAGCGGTGTTCTATCGTAGTGCTAGGTAATCCCGGCGAAGGGGAGAAACGTCCGGGAAAGTATTCCCAGTGTCCGGCTTTTCGTACAGACGAAGAGAGGGGAACGGTTGCATGTTCGGATAGTTAGGGACGTGTGGCGGACGAACGGACCACATAATTGGATTCGTCTCACCGTTCTGAGCAACTTTCATGTACAAAGTTTTTTGATCTGAGCTACGGATTATTTAATATGATTTTCTGGAATTTATTTAATTAATTAAATTAGAATTATCCGACACAGTAGTTGATGATGTCAGCATGACATCATGCTGACGTCAGCAGTAAACCTGACACGTGGGTCCCACCTGTCATAGACTGGTTAGTTAATTAGTGATTAACTAATTAATTAATATTTAATTAAACTAATTAACTAATTAGATTAACCTAATCAGGAATAATTAAATTAATTAATTAATTTAATAACTCATTTTATTTTTATTTATTTATTTTTCTATTTTCTTAATTCGTTTTAGGGGTGTGGGCCCGTGCGGTAAGTGGCACAGGGGCACTGGGCCCCACCTGTCGGTGGCTTAGGCCACAGATCGGGCTAACGGGCGACGGGCGCGGTGCGGCGCGCGGGCGCGGGCGCGCGTGTGGGTGGGCGCCGGCCGGGGCGTGGCGAGGCTCGGCGACGATGCGGCTGTGCGTGCGCGCGGGCGGCCACGGGCAGGAGCGGGCGAGGGAAGGCAGGGCGGTGGCGGCGTAGGCGAAGCAGCGGCACGGCGCGGTGGCGCGAGCGGCAGGGCGGGCGGTGACCGAGCGCGGGCGCGAGGCAGCGTGCGAGCGGCAGCGGCGAGGCGGGGCCAGCGGGTGCGGGGCGTACGTGGGCTGCGTGCGCGCGCGGTTGCAGGGCGGAGCGGGCCAGGGGCGACGGCGGTGACCAAGGGGAGAGGAGGGGCGCGACTGGCGTGGTGCTCACTGCGAGCTGTAGGGGGGCGGCAGCGGTGCTCGTGGTGGGGGACGGGGACGATGCGACGCAGGGGAGGAGGCGACGAGGTCCGGCGACGTCGAGCGAGGGCGAGGCGGCGGCGTCGAGCGGCGTCGGCGTCGGCGTAAAGCGCGTCGGGCGCTGGCCCGATCCAGTAATGGATCGGGGGGGAAGCGAGGGGGGGAAGCGTCGGTGGGGGGTTAGGGTTCGGTGGCCTCCTGGGGAGGCCATATAGGCGCGGGGTGGGCCGGTCGGCTGGGCTGTGGCCCAGTTGGGCCGGGGTTTTTCTTTTTCATTTTTCTGTTTTGTTTTCTTTTGTCCTTTTTCTTTTATTTAATCATATTTTCAGTTTTGTGATTAATTAGGCCACCAAATGATTTTTGTAAAACATGGCATTTGCTCCAATAATCACTAGGCATCCTCTACTACTACTACCAAAAATTGGTTTGGAGACGATTTGAGTTCACACAATTTTTATAATAAATAAAATGTATTAAACCCTGCTGTTTTGGTAATGTCAGTGCCACCTAAATAATTTATTAATTGTTGGTTACAATTTTTGTATAGTCTCTGTAATATTTGCTATTTATTGAACATTTTTAGTTTCTGATTTGAGTAACTTTTATTTTCCACTTTTAGTTTTGAATTTCCATTTGAATTTGAATTTGACAAGGGATATGTTACTAATGATGATTAAGCACTGTTGATCATGATGACTTGGCATAATCAAAAGGGTGATTACTGTAGTTAACCACTGGGGGTGTTACAATCTCCTCCACTAACAAGAATTCTCGTCCCGAGAATTAAGAGGTAGAAGGAAAAAGTTCGGGGTATTCTGCACGAAGATTATCCTCGCGTTCCCAAGTGGCTTCATCTTCAGTATGATTTAACCACTGCACTTTGAGGAACTTGGTAACCTTCTGACGGGTTCGACGTTCAGCTTCATCGAGAATACGGATCGGATGCTCCTTATAAGATAGATCATCTTGCAATTCGAGCACCTCGTGATCAACTGCTCGGTGCGGAGATTCCTTGAAGCATTTACGAAGTTGCGACACATGGAATACATCGTGGATATGAGAGAATTGCGGCGGCAATTCCAATTTATACGCCACCTGACCACGTCTAGCAATAATGCGGAAAGGACCAATGTAGCGTGGAGCTAGCTTGCCCTTGATTCCGAAAAGGTGAGTGCCCTCCATAGGAGTGACACGCAGATAAACTTGATCACCAGGTTGATAAGTCAAACCCCATCGTTTGCGATCATAGTTGCTCTTCTGGCGGTCCTGAGCCGCCTTGAGATTTTCCCGAACAATACGAACTTGTTCTTCGGCGTGTTGAATAATATCCGGACCCACGAGCAGTCGTTCCCCAGTTTCTGACCAATTCAGAGGGGTTCGACACTTACATCCATAGAGTACTTCGAAGGGAGCCATTTTCAAGCTGGCTTGATAGCTGTTGTTGTAAGCGAATTCGGCATATGGAAGAGATTCTTCCCACTTTTTACCGAAAGAAATGACACAAGCTCGAAGCATGTCTTCAAGCACTTGATTAACTCGCTCGACTTGGCCTTGGGATTGGGGGTGATAAGCTGAACTCCAGGTAATATGAGTTCCTCTAGCTGTTTGGAAACTTTCCCAGAATTTGAAAGTGAAAAGACCGCCACGGTCCGAACTAATCTCCTTCGGAATACCGTGGAGTGAAACAATTCTGGAGATATACAACTTTGCTAACTGACTAGCAGTGATAGTCTCTTTGACGGGCAGAAAGTGTGCAACTTTAGAGAGTTGGTCGACGACGACAAGAATAGCATCGTGACCCTTCTGTGACCTGGGAAGGCCAGTAATGAAATCCATTTGCACTTTATCCCATTTCCATAAAGGAATAGGTAATGGTTGCAGAATTCCAGCAGGCTTCTGATGTTCTGCTTTGACACGACGACACACATCACATTCAGCAACATATCGAGCAATATCCTGCTTCATTCTAGACCACCAGTACCTTTGACGGAGATCACGATACATCTTGGTGCTACCCGGATGAATAGACAGCAGGGTATCATGTGCCTCCTTCATGACCTTGTCAGTCATAAGTTCGAAGCGAGGTACCACAATGCGGTTTCTGAAATACAAGGTTCCATCTTCAGACAACGAGAAATCCCTGTACTTTTGAAGGTGAAGATCTTTCTTCATCAGATCAATTTCAGCATCTTTAGCTTGCGCATTCTTAACAGCTTTCTCAAGATCTGGTTGTATCACAAGGTTATTAAGAGAACCCTGTGGAACAATACGCAGATTCAGCTTGCACAGTTCTTCAAAAAGACGAGGTTGAGCTCACCTAACCATGAGGTTGTCGCAATAGGACTTGCGGCTTAAGGCATCAGCCATCACGTTAGCCTTGCCAGGGGTATAGGAAATACCCAAATCATAGTCCGCAATGGCCTCCATCCATCTTTGTTGACGGAGGTTTAGAGATGGTTGAGTAAACAAGTACTTCAGACTTTTATGATCCGTGTAGATCTCGCAACGATTACCGAGAAGGTAATGTCGCCACAACTGCAGTGCATAGATGACAGCAGCTAGTTCTAGATCATGTACCGGATAATTCTCTTCATGTGGGCGCAACTGACGAGAGCCATAAGCAATCACTTTACGCTCTTGCATTAGGACACAGCCTAATCCTTCACGGGATGCGTCACAATAGATCACAAAGTCTTTGCGGGTCTCTGGAGGAGATAGTACTGGGGCAGATGTCAGCTTGTCGTTGAGTGCTTGAAAACTTTCCTGACATTTTTCTGTCCATTCAAATTTAACGCCCTTGTGAAGCAGATCAGTCAGGGGCTTAGCAATCTTGGAAAAGTTCTCGACAAATCGACGGCAATAGCTTGCAAGGCCAAGAAAACTTCTCACTTGCTTGACGTTCTTCGGAGGAGTCCTGTCAAGAATAGCCTGAACTCGTTCTGGGTTAACAGCAATTCCATCCTTGGAAATCACATGACCAAGATACGTTACTTCAGAAAGCCAGAATTCAGATTTGGAGTATTTGGCATACAACTGATGTTCTCGGAGCCTTTCCAGTACAAGACGGAGGTGTTCGGCATGTTCTTCCTTATTCTTCGAATATACCAGAATATCATCTAGATATACCATGACAAATTTGTCGAGGTAATCCATGAAGATGTAATTCATCAGACGGGAGAATGTGGCTGGAGCATTTGTTAAGCCGAACGACATGACCGTGTACTCGTAGGAGCCATAGCGAGTAACAAATGCAGTCTTCGGAATATCCTCTTCACGAACACGGATCTGATGGTATCCCAATCTCAAATCAAGCTTAGAGAACACTGAGGAACCAGCAAGTTGATCATACAGATTGTTGATTCTGGGAAGCGGATACTTGTTCTGAATTGTTGCTTGGTTGATAGGATGGTAGTCTTGAACCAACCTATTCGTACCATCTTTCTTCTTGACAAAGAGAGACGGTGCTCCCCATGCAGAGGAGCTGGGACGGATGAAACCCTTCTTAAGTGACTTGTCGATTTCTTCCTTAAGTTCAATAAGGTGATGCGGAGGCATCTTATACGGACGCTTTGCAATAGGAGTAGTGCTAGGCTTCAAGTCGATGACAAACTCGACAGCTCTAGCAGGGGGAATTCCGGGAAGTTCTTCCGGAAAGACATCCTGGAAATCACGAACGACTGGAATGTTTTCGATTCCCTCGAGAGGTGAAGCGTTCAATGCATTCAGAACATATATCTGATTCTCGGCATCCTGAGCTGTCCGAGCTGAGTATCTGACTGTCTGGCCGGAAGGATGAGTGAGCTGGACTGTCTTAGCAGCACAGTCAATCAAAGCATTATGGGCTGTCAACCAATCCATACCAAGAATGACGTCTATGTTGGAAGGTCCAAGTACAATGAGAGAAACCGGAAAAAGTAGACCTCCAATCTCGATGTGGTTGTGAGGGCTTACCATTGTGGTTTGCCACTTGGATCTCGGGGACTGAATCATTAGAGGAGTGGGTAATTTTTCCAGGTATATCTCATGTGACTGAGCAAATTGTTGTGACACAAAAGCATGCGATGCTCCAGAATCAAAGAGAACAGAGGCTGGTTCTGAATTCACAGAGAGTGTTCCCAACATGATAGTCGGTTCCTTCTGAGCCTTTTCTGCATCGACGTGATTGGCATGGCCAAGTGCAACAGCAGAAGGTATGACATTACGGTTTCTGAATCGGCGGTTTCGGCATCTCTTCTTACAACCAACAGGAGGACAAGAAGCATTCTGCGGCTGACCCTGGAGGCAATCAAGGGTAAGGTGTCCTGATTGTCCACACTTGCGGCATAAACCATCATTTTGGGGGGGAGCCATGGTATTGAACTGTCCACTCTAAGTCGTTTGCTGCCTCGGCGGCGGAGGCAGACGAGGTGCAACATAAGACGGTCTTGGTGTTGGGGCAGGTCGGTGATGAATATTGTGTGGAATCCAAACCCGATGTTTCTGAACAGGCTGACCCGAGGATGAGCCTACATCACGAGTGCGTTTGAGCGACTCCTGATTTTTAGCCAGACCAGTTTCAACTCGGTAGGCTTGACTGACAAGCGTCGCAAAGTCCTCACAATCATGGACAAGAAGTGCGAGCTGCATATCGGAACGTAGTCCTTCACGAAATTTCTCCTGCTTACGTGCGTCAGTGTCGACATCATCTTTAGCATAGCGGGATAATTCGAGAAATTTCCTCTGATATTCATCCACAGTCATCGTGCCCTGGGTGAGCTTACGGAACTCCTGTTTCTTCTGGTCGATCAGACCTTGAGGAATGTACCGTGCACGAAAAGCTGACTGGAATTCTTGCCAAGTGGGTATAGATTCAGCAGGCATCATACTCTTGTGGCTTTCCCACCATTGAGCAGCTGGACCCTTCAAGTGAAATGTCGCAAAGGTGACATAACTGGTAGGGGCAATGTTAGCTGACTCCATCTCAAACATGATGTCACGAAGCCAATCATCAGCATCCATAGGATTGGTGGAGCTGCGGAAAACAGACGGGTTGAGGCGCACGAATTCTGGCAGAGCTATTGGAGCAGTCTGTTGCTGAGCATTTTGAGTTGGGAACTGAGCCAATACTCCGGTCATAAACTAACGGTTGAGTTCAAACTGCTGCCTCATTTCAGCAATATAAGATGGAGGTGGAGGATCGTCAGCCATCCTGCCAAATCAACAGGGGCAGTTTAGCAAGAAGAACTGCAGGTGTATGGAATGATTCATGAAGTATCACGCACAACATAAGGAAGTGCAATAGATACTTCAGCATATTCGCACCAGACATTCAAATCCACACCTAGCCTCGATTACAATCCGGCAATACGACAGTTGAAAGGGGAGGGCTAGACATCTAGGCGGCGCGCAGGCACGTGGTAGGGAAGTACACAACGAGACATAGCAAAGGCTACATCAACATCGGAGAATACTATTGGAGCGAGGAATCTGCAAGTGACAAAACAGGGTGCCCTCGATAAGAGGATCCTGCAAGCAGAACCTGGCCCATAATCTCGAAGCAAGGGGGGATATTTCAGAACTCCGGGTGGATGTGATCACGAGAACCTAACGTTGGAGTTAGTAAAAAATTTAACTCGAAAGGAAGAGAGAACAGAGTCCGAGAGTAAAGACGAGGAATAAAAGATCCTAATACCACCGATTCGGCGACGTGGGCCCATAAGCCACACAGCCAAGTTAGTAAATTAGTTTTTCGATGTCTAGACTCAACTTCGGCCAAGGAGTTGGAAGGGGGTTCCTAGAGGCAGTTGGCTCTGATACCAACCTGTGACACCCCCAGCTCAATCGTGCACTAATCATACACGCAAATGCACATGATCAAGCCTAAGGACTCACGGGAAGATATCACAACACAACTCTAAAACATAAATAAAGTCATACAAGCTTTATATTACAAGCCAGGGGCCTCGAGGGCTCGAATACATAAGCTTGCATACAACCGTCAGCGGAAGCATCAGATATCTGAGTACAGATATGAAACAGAAATAGAAAGGCCTTCTTAAAGGCGGGGCAAAATAAAACACTACGATCGAAAGGCGTAGGCCTCCTGCCTGGGACCCTCCGATCCTACTCCTGGTCGTCAGTCCACTCGTAGTAGTATCCATCCTCTGGGTAGTAGTAGTAGTCGATTGATGGGGCATCTGTCTCAGGGGGGGCTCCGTCCTCTGGTCACGACAAACTGATATGGGGAGAAAAGGGAAACAAAGCAACCGTGAGTACTCAGAAGTACTCAGCAAGCAAGGACCTACACTACATATGCAACATTTTCAAAGAGAGGCTGTATATGTGGGCTGAGCTGCAGAAATGCCAGAATAGAGAGAAGGCCTAGTCCTATCGAAGACTAGCATCTTCAGAGGTCTTGCAGCAATAGAAGAGAGTAGATCAGACAATATAAGGTAGCAGTAATTATATCAACCTCACCCAGAGATCCTTTCTCAACTCCCTGCGAGAAAGCAATCCCAGAGCCATATAGTCATCAACCTCGTCCGAAGATCCCTTCTCGACTCCCTACAAGAAAGTAATCCCAGAGCCTCATATCCAGGTCTCATCTCAAGTTCTAGCTGTATCGATCGGGATACAACTCCGAGTGTCCTTTACCGTAGGACTAGCTATCGATAGAAGTGTTCTTCCCTGCAGGGGTGCACCAACTTACCCAACATGCTCGATTAACTCCGGCCGAACACACTTTCCTGGGTCATGCCCGGCCTCGGCCAAATGATACACCGCAGCCCTACCTAAAGCTCAGCAGAGAGGTCCCCGCCAGTCTACATCCTAAGCACTCAGGGCTCTTGGGCCATTGCCCTGTGCACTCCGGGTCGTTGTGTGCAGGGTGGATACCAGCACCGCCTCGGAGGGTCGGTACGATCCGACCGTGCCATAATGCTGAACTGGACGTCTGACAGAACTGTCGGCTGATGCTACGATGCAGAACGCCCATACTATGCCCACGTGATGGTTAGTGCTATCAGGTCAGAGGCCTGCTCGGATCAAATATCCAAATCGTTAGTACCTTGGGCTTGCGGTAACGAGCAGAGACTCACGAAAGATGTGACCCCGTCGCCCCGTCTCGAGGACTTGCTGCAAGGGTTAAGAATGCCCGGCCGCGCCTCGTATTCATCACTCGGGCACCATACAGGCACCCGTCTTCACAAAACTCGCCACTTAGGCGCACGCGGGTACCCCTCAGGGTCGACCCGCCTTTCCAAGTAACAACAGTACAGTCCAAGTATCCGTGTGTCCATAACATCAGGGGAATCCGAGGTATCACCCTCGTTGAATTCCCACCCGATGTATCCGTCAAGGTGAACTCGGAGGAATCACCCTCGCTGGGTTCACACTTGAGGTGTTGTACGACGGCGTCGTTATTGGAAGCGGTGAAGGAGGAATCACCCTCGATGACCACGACCGAATAGCTACTCTACAGAGTTTACATCAGAAGTGCTACACGAGGTATCACCCTCGGCACTCGATGGTAATGCTGCAGTGTCGTCACAACTAAGGGGGTGAGGTGCGGTGCCGGGGCCTTTTCTTCAATCCCGTTGATCGGGTCTTCTTGATAATCCAGCGGGGCAGTTGGGATAAGTGGGGGTCACTGATAGGTCTCTACCGAGCCTATACTAAGCAGTTTAGGATATGCAGGTAATTATCAACAGCAGGTTACAATAAACAGGCTATGCATCAGAATAGGTAAAGCAGTAGCAGCAGCAATTCTAATGCAGGCATGAGAAAATAGAATGGGTGATATCGGGATGATCAAAAGGGGGGCTTGCCTGGTTGCTCTGGCAAGAAAGAGGGGTCATCGAAAGGCTGCTCGTCCGGAGCGTAGTCGTACTCAGCTGCAATGGCGTCGGTCTCGGCGTCTATCGAGAGAGAGGGAGGGGGAAGAAACAGTAAATACTAAGCAAACAAGTGCATGACATGTCAATAAGCAGAGCTAGCGGTGTTCTATCGTAGTGCTAGGTAATCCCGGCGCAGGGGAGAAACGTCCGGGAAAGTATTCCCAGTGTCCGGCTTTTCGGACAGACGAAGAGAGGGGAACGGTTGCATGTTCAGATAGTTAGGGACGTGTGGCGGACGAACGGACTGCGTAATTGGATTCGTCTCGTCGTTCTGAGCAACTTTCATGTACAAAGTTTTTCGATCTGAGCTACGGATTATTTAATATGATTTTCTAAAGATTTATTGATTTTCTGGAATTTATTTAGTTAATTAAATTAGAATTATCCGAAACAGTAGTTGATGACGTCAGCATGACATCATGCTGACATCAGCAGTAAACCTGACACGTGGGTCCCACCTGTCATAGACTGGTTAGTTAATTAGTGATTAACTAATTAATTAATATTTAATTAAACTAATTAACTAATTAGATTAACCTAATCAGTATTAATTAAATTAATTAATTAATTAATTTATTAACTCATTTTATTTTTATTTATTTATTTTTCTATTTTCTTAATTCGTTTTAGGGGCGTGGGCCCATGAGGTCAGTGGCACAGGGGCACTGGGCCCCACGTGTCGGTGGCTTAGGCCACAGATCGGGCTAATGGGCGACGGGCGCGGTGCGGCGCGCGGGCGCGGGCGCGCGTGTGGGTGGGCGCCGGCCGGGGCGTGGCGAGGCTCGGCGACGGTGCGGCTGCGCGTGCGCGCGGGCGGCCATGGGCAGGAGCAGGCGAGGGAAGGCAGGGCGGCAGCGGCGCAGGCGAAGCTGCGGCACGGCGCGGTGGCGCGAGCAGCGGGGTGGGCGGTGACCGAGCACGGGCGCGAGGCAGCGCGCGAGTGGCAGCGGCGAGGCGGGTCCAGCTGGTGTGGGGCGTACGTGGGCTGCGTGCGTGCGTGGCTGCGGGGAGGAGCGGGCCAGGGGCGACGGCGGCGACCAAGGGGAGAGGAGGGGCGCGACCGGCGCGGTGCTCACCGCGAGCTGTAGGGGGGAGGCAGCGGTGCTCGTGGTGGGGGACGGGGATGATGCGACACAGGGGAGGAGGCGACGAGGTCCGGCGGCGTCGAGCGAGGGCGAGGCGGCGGCGTCGAGCGGCGTCGGCGTCGACGTCGAGCGCGTCGGGCGCTGGCCCGATCTAGTAATGAATCGGGGGGGGGGGTGGAAGCGTCGGTGGGGGGTTAGGGTTCGGTGGCCTCCTGGGGAGGCCATATAGGCGCGGGGTGGGCCGGTCGGCTGGGCCGTGGCCCAGTTGGGCCGGGGTTTTTCTTTTTCATTTTTCTGTTTTGTTTTCTTTTGTCCTTTTTCTTTTATTTAATCATATTTTCAGCTTTGTAATTAATTAGGCCACCAAATGATTTTTGTAAAACATGGCATTTGCTCCAATAATCACTAGGCATCCTCTACTACTACCAAAAATTGGTTTGGAGATGATTTGAGTTCACACAATTTTTATAATAAATAAAATGTATTAAACCCTACTGTTTTGGTAATGTCTGTGCCACCTAAATAATTTATTAGTTGTTGGTTACAATTTTAGAATAGCCTCTGTAATATTTGCTATTTATTGAACATTTTTAGTTTCTGATTTGAGCAACTTTTATTTTCCACTTTTAGTTTTGAATTTGAATTGGGCAAGGGATATGTTACTAATGATGATTAAGCACTGTTGATCATGATGACTTGGCATAATCAAAATGGTGATTACTGTAGTTAACCACTGGGGGTGTTACAGGGGGGGATGGCCACCGGGCAGGCAACGGAACCCGGATCTCTTTCAAAAACATCGGGGTTGGCCAAACCCCTCAATCCGGCTCGCCCCTGGCCAGCTCCCCAACATGAGTCGGCCGGGTACCGCGACCCGGCTAGCCGGCTAGCGCATGCCGGCCGTCCACAAGAAGTCAACCCACAGGGACAAGTAGGCATGGCTACAGTGCTTCCCCTTTATGCCGGGCCCGACGAGTGCGGCAGCGGCGCTCCCCACACCCCCGCCCGGGGAGGGCGGTGTCCTTGGGGCATGGCCTTGTAGCAAGAGGGCGCCACCGTCCCATGGCACCTGGCGAGGCGTGCCACAATACAAAGCAGCCGGCCGTACCCGCGCCCGGCGGCCCCGGTACAGCCCGCACCCGGCGGACCCGACGAGGCCCGCACCCGACGAACCCGGCAGACCCGACGGCCCGGCGGCCCCCACTGCCGGCTCCCAGATGCTGGAGTCGGGGCCCCTCACCCATGTAACATTACCATTGTATCCCCGGGGAGCCATCCTATAAACTTCCCCCCCCCCCATGTGCCCCTCCATGCAGAGGGTCGATCTCATGGCTGAGCACTCTTAGAACACACACATGGAGAGGAGCAGCCTATGCACTGGCCTGTCTTCCTTCCTCCCCAGAACAGCTCAAGGAGCAAGCTGGTATCCACCTCATAGAAACCACACTCGGCAGGACTAGGGGTATTATCTCTCCGGAGAGCCCGGAACCTGGGTATGTCTCGTGTCACGCACTTGCTCGTACCAACCTCACCTCTGGAGCCCACCAGTGCCCTTGTGTTTGTCCCCTCTTTTAGCCATCCCATGGCATCTGCCATGAGATCACCACGATAGAACACCAGAGTAGGATTGATGATAAAATATGGTAATTCATCGGTCATTATTCTGTAATGCTTTGACAATATATCACACATGCAATATCCTTTCATCCCTCATTCTAGCCATGATCCTAAATTTTATTTTATTGTAGCCAAAGAAAAATTAAGAGAACTTCCAAATTCTACGAACAACAGAGCAGTAGGTACTTGCAACAACACATCTAAAGATGAAGGAGAATTTTTTCAGAAAACAAAATAAATTATATAATGCATTCTTTAGGATAGATACAAAACTTGCCACACACAAATACTTTGCTGGTCAATGCCCCAATTACACTAAAGAACTTAACTTTGGCGGACATAATTAAGACTGATCCTAGTCCTAGAGAAGATAAGAAACCTAACTACACAAATCGTAGACCAGACTACACTAATAGAGACAAATGTTCACAAATTACTATCAGACATATTTCACTTCCTAAAAATGAAAGTTCAAATTTACATAATAGAGCATATATTGTAGGGATTTTTACATCTGTGCCCCTGATTGCTTATCTCTACTCATTCATCCCCACGCTCCTAACTTTTGCTCACTTTTCCCCACTCCCTTGTCTGAAACCCTCATAAATGGTCACAACGGAGGATGCGGTCGGGTCAAACCATTGACCGTTAACTCTAACGAGTGGGGTTGCATTGAGACACGTCAGATGAGCTTGTCTGAGCGATCCCCTTGTCTGAACCTCGAGCAACGACAGCACCACACCACTTTGCCCCCTTCGCCGCTGTCGTGCAGCCTCTGCCGCCGTCATGCCCTCCAACCACTAACCCCATTTCGCCTCCGCCACCGTCGTGCCCTCCGCCAGATCTACCCCCACATCCCCCTCGGGATTAAGCAGCGATGTCAGGGGAGCAGGTTCTCAAGCCCATCGACCATGGAGAGGATTGGGTCGAATCGGCGGCGGATAATTCATGGATTACACATGGGTAAGCGTCGTTTCCCCTCTAACATATTTGCTGATTCATGCATTCGGTCCTATTTGATAGCTAGTCGCGTGAATCGATCAAATTTTGCAGAATTGTTCCCGGCCTAACTGTAACTTTTCCTTATTTGAATCAAATATGATTGATCATGCGCTTGCTTTCTGGCTGGCGGTTAGGATGGAAGTTAGTGTGCTGCGCGGTACAAAACCGCATATGATTACTGGATTTTTCTATCCAAAGGTGGTAGAAACAAGTATGTTGTCGGGGTAATCTCACGACATATGCCAGGGGGTGGCTTATCATGGATGGGGACAGGAGTACGTCGTCGGGCCCTGGAAGCGGGAGTGAGCGAGATCTCGAACGAACACGAGACTTACCCAGGTTTGGGGCTCTCCGAGGAAATAACACCCCTAGTCCTGCTCTGCGGGGTCTCCGCATGATGATTATGATCAATCTCGTAGCTACAAGCTTGCTCCTTGAGCTGTTTGCTAGAGGAAGGAGAAGGGCAAGGCTAGCCCTAGTGCTTCTCTAGCTATATGTGTGTATAATGGCGTGGAAGATGAGCTGAACCCTTTGCATGGGCGAACCTCGGGGGTTTTATATAGGCCTACCCCCAGGGGTACAATGGTAATTGGTCTGGGTGTAGGACCCGAATGTCAGCGTCTATGGGTGCCGGGTTCTCCGCCAGCTGCTGGGGCCCGCCGCTTGGTGGGTCCCGCTGGCTGCCGAGGATTCGACCGATATGTGGGGCCCACCGCCTGCGAGCCATGCTGATTGCCTTTTGCTGTGGCCTCGCCCTTGATGACGAGGGCCTCGTCAGGGGAGGCATGGCTACAGTCCGCCACCTGGTGGGTGTTCACTGTAGCCACACCCCGTCTCATCGGAGTAATGGCGCGTTGACTCCGAGTGGAGGGAGAGGCCGGCTGCTGGAAGCCGGTCTATCGCTGAGGCTGCCTTCCTGAGGTGTGCCGTCTTCCAGTTGCTCACGGACAGGTAGGGCCCGCCGCCTGCGGGTCGTACCGACCGCCCGTCATGGGAGCATGGTCCTGCTGACGAGGACTACGTCACGGGCCGCGTGGCTACAGTGCCGCGCCTGGCAGGGGGGGTGTCCGCTTGGTCAGCCCGCCCTGTAGCCACGCCCCGCCAGGATTTGGGGGTACGGGTGGCCCTGTAGCCAGCCCCCACCTTATCGTATTGAATGGCGCAGACTCCGATGGGAGGAGGGGCCGTTTGCTAGCACTCGGCTTCCCCCGAAGCCGCCTTCTGAGGGTACATCGCCATCTGGGAGTCGGCCTCTTGGGCCAACCGGCCACACATCCGGGAGGCGCAAGGGGCTTGGCTTGCCCTGTTGTCTTGAAATGCTATGGGGTGCTGGTGAGGCTACCCGTGGTCAATGCCTCCGACAGTAGTCCCCGAAGCTGGTGAGGCGCCGCGGCTCAAGCCAGAGTGCCTTAGCAGTTTCCTACTCCGAGAGGTCTTGTATCTCCTGCTTCATCCGTCAGGTAGAAGCCGTCTGCCAGGAGACGGCCAAGGCTAGGCCAGCCGCCTGTCGAATTTGAATAGTCGTCACGTGCGCCGGGTGGCGTGCCTGCCGCCTGTTGCTCGCGTGCCACGTGGCACCAGCAGGCCAGGCCGGCCTGCCAGCCCATGAGTGCGACGGGACGTCGTCCCAGGCCCGGGCCCACCACTACAGGGCCTCGGCGCGCGTGCGGATCTGCTGTGGTCGAGGTGGGCGGTTGCCCTACCCATGGGTAATGAATGTGCGCTTTGAAGGCGCGAGAAACGCGGGGTCGTGCGGGCCGCGGGCGTAGTTAATCCCCACGCCCCCCACATCCTGCCTCTTCGGCTCCGCCGCCGCGGGCCTATAAGTAGGGGGAGGATGGTGCGGCAGAATGCACGCGCGCCCTCCTCGGTCTCCACCTTCTTCCTCTTCTGCTTCCTTGCTGCTGCTACATCGCCGCGCCGCTCCGCCGCCGAAGCGCCGCTGCAGCTTGCCGTCGCTCGACTTCTCTGTGTTGCCGCAGCCTCGCCTCGCGTGACTTCGCCGCGCCACCACCAAGCAACCATAAAGCATGGCGCGAGGCGATTGGGATGGTTCGAACGTCCACGACGACCACCTCGAGTTCCTCCGCCAGACGCGGCGACTTCCCCACACGGCGAACATGGAGATGCGTGTTCCCCCCGAAAGGGAGATCTCGCCGGCGCCAAGGGACGACGAGCGCGTTGTCTTTAGGACCCACTTCCTCCGCGGCTTCGGCCTGCCGGCAAGCGGCTTTCTCGGCTCTTTTCTTGACTTTTACCATCTCCAACCTCACCACCTCACGCCGAATACGGTGGTGCTGCTCTCCTCCTTTGTCACCCTCTGCGAGGGGTACCTCGGCGTCTTGCCCACGCTCGAGCTGTGGAGGGAGCTCTTCTACCTCAAGCTCGGCACCGTCGTCAAAGGCGAGGCGGCTCAGTGCGGGGCCTGCGTGGTGGTGCGGCGCACCGGCTCCGGGATCCGCTTCCCGGCCATCGCTCTGCTGGAGTCAGCCAAGCTCTGGCAGAAGTCCTATTTCTATGTCCGGAACATCCACGAGTCGAGGGACTACATCAACCTGCCGGCTTATGCAGCCGGCCCGCCGCTCGAGCCTCGGAGCAACTGGAAATTTCGGCCGAAGTCGCCGTCGGCTGCCATCACCACCGCCCTTACCCGGCTCCAAGAGATGACGGAGTCGGAGGGCCTCAGGGCATTGGATTTGCTGGCCGCCTTCGTCGAACGCCGGGTGCTGCTGACGGTGTCCTGGACTAGGGGAGACTCACCACGTCGTCTCCCGACCAGTGGGTCGGGCCAAGGACCCCCATGGCGGTTCACTAATGGGCCAGTTCAGACAGCCGATGACATATACGAGGAAGATTCCACAAGACTTGGTGATCAAGACAAGGGCTCCTCTCCACTGACGTATTCGACTAGGAGTTATCCTAGGCCTCTGGTACATTATATAAGCCGAGGCCAGGCTAGTCGATAGATTATTATGACATTACTCATCATACCTCTAGGGTTTAGACCACAACGTATGATCTCGAGGTAGATCAACTCTGTACTTGATACTCCATCAATATAAACAAGAGCAGGATGTAGGGTTTTACCTCCATTAAGAGGGCCCGAACCTGGGTAAAACATCGTGTCCCTCATCCCTGTTACCATGTATCTGAGAATCCACAACTCGGGACCCCCTACCCCGAGGTCTGCCGGTTTTGACACCGACAATGGTGCTTTCATTGAGAGTCCCGCTGTGTGATCGGCAATGGATCAATGGCTGGTCTACAGATCAACTGTGACGTCGACGTTTTCATCGCCGGCTCGACTGGTCACCTGGCTGGGCCGAGGACCAGGCTACTATTCAGATCATCAAGATCGGACATATGTCCTCGTCATCATCAACTCCGATCTTTATCAAGATCATGGAGGAATCATCCATGGAGCCCGGGGGCTCAACGTCAACATTGCCCTCGTGCAACCGTGCTGTTTTTCTGGACAGCGAACTTGTATCCACTGTCACTGCCTCCTCGAGCGTCGGTTTGACGATTGCTTCGGTGGAATTGTGCGGAATTGAGTATATAACAACCCTGTAAAATTTCATCGCATTTCGATGGAAAATCTCTGGGGATCTACGATATACCGGAGGCTTGTCGAATCTGAACGGGAATCTGGATGAGTTTAGGGCGAGGAGTCCAGCGTCTAGCTCAGACGTCCTTTGGAAAATCCAACCGTTGATCGGCTGCGGAATTACTGTATCTACCAGGCCTCAAAATGTTAGCTCGATCCAACCGTTCAAACTCCAGGAAACCTCCGATGAGTGCGTCAAATTTTGGATCTATTTTCTGTGCAAAAACGAATCCAACCCGAATTCATCTTTCTTCATGAATGGGATATTGAACGTCCTTTTTCAAGGAAACTTTTTCTAGGGTATTGTGTTTTGTTTCCAAACACATGCTCACAAATTTTGCTTCTTTTCGGAGGTAATCTTCACCATTGCGCCGGTGTCAAACCAGCCCGACAACATTGCTACACGGCTGCTGACCTGCACCAGACGGGTCATCGCTTCATCGAGCTGAGCTCAACCTTATTGGATCATCATCTTGGCAAGTCGAACAAGAGTTCGGCATCATGAAGGCCAAATCATCACCAACATTGTCGCCCCACGGATTATACGGAGCGGGCACGCCGGCATCACTGCATGGTCACTTCATCAAGCTGGCATTGACCGCGTCACAAGATCCGACCTGCGTCGGCATCGCCGCACTATTGCTTCTTCAAGCCTAGATGTGACCTCTGCATCCGAACACTAGGAGTCAACCCTGGCCGGACTCGCCCCTCGCACCATCATACCGGAGGACGATTCCGAAGAAATCCTAGATACTAATCTGGCTAACCAAGCCGATGTCCACCACGCCGACCTGCTTCGACACCTTGGCTGGCATGGGGCTACAAACGTCACACTACCGACCTGCCCCGTCACCTCGGCTAGACCAGGGGCTTCGCCATCTCTTCATCAACCTACTACGGTGACTTCGGCGTCACCAGCCAACCAGCTTCGTCACGTTAGCTGGACCGGGGGCTTCGCCTCGCCACATCGACCGTGCAGCATCACCACATCATCAAGCCGAACTCCTCGCTCGGTTACCTCGGGCTTGGGGGCTCGGACCTTGGCTAGGCTGCGGACTACGTCTTTGTCCCGCCACAAGCTCGGACCTCGTCAACAATACCGAGCACATTAACCAGCTAAGTCGCCTCCATGCTCAGTTTTTTCTTTAAAAAATTTTATTTTATTTTATTTCTTGTTCGGTTCAACCAAACATTATATTTGTGTTAAACAAAAAAGATTGTTCGTTCAATCGTTGATTGTTAAACACTTCGTTTTTCCGCCGAGCTCTTCGTCACCTCGGTCATGAGGGTTTTTGTCACCTCGGCTGGACCAGGGGCTTCGGCTCGCCACATCGATCGTGCGTCATCGCCACTTCATCGAGCCGAGCTCTTCGCTCGGGCGCCTCGGGACCGGCTTGGGGGCTGGGACCTCGACCCGCTGCAAGCTCGACCCACATCATCAACGCCGAACACATTAACCAGCTAAGTCGCTTTCATGCTCAAAGTTATTACATTTTTAATTTGTGTTCGGTTCGACCATGCTCACATGCGTTGTTTGTTAAAAACACTTCCTTTCCCATGTTAACTGGGGGCTCTTAAATTTATATGAGCTGTTTTATAATAAGTGTTCTTCTTCTAAGTCGTTGCAAAGTCTTTTTCTACCACTCCTTTCTCGACTCGAGTGTGTGGTCAATAGCCGGATAGCCTGTTTTCTCTCTAATGCCGCTCGAGTTTAGTTCGTTAAACTAGCCTAAAGAGTAGTACTCCGCCTTCGGGATAGGAGGTTGCAGCCGTAGGCTGACCCGCTTGAAGTCTTGAGATCGGATGTGTCATATTAATCCACGACAGAAGCACAAAAGTAATACCAATTTTCGGATTGGCACCAAATGACTTGATTTAGTGCGGGCGTAAAGTTTTTACTGAATTTTTCTGGTTTTCCAAGCCTATGGCACTTTTAAACTATTTGTGTGTTTCCAGCATAAGTCTCGCAGTGCAACGTCGGACACCTTTAGAGATTCGGCAAAAACATTCTCGGATATTGCTATATATGCATCGGTTTCGAATTGTGTCTTCGGTCAATAGTTGGGTTGCCCGGCTCCTGTGCTTGCCTCCTATGTTTCGCTTTGTTCGGCTAGGTGTGCAAAAGGAGAACCACTGTGAATTGTGCTTCCAGCTCCAATGGTTAAGCACCTAGTGGAGAAAGCCGAAAACTGACTGTCACAATGGGCGTAAACTGGTCAGCGATCCGATGACGGTGTCAAACTATAGATCGGTACCGATTACCCCATGTTAAATGATGGGCCTTTCATAACATTGGCCGAAGTGTTAATGGCTAGACTTCAGTCGATGCCGAACACTAACCGAGAGCTCATAAGCTAGCTTCCCCAGTTTAAAAGCTCCTATGACTAAGTGAAAGTTATAAAGCCCGCATATCTGATTGCCTTGTTTCCGCTAACACAACTGCCTCCGGGCACCAAGACATCGGTTAAGGGTTGTCTTGTTACTGCGGAAACACCCTGCGTAGTATCTACAAAGTGGTAGAAGCCGACGATGGGCCACTTTCAACTAATAAACGGTCGCAACGAAGTCAAAATAAACATATATCATCAATGATTGTATTCAGTATACAATCGCTGCCTTTCGTAATTATCGTTATAAAGCCATAAATATGCATCAAATTTGCCTTAAGATTTTGGCCAAGCTGGGTTGCCTAGCTCCTGTGCTTACCCCTACATTCCCGATTGTTCGGCTAGGCGGTAAAGGGAGCACCTCTGTGATTGTTACTACCGGGTCATCCGGATTAGTACCTCAGACTGGGTGAAGCCGAAAGCTAGCCATCTTAAAGGATATAATTGGTCGGCAACGATGGAAGCGAAAATTCTGGTTCATCATGGACCACAAAGTTCGGGAACTCGCCCCTAACTAAATCCTCAATATTTTCCTCCCACATTGATCGGAAATGAGGTTTCATGATCATGGTCAGCATGAGAACCCAAAGAAAGGAACCGATAGCGGAACTATTTTCTTTGGAAGATGTTTCTTACATAGTAATATAACATATCTCTCCGCATACCTTTGTTTATAAAACCGTATGGCCGGATTGCCTCGTTTGCCATAAATCTTTGCGCTCATAAAGGCTTTATAAAGTGGGACAAACACTCCTCGGCTAATGGCTGAGGAGGTTGAAGCCGATGGTCGGTCAACAAAGTTTTGTACAATGTGGATCCGAGTTTAATGATGTAAAGTACTTAGGTACATAGAATCATTGCACATAAATTGCGAGCAAAAGTCAAATAATTGTAGCCAATCTTTCAAAGAGTCAAGGGCACAATCTCGCTGACACAACCAAGCAGCCGACATAACTCTCTCATAATTCCCTATTGGCATTGATTTCCTATCTATTAAGCCCCTTGAGGCCGACCTTGGCGAGATCAGCTTTCGTTAGCTCTCGCTCCTTTAAGAGATCTTTATTCTCTTTCCGAGAAGTTTGTGTTAAACACAACAAAATTTTCTGTCAAACGGATATTGATCCTTAATTCGGCCACCCGTGCCCACATTAAGGCTCGGGGGCTACTGGGCTTTGCGCTTATCATTTATAAATATTAAAGGGGCACATCGATCCCCTGATCTGGTGTTGCCACCCGACCAGTGGCTCGGGGGCTACTGCATTGCCTATTCAATGCAGAAAATTCATAATGCCCAGTGTTCGGCTTGACCGACCTATGGGCAAATGCGTCTTCGGACAACAATAGGTACCATCTGGACCTATCCGGCATCAAGCTAATATATTATGGCAACTTCTCAAGACCCTCTCTCAAGGACCCGTCTGCTGATCACTATTTCCTCTAATATATTACACCGTGTTTCTATTCCTACGTATGCTTCCGAGCTAGGAGTTGATCCTCAGGCCGATTTCTCGAATCGACCTGAGTCTCAGAGGCTACTGGGATCAGCGGTTTCATGCTTTCCTTCAGGTGCATCTCGGGTTTTAGACCGATACGCACCTTGAGGGCTACTGGCTATACATCTCGTCAGCAAACAAATTGCAAAGATCAAGAAAAATATACCGGCAATAAAGCTCGGATGCAAGTAGTCCGACATAAAGCTCGGATGCAAGCAGTCCGGCATAAAGCTGAAGATACAAGTGGCTAGCTCCATAGAGGGCATTTCCGGCATTAAGCTCGGTTGAACTCCTTCAACTTTTTTGAACCAAGGTGATCTATGACACCTCGGATACAGTCTGGCGTTGGAGCTCGTATACAGTCTGGCATTGGAGCTCGGATATAGTCCGGCGTTGGAGCTCGGAAGAAGTCCGGCATTGGTGCTCGGCTGCAAAAAGACACCTCGAATGTAGTCCGGCAATGGAGCTCGGACGCAAGAGGACAGCGCCGCATGGGAAACACTTAAAACCCGAGGTGTGGCATAAAAATAACAAGGCATTGATAAAGGTCGAAGACTTAAAGGGCTCCTTGGATGCCCGACGTGTAAACTCTTCAGATTTAGCTCGGCAATCCTCAAGATCGAAGATGGGAAGATTTGGTGAACCAGTTTTCAAGACCGACGACCGAAGATGGAGAAAGTTTGGAGGAATCGAGGAGCGTCCCCAACTTGAAGACCGGTTCAGGGGGCTACTGACGCTGTCCTGGACTAGGGGGGACTCACCACGTCGTCTCCCGACCAGTGGGTCAGGCCGAGGACCCCCATGGCGGTTCACTAATGGGCCAGTTCGGACAGCCGATGACATATACGAGGAAGATTCCACAAGACTTGGTGATCAAGACAAGGACTCCTCTCCACCGACGTATTCGACTAGGACTCTTGTTATCCTAGGCCTCTGGTACATTATATAAGCCGAGGCCAGGCTAGTCGATAGATTATTATGACATTACTCATCATACCTCTAGGGTTTAGACCACAATGTATGATCTCGAGGTAGATGAACTCTGTACCTGATACTCCGTCAATATAAATAAGAGCAGGATGTAGGGTTTTACCTCCATTAAGAGGGCCCGAACCTGGGTAAAACATCGTGTCCCTCGTCCCTGTTACCATTGATCCGAGAATCCACGGCTCGGGACCCCCTACCCCGAGGTCTGCCGGTTTTAACACCGACAGCTGCCCCTCCAAGCCCGGCCTTATCTGATCGCCAGCATGAGCGGCCGCCGGGACCCATGCTAGATGTCCACCAAGGCGCTGCCGACTGTGGAGGTGGTCCGGCTCGTCAATTACTTCTCCGACTGCAAGCTCAACGAGGAGAGCTGGCAGTTCGGTAAAGAGCCGTACAGCCGCGCCAATCCGCTGCCTCCGGTTAGTTCTAATTCTTTTTCTTTGCTTATGCCAAGTTCTTCGCGCCGCCTGACCGCCAGGCTATGATGCAGCGCTTCCAAGGCCAGACGGTGGTCGACATGCCGGATCCAGGCCGTCGGTACAAGGCGGACCGCGCGAAAAGTGACGTGGACGACCCCGAGCTAGGGGCGGCCGCGTTGGAGGAGGATGATGCCGCTGGAGGCGGCGATGTGGTAGGCGGGGCCGCAGGTGGCGGCATAGGGGAATGGCCAGATGACGACGAGGAAGACGATGAGCCCCGCCGCGCCCCAGGCACCGGCAGGACAGGCGCCGGCTCCTCGGCGGCGCCGACTGGAGCACCCGGCGCGTCGAAGCATCGTGCCGACGTCGGGATGTTCGGCAGCCGGCCGTCCAAGAAGGCCAAGTCCACGGTCACCGCGACCAAGCGGCAAGAGGCCGCGAAGGCGGCCACCATCCGGAAGGGCCCGAAGCAGCGTCCGATGGTGTCCTCGTAAGTAATCTGGTCGCTTTTCATCTTGATCCTTTCTGTCTTGGTTTTTATTCTCTTGTGGATTTCTGTCTTGCGCTTGGTTTTTCCTTTCCAAACTTCTTATCTTCACTTGCCGTGCTATGTAGGGCTCCGCTTTCTGTGTCGCGGGCCTTGTCCGCCTCGGTGATTGGGTCGGCAGGCAGCCCCGAAGACGCCCGCCGCGTGGACCTGGCCGCCGCCCTTCAGGAGGCGATAGAGAGGAACGCGCGGGAGGCGCAGCAGGAGCGGGACGCCGCGGCTCAGGCAGAGGCGGAGGTGGCAGACGCGACATGGGCGGAGGCGAACACAGTGGCCAAGGCGCAGGCCGACGCAGCGGCCATGGAGCAGGCGGATGCGGCGGCCAAGGCGCGGGCAGAGGAGCCGCAGCGCAGCAGAGCTTCGGAGGCCACCGATCCGCAGCAAACGGAGCCACCGGTCGTGGAGGGCCAGGCGTCGACCGGAGGAGCTGGGGCCGACCAGACGGCCCTGGAGAGGGGAAGGGCTGACCCCGTCATCCCGGAGACGGACGTGCCTCTACACGCACCGACTGCTGGCGAGCAAGGAAGCCGGCCCGAAGTGCCGGAGGTGCCGCCATCCAGCGCTGACCTGGTGGTGAGCCGTGCGGTGGCAACCCACGTGCCTGCACGCCAACGCCGACGTGAGCGGGTGGTGAGCCGATGGAAGTTGAGGCTGCGAGCTCGTCGGCGCCCGACGCCGAGGCCACCAGCGCCGCTCCGCCTGACTGGACGTGAGGGGCCGGCTCAGGTGTCCTCAATGTTGCGGTGCAGGACGTCCTTGACTCGTTCAAGGCCCATGGCGCCACCCTCCTGCAGGCGGGGAAAGAGCTGACGGTGATGCAGGCAACTGTCCGGGTACGTGCTTGAGTTATCCTTTTTGCTTTTTTTTGCGGTTTTCAATGGGGGCGCGCGAGCGCACCCGCTGGGTGTAGCCCCCGAGTTCTGAGCCAGCTGCTGAGCAGGCGGGTTGGAACTCCAAGGCATATTTCTAAATGTTGAAGTGTTGCTCTTCTTGCAGAACTATCACAATCTATGCGCGGCCGCCTTCAACTCCCAGAACAAACTGCTGGCCCAGCGGACTGCCGACCTGAACCAGAGCCGAGGTGAGTACGGCCGTCTTTCCGCGCCCGCTGGGTGTAGCCCCCGAGATTCGGGACGACTGCTGAGCAGTCGGGCCGGATCTTCCGTCAACTTCTTGTTTTTGGTTGATGCTAATGTTTCTTTCTTGTCTTGGTAGGGGCCGCCGCTTAGCTGCGGGAGCGCGTGGGCGAGCTCGAGACCGAGCTCCATGCCAAGGAGCAGGAGCGCAGCCAAGCCGCCAAGGAGTGCGACCGGCTTGCGAAGGAGCTGGCGAACCAGGCGGAGAAGCACAAGGCGGAGGTCCGGCAGCTGAAGGACGGGGAAACGCTCCTCAAGGCCGAGTCCGAGACTCAACGCTCGAACTGGGTCGAGAGGGAGAAGCTGCTGTCGGACGGCTACGGAGTGATCGAGGACATGGTTGAAGGTAATGTCCTTTCTTCTTTGTTGCTTAGTCGCCGACTGCTTCGGGGGGCCGGCTTCTAATTTCTCGGTCTTCTTTTGGGCAAAATTTCTTCCCGGTCGCTCCGTCGCCATCTGCCAGGCCATCGAGGCGCGACGCGAACAGCGGAGGAGGACGGGTGCCGATATTCCGCCGAATGCGCTCCGCAACCTGGGCGAGCAACTCTTGGCCATCAAGATGCGCCTTGAGCCAGCGCGCCGACTGCTTCACCGTCTTCAGCGCGCCGGGTCGTAGGTCCTGGCCGGGCTCTGGCCGGACGCTCAGGTTCCTTGAACTCCCAGACGGACTACCGACTGGCTGGAGGTGGCGGTCGAACAGTTTGAGGCCTGGAAGGGCGCTGCGGCTCGAGCGGGCACTCAGACGGCGCTGGAGTTCGTCAAGGCTTGGTACCCGGGGTGGAGCTGGCCCAGCTGGCCACCTTCCGTCAGGAGACCGGACCCAAGCTGGATGCGGTGCGCGACGAGCTCGTCAATCGCGCAGCGACCCTTACCGAGTACGCCGACACTGCCGTCTTTATCCCGGAGCGGGACGAGGATGGCGCTGAGGTGCCACCTTCCTGGTTCGGGCTGGACCTGGCGGAGGGGGAGGACTCGGCGGAGGAGATCGCTTCCAGCGATGAAGGCGAGGATGATGAAGATGAGGAAGGCGAGGGCGTCGCACCGGATAGCGGAGCGACCGGCCAGCCTCAGCCCGATCGGGCTTCGACCAGCGAGCCGCGGGAGACTGCGTCGACTGCTGCAGACGCCGACCAAGCCGAGACCTACCAGTCGGACACTCCACCAGCCGGCGCCTCTGCCTCCGCCGACCTGTCCACGCCACCTGCAGCGCCCTTGGTCTAGGCGGCCGCTTATCTTTCAACTTTTTTTCTGTCTTATGCTTTGAACAAACAAGTTAAATGCGCGCAGTTTCACCCGCTGGGGGTGTAATTCAAACTCCGTTGAATGCTTGGCCACGGGCCTTTTGCTATGTAAATAATTTAATTCACACATGCTTGTGCTCTTGCCGGGTTCCAGCTTGGTTTTGCTTTTTGCTCTGTTTGGCTTTTTTCCTTTGCCGCCTTCCTTTGGCTGCCGCCCTGCCAGCCGAACAGCCGCTCTGCGGTCTATGGCCGGGTCAGGGACTTGGCCGTTTAGGATAGGCAAGTTACTTCGGCCGTCTAGAGCGTAGCTAGTCTAACTAGAAGCTGGCTGGCCGGCTGCTGGGCAGCCGGACGGATGAGGCGAGTAGCCGGCTTGGCCTATAATGGCGTTCTTCCTTAGTTGTTTTTCATGTGGACATCATTTCCTGCCTTTAGCTCTTGCCAGTCGAACAGTCGCTCTACGAACTGTGGCTTCAGGCATGTGGCACCCCGATAGAGGGCCGACGCACGCCAGTCCCAGGATAAGACCTGACGCACGTCAAAGACATGATACAGCAATTCCAGGCACAAAATGGCTTTATTATATTAAATGGAGTATTACAATACTGTTGCTTACAACAATATTACATAGCTCCAAGGCTAACTAAGATGGCAGCGAAGGTCTTGGCTCAGCGGTGACATCGTCTCTGGCTGGGCTCCATAACTCACAGGACTGGCTGGGTTACGATCTAGCACGACGAATCTTCTCCTGCAACTGGCCACGTGCAAGGCCAGGTGAGTACTTTGAATGTACTCGCAAGACAACCAAATACATAGCATCCAAACAAGCAGATGACAAAGCCAACCCTATGCTATGCAAGAATTTATTCTAAACATGGCATGGAATTAACAGGAAAACACGAATCAAGCATAGCATAGCATACCTATCTAGCATTATTAATCATCATGTCGTAGCAAAATTATCTGGCATGTTTAAACATCCAGTAGCATTAATCATCACGATATAACGGGGTTATCTAGCAAAGTAACTACTGAAGTAAAGTACAGTAAAGTAAAGCATGCATCAAGTAAATAGTCCATATTCCGAATATCTCATGATCCAATCTGAACCTGATCCAAATCCAAGTCTTTCGGTCATCTGACCATCTCTTCCATAGCCAACTCATGGTTAACATACCATACTCCTGTCAACATCTACTGTCCATGCAGGACAGGTCCTTTCACCATCATTACGGTTGATCGCCTAACGAGGTCTGGACGGGCTGTCCAATACCGTGGACACGGCTATTCGAATAGATTTTACACTCTGCAGAGGTTGCGCACTTTACCCACACTATGGAGCACTGACCTCGTGATCCCATTCGGGTGGACCAGCGTTGCTCCAACGAAACCCGCCTGACCCGTGACTCTTCCATCGTACCACCGGCAATCACACTCCCTCGGAGTCAAGCCTTGGGTGGCCCCGTGTCACCTCGTGACACCCTGCCACCATCGTGGCCAAACTAAACTGTCCCAAACGGGGACGGGTACCCAAACAACTCAACTGGGCTCACAGGGTTATCGCCGCCTACCGGGCCAGGGCAGCGCACGCGCATAACCCTCCCTCTTTGGAGGTACCGGTGAAAGAGCACGCGATCAGACCAAGTCAAGGCCGTCCCATACCGGCAAATGTGGTTGCACGGATAAGCCCGGACAGGTGACTCTGATCAACCGACTAGGTTTATCAATATATCTCCATCATCCCACCATTACCTTAACAATTATAAGTGTGAACAGCCACTTAACATCAGCATAGCAGAATCATTACAACGTTGACAAACATGGCAAGATATCAGATCATGGTACTCACATGATAACGGTATCCAAAATATTGTTACTAGCATGGCAGGGCATGGCATGGAAACAAGGCATGATATTAGATGAAACGTAATGCTAACATCTAAAACAGATGACATAACAGGTGTATGCAAGTGCAGGCTAACAGGTGATACAGATGTACTACAATGAACACACAGGGTGCAAGCAAAGTCATCACGCAAGTCTGGAGCTCATGGAAGAGGTTGGCTTGCCTGGGGTAGAGGAATACACCGGGTGGAAGTGCAATAACACTCCGGGAAGATTCGCCGGAAAAGTTTCCCTCTCGGAGGGGCTGATCGAAGGGCAAAGGCAAAATGGTCATTTTCACACTATGAAAACATTATGAAAATGACGCCATCAGAACGGGCTCGTCGATCTGAAGACTTGGGCGTTGGTTTTACCTCAATCGGAGTTACGGTCACAAAGTTAGGGCCGTTCGTTCGTTAGGCGGTAAAACGGACAAAATAGTGTCCATTTCAGTGCTTAATGGACGGATGTTCACAAAATAACAGGTTCGGCCGGCGGCTGGGAAAAACTAAAAGCGTATTTCGGATTTTATGCTTCCACTTATCCTGACGCGTGGGCCCGTTGACTTTTGGGTGGGGCCGGCCTTATCTCTCTCTTATCTCCTCTCTCTCTCTGGTTCGGTCTCATCCCCGACCGAACAGAGAGACAGGGGAGGCGCTGCAGCGGCTCGGACGGCGCTCGCCACCGGCGACTGGCAGCACAGGAAGGGCCGCCGCTGGGTCCGCTCGAACCGGCGCTCCACACCGCGCCCAAGGGCAGCCGCGGGGCTACGCGAGCCAGCCGGTAGCGTCGCGGCCACTGCCCGGAGAGCGGCGGAGATGGGCGCCAGGGGAGCTGCTCCGGCAGCGCTCCCCCCCGCTAAACTGGAGATGGCGGCAGCTCAGCGAGTCGTAGGGGTGGCCTGGGACGGGGTTGGAGAGGAGGGGAAAGGCCAGGGCGCCGGCGTGGCCGGAGGGCAACGGCGGCAGAGCCGCGGCCATGGCGGAGGGAGGAGCTCAGGGAGCTCAACTAGGAGGATTGGGAGGGGCTGGGCTTGCTGGTGATGCAGAGGGGGCTCGAAGACGTGCTATTTATAGTCGAGGGAGGGGGGTCTCGCAATGGTGGCCGAAGCACCGAGAAGCACGGCGAAGCGGCGATGCTTCGGCGAAGACTCGAAGGCGGCAGAGGCAACTACGAGCTTCGGTACGAGGCGGAGAGGATTCCAGACGATGCACGAATGCGGTGGGCAGCTCGTGGACAAGATGGAGCTCACTGGAAGCGGCCTCCCGAAGTCTCCCGAGCACAGTGCACGCTGTTGGCATGTTCTGCCGACGGTCACCGCGTGGCCAAGGCGATGCCATGCTGCACTTCGTGCCAAACCATGTCCAGCGTATTCTCCACTCTTCCGTGAGTTGACCTGACCCTACGAGCATGAACAGAGAACTCTGGTGTGACCACTGCCTGGGTCAAACAGTTATGGCAGCAAAATGTTTGTCATGTGGTGTGGCCACCACAGTGCACCCATGGGCATGATCTTGGGCAGGGGTGAGTCATCCACTAAGGTAGTCATGCTGGCAAAATTTGGGCACAAATGGACAATGCTAGCTGGTACTTCCTTTGTAACCTTGCCCACTGATCAGAAACGCAAATGATGATGCTGGGGTCAAATGGCTATATGGATTTGAATGATTCTTGGTGTAGTGTGATGATATGGTCATAGGAGCTGTCTGGAAAAGTTTCAGCTCAAATTGATCATCTATGAGGGTACTTCCTTCACAGAGATGCAATCTGGACAGAAACTTAGATAATTTACTGAGGAAGATTGACTTGATGGAATGAGCTCATTTTTGGTATACACGGGTAATATATCATAATGAATCACCCTCCAAAATTTCAGCCCAAGGAGATCAAGGAATCAAGCACTTCCTTTGCAAACTGAAAATCTGAACAGAATTTGCAAAGTGGTGTTGTGCTCAAAATTTAATGGGTGGAACTTGAGATCTTGATGGAAATGGTGAATATAGGGGTAGGACAAGCTCCACAAATTATTTGGGATTTTTCCCAACTACCAAAATGGTAGTTCCTTTGGAAAGGCCCCAAATTGATATATTGGCTTTAAATAGGAAAATGCAATTTCCCCTATTTAATTATGGCCAATATTTTTATGAGAGCTCAATATGATCACAAAGAATATCTCCACAAGTTTTCATGAACTTTGGAGATGGATAGATATTATTCTGGATTTAATTCCTCGGAAAGGAAGAAAAAGGAATTAATTCTAGATGAGAAATATTGCATATGACTTGGCAATATTTTAACACATCTAGGGTTTATGAGTGAAGGATGATCTCCGGAAATTTTGGGAGGATCAACTGAGCAAGAAAAATGATAGTTCCTTTGTAAACGCAAAGGCAGGATTTCCAGTTCCGATATTTTGGAACTAGGGTTTGAATGGGGTTCGGGGTTTACTGACGGAAACTTGACTGGCACAAGAGCATGGAAAATTCATGGAGAGGCTGAGGATTGTCTGAATTCACCTGGTCATTCACCAGATTCCAGAGGAAAAATTCGGGAAAGAAAAGCTAGGAAGGAATAACAGCACAAAAATCGATATCCCGATTTTTGGGGTGTTACAAGGCAAGAGAGGGCTTAGATGTCGGCACACTACTTGGCCGACTGCGGGTGGTGCCAGCTTAGGTCAAGGCGGCGAGCCCCCGGGCCGGCTGACCGGACCCGGTGCAGGGCGAAAGAGTGAAATAATACATTCATAGGCAATCTTATCATATAGATAAAAAGGTAGCCCCCGAGTGTGCTTCGGGGGACCTGTTGTCTTTGCTTAATACAAAAGGTAGCGTGGTACATACACTGCATCAACTGTAAAACGGGCAGAGAAGATTTGCGTTCCATGGGCACTCCGTCTCTTTGCCGGACTCGTCCCTCTTGTGTGCCCTAGGCTTTTGTGCGTCGATGAGGTAGTAGGAGTCGTTGCCTAGGGCCTTGCTGATGATGAAAGGACCCTCCCAAGGGGCCGAGAGCTTGTGCTGGCCGGCTGTTCGCTGGATCAGCCAGAGCACAAGGTCCCCTTCGCGGAAAGCACGCGGTTTGACCTTCCGGCTGTGGTAGCGGCGTAGGCTCTGCTAGTAGATGGCGGACCGGCTGATTGCCAACAGCCGGGCCTCTTCCAGCAGATCAACGACGTCTTCTCGCGCCTCCTTTGCTTCTGCCTCTGTGTACATGGTGATGCGAGGTGAGTCGAACTCGATGTCAGTTGGGATGACGGCCTCGGCCCCGTACACGAGGAAGAAGGGAGTGAAGCCGGTTGCTTTGTTGGGCGTAGTCCGAAGACTCCAAAGGACGGCCGACAGCTCCTCGATCCAGCAGCTGGCCGAGCGCTCCAGCGGCTCGACCAGTCAGGGCATGATGCCAGACAGGATGAGGCCGTTTGGTCGCTCCACCTAGCCGTTTGACTGCGGATGGGCAACGGACGCTAAGTCCAGTCGGATGCCTTGTGTCGCGCAGAAACGGGCCAAGGCGCCTTTGGCGAAGTTTGTGCCGTTGTCGGTGATGATGCTGTGTGGAATGCCGTATCGGACGGTGATGTCCGCAATGAATGTGACAGCAGTCGGACCATTCAGTTTCTTGATTGGCTTTGCTTCGATCACCTTCGTGAACTTATCCACAACGACCACCATATGGGTCATGCCGCCGCGTGCTGTTTTGAACAGGCCCACCAAGTCCAATCCCCAGACGGCAAACGGCCAAGTGATGGGGATGGTCTTGGGTGCAAAGGCCGGCAGGTGTTGCTTGGAGCCGAAGCGCTGACATCCCTTGCACTTATGGACCAACTCCTTGGTGTCGTCCAAAGCAGTCGGCCAGAAGAATCCATGGCAGAAAGCTTTGGCAACAAGGGATCTGGAGGCGGCGTGGTGGCCGCACTCGCCTTGATGAATATCTCTGAGGATTGCCATGCCCTTCTCTGGCTCCACGCAGCGCTGAAAGAAACCAGTCACATTGCGCCTGACAAGCTCTCCATTGACTATTGTGTAGGCTGGCGCCCGGTGTTGCACCTGCCGGGCCAAGACCTCGTCGGCTGGTACCTCTCGGCTCACTAGGAAGTTGAGGATGGGTTGCGCCCAAGATGGTGCTTCTACCACTGTCATGACAGCAACTGGTACCAGGGCGGTCGGGTTGGGAGGCGGCGGGTCGGAGCCGGCCGCTGCTTGCTGCGTCGTTGAAGTCCCCGGGCCGGGTTCAAGTGCTGCAGCCCCCGGGCCGCCTGCCGAAGTCCCCGGGCCGGCTGCTGAAGTCCCCGAGCCGGATCTGACTGCTCCGGGGTCAGCCGGCACGAAGATGGACTCTGATTCTGACGAAAGCTTGATAGATGGCTTGCGCAGGCACTGGAGTGAGACGCCGGCTGGTATGGCTTGCCGGGTGGAGCCAATTCGGGCCAGGGCATCGGCTGGCTCGTTCTCGGCCCTTGGCACGTGAAGGAACTCACACCCGTCGAAGTGCCCACTGATCTGCTGGACGAGGAAGCGGCAGCTTGCCATGTTTGCATCCTTGGCATCCCAGTCGCCAGACGACTGCTGAACCACTAAGTCCGAGTCACCGTAACACAGAATCCGGCGGATGCCAATCTCCTTGGCTAGCCGGAGTCTATGTACGAGCGCCTCGTACTTGGCCATGTTATTGGAGGCGGCAAAGTGAATCTGCAGCGTGTACTTGAGCTAGTCGCCTTTGGGAGAGGTGAGGACGATGCCGGCTCCCAAACCGGTGCGCATCTTTGAGCCATAAAAGTGCATCCACCAATGAGTGGAATCCGGCACTGGCGGCAAGTACTGGGTGTCGGCCCAGTTGACTAGGAAGTCGGCCAGCGATTGGGACTTGATGGCGGTGCGGGGCTGGTAGAGGATGGTGTGTGGAGCCAGCTCAATGGCTCACTTCGCCACCCGCCCTGATGCATCTCTGTTGCATATGACTCGACAAGGGGGGAGGTGTAGACGACCGTGCTGGTGTGCTTCTGGAAATACTGCTTCAGCTTCTTGGCGGCAAATTAAAAGACGTAGCACATCTTCTGGTATTGGGGGTAGTTCTGCTTGGAGGCAGACAGCACCTCACTCAGATAGTATACTAGCCTCTTGATTGGCTGGGCCTTGCCGTCTTCTGGGCGCTCGACCACGATCACGGTGCTGACCACCCGGCTTGTGGCGGCGATGTAGAGGAACATGGGTTCTTTAGCAGTCAGAGTGGCCAAAACAGGCAGCGTGGACAGCATCCGCTTGAGCTGGAGGAAAGCGTCATCCGCCTGGTCGTTCCATTCAAAGCAGGTGGTCTTCTTCATCAGCTGGTACAGTGGGAGGGCCTTCTCGCCCAGCCGACTGATGAACCGGCTGAGTGATGCCAAGCACCCAGTGATCTTCTGGATGTACCGCAGCTTGGTTGGCCTTTGCATCCGCTCGATGGCCTTGATCTTCACGGGGTTGCACTCGATCCCGCACTCAGAGACAAGGAAGCCAGGGAGCTAGCCGGCTGGTACTCCGAAGACGCATTTCTTTGGGTTGAGCTTGATCTGAAAGCAGCGCAGGTTGTCAAATGTCTCCTTGAAGTCTTCCAGAAGGGTGTCGTGCTTCTCCGTCTTCACCACAATATCGTCTACATAGACATGGGCATTTCTACCGAGTTGCTTGAGGAGGCACTTCTGCAGGCAACGCTAAAACGTGGCGCCAACATTTCTCAAGCCGAATGTCATGGTCAGGTAACAGAAGGCTCCGAATGGTGTGATGAAGGCGGTCTTCAGCCGATCAGCCGGGTTCAGCTTGATCTGGTGGTAGCCGGAGTAGGCGTCCAGGAAAGATAGCAGCTCGCATCCGGCTGTGGAGTCGATCACTTGATCTATCCGGGGCAAGGCAAAAGGGTCCTTGGGGCAAGCTTTGTTGAGGCTAGTGTAGTCGATACACATGCGCCACTTGTTGTTCTTTTTCAAAACGAGGACTGGGTTGGCAAGCCAGTCCGGGTAAAATACTTCCATGATGAAGCCGGCTGCTAGAAGTCGGGCGATCTCTTCACCAACAATCCTTCGCTTCTCTTCTGACAGGCGGTGGAGGGGTTGCTTGACAGGTTTAGCATCCGGCCTCACATGTAGCTTGTGCTCGGCGAAATCCGTCGGAACACCCGGCATGTCTTTGGGAGACCATGCGAAGATGTCCCGATTCTCACGGAGGAAATTTACGAGCTCGCTTTCCTATTTGCTGTCGAGGTTTGACCCCACGACAGCAAATCTCTCTGGGTGCAACGGATCCAAGGCAATCTTCTTGGTTTCCTTGGCCGGCTGGAAGGAGCCCTGGGTGTCCGCGTCCTTGGGGTCGGATGGCATGTCCGGTTGCTTGCTGGCCATGGCCACCACCCGGTCAAGTAGGCGCTTCTCTTCAGCGATGATGAGGGACTCGGCCAGCCGGCTGCTGGCAGCGGCACATGAGAGCGACTTCTGGTAGTCGCCGGCAATGGTGATGATGCCCTTGGGACCCGGCATCTTCATCTTCAGGTAGGCGTAATGCGGCACCGCCATGAACTTGGCTAGTGCGGGCCGGCCCAAGAGCGCGTGGTAGGGGCTATCCAAGTTGACCACCTCGAACCAGATTGGCTCGCGGCGGAAGTGGGTCTTGTCGCCGAACAGGACATCAATCTTGATCTTGCCAATTGGAGAGCAGGAAAGCCCAGGGACTATGCCATGGAACACGGTTCGGCTGGGCAGGAGTTGCTTTTCCTTGATGCCCAGCTTCTCCATGGTGTCACGGTACAGGATGTTGATGCTGCTGCCGCCGTCTATCAGGATCCGGGAGAAGCGGCAAGCCCGCCTCTCTGTTGAGAAGGTGGAGTCCAGCACCGTCGCATAAGCACCCGGCGAGGGCATCTCGGCTAGGTGGTCTTCATGGCTCCAACTGATGGGCTTCTCGGACCAGTGCATGAATGGGGGGACCTCTGAAGCGACAGCGTTGACCTCACGATGCTGCTGCCGCCGACTGTGCTTGTCGTCGGCTTGGCTGGTGAAGATGACGTATGTGGCATTGGGCTCGGGGAACTCATCTTGGATCATGCCGACCGGACGGGCCGCCGGCTGCTGAGGAGGCGGAACTGGTGGGCCGGCAGGCGGAGGCGGCAGGCCTTCGCCCTTGGAAATTTGGGTGAGCGAGTGGCATTTCCGAGTGGTGTGGTTGGACGGCTTCGCGCCGCGGTGGAACTTGCAGAAGGCGTCAAGTGCTTGCTTGAAGGAGAAGGTGGGCAACCAAGCGGCCTTGCCGCCCTTCTGACGCTTGGGGCCGGATTGCCCTTCCGGCTGCTGGTCTTCGACTGTTGCCACCTGCCGGCTGTTGGAAGCCGACTGCTGGGCCTTGTGTTTGTTGTCATTCGGATGTTGGCGCCAGTTGGTGTCACCAGCCGGCGTGTGAGGAGCCGGCAGGAGCATCTTCCTGGACTCGTCCACTCGAATCTCCTACTTCATGGAGGAGTCAGCAGTGGCGTACTTGTCGGCCACGACCAGGAGCTCGTCCAGTGTAGCCGGCTCGTCGCACAAGAGCTTGTGCTTGAGCAAGGTGCCCTTTCTGCACCCGGTGGTGAAGTACTCGATGGCCTGCACCTTGTGCACCCCTTCGCAGGAGTTGCGCAACTCAGCCAAGCACATCAGATAGTCACGTGTGGACCCGGTTGGGCCTTGAACGCAAATGGAGAGTTGGCGTGGCTTGGGGGGCCGCTTGTAGGTGCTGGTGAAGTTGCGGATGAAGACATCGGCGAAGTCTAGCCAGCTGTTGACACTGTATGGCTTGAGGCTGTTCAGCCACGTCCGGGCCGTGCCCTGGAGCATGAGCGGAACGTACTTCACGGCAACGCTCTTGTTGCCATTTGCTATGCTGACGGCCGTGGAGTAGTCGACCAGCCAGTCCTCCGGCTTCACGGAGCCGTTGTACTTGGGAGTATCTCGGGGAAGTGAGAACCCTTTGGGGAAGGGCTCGTCGCGAATGGGGGGGCCGAAGCAGGCTGGGTCGATTGCATCTTCTTCTTCTACGGCCAGGGACCGAGCAAGCCGCTCGATCCGGTGGTGCGCGTCGTTCTCTCCGACTCCTTCACGGGGGCCAAGCCGGCCTCCAAGAGTCGGGTGGTCCACAGGCGGCGGAGAGGCCAGCTCCTCCCTGCGAGGAGGAGGCGGACGCTCGTCCCGCCGGTGCTCCACTCGTGGGCGGCCGTCATGGCTGCGCACTACCGTAAGGCGTGTGCGCCGGCTGTGGCTAGCAGCCGGCTCCGGGTCTTGCTGACCGCGGTCCCCACCTGCTGGGGACCGGGAGGTGGCTCCATGCTCACGGCGGTGGGGGGGGATGGTCCTCGGCTTGCTTGCCGGCTGTCATCGCGCGATGCCACGCATCTTTCTGCGTGGTCGCGGCGTCAAGGAGCTCCTGGAGGCGTGCCATCTGGCTGCGACACTCGTCGCCCTCCAGGTTATCCAGCTCATCTGCTGCCGCCTGGGTGGCACGCAGGTTCTCCATGGGAGTGGTGTAGACTGGGCGTCCGACTCCCAGCATGCTGGCTATGGCCGTGCCGCGTTGCCGAACGGCGCCGGCTCGGCTGGGCTCAGCAGCAGTCGGCGTGCCGCTTGCTATGCGGTCGATCTCGCACTGGCAGGCCTCAGCGCGGCGCCTCATGGCCGCCATCTTGTTGGCGCTTTCAAGGAGCGAGACACGGAATGCCTCTAGTGTCGCCCCATCAGCGTTAGCAGCCACTGGGGTGGCCAGGCCCTACATGGCCGCTCGCAGCAGGTCCTGGGCAGCCTCAGTGGAATCGTCGCCCTGGCCAGTGACCAGCACCTCTGCGATGGTGCTGGCGACAAGGGGGAGCGGATCGTTGATGACCACCACATCGGTGGGGAATTCATTGTTGGAGGCCACGTTGGAGTCGATGACCATCACGACGGGCTTGATGGAGGGGTCGATGGAGGGGGCTGGCTGATCAGGCCAGGCGCGACGTGCCCGTCAGAGCGGAAGATGGTTCCCGTCCAGAACATGTCTCCGGCCGACGGTGCGCTTAGCCCCACGGTGGGTGCCAAATGTCGGGGTAATCTCGCGACATATGCCAGGGGGTGGCTTATCATGGATGGGGACAGGAGTACGTCGTCGGGCCCTGGAAGCGGGAGTGAGCGAGATCTCGAACGAACACGAGACTTACACAGGTTCGGGGCTCTCCGAGGAGATAACACCCCTAGTCCTGCTCTGCGGGGTCTCCGCATGATGATTATGATCAATCTTGTAGCTACAAGCTTGCTCCTTGAGCTGTTTGCTAGAGGAAGGAGAAGGGCAAGGCTAGCCCTAGTGCTTCTCTAGCTATATGTGTGTATAATGGCGTGGAAGATGAGCTGAACCCTTTGCATGGGCGAACCTGGGGGATTTCATATAGGCCTACCCTCTAGGGGTACAACGGTAATTGGGCCGGGTGTAGGACCCGGATGTCAGCGTCTATGGGCGCCGGGTTCTTCGTCGGCTGCTGGGGCCCGCCGCTTGGTAGGTCTCGCCGGCTGCCGAGGATTCGGCCGACAGGTGGGGCCCGCCGCCTGCGGGCCACGTTGGTTGCTTTTTGCTGTGGCCTCGCCCTTGATGACGAGGGCCTCGTCGGGGGAGCCATGGCTACAGTCCGCCACCTGGTGGGTGTTCACTGTAGCCACACCCCGTCTCATCGGAGTAACGGCGCGTTGACTCCGAATGGAGGGAGAGGCCGGCTGCTGGAAGCGGGTCTGTCGCTGAGGCCGCTTTCTTGAGGTGCGCCGTCTTCCGGTTGCTCACGGACAGGTAGGGCCCGCCGCCTGCGGGCCGTACCGACCGCCCATCGAGGGAGCATGGTCCTGCTGACGAGGGCTGCATCACGGGCCGCGTGGCTACAGTGCCGCGCCTGACAGGGGGGTGTCCGCTTGGTCAGCCCGCCCTGTAACCACGCCCCGCCGGGATTTGGGGGTATGGGTGGCCCTGTAGCCACGCCCCATCTTATCATATTGAATGGGCTCAGACTCCGAGTGGAGGAGGGCCCATTTGCTAGGACCCGGCTTCCCCCAAAGCCGCCTTCTGAGGGTACCCCGCCATCTGGGAGTCGGCCTCTTGGGCTAGCCGGCCCAAGGGAGCCGGCCACACGTCCGGGAGGCGCAAGGGGCTTGGCTTGCCCTATTGTCTTGAAATGCTATGGGGTGCTGGTGAGGCTACCCGTGGTCAATCCCTCCGACATATGTCGTTGAAAGATTTGCTCGCGGCGCTCCAAAATTCTTCATATGGGTGGAGCCCTGCCGATGCTGTTGAACTGAAATTTTTCAGCAGTACCAAGTAAAAGTTTCTCCCACTAACTTGTGATTAGCATCTTGGATTGCTCTTTACTTTGAATGCTGAAAGACGCTTCGGTAAAATCCTTATCTAGGTGCTTCAGCCACGCAATGAACATGACAAGGGGAAGGATGTTCAGAAATCTTCTGTCTCTGCTAGTAGCGAGCGCCCCGGCACTCCTTGTAGGTCAAAACAAAGCAAAGCTAGTGGTTCTGAAAGTCACAATATGTCTGCTGCCGCTTCTCCTGTCGCTGCTGCAGCCGATGTAGAGCAAGATGCAGAGCCAGACGAAGAGGTGCCTTGAAATGATGATGAGGATGAGAATATGTTCCCTGATCTTGTAGATACTGTTAGTAAACAAGCAATGCAAGATGAATATCAGGAGCAACCTATCAGCCGTGCTAGATTTGATGACACTGACAATGAAGAGAGGCAGGAGAACATCGACAGCCTAGTTTTAGAGGAATATGATGGTGAGGACATGCCAACAATTGAGTGGAACAGGGAAGATCCTCAGCTAGCTGTCGGCAGCATTTCCAGTCGATGGTGGACTGTCGTAATGTAGTGACTACATATTGCATTCGCACTGAAAATACATATGTGGTTGATAAGAGTGACCCAACAAGGTTCACTATTCATTGCCCATATGATAGGTGTAGATGGAGGTTGCATGCATCACATATATTGAGGAGCAAGTTCATTCAGGTTTGTGTATTTCAGTTTATACTGATTCATTTTATTTTCAGATCATTGTGTAATGTTTTCTAACAATATTTTGTTTGGGTCCCATTTTGTTTCAGATAAAAAAGAACCCACACCAGCACACTTGTCCACCGGCCTGGAGGGGGAGGAGGGAAGGATAAAACAAAGCTAGCAAAGACTAGGTGGGTGGCAGATGCAATTTTGGATTGGTTGAGAGAAACACCAACACTTGGTCCAACAACACTCCATGGGAAGCTATTTGAGAAGTACAAGATTGATGTACCTTACATGAGGATTTTCTATGCTAAGGAAATGGCTCTTGACAGGATTAATGGTCCTTGGAATGAGAGCTTTCAGTTGCTCTACACATTTAAATCTGAAGTGGAAGCTGCTAGTCCAGGGAGTGTTGTAGAGATTGACAAGCATACCATTACATACAAAATAAAAGGGAAGTCATTTCAGAAGGAGTGCTTCAGGAGGGCTTTTGTTTGTTTCAAGGCTTGTTGGCAGGGGTTTCTTGATGGTTGCAGGCCCTATTTGGCTGTTGATGCAACTGCTTTGAATGGAAGGTGGAGAGGACAACTAGTGGAAGCTTCTGAAGTTGATGGACACAACTGGCTATTCCCAGTTGCATTTGGTGTGGTGGAGGTAGAGTCTGAGGAAAGTTGGGTCTAGTTTCTGCAGCAGTTGCGCAACCTTATAGGTACACCCCCAGGTTTAGCTATACACATAGATGCTTGCAAGGGTTTGTAGAGTGTAGTGGAAATTGTATTCCCTGGAGTGGAGCATAGGGAATGTATGTGACACCTAGCGTAGAATTTTAGAAACAAATTCAAAGGTAAAGTTTATGATGAGAACTTATGGCCAGCATCATACACATGTAGTGAGAGGAAGCATGAGCATCATTTGAGAGTGCTGTATACTCACAATCCTCTGGTGAAGGAGTACCTAGATGCACATCATGGAAAGTTGTGGTCAAGAAGCAAATTCAATGAAATCTACAAAGTAGACTATGTGACCAATAACCTGGCAGAGTGTTTCAATGCAAAGATCAAGTCATTGAAAGGGCTTCTGATATGGCAAATATTTGATAAGATTTGGCACATGATCATGATAAAGATGGCTCTTCGCAAAAGAATTGCAGAAACATAATATGTTGGTCATCTTATGCTCCCATCTCTTATTAAGTCATTGTATGCCAAGGCAAGAGGACTGAACATGAAATGCATTCGAGCGGCGACACACGAGGCTGAGGTAACATATACTGACAGTAAAAAATAGGGAATGGAGATATCTAGTTAACCTAGCAACTAGGGAATGCAGTTGTAGGCAATGGCAGCTCCGTGGGAAGCCATGCATACATGCCCTACATCTGATGATTGTTATAGGTGGTGAAGATGGTGACGTGGATCAATACATCTCTGAATATTTTTCTGTTGCCAAATTCAAGGCTGCTTATGCTTCCAATGTGCCTGCACTCTTGGGAAAAGACCAATGGAACATAGTAGATCCAGGGTTCAAACTACATTCTCCTGTACTGACTAGACCACCAGGAAGACCAAGGAAGAACAGGATCAGAAGAGGTGAAGAGGGTCGTGTAAAAAGACAGCGTAAGTGCAAAAAATGTGGAACCCTAGGGCACATTGCTAGGAAATGTACCAATCCAGTGGATGCTTCATTTGGAGAAGAGGAACAATGGGCAGCAACAAATGCAGAGGAGAATGCAGCATTAGAGCAGATTGAAGCTAATACAGAGGAGAATGCAGCATTAGAGCAGATTGAAGCTAATACAGAGGATAATGAAGCAGCAAAGCATATTGCAGCTAATTCAGAGGAGAATGAAGCAATTGAATTAGCACTGCCGGTAGCTTGGTATGTGTGCAACAACCTTCCCTTTTTTATGCATTTCTTCTCTTTTTATCGATGGCTTATAATCTTTTTTGTGTTTGGCCTAGCTCTAGGAAAATTAGAGGAAAAGGAGAGAAAAGGCCAAGAGAGAAAGAATTTGAAGAATATGAAGCCATGGCTTATGAAGGTTTTAAACCCCGTCAACTGGCTAGTGCAACTTCTTCTTCAGCACCTCGACAGCCACCACCCGAAGTGAAGATCAAAAGGAAGAAGAAAAAGGTGGATATCCCACCTAGGGAAACCAGGAGCAAGGCTGTTAAGCCGTCTCGGAACACAAGAAGCAAGGCAAAGATGTGGAATGCAAGTTGAATGCAAGTTGTAAACTTTGAACTTTAAGGATTTGTACTAAGGTTGTGAAAACTTGTAAGGTTTAATAATGCTATTCGTACTTTGATGTGAAATTTAGGCAAAATTTGAATTTGAGGCAAAATTTAAATATTAGGCAAAATTTGAATTTGAACCAACACTTGAACTCCGATCTGTGGTGTGAAGTTGCAATGTTTGTTGAACTATTGTAAACATTAGGTGATCAATCCGATTTCTTTTGCGTGGTAAAACTTATAGTCATGGGAAATGTGCTCCAAATGTGCTCCGAAGCTAGGGTAAACTGCCCTATTTGTAATCAAGTATTTTTTGGACCTACTCTAAATGAGCCAAATATTTTTTATTAACACCTATTCAATCTATATAGTGTAGATTCGAAGTCTCACTATTTATTGAATTAATCTTCATTTTTGTTACATTTTTTGAAAATAATGTGTTTTAATAGAAAACCATTAAAAACACATTTAAAATATGAAAAAGAAAACTAAGTTTAGATCCTTCTTATTCACTTTGAAATGAAGCTTTGGTTATTTTTTGTATTTTTTTATTTTTTTTAATTTTTCAAAAAACCTACCTCCTTTCCTTGAACTCTTTGCAACGTTGTACGTGATAGCTCATATGTGTGAATGTTTTTTCATGAAAATGTCCATAGAACAAGTTTATGATTTTTTGTTGGTAACATGTCACATAAGACAACATTGTGCGCAGGTTTTATATTTTTTCAATTTTTTTTAAATTAATGGTGCTCATTTAACCACGATCGTGTCAGCTAGGTTTTTTTTTGAAAATGACCGTAGGCCAAGTTTAGTATTTTTCCTCGTTAGTGTGTCTTATAAAACTATGATTCGCGAAGGTTTCATATTTTTTGGATTTTTTTAAATTAGTTATGCTCAGTCAAACACTAGATAACCCCGTTGACCAACTCAAAACCCTCTAAACCCCGCGGGGTTTCGCCTAACCCTAGCTCCGAACATCAGCTGTCTGATCATACCCTAGCGCCAAGCGACAGCCCTCAGATATGGTCTTCTAGAAGGAATTCTGAGGCTAGGCTGCGTCCAGGCTCCGCGTCGTTGGATCACCAGGACGGCTCTGCATCATTGGATCCTTTGGCAATCCGCGAGAGGTCATCCGCGAGACGTTGGTTGGGCTCGCCCACCATTGCCTCCCCTGTCTTCTTCTTCTTCTGCGGCGACCAGAGGAGCCACTTGTCTGCTTCTTCTTCTCCGGCGACTAGATATGTCGAGCTCCACTTCAGCCTCCCGCCCCTTGTGGCCCTAGTATGGTCCAGTGCACATTGAGCGATGCCCTGACTGCCCACGCACCGCACCACTGAAAAGGTTGACTTCGAGGGAGGACAAGAATGGCAACTTTGGGCGCGAGTTCGTGAAATGCAAGAGCAAGCCAGAGGGGCCGGTTAGATCTCATGATTTTTCTTTGACCCTTTCTTTTTCTCTTTGCTTCTAATTCTTTTTCGTTAGATCTGAGATTTAGGGTTCATGATTTCACTTCAGATCGTGAAGAAATGCACACATTTTGAATGGATGGATGACTACGTTCGGAGGCTTCAAGGGGAGGGCTTGCTTCAATTCAATGGGGCTGCAACCTGGGAGGTCAATCTGCTGTCAGCCACTCTGATAGTGCTGCTCCGACAGTTGGGGATGAGGATCTGAAGGGGGAATTAAAGAAGATAAACAAGAACTTGAGGTAGATGATTTAGTTGAACAAGCAGGCAAATCTGATAGCTTTAGGATTTTATTTTTTATAGTTGCTCTAGGATTTGCTTACTTGCTGGCCATCACTCGTTAGAGATGTTATTTGTGTCGTGTCATGTGCTCTACGATTTGCTTAAGGGTTTGTGGATCATGTGCTCTCTATGTTGCTTAATTTGTGGATCATGTGCTCTCTGTGTTGCTTAAACTATGTCTCTATCTCCATATTTGAATCTCTGTAGGTGTTAGTTTTTGACACTTTCAGTTTCGTCAGACAACACCGAGGACAAGAGAAAAAAACGTAGTTATTGGGCCCAAAATGAAACCAAGCTTTGGTTGGGCCGTCGCATTGCATTGATTGTCGAAGGCCCACAAAGATTAAAGAGGCCTAGAAAAATAGTGCATGCGATGGCTCTGTTTTTCCTCTGTTTTTTGCTTGATTGTTTTGATTGCACCTACAGAGATTGAGTGCACGTTGGTTACATTACAAGAATAGGTTACATCGTTTGAAATTATACAACAATTGATATTGCCACCAAGAGCCACCAACAAGTAAACAATGGGCTACCCTTCAAAAATTATTTTCATCCTGCCAAATGGCCACAAACAATTCAAAAAATAGCTTCTTTTTGTTCATACAATATAGGTATCCTACAATATATATGGGCACCAACAATTCAAAAAAATTAGCTTCTTTTTCTTCTTTTCAACATCAACATGGCTCATCTTTCCATCTTTAATTTACTTTTTGGCACCTCAACTAGTCCATTAGCCGCCCGTGCCAAAACTTGGAACCAATAAAACCTATAATATAAGAGCTAACATTAATTTCATCATGCCAAATGGCCACAAACTATTCAAAAATTAGCTTGTTTTTGTTCATACAATATACGGAATAGGGCCACCAACAATTCAAAAAAAAATTAGCTTTTCTCCTTCTTCTTTTCAACATCAACATGGCTCATTTTTCTAGCTTTAGTTTTCTTTTTGACACTTCAACTAAAACGTGACCCTAAAATATAAGGGCCTACTCTAAATGGGCCATTTAAACTTGACCTACACAACATGAATATAACAAGAAGAATGGGCTACCCTCCAACCATTTTTACAAGGCTAACCCCAAAACTTGCTGGTTTTCATTGAGGGATACCCTTTCATTGATTGATTTAGCAGAAGGGCTCGTCTACGGCACCATACCCATCTAGCGATATCTCACGTCAAATAAGATAGAAATAGCAAGCAAAACACAGATAACCAACGACATATCAAATAAGGGTAGCAAGCATAACATAGTTCTTAGGGTATAACACGACAGAGATAAAAAGTTCATGGTACAACCAACAACATAATTAACATAGAAATATATAAAAGATAAAAAGCCCTAACACCCTAGGGCAAGATTAGCTTCACGAGACCGGGCCTTCACCACCATCTTCACTATGCCTCCTCTTCACTGCTCCTCCTCCATGCCGTCCTCGCCGATGTAGTAGGGGAGGCTGTGCATACCGTTGCGGGTGGGGAAGATGTTGTTGAAGTCCATGAAGATGTTGTAGGTGGTGAATGCGATGAACTCCCACCCACACCAAAACACCTTGCCGAGGAGGTAGTACGCATCGAATCTGTTGGTGAAGTTGGCGATGAGCCCTATCAGCGGAGTGGTATAGTTTGGACGCACTTCCTCCAGTCAGAACATCACCGATGAGCCTGCACCGAGGAACCACTAGGCAAACTCCTTTCCACCCCTCCAGCGTCAGAACGCCCACACGCTGAGCTTCATCTCCACGACGACACCGGCGGGATACCGCCTCTCCGGCACGGTTGGTGGGAGCTCGAAGGTGGGGCCGTTGTACTGCATCCTCGCCTGGCTTTGAGAGTGCTCTGGGTTTGGGTGAAGAAGAGAAGGGGGCGGCGCAAATGGATGTGTGGAGAATAGGTGGAGGGGTGGGTGGTTTAAATAGAGAAAGGGGAAGGGAATGGGAGTGGCACCGACCACGCTTTGGATTTGCTACGTTCAAACGAGCGGCGTCGATCGATATGCCACTTTAATTGCCACGTTGAATAGATGCGAGTGGATCGAAAAGTCTGAAATGATGCTCTACATCGAGGAGACAAGCGTGCGATATGAGACGAACCAGCGGCAGCGACCGTCCCTGCGTCTGTGGCGGCTTGCGTGCAGAAAGAGGCCGGTCAGCGTCCGTGGCGGCTCGCGTGCAGAAAGAGGCCGGTCAGCGCATCGTGGCGGCGGGCATCAGCACATGCAGGCAGGCTAGCTACGTGCATGCATAGCAGGCTAGCTGGACATGTCGTGCATGCATAGCAGGCTCATGTCGTTACGGCGCGCGCAGGGCCCAACAATCTAACCACGGCCCAACGGGCGAACAACGGCACCGTCCGATGTGGCCCCAATTGTCAGGTCTAATGGGCGACACAGTCCAGCGCGGCCCCACTCGTCAGAGTTAACGGTCAAAACACTGACCCGACGGCATCCACCGTTTGTGACCATTTCTGAGGGTTTCAGACAAGAGAGTGGGGAAAAGTGAGCAAATGCTAAGAGTGTGGGGATGAATGAGTATGGCTAAGGAACCAGGGGCACAGATGTAAAAATCCCTATATTGTAGTTCAAGGACTATCCCATGGCTCTAGCATATAGATCAAGCCATGACTTGACACGTTCAATGTGTACCCGAGAGGCTTCAAAAAACAATAAGGTATCATCGCAAACAGTAAGTGTGAGATACCAGGTGCATGATGTCAAACTTTTCACGGAGTAATACCACCCAAAGTGATCATGATCTTGTCTTGACAGTTCAAAAATGTATGGCCTAGTCTTAAGCTTGTACTAGGATTGTAATTATATTTCTTAGATCAATACATCATGAGACATAAACTTTGTATTTTCTTTTTCAGGATAAAAAGGCCGTGTTCTCTTGTACACACTAAACGGCTAACACATCATGCAAATTTTTTTTTGAGGAATGGACAGTAGGAGAGGCTCCTACTGTTTTTTCATATATATGTGAATGGTGTTACACAGTTACATCTTATGTACACAGTTACACATGTTACACAGTTACATCTTATGTTACACAGTTACATCATGCAATTCAGCTAGGGTTGCACGCATATAATACAGTGACAGAAAGCAAAGGAAGTCCAAGACGAAAGTCCACGGTAAGAGAAGGGAACACGCCGCATGCGGTAGTTGATGCACAACAAAATAGTAGCCACCACGAAACCAAAAAGCGTGACCAGATATTTTTCAAAACTTCATTCAACCCCGACCCCAATCCGTATTCAACTCTGAAACCCCTCCCGTCTCTCGCCAACCTCGAATCCGTCCGCCATGAACTCCCTCCAATCCTTCCTCGCCATCGCCCCCGTCAAGCCGGCGGCCGTCGCGAGGCTCCCGTCGTCAAAGTCAAGGAACGAGCCATTTTCAAAGTTAAGGATGCACAGGGATAAAACTTACCTGACCTGACCCATTGCTTTCTCAGTAATCAAAAGTTTGTCTACTGATACATTTTTTACAATAAAAGGTGGTTGTGAGAGGTTGTTTTAGGTGCTTTCTAATTTGGACAACTTCTCTTTTTTGGCACTTTTAAAAATAGCATTACCGACTTTTAGAAAATCTTACCGCAGGTTTTATAATTTGAAGCATATGAAATTTCAACTTACAAAAATAATGGGACCTCTTGACAACTTCATCTTTCTAAATTTGAACAGACGAAAAATGAATTTTCGAAAAAATATGATATTATAGGAATTTGGAAATTTGCATGGGCCACTACTGAAGAAATGCCATGTCTGTCAGACCCCACCCTAGCCTGACAATGAGGCTTGGGAACATTAGTCGTTTCAGGACACACGCCTATGTGGGCCCCACCCTTGGCCTAACAGTGTGCCCGCTATTCAAGCGCATGCGCCTGTTTGGCCCGAACGCGTAGCTTGACAGTGTGACACCAGCATGCCAACTGTATAGCGCATGCGCCTGTATGGGCCCCATCTCCTGGATCGATAGCTCTAGCTTGCTAGTTGGAACACACATGCCTTCTTTGGCCCTACTCCCTCTTCCGACGGTGTAGCTCGAGCATGCCAGCTATTGTAGTGCATGCACATACTTTTCCCCACCCCATGACCCGGCAATGTGGCTCCATCATGCCACCTTGGGCAGCGTAAGTGCGTGGGTGGTCTCCACCCCTTCCCTAACATCGTGGCACCATCATGGCTCCCATGTGTATGCCACCCTGTGAGCTCTTCGGCACACGCAATGAGGAAAATCATGTCTCGGCTCACTATAGCTGTGGTAGATCATGGAAGTGCGACTTCTTTTTCTACTTAGGAAGCATTTTCGTGGTTGTCATTTTCCCTCCTTGGTGTGCTCAATCGATCTCTCTTTACCTTTAAGTCCAATTTTTTGACAAAGGAGAAAGTATTTGTGATAAGAATGACCTATTTTGTCCAATAATTTCCTTGTGTGCATCCCCTAGTACTCGGAGCAACAAGTAAATAGGCAATATTTTTTCATCCCAATTGTATAGTCGGCCTTCTAGTAAGAAAAATATCATTCATATATCCCCTCTTTGTTTTATTTTATTTTAGGGCATTATAAAAATGGGAAATCACGTGTGGAGCATGTCTTCTCGTGCGAGTCGCTCCATGTTGTGTGAATGATTGATCCCACAACACGTTACCATTCTTGAAAATGTGCAGGGTTAACATGCAAGTGACCACACATGCGCCATGCTATGTCCGTCGCCCCATGGCACTCCCTTAGAAAATGTGACCCGTCGTCTGGTACATTTAATCATTGCAATTCTTGTAGTAAGGCACCATTTTCGATCTCGGGTGTAACAGATTTTTCACGAAGATATGATTAAATTATATTATTTGAAACGAGATCTAAAACTTTCAGTTTTGTAGTAAGAAATATATATGTCTGGGAAAGTCTGAGCGTGGGCTGAATATTTAGCATATTTTGATATTAGGGTTGTACATTTATATACTTCATATTTTCAAAAGGTTAAATTTTTTAGCATTGCATATGTTTAATACATTTTCATTTGTATTCACTATAAAATTAAATGGCGTAGCTGGAGTGGGTTTGCCTCGCTCCTCTCTTTGGAACTTTATTTAGGTCAAACATAATGCGCTCAATGAAATCGTCCTTAACAAAATCCTTCTCTCTTACAATGACCTCAATATAGCAGGATTGGATGCGTTCCTTCAGGAAGGCAAATACCTGGTTCCACTCGGGCTTAGTGTTCTTCTCATAGTGATAGGTGGTGCACCTGTAATTTCCAAGCTTGATCTCCACATATGGGTAACAGCTCCCAGTCACATCCTTTGCATGGAGGTCTATGGCCTTGACAACATGCACATAGTGATACAGCATCTGCTCCAGTAGTGCATATGTGCTTGTCCTCTTGTCACCTACTACCAGAAAAACCATAAGGTGGGGTGATGTCCCTTTCAAGAAGTAGTCCTCAGGTCAAGGCTGCGGTGGCTACATCTTGCCACTACTGTAGGATGCTGCTAATGCGACACTACAATCAGAGACCCTTCGATGAAACTGTGTGCGATGCATTAATCGTAAACAGTGATGTAAAAAAACCGTCAAAAATGATACGATACATCTGTGATGGCGGAGACATCAAACACGATTCACATTATAGTTACGTGTGCGATGTGTGGCATACGGTTCACTCTAATGAACTGTTTCTGATGAGGCAGAACAACAAAAATGGGTTGCCTGATGAAGGTGTGTGCGATATACGGCATACAGTTCACTCAGATAAACTGTTTGTGATGAGGCAGAACAACAGAAACGGGCAGCCAGATGAAGGTGTGTGTGATATACGGCATACAGTTCACTCTGATGAACTGTTCGTGATTAGGCAACACAAAAGAAATGGTCAGCCAGATCAAGGTGTGTGCGATAGAGGGCAAACAGTTCACTCAGATGAACTGCTTGCGTTAAGCCAAGAGAACAGAAACGGTTCAACTTAACAAGATTTGTATGATACGCGGAAAACAGGTCTGTAATCATAAATGTGTGCGAAGACCGATAATAACACTGACGATTGATGCTAATAAGACATGTGTGTTGTGCGATGTGATTGCATACAGAACAACAACATACACACACACATACACACACACACACACACACACACTTATAAGGACATGGTTGCATAACCAAATTAAACATCCAATTACATAGATGGCTACTACACACATGACATTTGCACACACCAAAGTAAACTATTACATGCATAATTACATAGGTGGCTACTACACACATGACATTTCCACACACCAAAGTAAACTATATATTACATGCATAATTAACTAGGATAAACGATCATCTGATCATCATCTACTTCTTGTGACGCTTGCCGCTACTGCTCTGCTTGTGGCTCGATCCGGCCTCATCGATTTTGGGAAGGAGGCACTTCCTCATGTCAACGATCCGCCTGTGCATCTCATAGGATGTGTACACACTCTTGGCCTCAAACCTGAGGTGATGTTCATCCAGTTGCCGCATCCAAGCCCCGTGCCAGGATACGGGATGTGTTCTGTTGGCATCCTACTTCATCTTTTCGTAGTAGGGGTCGATGATGGCCGAGGCGAGTTCAACCAGGGAGTCCTTCTTCGTGCTGCCCCAGACCCTGTAGTGGTCATGGATTTCAACAAGGTTCTTGCAGGACAAGCCCATAACCATGAGTGCTTTTACATCGTCGGAGGTTTCCACCGTAGCGAACTTGTAGTCGATGTTGTTGACAAACCTAGCAAAACGATCACAAGGCTCTATGGCCATGCAGTAGTGGTAGATGAGGACATGATGGCACACGCACAACTGGGCGACGGCAACCTTCTGATCTTTGTCGGGATGACCACTAGTGTACTGGAGGTCGATGCCGACCACCTTGTACTTGTCTTGAGCAAGCAACTGCTCCACGGTGTTGATGTAGTCCTCCACCACGGCCGGGTCGATGCTGTACACCACCGAGAGATCTATATCCCTCGCGTGGGTCTCCACTTTATGATCGCTGAACTCCATTGGAGCGCCGCTAGATATCCTCTCTGTATGTGTTGCCGTGGGTGTGCTTGTTGTGTTGTGGGGCGCGATCGAAAGGTTGAAGAGACCAAGGTTATAATGGCCATGCGAATTAATGGGGAAGCCGGACGGCATGGAATATTGGCACGCCCGGATGGCAGTTCTAATTTGCAGTGCGTAACTCCATCGTGTCGCACGTAACTGCATCGTGGCGACACGCGCGGCGCAACCGCATGCATATGGGGCCCCCAACGTGATCATGCGCTAGCCCCAACCGCTGGCAGAGCACGCGGAGGGACGCGAGCAGAGCGCTCCACGGCTGGCTCAACGGCGAGCAAGCATATGCATATAGAAGTTAAACATGCAGGGAAAAGCCGTCCACAAGCCAAGAAAGCGGAGGGACGTGAGCAGAGCGCGTCGAGGGACGCGAGCAGAGATCTGCACAGTGATATGTGGCAAATAAGGTGAACTGTGTGAGCGATGGCGGAGACATCAAGCACGATTCAGATTAGAGTTGCGTGTGCGATACGTGGCATACAGTTGATCCATCCGAGCTGTTTGTGATGGAATAAGCCGTGTGTGTTGTGGGCAAACACTTGCTGGTATAAAATTGTCAGTGATTGATGAACTCATCTCCGACGGGTTCCCTAGTTTACTCCGTGTGCAATCTGATTTGCTATGTCTTCAGATGAACAACATATATGACCAAAAATAAACATCCGATTACATAAGTGACTATACAAAACATTCGCACACACCTCAGTAAACAATTACATGCATTCTAAACTAGGAGGAATGATTATCTAATCATCTACTTCTTCTAAGGCTGCCGCCACTGCTCCGTGGCTTGATCCCTCGTCTAGGGCAGGATGAAGGCACTTCATCATGTCAATGATCCGCCTGTACATCTCATAGCTTGTGTACGCGTCCTTGGCCTCGTACTTGATGTGTTCTTCATCCAGTCCCTGCTCCCAGGCACTGTGCCACGTGATCTTGTCCTTGTTGCACACATCCTTCATGTTCTTGTAGTAGGGGTCAATGATGGCCGAGGCAAGATCAACAAGGGAGTTCTGCTTCTTCTTCGGGCTGCCCCAGACCCTGTAGTGGTGACGGATGTCGACAAGGTTCTGGCAGGCCAAGCCCGAAACCTCGAGCGCTTTTAGATCATTGATGATGTCCACCGTAGTGAAACTGTAGTCGTGGCTCTTGATAAACTTGGTGAAACGCTCGCAAGGCCTTGTGGCCATGTAGTAGTGGTAGACGAGGACGTGATGGCACACGCACAACTGGGCGACGGCAACCTTCTGATCACGCCTGGCACGGCCGCCGGTGAACTCGAGGTCGAAGCAGACCACATGGTACTTGTCCTTGGCAAGCAACTGCTCCATGGTTTGGATGGAGCTCTCTACCGAGATCGGCTCATTCGTGTACACCACCGAGAGGTCCTTCCCCCTCACGTGGGTGTCCACTACGTGAGGCGAGTTGAACTACCGTCCGTTGTCGTCGTCAGCAATGGGGAGCGTCGTTGGAGCCACGGGGAGCGACATTGGAGCCGCTGGATATCCTCCCAGTATGTGTCATCATGGATGTGCTTGATTATTGTGTCATGGGGTACGAGAGATGAAGGTAAATGGCCATGGGAATAAATGGGGCCGGGCGGCCTGGATTCTCGGCATGTCCGCATGGCAGTTTTTGCAGCGGGTAACTGCATCATGGTGTTGCGCCCGGTGCAACCACATGCATAATGGCAGCACGAACGTACGTGATCGTGCGCCGGCCACAAACACTGGCAGCGCGTGCGGAGGGACGCTGCAGAGCACATGGAGGGACACGAGAACAGAGCGCGTGCGGCGGGAAGTGAGCAGAGCGCGCCGCGGCCGCCTCAACCGCGAGCAACCACACGCATAGAGCAGTTCGGCCGGCAGTTGTGAGCCAGCGGCATGATGTGAAACTACATCGCATTCCACATCACACGGTGGTCGAACAATTGTTCGCAACGTGCGTAGATAGCGGCAGTGTGCTACTATCTCTGTCCTTGTTTAATATTAGTCCCCTTTATATTTGTTGACTTTAAATTTAACTAACAAAATGTTAATGCATGTTATAAAAAATAATATAATTGGAAACTATGTTCGAATACGAATCCAATGATATAATCTTTGGTGACATGCATTCGTATTTTATTAGTTAAATCTCTAGTCAAAATTTGGCAGAACAATACAAACAATACTTATAAAGCAGGACAGAGGTAGTAGGTAATTAAACCGCTAATGTTTTTTTATTTATTAACAGTATGTGTACGTGTCGTTTTGTCCTCCTCTCGCACGTCTTGTCACCCCGCTACCGCAGACGGCTTCGAGCGCAAGCTTGAGCACTGCGCAGGCGTTCTTTTGGCCAAACAGTGGCTCGAAGTGGCGCCAATGAATCGACAGTGAGCCTGTTCCCGTGCAACTGCGCAGGTTCCCGCGCATAGCCACGCAAGCTTCCCGCCCGACTAGGCGAAATCCCACAAAATCTCAATGCTTACCGGCCTGCTATATAAACCCTCACAGCCGGCGAGTCCTACGTCGCATTTTCCCCTCCCTCCCTGTAGCTTTTCTCGTCTGCTTCTCCCACAATCGCCAATGGCATCGGTTCGTCATCGTCGCTCAGCCACTCCGCCCTCATCAGAGGACAGCTCCAGCTGGGAGGCTACACCGCGACGGCGACATAGTCCCTGGCATAGTGTAGTACGCGTGGCGTCCCTGTTAGGTGCGCACGCAACACCCACCACACGCTCTGCCACCGTTTCCCATCGGCAGGTGTTCTCAGCTGCCGTTGCCGGCACCCCACCGTCTGCCATCGTGGCCGCCACATCACCGTCGAAAGCCAGGGCCATCGCCTGCTCCGCCACCACGGCCCGAAGGCAGGAGGTGGCAGTCGTGGCCGCCACCCACCGTCGGCCGCCATGGCCGCCAGCCCATCGTCGACCGCCGGGGTCATCACCCGCTCCGCCACCGCCGCCCGAAGGCGGGAGGTGGAGGTGGAGCCCCGCATGTGTGTCAGTGACCTTGCACGCTACATCGAGTTCCTGCGGGAGGAGGAGGAGCGCCTGGTCGAGCACGCAAAGAGTCTTACCGCCGCCATGGCCACAGCACACGCCGCCGCAGAGGCACGGAATGAGGAGATCTATGAGGACTCCTGCCGCTTCGAGAGGGGTCGTCTGGAGCGGTAGAGGGCGTTTGAGGTGAGTGTCGCTAACGGTGCTGCAGCGGCAGGCACCGTATTCCAGTTGTCCAGCTCATCTGTAGGCACTACAAAAAAAGACACATCCGTGACATTTTGGCCCGAACGAATTTTTTTTTCTGTCATGCTTATGACACTTCTATGGCGATAATTGTGACAAAACCCGGTATCATCATAGATGTGGTGGGCTCCTACTTCTATGACAAAAAATCATGACAGAAAATGGGCTTTTCATCCTGGGCAGGCCAGAGACGCACCTGCATGACATTCTTTGGGCCGTCCATGATAGAAAAATTTGTGGTAGAAGCGAGGGCGAGGAAAATTTCGGGGAGTTCCTGGTTACGGTGGGTGGTCGAGGCCGAGCGATGCACGGAGGTTTGCGCGTTTCACTCGTACACATACGGGCGTGTGTGCGAGGTGTTGGGCTCTAACTCAACCCGAGCGAGGCATTCGATTACTGAACCTGAGCGATTGCACTAGCTACGTTCCTGAACCCGAGCGATCGATCCCTTGGCTGTTAACTGAACCCGAGCGATTCCTTCGCTACTGCTCCTAACTGAACCCGAGTGATCGATCGCTGCTGCTGCTGCTTACTGAAGCCAATCGAACCTGCTGCCTCTTGATGAACAGTGAACGTGGGGGTTGGTTGAACGAGTCGAGACATACGTGTGGTTGGGGTTGGATGAACAGTTCCCGGTGGGGGTTGGATGAACAGGACCCCGTGGTAGTAGGCCGTTGCCGCTGGATGAACAGGACCCTGAGAGGAGGCCGCCACAGCCGAGATGGTTGGGGGTGGATGAACAGGACCCCATGGAGGGCTTGTTGAACAGTAGCCGGTGGAGGGCTAGATGAACAGTAGCTCGTGGATGAATAGTAGCTGGTGGAGGCAGGAGGAAGACGCGGTGGATGAACAGTGCAGGTGGAGGATGAAGGAAGTCGACAGTGGGTGAACAGTAACCCGTGGAGTCCTGTTTTGTGGTAGGCCACACCCCTCCCTATGAACAGGACCCCCGTTTCGACTGTAGTGCTCCAACACAAGTCCGTTTCCTCAGTTTTGCGGTACGCCACACCCCTCCTGATGAATAGGATCCCGTTTTGACCATAGCCGGTCGAACAGAAGGCCGTTTCCTCCGTACTGCGGTATGCCAGACCCCGTTTCAGCTGTTCCATCCAAGTCGGTTGGCTCCCGATGAACACGACGCATTCCATTGCCTCCCGATGAACACAGCGCGGTTTCTCCGTTCCAACCCAGCTAGTTGGCTTCCCATGAATAGGACGTCGTTGCTGCCGTCCGTTGCCTCTCCATGTACACGTGCCCTGGCCGTATAGATGCGCGAGTAGCTAGGCGTTCGAGACCACGCCCGTATGTGGCTGTACGTACGTGTACAAGGTTTAGAAGGGACTGCCTGAACTGCTACGTCAGTGGATCTACTACTACACGTGCCGCTGCTTGCTTGGCCAAGGTTCATCATTGAGAAGAGACCGATCGACCAGTATGTACGTACACGTTCGCGACCAGACAGAAAACGCTACATACGCTTCGACCGGGTGGGTCCCAATTGTCAGGGAGGATAAGGACGCACTTCCTTGCGTGCGAAGATATAGCTCGTGGGTCGCAGCTGTCAGGGGGAAGAATCATTTTTTTGCCCGAAATATGGATGCACTTCCTTGCATGCGAAGATGTAGCTGGTGGGTCCATCTGTCAGCCTCATCGCGTAGAATCCTCTTCCGATGGCTATCGTTCGTTGACCACGTTGACCACGCCGCGCGGACAGCACCCAGGCGGTGGACGACGGCGAGGCCTAGGAAGGGAACGACGTGGAGCCAGGGAAGACGAGGCAGGTGGATGTCCACGCGGAGGGGAGTACGAGGGTTCACTGGTTCGGCTGTGGTGTGAGGCCGTCGTCGCCGGAGAATAACAGGAGGTGTTGGTGAGTAGAGGAATGGCCTGGACGACGATGGGAGTAGGGTGGGCCGGTGAGTCCTGCGTGGCAGCACAACCGGCCAAGGGAGGCGGTAGCAGGCGGTACTGTCGGCGATGGTTTGGGCGGCTGAAGCAAGAATATCCGAGATTGAAGAAGAAGCACGACATCCGTTGGATGGACATCCAACGGCCACTGCTGCTAGAACCGTGTGTTGACTATAAGTTGACAAAGCCTTGCATACGCGTCAACTTAGTAGGCCCACAAGTGTGTGGCAGAGAACATATAGCTCATTTGCGATTTGTAAGAATTTACAGCCCATTTTTGAATTCTAATGGAATTTACTACAGCCCATTTACAGTTTGTTAAAATTACATCCCATTTTCTAGCTAGGACAATGATTAATAATTTCAACCAACCGCTCAAAACAGAATTCAATAAAATTTCCCACATTTTGATGGGATCCAAAATATTTTTATCCCGAAATTTCTAGTCAGATTAAATATAATTTCAAAATAAATTTTTATTACGTAAAAATCCAACGAAATATTGCGCGCGCAACAAGTAATGAAATTAAAATTTTCAAAATCCAAAAATATTTTTTTAACTAATTACGTGTTTCGTGCATTTTTTATAGTTACAACCCAGTTTTTATAATTACATCCCATTTATTATTTCTTCAAGCCCATTTTCTTGTTAAGCCTAATGCATCCTTCCTAGGAAAGATTTGCAGCCCGGCGGGGCGGAGAATAACAGGTTGACCTGGGCTGGGTATTCCTCAAAAAAAAGTATAGCCGGGCTAGCCATTTTCAACTTGAAAAAATTAATATCTGGGCTGGATATTAGGTCGACATAAAATAATAGCCTGGGCTAGACGGGCCACAGCCCGCCCAGTTGATACCCTGCTCTCCTCTGAACAACAACAAAAATATTGCTCAAGAAAAACTCTGCTCACACCTCAAAAACACTAATACTGCTCGAGCTGCTGGGTCCCAGCTGTCGGCCGCTCCTTGTGCAATTCTCTCGTTTAGTGACTATATAGGTTGACAATGGTGTGGGACCGTGATGTCAGGAAACAAGGAGGAAGCAAAAAAGAATTATAGTTGTATATAATAAGGAGGCACTTGCGTACGTGCGACTATGGCCCTGGTGGGTCCCCACTGTCATCCTCTCCAAGTTAAGTCATCTCCTCATTCCTCATGTTCGTTGACCATGTTGACAACGCGAGACGGCGGCGCCACGGCGAGCGCAACAACTCGAAGGACGACGGAGAGGGCCTCGCGGGCCCTACGGATGGTCTGATACAGCGCTCGCTCCTCATTCAGGAAGGCAGGATCATAGGGCTACATGTCCGCGACGGCATTGTCGTTCGCTTGTTCGCAGGCAATTCGTCCTTCCGCGAGCCGGTGCTCGTTGAGGAGACAGAGGTTGCAGCACAGGTCCTCCTGCACTGGTAGCTCTTCCGCCATTAGGGCGTCGAAGTGCGGTCGCACCTGCTCTATGGTGAACACGGCATGAACAGGCTTGGACGGTGGTGCCGGCTCCTGGTCGGAAGCCACTTCCATCGTCTGATTGTGGTCGCTTAGCTCGGCGAGCTCGCTGGCAAGCCAGCATGTCCGGCTCCTGGACCGACCCGCTCCCAAGCACGAGTCTGACCGCCCTGGCCCACCTAGATCGCCTCCCTCGCCCGCGCGCGCTTTCCACCTGAAACGATCAGCACCGCCAGCGCCGCTTCCTGGTGCAGGCGATTGCTCCGCGTTCAAACTACACAAGTGCCGTCCATCCGTCCGTCTGCCACCCACATTAATGATACGCGGTTGCCGAGGTGGCTACTCCGGTGCCACCCGTCCATCCCTCCGCCGCCCACCATTGCTATATAAACTGCTGCGCTAGCCATAGCCGCAGTCATTCGCCTCCGTTCCTTTTCTCTTGTCCACACCACTCCCACCATGGCTTCCTCGTGCTCCAGCGCTCTTCCGGACGGGTGAACGACGGACAAGAAGGAGATGGTAGCCATTACTGCCGACTGGCTAGCCGGCAAGCAACCGGAGGACGATGACGTCCCAATTGAGAACGTGGTAGTCGACGATCCGGCGCCAACCCCCTCCTCCGCGCCATCCTCGCCGGTGCATTGCACCATGAACATCGGCGAGGACCGTGCCCAATACATGGACATGGTGAGGCAGAACCGTGAGGAGCAGTTCCAGGAGGCACAGGCCGACGCCGCCTACAACCACCATGTCCTCCAGGAGCACCTGCAGGCGGACGAGCAGATCGCCGCGGAGTGGGCGGAGCAGGAGGCGCTGCTCGAGTCGTACCGCTCCGCCCGCGAGAGCCGCCTTGCGTGCTAGCGATACCGCATGCAGGTGGCAGAGGTTGCGGCCGCCTACAAAGAGGACGATGAAGCAGGTGAGGAGCTGTTTGGCGAGACCGGTGACGAGGCAACGGACAATGCCGGCTCCGCCGAGGCCCCACCCCGCCGGCACCGAGGCGGAGGACTTCGCCGGCTTCGGCGAGGCCCTGCTTCGCCGAGGCCCCGCCCCGCCAACAATGAGGCAGAGGACACAGCCGGCTCCGCCGAGGCCCCGCCCCGCCGGCACCGAGCGGAGGACTTCGCCAGCTTCGGCGAGGCCCTGCTCCTCCAAGGGCCCGCCCCGCCCCGCCCCGCCCCGCCAACAACGAGGTAGAGGACATCGCCGGCTCCGTAGAGGCCTCGCTCTGCCGGCAACGAGGGGGAGGATTTCCCCCGCTCTGCCGAGGCGCCGCCCCGCCGGCAATGAGACAGAGGACATCGCCAGCTCCATGGAGGCCCCGCCCCGCTGCCAACGAGGCCGCTCCACACAGAAAACGAGGAAGAGTAGAACACGGTAGGTCGCCGCCGCTCGGGTCCATGTAAGGCCACCGCTGCTGCCCTCCGGTTGAAGCCAAGCTTGGCGGGTTGAGCACTGACGGCCGATTAGCTTCTTTGGCGGCGACGTGGAGTCAGAGAGCTGTGCTGGAGAATAAGCTTCTATTCGGCTCAGCCGGACACGAGAAATGGGCGCCGGAGATCATAGATTAGGTTAATTAATTATACCTCCAGCGCACCCCTTTTTAGTTGAAGATTGTATGAAATGTAATGAAATCCGGCATGTTTATATGAAATCCGGCTGTGTATGAACGAATTTAGTTCAATTAGTTCAAATTCTTGTATCGCTGGCATTGGATGAACATGCAAAACAATACGTACTAGCATTATTCCAAGGACGCATGGTGATCACCTCGTTTGCAGCAGTTTCACACGTACAATAAGTTTGAGCAGCTTTTTAGCGTGCATGTACATTGCAATCAAACTCACAGGCCAGGCAATTCATAGAGAACATTCAAAACAATCGATGATTATGTATCTCAGTGATTCACAACTAAAGAGTAAAGAAAAATCGATCGATGCTGCTGACAGCAAAGGGCGTCCCATTCGAAAATATCAAACGCATGTGTTCTTGCTAACATCAATGAGCAAAATTTGATAAGGTTGTCCCATTCCAAAATATCAAATGCGTGTCTTTTTACGTACATCAATGAGCAAACTTTGACAAGGTTTGCCCATTCCAAAATATCAAATGCCTACGAGTGTGGAATGGGCAGGGTTTGCCATCAGTTCGGACATTGACATGGCACCTCGTGCTAAATACACCAGCTGTTCTTTTTATGCAGTTCCACCAAAATCAACCAAATTTGCGTGTAGCTTGTATGATTTCGCCTTTATATGTTGCAACGCCTTGAACATATCGGCACCTCCTTTCTTGTAGCTAATTTTGTGGCTGGAGGTGGAAATGAATGATTCGAGAACATTCGATGTATTGTGCATGATGAAGTATAATGGGCGCGAACCATCAGAACATTTTGTGCAGTTCCCATTGAAATCAAGCTGAGCACCCCTGTTTGCATAAATAAAAAAATGATTAGTAAAGCAAACTGTATTATGAATTTACAGTTTAAACAGGCACCTACATGGTCCATGCAGAGCACACATTTAAAAAATGGAACTCACCAGAAATAATCCTAGAACAACATTGCACTTGCCCATCACAGCAAAAAAGATGGAAATCTGTGAGTCCTTCTGAGCTGAAGTTAGTTTGGTCTTGTGGGGAGTAATGTAACCATCCTTCAACTGCTCCTTCTGATATGAAGAGAAGGGTTTGGCTTCTTCATCCTGGCATAATCAGAACTAGGCACTTCACGTACTCCATATTCTTCTTCTTCAGAGGAGGATGATCCTGTTGTGCAAAGACAAGAGAACAACTAAATGCTAGCATCCCTGTTTGCTGAAAAAAAGGAAAGGAAATATTTAAAACAGCCATTACATTAACAAAGGGAGTAACTAATGAAATGTATAGTCACAAAGAGATGCATCTCCTCATTATCCTCATAGGAAATGATATGATACCAAACACAGCAGCTCAACTTGAACTGTATTATTACTTAATTTTATTGGCTATAACGGTGGCAAACCGGTGCATCAATTTATTAGCAGCCTTAGATTAACATGCGAAACAATACCACTTTCTCATGAGAGTAGCTAAATAGTAGCACAACACCAATAGAGATGACAAAGCTCAATCATATGGATGAAATCTGTGGGCCGGTACCAACCTTTGTCAGGAGGCTTATTGTGTAGAGCATGCAGATGAAGCACTTCTCTGGAACCATCCGTTATTATCTACTATGGTTGCCATGCTTACTATAAACTCCTCGATTAGTTTAATGTTTCCAACATCTTCTTGTGCAGTTCCACTAAACTATATGTTATCTTCAAACAAGATCCCTGTTTGCACAAGTAGAGATAATTACATATTACATTAAGAGTGGCATCAAATCACAGTGGCAAAACAATTGCTCGTTCCAGCCATAGCAACAAATTAAGATGCAAAACTATATCATTACTTCTGTCATCACAGTTCTAGTGCTTCATTACAGCACCGGGAGTTCATTTTTGTTCTTCTTCCACTTGTTCTTCCCCTTCATCACTTGGTTCAATAACAGACAAGCTTCGCCTTCAATGTAAGATTTCACATGTCAATTAGGGAGCACAAGTATAGCACTAAACAAACAACATTACTTTTCTGATGACAGTAGCAAAATACAGGCCAGCAGTTGTGAAATATAATTATCTTACCTCAATGGGATATTACGGTGCACATACAGATTGGAAGTCTGGTCTCCTTTTGTGGAGTTCACTAAAATCAAGCAACATTACCATATAAGTAGCAGAACATATGAAAGCACACTGCACAATCATGTGGAAGAAGGCCATTACAGACCTCTCATGATGTGGAATTCAAACAACTCACAAGAAGAAGATCTGAAACAAAATTGCCAACATAGATAGGAAGTCAGATCTCCTCTTGTGCAGTTCCACTAAGATCAAGCAATCAAGCAACGTTGTCGGTGTGACATTTTGGTTGAACTGCACAAAATACTCTTAAAGCAAAAGTGTTTTGTGAAGTGCAACAAAAGGTCGCAATAGCAACGAGGTGAAGTAGATAGCCCTGTTTACACAGAGGTGCAAAGGAAACAATTACTGGTTAATAACTGTCGGGACCGGTTTTCCAGGATATTAACTTCCCAGTAAATGGCCCTTGTGCTCACCAGCCCCAGGATTACTGTTAGCTGATGAGACACCAACTTGATACAGAAATTCTAAGCAAAATACAAAACATGAAGTACAAGACCATTCTGGCCTATGAGTACAACAAATGGTTTCTAGTGGTTGATGGCGGAAGCGGTTTGCGGATCATCAGCGTCTATGGGACTCCATTTCCCACAGGAACAGCTGACCTGGATAACTCCTATCTTCGCGAGGTTGCTATCATCATTGCCTAGGTTCTGGGGCTGTCATCACAGCGCTCCTCTCCAAGCACGAAATCTGGCCAAGACAATAGCCAGGGACAAGCCAGTGAGTACTTTGAATGTACTCGCAAACATTATGAACATAGGTATAATATAACAGATGGTAATCATGCTCTGAAATATTTCCATGATCACTTAGCCAGTTGTGAAATAAAAATTCATGCCGCATGCAAGCAGGCCATTCAGAATTAAATATGAAAAAAACAATTTAGATAATAAGAATAAAATAAACCGATCGTGTGTCTAAAGCGACGCCTCGAAAGGATAAAAATATAAAGCATGCCTCAGTCGGGCGTCTGAGCGACGCCACATAAAGGGCTTGTAAAGGAGATTGAATAATTGAGCATGCCACAGTCGGGCGTCTCAGCGACACCACATAAAGGGCTTATAAAGAAAGTAAATAACAAACGTGCCACAGTCGGGTGTCTGAGCGACACCACATAAAGGGCTTATAAAGGAATTAACTAACAAGCGTGCCACAGTCGGGCGTCTGAGCGACACCACATAAAGGGCTTATATAGGAATAATCACCGTGAATATCCAGGAGGTAGAACCGTCCCAGGGATATTCAATAATTCAAATAATAAAAATGGTTAGTCCATAATAATCATAATCATCATATGTCACATGTCATGATCAATGTTCTGGTTTAGCAGTTTTTCCTCCGAAGACCGACACTAAGACCGACACTTGACCCATCCCAGACTGTAGTCCTTAACCATGGACACGGCTATTCGAATAGATATAATCTCTGCAGAGGGTGTACTCTTTACCCACGAGTAATGGATTCCTTTAGTCCATCGGGACTAATTCCGTTTACGGTCTTTTACTTGAAAACACACCTGACCCGCACACACCAGCTTAACTTACCGGTGTCTGGAATCACCCACGACACCCGTTAAGCAAAACTCTAAGTGGGGAGGCTACAACCTCGACTAGCATGGGATCACAAATTTTATAACGCGCGCAAACTAGGGGAGCTACCCCCTCGGCTCCAACCGAAAACACCCATGCCCCCAGACCAGGTGGCATGTCTACCGGATGCAGCCGGTATCTTCCACCATGGCCTCTCTGTACGGTGTGTGCTAAGAAAGCGGTTGACAACTTACTGAACCGTACCCTACCTAAGGCAGGGACAAGTGGTAGCACGAAGCAAGTATGGGGGTTACTGGCATAAGACTCAATCTGCGGTCGACTCAGCAGGTTAAAGTATTCCCTGCATGAGTAGTATAACAAATATATTCCATACCAACAGACAGAATCACCAGTCATCATACCTCACCATGCCTCACTAAATATACCCGTCTCAGCGAAATATCAGTGACAAGCTCGTGTCCACCCAAGACAGAGACTTCCCCGGATTCCTTCCGGTAGGCATGAAAGGCATACGAGGGTGATTACTATCACAAGTATATCAATTCCAACAGCAAGGAAATTTCCATCATGCACACAGGGACATGATCATAACATCACATGAAATAACGCATGTTCAAATCAGGTCGGTGTTGTAGCTATATCAAAACAACACACGGCAAATATTATACTAGGGTTCAGAATGCTTGCCTTTCATGTGTATGTAGGTGGGGTGCACTTTTGAAAGTTTTCATCTTCCCTCCAATATCCTATTTTTGAAAAGATTGAATCAACACGCAATTCGAAAATAGTACAAAAAAGTTGTTCAGAAAATTTTCAAATAAATATGAAAATAAACTAGATGAAATTTGAGAGACAACAGAAAAGGAATCAAGTCAAATGGAGTTGTATTTTAGAAACTAGAGCCAGTCAAAGTTCAGGTCAAAATCTGTTTTTAATAAAAAATAGAAAAAAAAAACGGTTCGGAGGACTTACGCTTTCCATTGATGAAAGCGTATTCCGGGGAAATATGTTTCCACTTAAAAACGTTTCGACGGGGCTGGGTCACTGACAGTGGGTCCATCGGGCCCACTGGTCAGGTTTGACCAGTCACCCCCGCCTCCTTCCTCCTCTGGCCGAGCGGAGGCGGGGCTCCGGCGATTGCCGCCGACGAACGGCGGCTCCTCACGGGGTTCTGAGGGGGAGAACGGATCCGCTGGTCCAGGGCGGTTCTCCCGGTGGTCGATAGGCTAGCGGGGAAGAAGGGGGTCGCCGGCGGCGAGCTCTGCGGCGGATGGCGTCTTCGGGAACAATTGGGCTTCGGCCTATGGTGGCTCCCAGTCGAAGCTGAGAAGTTGGGCGGCTTCGTACGTTCGAAGGGAGTCGAATGGTGGCGCTGGAGGGACTGGGGAGGCCCTGCTCGCGACGGACGGGACCAAAGTGTGGCGGCGGCCGAACTGACCGGAGACGAGGAAGACGGCCTCCCTCCGTCGATTGCTGGCTGTGGGGGCTCTAGAGCGATGGCCCGATGTCGCCTGAGGGTCCGGACGAGCTCGGGGTCCCTATTTATAGCGTAACTAGGTCGGTTCCGCCGGCGGCCAAGGATAAGACCGGCGAACCGCCGTTCTGTAGCCAGCAGGGCGAAGTGGCGCTGGTCGGCGCTAACCGACGAGCTCGCGGATGAGCTCGAGCTATTCCAGAGGGCAGCTGGCGCGCGGGGAAGGCTCGGGCGGCGCTGCCAAGGCCGGGCCTGCTGCGGCCGTCCGCTAGCCGCCATGGCCGACCTGACGGTGGCGCTGCGGGGCTCCAGGAGGTGGCCAGAGCGACTCTGCGACGATAGAGGGGTCGGGCACGTTGGCTGCGAGTGGAAATGGATCAGGACGGGCGCGGGAAGGCGGTAGCGAGACGCGGCGACTCGGGCGCACGCACGTGCAAAACGCGCGTTCTGCTCGCGCCCAGAGCACGCACGCGAGGTGCTTGGCAAAATGCCAATGCCTGCCAGGGGGTTCTAATCCACATGAGGTTTAGCAGGGTGGGGCTATAGACCAAGGTAGAGCCATAAGACAAGCTGGTTAGGCAAAGCAAGCAGGTTCATAATGCAAACTAAAAACTATGCCAATTCTATCCATGAACACAAGGTGCTCGACAGAATTCCATGGGCATCTAGGCATCTCCTCTGGTGGCCAAAATTCCTAGATCAGAGTCTCTTTGGATGATAAAGAGGGTGGCAAGGTTAGTTTGGCAAAAGCAAAAACTTCCTAATGCAAGTTTTTGAGAAAACCAAATCTGGACAGAGAGCATATGCCATTTTTGCATGTGCTTAAAATCCTCAAATGGGTCTGATCTCCTAGACCTAAGAGTTTGGTAGGGTGGACTACAAGCAGGAAAAAATCCCAAGATTAATAGAGCAAAATAAAATATGGTTGCAGTGCAAAACACCAAACTGAACCAGAATGAAGATGAGGATGGTTTGCTCAAATTTTCCAAAGAACACCCATGGGTTCTTGCATAGAAATGAATTATATACTTCCACTAACATCTCCAATTTTTTATGGGAGTAATAAAGAAATATATAAGTAGGTTGTAGTGCAAACTACAAACTGAACCAGATTTGAAAACTTGAGGTAGGGCTCAAAATCCCCAAATGACTAAGAGAAGTTTTTGCATAAAAGTGATTTAGGAACATCACATGTCATCCCCAAATTTTGGTGGAATTATTAAATGAATTAATCAAAGGGTTGTAGTGCAAACAGGGACTCTAACACTTATGAGTAACCATTTTAAAAGAAATAAAACTTAGGAAAGTAATTATAGAAATAATTCCACTGATAAGAGAAATGTTTTTTTTAGAAGGTATACAAGTCCAACAATTTTTTTTTCGAAAAGTTTCCATTGGAGGGAAAAACTCCACAATTCAGAAGAAAAAGCGATTCTGAAATCAGAAGATAATCCAGAAAATAATAAAAAATTAATTTCCTGTCAAAATTTTTTAATTAATAAATCATGGTTAAATTTTTGGGGTGTTACAATAACGGTGGATGACACAGAAGCCCACAAAAAGAAGCATCTTACTTATCTAAATGGGAAAGAAAGCAAGACAGTAGCATTTCTCAAACAGTGGCATTGATTCATATTAACAGAGAGATTATATTAACAATAAAATTTGTTAAGCATGTAATTTGCCTTTAACTGTGGCATTGCTTAAATTTTCCAACGGCATTATTAGATTAACAACAGTTAAAGAGTTGTACGGGACAGTGGACGCACCAGCACCATGCGCATCTACCGATGTATAAAGGGGTGATGCACAGTCTGTTGCAACAAAGAACAAACAACCAAGGAGCATATTTGTGTTGGTCCTAGTTTTGTTATCTTTAGACACCTTTCCCTATGTGAGGGCAGCAAATCTAGTCCTGCTCAAACTCTACATCCTTGTCCAGCACCCACAGAAAGATTAGTTCATTACAAATGTGTGTACTGCGTTTGTCATTGTTTTCCCTTTTCAACCAACGTAGGTGCTGGATAGCCAGTCTGTACTACTTCCCCCCCCCCTTCCTTTCCTCTTTGAACCACGTCCTAGATTCATGCTATACAACTTTCCCCACTACTTTCCTGAATGATCCAACACCTAGATTCGAGTGTAGTAGCGGAAAAAATCCACATGCAGCTAGAGCAATGCATGTGGATTAAGTAAATTATACCTTAAAGTTCTCGAGGTGTGGCTCAGTGGGCGGACGGAGGCCGATCTACCCACACTATGTATAGCAGCGAGGAAGAAGGGGTCGAAGGCCCTCCCGCGCCGCCGCTGGGTGCAAGAGAACAGCTGCGCCGGTAAGTGGATTCCCTCCCTCGCTGGTGGCAACAGCATTAAGCCTCCTTCGTTCCCCGGCAGATGGGATCCTTCCGGCTCTTTGACCAGTAGTGAGGGGAGTGATAGAGAGAGAGAGAGGCCAGCGCAGTATTGTTTAGATCTAGAGAGGGTGAGAGAGTGTGAAGAGAGCAACTACAAGCACTGAGGCTCCAGCGTGTATGTATATAGTGGAGAGAGAGTGTGAAGAGAGCAAACCCTAGAAAACAAGCGCCGAGGCTGCATCATATATAGTTGGAGTGGTTTTCTTTTTCTCTCTGTAAAAATCATTATAAATTGTGCATGAAACGGAACTCTTTATTTAACGTACTAGTGAAGAAAAATACTAGGGCAATGCTAATACATGAAGAAAATTTAACGCTCGAAGGAGTCAACTCGCAATTAACGCTGCACGCCTCCCGGTCGTGCTTACTATCATTCACGTGTGATACACGACCCTCCGAAGGAATGAAGTTTCCAACCCTTTGACCATCGTGTGTGTGTTAGAGCATGGTTAATAGTATAGCCAACTGCTGGCTATATGGACATGCCATGTCACTAAGAGTTAACATTATTAATTGGTCATACAATAGAGTGGGCCATAAGGTTGGCTATAAGCTCATATTTTTTTCACTTTCTCTCTATCTCTTTCCTCTCATTAAATGCCTTTGCCTAGGAGCATGCATAGAGCCTGGCTCTTGCATGAGAGCCCACTCCTTTACTTTTTCCTTGTCTCGCTCCTCCACATAGGCAAAAATGCCATGTAAGCGAGCTTGTAGCCCACTATTGTACTTACTCTTACAATAAGAGAAGATGGTGTGTAGTACTAATGCCATGTAAGCGGGCTAGAGCGACACATCGACCTACAGAGAGATGGTGTGTAGTACTACGTACTAAACTACGAAGCCATGAGAGTTGATGCATCCTCTTGTTTCCGGGCGTCCGGTCGGGACAGCTGCCACGCCCGCTCCTGACTGACCACCCTGGCCCACCCAAGGCCCCTCCATCGCCCGTGCGCGCTTCCCGCCCGAAATGGTCAGCGCCGCTCCAGAAAATCGATGCCGCATTCATGCCCGGGCAGAGCTGACGCGACCTCTCACTGGCGCATGCGTTGAAGGGAGAAGCGGATTCAACGAAGAGTGATGGTTGCTTCGTCCATCCAACTTACTGCCGGGTCTATGTGATTTGACGGCCCATTGGTCATTATTACTAAGGTGGTACGACGGTGGTGAGTCTCACTTGTACTGTACACTTTAATTTGGTGCATGACACATGCACCAGATGCTGGATGTCCCACGTTTCGGTGAAAGGAGGTAGAGCGTGTCCACTCTTTACAATTTTCTCCACTCTTACAGTGGAGGAGTGCGAAATCAGCGAAAACACGGCAGCTCAGCAAAAACACGAAAGCAACGAAAAATGTACAATGCTATGTAGCTTTCAGCTTCTGTTTCATGTATCTTGCATCCAAGGTTGCCCCATTGCAACATTTCATCAAATACAAAGGAGACTAACAAGCATGATATTGCATCTCAATGATTCATAGATCATAGACAATACGCCCTCCGTTCCAAAAAAAGTGTCTCAACTTTATGCCAACTTTAGTACAAAGTTGTACTAAAGTTGACAGTTACTTTGGAACAGAGACAGCTAAAGAAAAAAACGATCCATGCAGTCCCTAGGCCTTGAACCCTAAACCCTAACTAGGCTTTAATTTGCTGGTGAGGTTGAACCTTCCTAAGGAATGAAGTTTCCAACCCTTTGACCATCGGATCATTTTGTGCAGTTTCACTAAAATCGAGTTGAGCATCCCTATGGCAAAGAAATTGAAGTGTGATTAGAATAAGACTAGTGGGACTAGTTTTTATGAGACATAGACTCATCACAAATACAGTAGAAGCCAGTAGAGGTACGTGCAGGGCAAAGAAGTAGAGAAATATCCACATGGAGCGATGTGGGCAGCTAGGGCAGTGGTGCAAGCCGGCTGTAAAGGAAGTTGTGCCTGAGGGATGTCAGGATGTAGCTAGCTTAGAGGAGGGCGGCGGGAGTCGGCAACTTCCCATGTCGCGGCAGTGAGCAAGGGGCAAAGGCAACCGCACCGGCTTTGTGAGAGAGAACGGCGGGGACCCCTGATCGAGATGCGCCGACAGTGGGTTTTCGCCATCAACGACGGCGACCGCATCTACACAAAGCATCCACCCCTTCCCCCGGCGGACGTGATCCGCCCGGATGTTAGAGATGTGGCCACAGTCATTTTGTGCGAGAGAGTGTGAAGAGAGCAACCCCAGCAAGCAACCATGTAGGCTCCTGGCTATGTATAGTGGAGCGGTTTCTTTTTCTCTCCATATGAACCTATTTATACTACGTACGTGCCACTGAAGAAAAAAAAAACTTTATTTCTAAATAACGCGACATCGTTCATGTGTGGTTCCCGACCCTCCATTAAGTGCTACTAGACGCGTCAAATTATCACGTGGGCTGCATCATCATACAGAAATGAGCTCCACCGTGCCACGTGTGTGGTTGGGGAAGACGCAAAGAGTGCTACTAGTACGTGCGTGGGTGCATGCACCTCTTCTCTTCGAGCATGGTTATTAAAAGTATAGCCAACTACTCTACCACGTGGTTATTATATGGGCAAAGATTATAGGCAGTAATAATGACTAATGAGCCGTCAAATCACGAGGCCCACTTTCTCTATGTTTAACCGAGGAAGCAGCCATCATTTCACTCCTCGTTGAATATCCATCCGCTACTACCTCCGCAAATAAATAAAAATCCACTGCTACCTCCGCAGCATGGTTAATAAGATAGCCATGTCAATCATGACGTAGAAATATCATTCACTGATACAATAGGGCTGGCTCTAAGGCTGGTGATTTTTTTTACTTTGTCTCTTTCTCTTTTTGTCTCATTTACTCATTTTACATAGGAGCATGTGTAGAGGATGGCTATTCCTTTCGATGGGACTTCTTCATGGGGTTTAAGACTAAGCATCTCCGAATATTATTCCCGTTGCCCACCACTCTGAATCGTGCCATCTATGATACTCCCATTGCAACAATGAGGTCCACTAGGTCTAGCACGTTCTATAAGAAGAGACTGTCATGCAAAACATACATTCTTGTTGCTTCTTCCTCATACACTACATATTACTAGTACTACTACTACTTGTTCTCCTATAAACCTTGCGCTTGGCATCTCAAAAATATTATAACCTTGCGCTTGGCTCTTCGCCTCTTCGGGAAGTCGAGCAATTATAGTACTACAGTATATGGTTCTGGCTATCTAAGACCGAATGAATTGCTACACGCCCACCACGTGGGCGAGGGTCGAGGGGCGAGGGGCGAGGGAGAGTGCCTACTACTACGTCTGTTTCAATATCGACTACATACGAATCAAAATGAGTGAATCTACACTCTAAAATACGTCTATATACATCAGTGTTTGGAGTATTTACTAGTAGTTCATATTGAAATCTGCTAAAAGACATATATTTCCAACAATATGATAATCTCTCTAAACAAGATAGGGACGAGGAGTATATATACGTCTAACGGAGGGAGTAGTAAAATTTTCTTCTCGTCCTACGAGCCACCGCGAGCGTGGGCGAGGGAGCGGGCGTAGGCGTAGTAAGCAAGCTTCTCCTCGTCCTGCCACTCTGCGAGCCACCGCGCCCGTGGGCGGGGGAGAGGGCGTACTAAGCAAGTTTCTCCTCGTTCTGCGAGTTGACGGGACACATCAAAATTAGTACAAAGCATCTCCAGTGTATAGAGCCTTGCCTCTAAGGTAGGCCCCACATGGTTTGCCTCTTTTTTTAAATAACGCGTCAAGTCGGAATTTGTTTGTTCACCCGTGGTACACGATCCTCCATCAAGTGGACAACTAGTACACGTGTCAAATTACCACGTGGGCTGCCTTTTCATAAAGAAATGAGCTCCACCGTGTACCCGCGCGGGTGTGGTTGGGAAAGAGACGGGAGTACGTGCGCCGTGCATGCACCTCTTCTCTTCGTGCACGTCCCCCACCTCCGTGGGTGTGTGTGAGAGAGATACAAACCTAGAGAGATGTCGTGTGCGTTCATGAGTGTTTTTTGTTATGGGGGGAGTGATTTCGTGAATGTATTTGTGGGAATATGTGTCGATGATGTCTCAAACAAAAATGTGACACATGCAATGTGTGTGAAATAGAGGCCTATCTATATCATATATAGAGGGAGCGATCCACGAGAAGAGAGGGAGGGGTCATACATATCGATAGAGTCGAAGAGAGGATCAAGTGTGTGGGTGCGAGATCGATGAAGAGAGCCATCGAAATTGTGTGTGTGCACGTCAAAGATATAGGGTGACTAACCTACCAGAACGTCAGAGGGGAGAGGGCAAGTTTGTGTGTGGCGGGGAGACATGACTAGAGCGCTCAATGTATCGGTGTGTGTGGGGGGAGGCAGAGACCTAACTAGAGAGGTAGATCGACTCATATATGTGTTGAGAAGGAGAGACCTAGCCATGTCTTGAGGGAGATCGGACGACATCCATACATAAGTGAAGGACGGGAAATAGGTTGGGACAAAGAGAGAGAGAGAGAGAGAGAGAGAGAGAGAAAGAGTGCCGGAGGGGTGGTGGAGTTGCTTCTCGAAGATGGTGGGAGAGGCCTACTAGACAAACTGAGGGTACAACTGCAATATCAAGAAGAGTGGGGATGTGTTTCTGTGTGTGCGTGTGCGTGATAGATGTGTCGGGAGGCATGCATGGATGATGAAGGGGGACCATGTGTTTGGTAAGCAGACCTAACTAGATCAGTAGATCAATTGTTGTGTGTCGGAGGAAGGGAGAGACATAACTAATGATGTAGATCGATCAGCGCGTGCGGAAAACGAGTTATAAATGACCTAGCTAGCTATATCTATAGTGGGAGATCGGTCAGTGTACATCCATTTGTTAGAGGCAAATAAGGCCCACAGAGACAGATAGAGAGAGAGATGGAGCTAGGAGGTGGTGCGAGAGGCCTACTAGCTAGATAGGGGGAGGAGTGTGCGATTGTGAGATCGATGAAAAGAGGGGCGAGAGTTTACACATGTGTGGGACCGTATGAGAGACACGAGGCATGGATAGAGAAAGGAGGAGATGGAAAGTGTGTGTGTATGTGGTAGGCAGACATCGCTAGAGAGGTTTATCGATCGGTGTGTGTCGGAAAGAAGGAGTTGTGGAGACCGTGGGAGAATGACCTAAAGAAAAAAATGAATGTGTGCGATGGATAGAATGCTGAGGGAGGGGGAGGGCGAGGAGGGCGTGTGCATGCACGAGAGAAAGTTAGGGTTAGCTACAAAGGTTAGAGGATTGTGTGGGTGTAAGAGACTAACAAAGATCATAATTTGATATGAAAGTGGATTCATATATTTGAATAAGAGATCGTAGTGTTATAAACCTATGCATGCATGAATATAGCGGTCATACGCGTGGTGTGGTTTTGGACATGTTATACTATAATGTGATAATGTGTGGCGTTTGCAGCTCACAGCTAAATATCGAACAATCTAAACCATACCATATATCGAACAATCTCACATTTTATTTGATTTTGTGATAATATGTGGCATTTGCAGCTCACAACTAAATATCGAACAATCTAAACCATACTATATATCGACCATCTCACATTTTATTTGAATTTGTGATAATGTGTGGCGTTTGCAACTCACAGCTAAATACTTGTAGGCGTAGGGGGCAGGGCACCATACATTATGTGATAAACACATTATACATATGAGACATGGTTTAGATTATGAAGATCTAGCTAGAGCTTGAAATATACTGTGATTTGCAATCAACATAAAGTGGATTCAAAAAATCGAGTTCGAGTTCATATAGTACACATAGTTCATGTCTAACTCAACAGTAATCATGTGGTGTGCTGTGAAGATAATATACAAATGATGGTTTAACTTGACAATAATAATGATTGTAGATCTTATTAAAATAGAGAAACGAATTCAAATGGTTTAACTTGACAACAATCATGATTGTAGATCTTATTCAAATAGAGAAACGAATTCAAATTTAGTTCATATTGAAGCGTAGTATATATGTTTGGAATGCACTAAAATGTTCATTTGAGTAGCAGGTTGCATGCATTATACACGTAGAGAAATATTTTAATTGCACATAACATGGATTCAAAGTTTTGAATGGCACTTGTAGTGTGAATTGATTTGGTACAGTACACGGGACTAGACTCTCTTGTGTGGTGTGAATTGATTTCTTTTTGGTTTTTTCGTCGAGGGAAGCGCGAATTGATTGGATATAGTATACACGTTAGGCTTGTCCGGAAATTTCAACCCGCGCCTTGTTATCCCAAAATTTTAAGATATCTCTTTGTCTCGTTGTGCTCCTAAAATTCCCTCCATCTCAACCCGCGCCTTGCTATCCCAAAATTACAACGCGCGCGAAAACTTCCACCTCCTGCGAAATCCCGAGACACGAAATTCCCATGATACACCTGAACCGAAAGAACCACCTAGTTCAAATCGGTGGGGTTACTTTTGTAACTTAACCCACATTTAAGACAAGCGCGTCCCTAAGCCATGGTTCCCTCCTCCCATCCCCGACGCCCCCCATTCGTACACCGAGGCGGCGAAAACCCGCGAAGCCCCACACCCTCCTCCGTCCGCCACCCAGCCGGAGCCTCTTCCCTGACGACATCGTCCACCGCAACAGATCGACGTCCCTCATCCACCGCACCGGATGAGGATCCGTCATCGATCTCGTCGTCCCACCGGTTCAGCCACCATGTCCTCCACCTCCAAGGAGCTGCCCTGACGTTTGCCTCGTCTATCGCGCCACCTACATTCCCACAGCGCCGTCTTCACCTGCACCACTAGAAGAGCAGCACCATAACCGATTCTTGGGATGAAGCTCAGGCCTAATCGTCGCCACCAAAGAGGTTCTACAGTAATCGATGCATTTTCTTCTTGATCCGATCTCACAGTGCTGCCGGCACTCGGTCCGGAGCCGCCATGGCGCGGCTCCATCTACGGTGGTGTCGCCGGCCACTTCCTCCACGGTGTCGATCCCTCGGCGGCGACGTCCACATCAGTAGGAGTTGCTGCTACTGCTGCTTCAGCCCTCGCTCGCGCTGCTGCTCTGCTCTTGCTCTCAGTCCCCTGCCTCATCTGCTCTTGCTCTAGCTCCCACTGCTGCTCTTGCTCTTGCTTGCACTACTGCTCTACTGAGCAGCAGCTCTGGCTCTCCCTCGAGTCCTTGCTGCTGCTACCCGAGATGCTGCTACACGGCCAGCTGCCCCGGCTCTCGCACACGCTGCTGCTCCGGGCGCTGCTGCTGCTACAGGACCAGCTGCCCCGGCTGCTCTCTGGTAGTAAGTTCCCTGCTGGAGCGGCTATCGATTTAGATCACTTCTCCTCTGCCACTAGTGCTCGAGTGGCCAAAACTATTAGTGCACTGCTTTTCTGCTACTGGTGCGTTCAGTTTCGACAACAAAATTCAGTTTCGACAGTTAAATTCAATTTCGGCAGTTAAGTTCAGAGATGAGGGGCTGATGTATTTTACATCTAGCACTTTTTGGTGATGTATTTTATTTACATCATCTATTGCAGATGCTATTAGAATACCACTTCAGGTTAACATTGTCTCTCTTGTCCTGCTTCAGCCTCGCCGTCGTACACCTCACTGGAGCTGCTCCAACAACGAAACCCTCCATCACATCGGAGCAGTACCCTTGACTCCACCTCCAGACGCCTAAGATCTTCTTCCCCTCCTCCTACAGCCACATCAGCCCCAGCATCCTCAACATCCTCAGCTACCAACCCAATGATGTTGGGATTGACATGGCTTCGCCATAGAGGTTGTACACTTGTTGCATTGTTTTTTTACTTTACAGGTTATATATATTGTCCACTTAGCATGCGTAGTAATGAGGAATACGATTAGTTTCTCCTATTACAAGCAGTGGGTACTAGGCAAGTTAGCTATCCGTGATGGACTCTCTCGAAAGGCATCATTATTTATTTTTGCAAGTTGGAGTTGTGCATGTGTAGATGGGCATGGGAGTTTAGCTAGTAGGGTAGTGGCCTGGGTCCAAAGTATTATTTGTTCCTTTAGTGTCTCTTTCAAAGAAAAACCGTAGGAATTTTAATATCCACTTGGCCCTCCTTTTTAAATTCTTATTCATGAAGAACAAGACTAAGTGATAGTAGCATAATAGCATTATAACTGTACATTTTCTTGTGGTTTGACTTAATTTGACCATGCTTCTTTGCATTCATGTGAACCAAACACCCAGATTGACAGAAATCCTGTATTTGAAAATGGTCTGTTTTGCACGTGCATTCCTATCCTATTCATGTGTATTTCCTATCCATGCATTGTTAGAATCCACCAATTCAAACGAGCCCTTACAGAATTACTTCTGTTACAGATAGGTTTTGAAGAAAACCTTGTGTGGTTTGTTCCGCTCCTGCCGCGCCGTCGTCCACCCCAGCTCAGCTGCTCCAATGACGGAAGGGTCCAACACAGCAGGGATCTGCCCTCCAGACTGTCTTTCGCCCCCTCAGATCTTCTTCCACGCCATCGGCAGCCACCACAACTACATTACCATCATCAACTGAGCAGATGACCTTGAGGACTACACGGGTCTGCAAGAGAGGTCGCACCCTTTCGTGTGTGCTTATGTTATGCATCGCTTAATATTACCTGCTACTTTATCGTCCTCTTCACCTGTTAGACACCGAGTCAGCTCCAAACTAATTCTCAAACTTAAGTTTTTAAATGGTTGTGGGGTACATATCGGTGCAACAACGAATATTATCTGTTTACTACCTAGTTAATCTCGGGTGTCTACTATGACTTTCATGTTGGGTGGGAAACAAACAGTAAAGGAGCCATTATCTGTATTTTTTAATGGCAGCTCTTATCTACCTGCTATCACTGGTTTTGGGTCTGTCCACAGGTTGCTACCATCACTCTAGATTTCTGCATGCACTCCTTACATAATCTCACTATATTTTATTCCTATGCATGTCAGTTATTGTACACAATGGTAATGAACATGTAGAGCAAAAGAGACAAGCCTTGTGTGGCAATAAAATTTCATGCAGACGTCGCTCCATGGTGGGCGCAAAGGCAGCCCCCTCCCCCATTCTAGATTGTAATCAAGAGGAAGATAACTGTTCAGAGGGGGATTCAGAGGGAGCAGGCCGCTCCTATTTACCCCCTGAGGTCTTTGCTCTAACTTGCCATGCTGATGTTGGTCATATCATGCATATGGCGCCTTGCATTGCTTATTTATACATAAAAAAATGTCATCTACTTAGTTTAGACATGCTTTGTGTGAATGCCATCTTTTACTTTCTATATCATATATGTGAATTATGCAATACCATCTTGTTTATCCCGGCATCATATATGTGAATTTTGCAATGCCATCGTACTTAGCCAGTTATGTTATATGTGAATTATATCATGCCATCCTTTTTTTCATTACGTAGTACATTTGTCAACAATGTAAGTACATTCAACTACTCTTCCTGTGCATCAGCCATTTGACACAGTGATGGAAAAATCTGGAGTGAAAACAAGGTCTTCAGAGCAGACAATGCTATCTCACAAAGCGCATATCTTGCTGGTTACGGATAGCTCCTCAGAGGAGGATTCAGAGACAGATGACCAGTCCTATTTCCCTCCCGAGGTGTATGCTCTTAACTTGGCATGGTTATCTTGCTCATATCGTGCATATGGTGTCTTGCCTTGCTATGTCATTTTCTTAGTTTAGACATTCTTTGTGTGAATGCCACCTGTTTAGTGTCTAATTACCATATATATGTGAATTATGCAATGCCATCTTGTTGCAAGGCATTATATATGTGAATTATGCAATGCAATCTTGTTGCAAGGCATTATGTATGTGAATTATGCAATGCCATGCTGTTTAGCCAAGAATCATATATGTGAATTATATCATGTCGTCCTTTTTTTGTATCATGTATTCCATTTGTCGATAATGTTCTTATATTCAACTACTCTTCCTGTGCATCAGCCATTTGAATTGGTGATGGAAAAATCTGGAGTGAAAACAAGGTCTTCAGAGCAGACAATGCTACCTGCTGAAGCAGATATCTTGCGGGTTACAGATAGCTCCTCAGAGGAGGATTCAGAGACAGATGACCAGTCCTATTTTCCCCCTGAGGTGTATGCTCAAACTTGGCAAGGTTATATTACTCATATCATGCATATGTTGTCTTGCATTGCTTAGTTTTTACATCATATAAAAATATTGAATGCCATCTACTTAGTTTAGACATCATATATGCGATTGCCATCTACTTACTTGCTTAGTACATAAATCATATATAGTATTTGAATTATATCATGCCATCATGTTTACATAGACAGCATGTATCTGAATTATGCCATGCCATCCCATTTAATAAAGACATCATATTAGTTATATCATCGCAACCTGTTTACATAGTCATCATATTTTGAATTTTGTCATTCTATCCATGAATTATATCATGCCATCTGGTTTCCATAGACGGCATGTATGTGAATTATAGCATGCCAACCACTTTAATAGACACATCATATAGTTATATCATGTCATCCTGTTTACATAGTCATCATATTTTGAATTATGTCATTCTATCCTATTTAGTTAGCCATCATATATGTGAAATTATGTCATGCTATCCTGTTTAGTTAGCCATCGTATATTTGAAATTGTGTCATGCTATGCTGTTTGATTAGACAACATAAATGTGAATTATTTCATGCCCTCTTTTATTCCCCACTATCCATTGCACCTGTCTATCATACAATGTTTGTACATTCAATTACTTTTCTTGTTTATCAGCCATTTGAATTGGAGGGGGTGATGGCAGTATCTAAGGGAGTAAAAACACGGTCTTCAGAAAAGATAGTGCTACCTGTCGATGCAGATAGAACTACGGTTGTACTTGCCCAAGAACCAGCCCCACCACACATAACCCAGACTCTTGCAAATTGTACCCCTACCCAGTTCGACAGACAACCAGCTACACCTCTTCTAACCCCAACCCCAGCAGATAGTAACCCAGTTCCAGTTGACACAGCACCGTCTCCACCACAGAGCACCCAAACACGAGAAGTTAGTAAGGCAACTGCAGTGCCAAAGCACGAGGACCACCACTCCAAACCCCAACTCAATGCTTAAAGCAGAAGAAGAATTGTTCTTAGGTCAGGTTCCGTAGCTATGGTTCATACTCCTTTGCTCTTGCATTACTGTATTTACTTCTACCAACTAATTTCAAATTTGAAGGATGCAATTGAAACTCCAATGGTGCAACAGGTATGTTTTAAACCTGTTTCTTTAACTGGTTTGCTGTTGTAATTTGCTCTATGTTGATTTCAGTTTTGATTGAATAAACAGTTATGTTCTCATGTCATGCTGTGTGGTTTCCCGCACTTATATTCTGTCTATGCTGCTTTGTCTTAAACAGATATGATTTGAACTGTCTCTATCTTGATTTGACAACATACACTAGAATGATATAGACCATACAGTGACCATAGTACATAGATATATGTTTGTTTCATGCTGTTATCCTATCCACCTTACAGCTGAACTGGTTTACCAAAATGAGTTTCATATACAACATGGTAAACATGTGATGTGTCTGCTTGTTTCTCTTTTAGAATGCGGACAAAATATTGGAGAATAGTACCCCGTTATGCAGTGGTAAAGGAACTAATGCAGATAAGGTTCAAGATAGTGAGACATCCCTGTTGGTCTCCAAGAAAGCTGATAAAAACTCTCTTGAAGACAGTGAGACAATCCCAAAGTCCTGTGTTGATGTAGTGTTCGAGTTACTGGCCACTACTGCTGGCACAAGCTCTTCGAACTCTCTGCCTGAATCAGTTCAGCTTCTTGAGTCTCAATTTCAAGTTGAAAGACATCGATCAGATGTGCTGCGACAGGAAGCCGAAGGACTGAGGAAGTCCCTGCAGAATTCAAATGCATACTTTCTGGTGCAACAGCAAGCGCTGGAGGATTTAAGCGCCGAAGAAGAGAAAGTTAATAAGCTTGCTAAGCATCTTGCCAGCAGGTTGGGTACCTAGGATATTGTTTCTTGAGCTCTTCTGAAGTGGTTTCAGTTCTGGACTTGTTTTGCTGCGGTGTTTATTTGCACTGGTCGCCAACTTTGACAACCAGTGTATGTGATATGCTGCTTTGTTCCCTATATTTGCACTGGTGGCAAACTTTGATGCCCAGTGGATGTAATATGTGTAATAGCCGTAATAGCCTAGCGTTAGTTGCTTGCTTATTTATTTCCTTATTGTCTTGTTTAGTTGTTTGCTTATAGTCACTGCAGTTCTTTTTTCGCGTTTTTCTAGTGGCCACAATAACCTATTTTTTATAACTAGGCCACAAGAACCATGGGCAACATATGGACTGTTGTAACTATGGTCCTGCTACCTACTGTAGTGACCATGGGCCTCCTACGGGCCATAGAATCCATGGGCCTTCGACGGGCCGTATAATCAATGGGCCTTCTATAGGCTGCATGATCGATTAGACAAACATGGGCCGCACTATAACGATTCACAAAATGGGCCGTAAATGGGCTAGAGTGGAAATCGTGTGTTTATGGCCTGACCAGAATGGGTCGTTAATCGGCCAAAATGTATAACGGGCTTAATTCTATTGACAGGCATCATGGGTCGTTAATGGGCCATATTTGATGACGCTATGGAAACTGCCCAATGGGTTAACGGGCCACAAATGGGCCGACTGTAACCATGGGTTGAATTTGGCCCACAAGCGGAACAGGCCAGTAACGGACCGTAAGTAACCGAATGCTGGAAATGAGCCCAAGAATAAATGGGCCCTTAGAAGACCGAAATCTAACACGGGCCGGAAACGGCCCAACGGAATAATGGGCCGTTAATGGGTGTAAAGCGATACACTATTCATTGTAGGCCAGTTTCACCACGGGCCTTTAATGGGCCCAGATTTATGAAGGGCCTTGTGTGGGCCGAAAGACGTCACGAGCCATACATGGGCCGGAAGTTACAACGGGCTGGAATCATATTGGACGGCCCAGATGACACTACTGGGCCCAATTCGGATAGGCCATAACGGGCCATGAGTTAGCGGGCTATAAATAGGCTATATGCGAACAGGCTGTTAACAGGCTTTCCGTGGGCCGGCCCGCTACCTTTTGACCAAGTCAAACGGGCCGGCCTTTTCACCTGAATGGGCCTCTGTTGGGCCGAGCCATGTGTCGACTTATCATAGGCGCGTCCCGTCCATTGGCTGGATGACATCTGCCCAAGGCTGAGCTGACACGTGGATCCTCCAACATATCAGAATTTTACACGTGAAAAATCCCCATTGGTCAGGGCTGTTAACGGGTTATCGGATCCAAACCGGAACCCGATAGCTTAACAGCGACCCGTTACGGTGGATGCCACGTGTCGGTCACCCTTGACGAAAACACTTCCATGACGCGCCATTTATCGTCATGGAAGTGGACACTTCCGTGATGATAATTTTGGTATTGTCATGGAACACTTCTACGACAGCACAGGTATGACTATCTTGATTCTATCATAAAATCGTCATGAATGTACATGCATGACAGAAAACGCGACCTACTGTGACAAACACGTATCATCACAGAAGTGTATTCTTTTTTGAAGTGAGGTTCCTCCTCTGCCTCTTACTGAGTGCGCTCGCCAGAGGAGAGGCTGCTGGAAGTAGTACAAAGCCCGTCCATAGTTGTAGTATTTAGGAGCTATTTTGTTCAGTCCATCTGACTATAGGTGTGGTTGAACTATATTACGTACTTAAAATTAGCTACTATATATAGTTGAACTAGTTATTTCAGTACGTGGTTAGCAACAATTGGGGAAAAGTTTGGTGGGTTCAGCTGTCGAGTTGAACTGTTTGTATTAACAATGACTTCTTAATCTATGAATGAAATCTATGCTTACTGAATTTCAGTTGCAAAATTAGATAGTGCTAGTGATTTTTAGCTGCAAAGTTTGAAAAATGGCAGGGTTACAAGGTCGACAAAGGGCAATGTTACTACATCGACAAATGTCAATCTTTTCAGCTTGACAAACGGCAATATACCCAATATGACAGATGCAAATCTTACCAAATTGTCTGTACGTGGTTGCACACGGGTTATCAGAAACAATTGTTTGCGTTGAAGGGATGTACAAATCCTGCGCGCCGCATTTTCTCTTGTCTTAGTGGCGAAGGAACCATAGCTCTCGCTTTGCATACCGTGTTCAATCTGAACTATTTGCGATGAAGAGATGCACAAATCCTGCGCGGCAAATTTTCCCTTGGCTTAGTGGGGAAGGACCATAGCTCTCGCTTTCCATACGGGTGTTCTATCTAAAACGTTCGTGATGAAGAGATGCACAAATCCTGCGCGGCACATTTTCCCTTGGCTTACTGAGGAAGCTGTCGGTTTGCATACGGGTGTTCTATCTAAATCGTTTGTGATGAGTGTTTTAAATTTGAAAACCATTGATGTTTTTTTTAAAATTTGATAAGACTGGACATTCAAACCATAGGTTTCATTCATTAACGTTGTGACTTTATATTCATACGATCGAGAAACTAATTGCGGCAGCGGCGGAGGCGGCGTGCTGCTTCAGCGTTGTCGTCCTCCGGGACACCGTTGTTGTCGGAGTAAATGACCATGGGTAGCCCCATGGGTTCCCTTTGGTATTTCAAGACATCAGGGCAGGCTGCGCCCCTCAAACATCAAGGACAAGGGCCGCCTTCTTGAGGCCGGCTGGTCCAAGCAGCCGATTACCGGGAGGTGGCGGAGTCCACAAGACGGCCATGACGCAAGCCGACTCCTGGCAGGCGGCCTCCTGGGATGCTGAGCCCTAGCAGGCGGCCCCTCGCGCCCTCAAAGTCAAAACCAACATAAACATGATGAGACAGGGTATGGCTACAGTACAGGCCTGCCACCCCCGAATCCTGGGCGGGGCGTGGCCACGGTACTGCGTACCGGGCAGGAATCCTGCGCCCGACGCAGGACTGTTGCCATGCCACTCATGATGACACCCATGGCAGAGGGAGCCATGCTCCCGTGACAGGCGGCCAGTATGGCCCGCAGGCGGCGGGCCCTACCTGTCCGTGACCAGCCAGAAGGCGGCAAGCCCTGACCAGTCGGCTCAGTGGGAGGCCAGCTCCCAGCAGGCGGCCCTCCTCCTCCCTCGAAGTCCGTGCGCCATTAACCAGATACGACGGGGTATGGCTACAGCGAGTTCCCGCCAGGCGGCGGGATTGTATCCATGTTCTCCCTGACCAAGCATGCGTCATCAGTGGCACGGCTACAGTGCTACACAGCCGACAGGACCCGCAAGTGGCGGGCCCAGCTTGTCGGCCGAGGACAAGACCGCCGGGAGGACCCACCAGGCGGCGGGCCCCTGCAGTCAGCGGAGAAGCCGGCGACCAGAGATACTAATGGCCGGGTCCTACGCCCGGCCGGATTACCATTGTATCCCTAGGGGGTAGGCCTATATAAACCCCCCAGGTCACCCCATGCAAGGGGTTGGCAGTTGGCTCCTTGGCAGAGGCCTCGTCGAGCACTCACGGCACGCGCACACACACGCAGAGAGAGTGGAGTAAGGGCTAGCCTTGCCCTTCCTCCTCCTCCAGCCAGGAGGCTCAAGGAGCATGCTTGTAGCCACCTGTTGAGATAGTGATCATGCGGAGACCCCGCAGAGCAGGACTAGGGGTGTTATCTCCTAGGAGAGCCCCGAACCTGGGTAAGATTCGCAAGCGTACGCGGTCTCGCTCACTCCCTTTTCTAGAGCCCGGCGACGTACTTTTGTCCCCATCCACGATAAGCCATCCCCTGGCATATGTCGCATGATACCCCCGACATTTGGCGCCCACCGTGGGGCTAGGTGCACCGTCGTCCGGAAACACGTTCTAGACGGGAACCCTCTTCCTCCCTGGCGATCGCAGCCAGCCCGGCACGCCCGACGGAGTTTGCGCCGACACGCTGCGTGGCGTGGAAGTTGTTTGTGCTGCAAGCAACCTCACTGATCTCATCGGCGGGATCCACCTCTTCGACGAGCCCGCACTCGACGCGGGTGCAGCTAGCTCCGAGAGCTGCCTCGTCGATCTCCTCGGCAAGCTTCACATCGCCAACGAGTCGGTCTCCGACCCGGAGTCCGTTGGCTCCACCGACCTGCTCGTTGACATGGTCGTCGACGCCGACGTCGCGCTTCCTGATGCCTTCCCCGGTGATGTGGTGATCTTCGTCGATCCACTTCCCGCTGCAGGCAGCGGCGCTGGCACCATCACCGTCACCGAGGTACTGGTCATCAGCCACGACGAAACCTCCGACCAGGCCGGCCGGGATCCGTTGCAGGCGGCAATGCGGGACCTGTCCGCTCCTGTAGCGCCCGGTGCGAGCGGTGAAACGCTGGAGGTGTGCCGTATCGCACTTCTCGACAGCGCCAACAAGTTGGCGGCCATGACACGCCTCACCGAGGCTTACCACCGTGAGATCGACCACGCCGTTTGCGGCACGCCGGCTGCTGACGAGCCCAGCCGCGTGGGCACGGTCCGGCAGCGCGGCGCCGCCATCGCCAGCATGTTGGGGGCCGACCGCCCGGTCTACGCCACGCCCATGGAGAACTTGCGCGCCGCCCAGGCAGCGGCAGACGAGCTGGACCACCTGGAGGGCGACGAACGTCGCTGCATGACGGAGCGCGTCCAGCAGCTCATCGACGCGGCCGCAGCGCAGCAAGAAGTCGGCCGCCGCGTGGTGGAACCCGGCCTGCAGGCTGGGAAGCTTCCCCCTCGCCGAGAGCATGGCGCGACCTCCCGGACTCCGACAGCCGGCGCCCGTGACCAAGAGTCGGCTGCTAGCCGCAGCCACACCCGCATCTCCATCGAGCGCGACCAAGACGGCCACCCACGAGCAGTGGAACGGCGGGACGGTCGTCTGCCTCTCCGCGGAGGGAGAGGCGCGCCTCCCCGCCGCCTGTTGAGCATCCAACTCTCGGAGGCCGGCTGGGCCCCCGCGAAGGAGTCGGAGAGAATGACGCCCGCAACCGATCGACCGCTTGGCTCGGTCGCTGGCGTTGGAAGAAGAAGATGCAATCGGCCCGCATTGTTTCGGCCCCCGCATTCGCGATGAGCCCTTCCCCAAAGGGTTCTCGCTCCCTCGGGACACTCCTAAGTACAACGGCTCTGTGAAGCCGGAAGATTGGCTGGTCGACTACTCCACTGCTTTCAACATAGCGAATGGCAACAAGCATGTCGCTGTGAAGTACGTTCCGCTCATGCTCCAAGGCACGGCCCGGACATGGCTGAACAGCCTCAAGCCCTACAGCGTCAACAGCTGGCTAGACTTCACCGAAGTTTTCATCCGCAACTTCACCAGCACCTACAAGCGGCCGCCCAAGCCTCGCCAGCTCTCCCTGTGCGTCCAAGGCCCGATCGAGTCCACCCGCGAATACTTGACGTGGTGGGCCGAGCTGCTCAACTCCTACGAAGGGGTTCATGAGGTGCAAGCCATTGAATACTTCACTGCCGGGTGCCGGGAGGGCACCCTACTCAAGCACCGGCTCCTCTGCGATGAGCCGGCCACGCTCGACGAGCTGTTAATCACAGTGGACAAGTACGCCACTGCCGACTCCTCCATGAAGTCAGAACTCCGGGTGGATTCGTCCGAAAAGATGCTCCCTCCGGCTCCTCAGACACCGGCTGGTGATTCTAGTCGGCGCCAACAGTCAAACAACAATAAGCGCAAGGCCCCGCAGACGGCTACCCCCAGCCGGCAGGTGGCGACAGTCGAAGACCAGCAGCCAGAAGAGTAGCCCGGCCCCAAACGCCAAAGGGGCGGCAAGCCTGCCTGGTTCCACAGCGGCGCGAAGCCATCCAACCACACCACCCGGAAGTGCCACTGGCTCACCCGCATCGCCAGAGGCGAAGGGCTGCCTCCGCCGCCTGCTGGCCCGCCGCCTCCGCCTCCCCAGCAGCCGGCGGTCCGACCAGTCGGCGCGATCCAAGACGAGTTTCCTGAAGAGCATGGAGCTTACGTCGTCTTCACCAGCGTGACTGACGACAGGCACAGCCGGCGTCAACAGCGCCGAGAAGTGAATACTGTCACCTCTGAAGCCCCAGAGTTCATGCACTGGTCGGAGAAGCCGATCAGTTGGAGCCGAGCTAACCACCCGGAGGTGATGCCTTCTCCGGGTTCCTATGCCCTGGTGTTGGATGCCACCTTCGCAACGGAGAGGTGAGCTGCTCGTTTCTCCCGAATTCTGATAGACGGCGGTAGCAGCATCAACATCCTCTACCGCGACACCATGGAGAAGTTGTGCATCAAAGAGAAACAACTCCAGCCCAGCCGGACTGTCTTCCATGGCATTGTGCCTGGCCTATCCTGCTCACCAATCGGCAAGATCAAGATAGATGTCCTCTTTGGAGACAAGAGTCACTTCCGCCGAGAGCCAATCTGGTTCGAGGTGGTTGACCTTGAGAGCCCCTACCACGCGTTGCTTGGCCGGCCTGCTCTGGCCAAGTTCATGGCGGTTCCCCACTACGCCTACCTCAAGAAGAAGATGCCGGGCACCAAGGGCATTATCACCATAGCTGGCGACTACCAGAAGTCTGCCGAATGTGCTGCAGCCAGCAGTCGGCTGGCCGAGTCCCTTGTGATTGCTGCCGAGAAGCGGCTCCTTGACCGGGATGTGGCCATGGCCGGCAAGCAGCCGGACCTATCTCCAGATCCCAAGGAGTCAGAAGCTCAGGGCTCTTTCCAGTCGGCCAAAGAAACCAAGAAGATACCCTTGGACCCAGAGCACCCGGAGAAGTTCCCTGTCATAGGAGCTCACCTTGACAGCAAATAGGAAGGCGAGCTCGTCGATTTCCTCCGTGAGAATCGGGACATCTTTGCGTGGTCTCCAAAGGACATGCCGGGTGTTCCGACGGATTTCGCCGAGCACAAGCTACATGTCAGAGCAGATGCAAAACCAGTCAGACAACCCCTCTGCCGCCTGTCGGAGGAGAAGAGAGGAATTGTTGGTGAAGAGGTAGCCCGGCTTCTAGCAGCCGGCTTCATTATGGAAGTATTCTTCCCAGAGTGGCTAGCCAACCCAGTCCTTGTACTAAAGAAGAATAACAAATGGCGCATGTGTATTGACTACACCAGCCTCAACAAAGCTTGCCCGAAGGATCCGTTCGCCTTGCCTCGGATTGACCAAGTGATAGACTCCACAGCCAAATGCGAGCTGTTGAGTTTCTTGGATGCGTATTCGGGGTACCACCAGATTAAGTTAAGCCCGGCCGACCGCCTGAAGACCGCCTTCATCACACCATTCGGAGCCTTCTGCTACCTGACCATGACATTCGTCTTGAGAAATGCCAGTGCCATGTTCCAGCGTTGCATGCAAAAGTGCCTCCTCAAGCAACTCGGAAGAAATGCCCACGTGTGTGTAGACGATGTTGTGGTGAAGACAGAGAAGCGCGGTACCCTCCTGGAAGATCTCAAGGAAACTTTTGATAACCTGCGCCGTTTTCAAATCAAGCTCAACCCAGAGAAGTGTGTCTTTGGAGTACCAGCCGGCCAGCTCCTCGGTTTCCTTGTCTCAGAGCGTGGCATAGAGTGCAACCCTGTCAAGATCAAGGCCATCGAGAGGATGGAGAGGCCCGCCCGACTGCGAGACGTCCAGAAGTTTACCGGCTACTTGGCATCCATCAGCCACTTCATCAGTCGGCTGGGCGAGAAGGCCCTTCCCCTGTACCAGCTGATGAAGAAGACCACTCATTTCGAGTGGAACGACAAGGCGGACGAGGCGTTCCTCCAGCTCAAGAAGATGTTGACCACGCCGCCCGTCCTGGACGCCCCGGCTGCCAAGGAGCCTATGCTTCTCTACATCGCCGCCACCAGCCGGGTGGTCAATACAGTTATGGTGGTAGAGCGCCAAGAGGACGGCAAGGCGCTACCGGTCCAGAGGCCCGTCTACTACTTGAGTGAGGTGCTGTCGGCTTCCAAACAGAACTACCCCCATTACCAAAAGTTGTGCTATGGCGTGCATTTTGCCGCCAAGAAGCTCAAGCCGTACTTTCAAGAGCATCCCATCACGGTCGTCTGCACCGCCCCGCTTGCGGAGATTATAGGCAGCAGAGACGCATCGGGCCGAGTGGCCAAGTGGGCCATCGAGCTGGCCCCCTACACCATCTTCTACCAGCCTCATGCCGCCATCAAGTCCCAAGCACTAGCCGACTTCCTCGTCGACTGGGTCGAGACCCAGTACCTGCCACCAGCTCCAGACTCCACTCATTGGCGGATGCACTTTGATGGCTCGAAGATGCGCACCGGTTTGGGAGCCGGCGTCATCCTCACCTCTCCCAAAGGCGACAAGCTTAGATACACGCTGCAAATCCACTTTGCCGCCTCCAACAATGTGGCCGAGTACGAGGCGCTAGTACACGGACTCCGGCTGGCCAAGGAGATTGGCATCCGCCGGATTCTATGCTACGGTGACTCGGACTTGGTGGTCCAACAGTCGTCCGGCGACTAGGACGCCAAGGATGCAAATATGGCGAGCTACCGCTTCCTCGTCCAGCAGATCAGCGGATACTTTGATGGGTGCGAGTTCCTTCACGTGCCATGGGCCGACAACGAGCAAGCAAATGCCCTGGCGCTGATCGGCTCCACCCGGCAAGCCATACCAGCCGGCGTGTCCCTTCAACGCCTCCGCAAGCCGTCCATCAAGCCTTCCCCGGAATCAGAATCCATCTTCGTGTCGGCTGCTCCCGAGGCAGTCGAACCCGGCCCGGGGACTGCAGCACCCGGCCCGGGGACTTCGGCAAGCGGCACGGGGACTGCAGCAGTCGCACCCGGCCCGGGGGCTACGGCAGCCGGCCCGGGGACTTCGGCAAGCGGCTCGGGGATTGCGGCAGTCGCACCCGGCCCGGGGACTCTACGGCCCGGCCCGGTGGCTGCAGCGGCCATCCCGGGGACTTCAACAACACGGCAAGACGCGGCCGACTCCGCCCCACCATCTCCAGACCCAACCGCCCTGGTTTCAGTAACCGTAATAACCGTGGATGAAGTCAAAGCACCATCATGGGCGCAGCCCATCCTCAACTTTCTGGTAGGCGGAGAGCTGCCAGTCGATGAGATCTCGGCCCGGCAGTTGCAACACCGGGCAGGAGCATACATGATAGTAAACAGAGAGCTTGGCAGGCGCAGCGTGACCGACGTTTTCCAACGCTGCGTCGAACCAGAGAAAGGCAAGGCAATCCTCAGAGACATACACCAAGGCGAGTGCGGCCACCACGCGGCATCCAGATCCCTTGTCGCCAAAGCTTTCCGCCATGGTTTCTTCTGGCCGACTGCTTTGGAGGACGCCAAGGATCTGGTCAAGAAATGCAAGGGGTGCCAAAAATTCAGCTCCAAGCAACATCTGCTGGCTTCTTCACTCAAGACCATCCCCCTTACCTGGCCCTTTACCGTCTGGGGGCTGGACATGGTGGGCCCATTCAAGACAGCACGCGGTGGCATGACCCATCTGCTGGTCGCCGTGGACAAATTCACCAAGTGGATTGAAGCCAAACCAATCAAGAAACTAAATGGTTTGACTGCTGTGACCTTCATCGCGGATCTCACCGTCCGGTACGGTGTGCCACACAGCATCATCACCGACAATGGCACTAACTTTGCCAAAGGTGCCTTGGCCCGTTTCTGCTCGACGCAGGGCATCCGACTGGACTTAGCGTCCGTTGCCCATCCGCAGTCAAACGGCCAGGTAGAATGAACAAACAGCCTCATCTTATCCGGCATCAGACCCCGACTGGTCGAGTCGCTGGAGTGCTCGGCCGGCTGCTGGATCGACGAGCTGCCGACCGTCCTCTGGAGTCTCCGCACCACTCCAAACAGATCAACCGGTTTCACCCCATTCTTCCTCGTATACGAGGCCGAGGCCGTCATCCCAACTGACCTCGAGTTCGACTCGCCTCGCGTCACCATGTACACGGAGGCGGAGGCGAAGGAAGCACGAGAAGACGGCATCGATCTGCTGGAAGAAGGCCGGCTGTTAGCACTCAGCCGGTCCACGATCTACCAGCAGAGCCTGCACCACTACTACGGTCGGAAGGTCAAGCCACGATCCTTCCAAGAGGGAGACCTTGTGCTCCGGCTGATCCAGTGAACAGCCGGCCAGCACAAGCTCTCGGCCCCTTGGGAAGGCCCCTTCATCATCAGCAGAGCCTTGGGCAATGACTCCTATTACCTCATCGACGCGCAGAAGCCCAGGGCGCGCAAAAGGGATGATTCCGGCAAGGGAGCAGAGCGCCCATGGAACGCAAATCTTCTCCGAAGATTTTACAGTTAAAAACAGTATGTACCATGCTACCTTTTGTACTAAGGGTAAAGGTACCGGGTCCCTCGAGGAGCACTCGGGGGCTACCTTTCTTGTCTGTATGATAAGTTTCATGCCTATGAGTATGTTATTTCATTCCTACGCCCGGCACCAGGTCCGACCAGTCGGCCCGGGGGCTTGCCGCCTTGTACTATGTTGGCTCTACCTGCAGTCGGACAAGTAGTGTGCCGGCATCTAAGCCCACCCTTGCCATAAGCCGCAGCTCGCAGAGCGACTGTCCGGCCGGCAAGGGTCAAAGGCAAGAAATGGTGCTCACATGAAAAATGGCTAAGGACGAAAGCACCCACATAGGCCTAGCTGGCTCATCGCCTAGCCGTCCGGTTGCTGAGAAGCCGGCTCACTTAAATTGCTACGTTCTAAGTGGCCAAAGTACTTGTCTTCCCAAAATGGCCAAGTACTTGACCCGGCCAGCAGACCGAGAATGGTTGTCTGACCGGCAAGGCGGCAGCCAAGGGAAAGCGGCAAAGGAAAAAGCCAATAAGAACAGAAAGCAAGACAAGTCAGAGCTCGGTGAGGCAATGACGTGGATGACCACTGTAACCAGGGAAATTCAGACCAAAATTTGCATGTTCAAACTCATCACACACGGGATAAGCTATATGAATTGTTTGTGATATTCACATATCGTACACAGTGCTGAATAAGGGACCGTGTCTGATGACACTTTGCACGCAAGTTTTTCGCTTCACCGAGCCAAAATTTTCGTCTTCCTCGGAAATATCTACCTCCCCTGCCCCTACCCCTGACCAAAAGTCACATTTCCACTGTTTCCGCCTTCCTTTCCAAGTTCAAACCTTTACTGCTTGCTTGCAGCGCCGCCTCCTTGCCGGCGACCCTCCTACACGATGCTAGGCCTCATCGATCTAGGTAGGTAATGCGCACCTGACCCCCATCCTCTTCCTCCTTCTACATCCCACATGCCCCGACCATTGACGCGACACCTTCCACCCAAATCACCGACCCCTACCCCAAATAAGCGTCACCTTAAGCCATGGTGCACGCAGTATAGCCAGAAGCTCAAGAAGCATTTGGTAGCAGAGAAACAAATCGGGGCAGCACGGACTCCGGCTGGCCAAGGAGATTGGCATCCGCGGATTCTATGCTACGGCGACTCGGACTTGGTGGTCCAACAGTCGTCCGGCGACTGGGACGCCAAGGATGCAAATATGGCGAGCTACCGCTTCCTCGTCCAGCAGATCAGCGGATACTTTGATGGGTGCGAGTTCCTTCACGTGCCACGGGCCGACAACAAGCAAGCAGATGCCCTGGCGCGGATCGGCTCCACCCGGCAAGCCATAACAGCCGGCGTGTCCCTTCAACGCCTCCGCAAGCCGTCCATCAAGCCTTCCCCGGAAACAGAATCCATCTTCGTGCCAGCTGCTCCCGAGGCAGTCGAACCCGCCCCGGGGACTGCAGCACCCGGCCCGGGGACTTCGGCAAGCGGCACGGGGACTACAGCAGTCGCACCCGGCCCGGGGGCTGCGGCTGCTGGCCCGGGGACTTCGGCAAGTGGCTTGGGGATTGCGGCAGTCGCACCCGGCACGGGAACTCTATGGCCCGGCCCAAGGGCTGCAGCAGCCATCCCGGGGACTTCAACAACGTGGCAAGACGCGGCCGACTCCGCCCCACCATCTCCAGACCCAACCGCCCTGGTTTCAGTAACCGTAATAACCGTGGATGAAGTCAAAGCACCATCATGGGCGCAGCCCATCCTTAACTTTCTAGTAGGCGGAGAGCTGTCAGCCGATGAGATCTCGGCCCGGCAGGTGCAACGCCGGGCAGGAGCATACACGATAGTAAACAGAGAGCTTGTCAGGCGCAGCGTGACCGACGTTTTCCAACGCTGCGTCGAACCAGAGAAAGGCAAGGCAATCCTCAGAGACATACACCAAGGCGAGTGCGGCCGCCACGCGGCATCCAGATCCCTTGTCGCCAATGCTTTCCGCCATGGTTTCTTTTGGCCGACTGCTTTGGAGGACGCCAAGGATCTGGTCAAGAAATGCAAGGGGTGCCAAAAATTCAGCTCCAAGCAACATCTGCCGGCTTCTGCACTCAAGACCATCCCCCTTACCTGGCCCTTTGCCGTCTGGGGGCTAGACATGGTGGGCCCATTCAAGACAGCACGCGGTGGCATGACCCATCTGCTGGTCGCGTGGACAAATTCACCAAGTGGATTGAAGCCAAACCAATCAAGAAACTAAATGGTCCAACTGATGTGACCTTCATCGCGGATCTCACCATCCGGTACGGTGTGCCACACAGCATCATCACCGACAATGGCACTAACTTTGCCAAAGGCGCCTTGGCCCATTTCTGCTCGACGCAGGGCATCCGACTGGACTTAGCGTCCATTGCCCATCTGCAGTCAAACGGCCAGGTAGAACGAACAAACGGCCTCATCTTATCCGGCATCAGACCCCGACTGGTCGAGCCGCTGGAGCGCTCGCCCGGCTGCTGGATCGACGAGCTGCCGGCCGTCCTCTGGAGTCTCCGCACCACTCCGAACAGATCAACCGGTTTCACCCCCTTCTTCCTCATATACGGGGCCGAGGCCGTCATCCCAACTGACATCGAGTTCGACTCGCCTCGCGTCACCATGTACACGGAGGCGGAGGCGAAGGAAGCACGAGAAGACGGCATCGATCTGCTGGAAGAAGGCCGGCTGTTAGCACTCAGCCGATCCACCATCTACCAGCAGAGCCTGCGCCACTACTACGGTCGGAAGGTCAAGCCACGATCCTTCCAAGAGGGAGACCTTGTGCTCCGGCTGATCCAGCGAATAGCTGGCCAGCACAAGCTCTCGGCCCCTTGGGAAGGCCCCTTCATCATCAGCAGAGCCTTGGGCAACGACTCCTATTACCTCATCGACGCGCAGAAGCCCAGGGCGCGCAAAAGGGACGATTCCGGCAAGGAAGCAGAGCGCCCATGGAACGCAAATCTTCTTCGAAGATTTTACAGTTAAAAACAGTATGTACCACGCTACCTTTTGTACTAAGGGCAAAGGCACCGGGTCCCTCGAGGAGCACTCGGGGGCTACCTTTCTTGTCTGTATGATAAGTTTCATGCCTGTGAGTATGTTATTTCATTCCTACGCCCGGCACCGGGTCCGACCAGTCGGCCCGGGGGCTTGCCGCCTTATACTATGTTGGCTCTACCTGCAGTCGGACAAGTAGTGTGCCGGCATCTAAGCCCACCCTTGCCAGAAGCCGCAGCTCGCAGAGCGACTGTCCGGCCGGCAAGGGTCAAAGGCAAGAAATGGTGCTCACATGAAAAATGGCTAAGGACGAAAGCACCCACATAGGCCAAGCCGGCTCATCGCCTAGCCGTCCGGTTGCTGAGCAGCCGGCCGGCCGGCTTCTCACTTAAATTGCTACGTTCTAAGCGGCCAAAGTACTTGTCTTCCCAAAATGGCCAAGTACTTGACCCGGCCAGCAGACCGAGAATGGTTGTCTGACCGGCAAGGCGGCAGCCAAGGGAAAGCGGCAAAGGAAAAAGCCAAGAAGAACAGAAAGCAAGACAAGTCAGAGCTCGGTGAGGCACATCTTGTGCGAGAATTAAATTACATAGCAAGAGGCCCTCAGCCAGCATTCAACAAAGTTTGAATACACCCAGCGGGTGGAACTGCGCAAATTTAACAAAGTTTGTTCTAAAGATTACCAAGGCAGGAAAAGATAAGATAAGTTGGCAGCCTAGGCCAAACGAGCAACAGGCGGGTCCGGCAGGTTGGTGGAGTCGGCGGCGCCAGTTGGTGGAGTGGCCGTCTGGCGAGTCTCGGCTTGGTCGCCTTCAGCGGTAGTCGGTGCACTCACACGCGGCTCGTTGCTCGAGGCCCGATCGAGCTGAAGCTGGGCGTCCACTCCGCCTTCCGGTGCGTCGCCTTCACCATCCTCATCTTTCTCGTCCTCGCCTTCGTCACTTGAGGCGATTTCTTCCGCTGAGTCCTCGCCGTCATCCGGGTTCAGCCCAAACCAGTCCATCGGCACCTCGGCACCTTCCTCGTCCAGCTCGGGGAAGAAGACGCCGGTGTCGGTGTACTCGGCGATCGCCACCGCGCGACGGGTGAGCGCGGGCCCCGCTGCCACCAACTCCTCCATGGCCTCCTGTCGGAACGTGGCCAACTGGGCTAGGTCCAGCCCAGGATACCACGCCTTGACAAACTCCAAGGCTCTTCGGGCGCCTGCCCGAGCGGAGGAGCCCCTCCAAGCCTCGAAGCGGCCGATTGCCGCCTCCAACCAGTCGGCGGTCCGACTGGGGGTGCGTGGAGCCTGGCCGCCTGGCCAGAGGGCGGAAACCAGCTGAGACCCGGCACGCTGAAGGCGGCGGAGCAGACGGTGAACCGGCTGTAAACGCGTCCTGACGGCCAGGAGCTGCTCGTTCATGTTCCGAGGCGCGTCGGGCGGGATCTCCACTCCTTCCCTCCTACGCCGGTCGCGTCGCGCCTCGATGGCCTGGCTGACAGTGACAGCGTGGCCAGGAAAGAAGTCTACGCAAAAGAAAGACAGAGATCAGAAGCCGACTCCCGATGCAGTCAGCAGCTATTCCAAAGAAAGAATCTTACCGTCGATCATGTCCTCAATCTCGCCGTAGCCAGCGGCGAGGATCGCCTCCTTCTCGGCCCACTTTGAGCGTTCGACCTCAAACTCGGCCTGAAGGGCGCTTTCTGCCTCCTTGAGCTTCTGGAGCAACGCCTTGTGCTGGTCCGCCTGGTCTGCCAACTTCTTGGCCAGACGGTCGCGCTCCAGGGCCGCCTTACGGCGCTCCACCTCCTTGACGCGCAGCTCGGTCTGAACTTCGCCCAGATGCTGCTGCAATGTGGCGTTGGCTCCTGCAAAAATGAGAAAGAGAGGACAATCAACAAAGATGACTAAAAAAGAAAGTGGTTGCCGGAAGATCCGGCCCGACTGCACAGCAGTCGGCCCGAATCTCGGGGGCTACACCCAGCGGGTGCGCTAACGCGCCCCCGCGGGGAAGACGACAGAATGCTTACGCCGGCTTTCGGTGAGGTCGGCGGTCCGCTTAGCCAACTCCTGGACTTGGGAGTTGAAGGCGGCTGCGATGTTGTGGTAGTCCTGCAACGAAGACAAAAGAAGAGGAAACAAGTTAGCACTCGGAACTTACCTTAAAGTTCCGAGCCGCCTGCTCAGCAGCCGGCCCGGAACTCGGGGGCTACACCCAGTGGGTGCACTGGCGCGCCCCCACGGAAGACTGCAAGAATCAAAAAAACAAAGCAAAGAAGCATACCTGAACGGCCGTCCGCGTCGCCAAGAACGCCTTCGTACACTGCTAGAGGGCGGCGCCTTGGGCCTAGAGCTGGGCCTGCACGTCCTGCGCGGCCTTGTTCAGCATGCCCGTCCCACCCCCAGGCGTCCATTCCGGTGGGGGGGCGCTGGTGGCCTCTGCGTCCAGGGCCGACGAGCTCGCGGCCCCGGCCTCCTGCGCCCGCGGCGCCGAGGCCGCCTTCGCCACACGCCGGCGCACCGAAGGGCGGACCATGGGAGTCGCCCCCACCACCATCTCGACACTGATCGGCGACGCCGGTGGCACATCAGGCCGATTGCCTCGGGCCTCGGCAGTCAGCGCTTGTGGGGGAACCTCCGCCTCCGAGACAATGGCGTCGCCCCCTCCCCTCTCCACGGCCGGCTGGTCATCGCCGGCTCCTCCAGTCGGCTCCGGGATCTCTGGCGCTGGCGGCGCCGCGCGCAACGGATTGACAAGTTGCGGGGCCTGGCCGCGCGCGGTTTCTTCCACCTGCGCCCTAGCAGCCGCGTCCGCCCGAGCCTTGGCGGCGGCGTCCGCCCGTGCTGCCTTGACCGCCTCCGCCTCCTGCCTCTCCGCCTCCTCCCGCTCCTCGCGCGCCCCCCGTGCGTTCCTCTCCATCGCCGCCCGGAGGTCGGCGAGCGGGTCCACCCGGCGGTTATTGGCGGAGCCTTCTGCCTCCCCGATCACGGAGGCGGCGGCAGACCGCTCAAGAGTGAGTGGGGCCCTGATTCAAGCAAGACAAGAGAAAAACTCAGAAAAAGTTTGCAAGGAAGAAGAAAGGGAAACACAGCCAAACACTTACGCGGATACCATCGGGGGCTGCTTCGGGGCCCTCTGGAACTGGGCCGCTCTGGCGGCGGCCTCTTGCCGCCTGGTCATGGCGGCCGCGTTCTTGGACTTCTTCGGCCGGCTACCGAACAGCAACGAGCCGGCCCGGCGCTTTTTTGGGCCGCCTGGTGCTGTCGGCGCGGCTGAGGAGCTCGCGCCCGCCCTGTCGGTGCCGTGCGGGCGGCGCGGCTCCTCCTCCTCCTCATCGTCGTCCGGCCAGTCCTCAAGGCCGCCTCCTCCGCCTGAGCCGCCTGCTCCATCGCCGCCACCTGTGGCGTCGTCCTCCTCCATGGCGGCCGCCCCCAAGTCAGGGTCTTCCACGTCGCTCCTCGTCTGGTCCGGCATGTACTCCTGACCTGGATCCAGAGCGCCGGCGGCCGACTGGGCCGGGAGGACTTGCACCATGGCCGACTGATTAGACGGCAAAACAAGAACTCGGACCAGCAAAAGAGAAAAAGAATTACAAAGACTTACCGCAAGCGGCGGGTGCGCACGGTCGTACGGCCGCTTGCCGAACCGCCAGTCCGTCTTCGACAGCTTACAGTCGGAGATGTAGTTGACCAGCCGGACCACCTCCACGTCTGGCAGCTCCCGCGTGCACATCCGGCACGGGTCCCGGTGCCCGCTCGTGCAACTGATGATGTGAGGCCGGGCTTGGAGGGGGAGAACTCGGCGCGTCACGAAGGCGGCCAGCAAGTCCGAGCCCTTTAAGCCCTCCGACTCCGTCATCACATGAAGTCGGGCAAGGGCGGCGGAGGAGGCGGCCGATAGAGAGCTCGGCTTGAACCGCCAGTTGGCACGCGGCTCGGCCGGCGGGCCGGCTGCGTAAGCCGGCAAGTTGACGTAATCGCTAGTCGGATGGATGTTTCTGACATAGAAATAAGATTTCTGCCACAGCTTGGCGGACTGCAGCAGAGAGATGGAAGGGAAGCGGTTCCCGATGCCCGGGCGCCGCACCGCCACGCAGGCTCCGCACTTTGCCGCCTGGCCCTTGGCGGCGGTGCCGAGTTTGAGGTAGAAGCACTCCCCCAGAGTTCGAGGGTGGGGAGAGTGCCGAGATATCCTTCGCACATGGCGACGAAGGCGGCCAACAGCAGCACCGTGTTTGGCGTGAGGTGGTGCGTCTGGACGTGGTAGAAATCAAAGAAAGAGCGGAGGAAGTTGCTTGCTGGAAGGCCGAAGCCGCGAAGGAAATGAGACCGGAAGACGACGCGTTCGTCGCCCTCCGGCGCCGGCGAGATTTCTGCCTCGGGAGGGACGTGCACCTGCGCATTCGCCTCTCGGGGCAGCCGACGCGTTTGGCAGAGGAAGGAGAGGTGGTCTTCGTGGACGTTGGAGCCGTCCCAGTCGCCGGCTCATGAACGCGCCATGGGCGACGGAGCTCGTTGCCGGCGCGGCGCGGTGACGAGCGGACGAGGCTGCAGTGGAGCAAGGAGGCCACTGCGAGAGGACGCACAGCGACGGCGAGCTGCGGCAGCGCTTCGGCGGGAGGAAGGAGCGCTGCGGCGGCAGGAAGAATGAAGAACGGCGAAGGGAGAGGAGGGCGCGCGTGCGTCTGCCGCCCCCCTCCTCCCCCTACTTATAGCCCAGGCGGCGAACCCGAGGGGGCGGGGATGTGGGGGGCCGTGGGGATTAACTGCGCCCACTCCCCCACGATTCCCGCGATTATGGCGCCAGTAAAGGCGTGCATTAACTGCCACAGAGTACCAACCGACCGCCTCGGCCGCAGCGGATCCGCACGCGCGCCAAGGCACTGTAGTGGTGGGCCCCGGCCTGCGGCGCCATCCCGTCGCGCGCGTGGGCTAGCAGGCCGGCTTAACCTGTTGATGCCACATGGCCGACATGTGCGAGCGGCAAGCCTGACGCCTGGCTAGCGCGCCACCCGGTCCCCGCCACGACGTTTCAAAACCACCAGGCGGCCCGCCTGGTCATGGCCGACACAACCAGTCGGCTCTTCGGAAGACGATTCAGAGTATGAAGCTGCTGAGGCTTCTCGCCCCTTCAGCCGCAGCGCCTCATCAGCTTCGGGGACTACTTTCGGAGTAAATGACCATGGGTAGCCCCATGGGCTCCCTTTGGTATTTCAAGACATCAGGGCAGGCTGCGCCCCTCAAACATCAAGGACAAGGGCCGCCTTCTTGAGGCCGGCTGGTCCAAGCAGCCGGTTGCCGGGAAGCGGCCGAGTCCACAAGACGGCCATGACGCAAGCCGACTCCTGGCAGGCGGCCTCCTGGGATGCCGAGCCCTAGCAGGCGGCCCCTCGCGCCCTCAAAGTCAACACCAACATAAACATGATGAGACAGGGTATGGCTACAGTACAGGCCTGCCACCCCCGAATCCCGGGCGGGGCGTGGCCACGGTACTGCGTACCGGGCAGGAATCCTGCGCCCGACGCAGGACTGTTGCCATGCCACTCATGACGACACCCATGACAGAGGGAGCCATGCTCCCGTGACAGGCGGCCAGTACGGCCCGCAGGCGGCGGGCCCTACCTGTCCGTGACCAGCCAGAAGGCGACAAGGCCTGACCAGTCGGCTCAGTGGGAGGCCGGCTCCCAGCAGGCGGCCCTCCTCCTCCCTCGAAGTCCGTGCACCATTAACCAGATACGACGGGGTATGGCTACAGCGAGTTCCCGCCAGGCGGCGGGATTGTATCCATGTTCTCCCTGACCAAGCATGCGTCATCAGTGGCACGGCTACAGTGCTACACAGCCGACAGGACCCGCAAGCGGTGGGCCCAGCTTGTCGGCCGAGGACAAGACCGCCAGGGGGACCCACCAGGCGGCGGGCCCCTGCAGTCGGCGGAGAAGCCGGCGACCAGAGATACTGACGGCCGGGTCCTACGCCCGGCCAGATTACCATTGTATCCCTAGGGGGTAGGCCTATATAAACCCCCCAGGTCACCCCATGCAAGGGGTTGGCAGTTGGCTCCTTGGCAGAGGCCTCGTCGAGCACTCACGGCACACGCACACACACGCAGACAGAGTGGAGTAAGGGCTAGCCTTGCCCTTCTTCCTCCTCCAGCTAGGAGGCTCAAGGAGCATGCTTGTAGCCACCTATTGAGATAGTGATCATGCGGAGACCCCGCAGAGCAGGACTAGGGGTGTTATCTCCTAGGAGAGCCCCGAACCTGGGTAAGATTCGCAAGCGTACGCGGTCTCGCTCACTCCCGCTTCTAGAGCCCGGCGACGTACTTTTGTCCCCATCCACGATAAGCCATCCCCTGGCATATGTCGCACAATAACCCCGACAGTTGTTGAACTCTTCTAGCCGGCTCAGAATGTTCTTCACTTGGAAATCAAAGACCCTGTTGTTGCGCAATCGACAGGCGCGGCGCGGGAGGATGACAACTCACGGCGTTGCGATGTAGCGGTCAACGGTGGCGTCCCATGTTGCTGAGGGGGGCGCGTGGCCATGGAAGTCAAAGAACTCGCTTCCCAGTGACCCTGCGCACCGTATAGCTTGCACGCTTCCCGGTGAGCCTGCACATCGGCAGACTGCTTGCACGCCTCCCGGTCAGCCTGCGTAGCGAACTGCGCTCGCACGCCTCCCGTCTACTCAAGCAGCTGTCCGCACGGCACCTCCTAGCCATTAAAAGTTTGACGCGTGGTGTCGCATGAATGGTTAGCAGAATGCCCACGATTTAAATTATTCAAACATTTGAGATATAACGAGGAAGCTATTTGTTTCAAAATGCCTTTGTTGGTTGTTAATTTGTGCGCCTTCTATCAAATTGGATACGAAAAATACCACAGCATGTGGTACCATTCCATGATAGCATGCCAAGTTTCATGAATTTCAGACGAGTTTTGGATTTACTAGAATTTTAAAACCAAGTATCTCAATGTTATCGACCGAGCCACGATGTCCAGGTGTTTGAAGTTCATTCCCATTTCTTGCATGGGACCTAAGCATGCACCCAAGGACACACATATGATTTTTCAACCCAATTTGCTACACTAGAGCATGTGCATGTAGTTCAAATTTGAATTATGCACATAAAATGCCTAGAAAACTCGGCTAATGTATAAAAATGTCCAAACGAACCCCGAATAATTCCAAAATTTAACATAACACTCCTGTCGGTGTGTGTTGTATCTAGAAAAAAATCAAGGCAAGAAGGGGCAACAGATGTTGTTTCGTCCGGAAAGGTGACACACCTTCCCTGCCGGACCACAAGGCTTCTTGTGAGAAGCTCTGATTTGTGCGGACCGTATACCATAACCTACCCCAAATGGGACAATTTTTTTACCACAGCATGTTGGTGCCATTCCATGATAGCATGACAAGTTTCATGAATTTCAGACGAGTTTTGGATTTACTAGAATTTAAATACCATGTATCTCAACGTTTGCCGGCAAGCAACGGTGCTGAGGTATTTGAAATTCATTCCCATTTCTTTCATGGGACCTGAGCATGCACCCAAGGACACACATTTGATTTTTCAACCCATTTTCTGCACCGGAGCAAGTGCATGTAGTTCAGATTTGAATTATGCACATAAAATGCCTACAAAACTCAGTTAATGTATAAAAATGTCCTAATGAACCCAGAAAAATTCCAAATTTTAACACGACACTCCTGTTGGTCTATGTTTTCACTAGACGGAAATTTGAAAGCAAAAAGAGGCAACCAATATCGTTTCATCCACAAAGGTCATACGTTCCCTATCGGAATCATGAGGCTTCGTGTGAGAAGCTTAGACCCAAATTTGCCCCAAATGGGACAATTTTTCTACCACAACATGTTGATGACATTCCATGATAGCATGCCAAGTTTCATGAATTTCAGACAAGTTTTGGATTTACTAGAATTTAAAAACCATGTATCTCAATGTTTGCGGCCGAGCGACAGTGTCGAGGTGTTTGAAATTCATTCCCATTTCTTGCATGGGACCTAAGCATGCACCCAATGACACACATTTGATTTTCCAACCCATTTTTCTGCACTGGAGCATGTGCATGTAGTTTAAATTAGAATTATGCACATAAAATGCCAAGAAAACTCAGTTAATGTATAAAAATGTCCTAACGAACCGTGAAAAATTTAAAAATTTAAAATGACACTCCTGTTGTTCTATGTTGACACTAGATAAAAATTGAAAGCAAGAAGAGGCAATGAATATCATTTCATCCACAAAGGTGACACGTTCCCTACCGGAACCATGAGGCTTCTTGTGAGAAACTCTGGTTTGCGAGAAGCTTATACCCAAATCTGCCCCAAATGGAATTTTTTTAACACATCATGTTCATTCCATTCCATGATAGCATGCCAAGTTTCGTGAATTTCAGATGAGTTTTGGAATTACTAGAATTTAAAAACCATGTATCTCAATGTTTGCGGCCGAGTGACGGCGTTGAGGTGTTTGAAATTCATTTCCATTTCTTGTGTGGGACCTAAGCATGCACCCAAGGACACACATTTGATTTTTCAACACATTTTTCTGCACAAGAGCATGTGCCTGTAGTTCAAATTTGAATTATGCACATAAAATGCCTAGAAAACTCAGTTAATTTATAAAAATGTCCAAACAAACACCAAAAAATTATAGAATTTAAAATGATACTCCTGTTGTTCTATGTTGACCCTAGAAAAAATTTGAAAGCAAGAAGAGGCAACGAATATTGTTTCGTCCACAAAGGTGACACGTTCCCTACCAGAACCATGAGGCTTCTTGCGAGAAACTCTGGTTTGTGAGAAGCTTATACCCAAATCTGCCCCAAATGGGACAATTTTTTTACCGCAGCATTTTGGTGCCATTCCATGATAGCATGCCAAGTTTCATGAATTTCAGACGAAATTTTGATTTAATGGAATTTCAAAACCAAGTATCTCAACGTTTGCTAGTGACCCACGGTGCCGAGGTGTTTGAAATTCATTCCCATTTCTTGCATTGTACATAAGCATCCACCCATGGACACATATATGATTTTACAACCCATTTTGGTATAGCGGAGCATGTGCATATAGTTTAATTTTGAATTATGCACCTTAAATGCCTAGAAAACTTAGTTAATGTATAGAAATGTCCAAACGAACCCCGAATAACTTTAATTTTTTTGACGAAACTCCCATAGTTGAATGTTCATTGCAGATAAAAGTTCTAGCAATTCAAACACCCTCCTTTGTCGTTATGACTCCATTATGTATTTCAAATCAAGACAAAAAATCAAGTTGGTCACACACAGTTTATTATCACCAACCATGTGTGATGCGGTACAAAATATCTTGGAGCACCGTCGGAGTAGTATATGGCTTACGCGAGAAGGTTTGTCAGCTACAGTCCACAGCCGGCGCGTCAAGCACACTAGCTCGCTCCCTAAATATCATTTCACTATTCAATCGTCGCCGGTCAAATATGGGGGCGTGGACCAGCGTCGTGAGGGCAGCTTTGGCGGCCCACTCCGACGAGAGCGCTGCCGTAGCCGCCATGAGGGTGCTAACAACCTGCATGAGCATGGCCGCAATCTGCGATCGAGCGGTCAAGGTAGCCCAAACAGCCGCTGTTGGTGCTTAGGTGGCGACAGCAACATCTGCGACGGGGATAGCAACTGGTGAGAGCGGCACAGCAGCTGTCCGTTTCGCAGCGGCCGCCTTAGCCCTGATGGAGACCGCCCACGACCATGTCGAGGCCACCCACGCCTAGCTCCTGGAGGTCACCGCACAAATCGCACGAAGCATCTCTGACAACGGTCGGCAACCCACGGCCGAAGAGTTGGCAATCGCCAAGAGCGTTCGAGCAGCCGTCCGTTCCTTCGAGGCATACCTTGCCACGATGGAGCTCGTCCAACCTAGACCACGGCCGCCCACGACCAGCTCGTGGCGGCCTTTTCCAAAGAGGTGGCGGACACGGATGGCGAGATGCTTGTCGAGTATGGTGCGATGGATGCCTTCGAGCCCCTTCCCCAGGAGATCGTCAGGCACGAGCTGGACATGGAGGAGGCGGCGGAGATTGATGAGCGACAGCCGGAGTAGTACGCTTTGTTTAGAGTGCCAGTCTTTAATTTGTTAGACTAATGTTTAGGTCAGCTAGCTCTGTTTAATTGCTGTACTTGCTCAATTAAGAAGTGTGGGTGTGCTGCAGCCTTTTTTGTGTACCCAAATTATGCAATGACGTGGATGACCACTGTAACCAGGGAAATTCAGACCAAAATTTGCATGTTCAAACTCATCACACACGGGATAAGCTATATGAATCGTTTGTGATATTCACATATCGTACACAGTGCTGAATAAGGGACCGTGTCTGATGACACTTTGCACGCAAGTTTTTCGCTTCACCGAGCCAAAATTTTCGTCTTCCTCGGAAATATCTACCTCCCCTGCCCCTACCCCTGACCAAAATTCACATTTCCCCTGTTTCCGCCTTCCTTTCCAAGTTCAAACCTTTACTGCTTGCTTGCAGCGCCGCCTCCTTGCCGGCGACCCTCCTACACGATGCTAGGCCTCATCGATCTAGGCAGGTAATGCGCACCTGACCCCCATCCTCTTCCTCCTTCTACATCCCACATGCCCCGACCGTTGACGCGACACCTTCCACCCAAATCACCGACCCCTACCCCAAATAAGCGCCTCCTTAAGCCATGGTGCACGCAGTATAGCCAGAAGCTCAAGAAGCATTTGGCAGTAGAGAAACAAATCGGGGCAGCACGCACAGATGAGGTCGCGATGGCTACCATTCGTACCGACCCCCAAATATTGGAGGAGCACCTCGCCGTCGAGGCCACCGTCAACGCCTCATGCGCCGATGCTGCCACGCGGTTGACTGCTTTAAACGATAGTTCGTGGCATTTTCTCGAGGCCACTGTTGGTGCCTTAGACGAAGACTACGAGGTGTTTTCTCAGCGTGCCCGTGCTTACCTCAACTCGAGAGCCAGCAGGTTGGTGCCCGGAGTGGCTCAGGCAACTCACCACTACGAGGAGGGCACTCACGATTTGGAGGCCTCGCCCTCTTCCAAGTCCAAGGAGCCAATCATCATTGATATCTTCGACGACGAGGAGTATCTTATCTTATTAGCTCACTATAAGGACTTATGTTTAGTTAGCTAGCTAATTCGGTTAAGCATGTTCGGTTTACTTGTTGCATGGTGCTACTCCTGTCTTTCCTTGACAAATTATAGTGAATTGTCCCATGTACTTTTACCATGCAATCTGATTCTCTAGTATATATGTTCTATATGTAGTGCAATGTGATGCTCACTTATTAACTGTTTGGTTAATTTGTTGTCGTATTCAGTTAACTGTTGGTTCAATTCTGCAATGTGATGTTCAATTCTTGTGGGTGCGATTTTGTATTGTCCTGCATATGAGAAATAAATCGAATTTGGCTATACAAAATACATGAGAAACAAATATAATTGCTATATTTCCAAGTTGTCAAGTATGTTTGGTTTGCTTAACTGTCTGATCTTCTAGTGTTATATATTGTGCAATGTGGTGCTCAGTTAATGTTTGGTTCATTTGTTGTGGTGTTTAGTTAACTGTTTGGTTCAAGTCTGCAATGCGATGTTCAATTATTGTGGGTACAATTTTTGTATTGTTATGCATGTGAGGAATAAATCGAATTTGACTGTACTAAATACATGAGAAACATATACAATTGCAGCATTTCCTAGTTCTTAATCATGCTTTGTTTCGATAAATGGCTTTTCCATGTGGCTCGAATTAATCTGGTGAATCTGTAATGTGTTTGTTTTTCATCAACATATTTTACTGATAGTATGCCAACCCTGACTTAACCTGATCAATGACTACCTTATATGTGTTGCAGGGAAACAATGGGAAGCACTGAGGTTTACAATCGAGGTGTGCACATGCATGGTCCTTGTCTAATAGCACATTATTGTGCAATTGCAGGAACCATTCTAATATTTAGGATTTTAACAATTTAGTCTTGCACATGTAGATTCTGCTGTCAGAGGTTTTGACCCACTGTTCGACCCATTTTGCATATGGCGAAATGAGTTGTCCATGAATATCAGTCAAGTCAAGAAACTGAGAAAGATTGTTAGGATAAAGAAACTAGCGATGAGAAACAACAAGATCTTTGTCTGCACAATGAAGAAGACATCAGTGCACCACAGGATGGTACTAACTATTATACCTTGTCTTTTTTATTCCTTTGCGCCATTTTTGAATTTGGAGAAAATATTTATGCATATCTTTGTTTTCAGGCCTTTCCAAAGCAGTTCACTGATGATTACCTCTCAAACCACCTGTATGACCAGGAGACGAGGAAGGTATTCATACAACACCCATGGTACAATATTGAAGTCTTCCACAAGAGGATAAAGAATGGACGGTCAATCATCCACAAGCACTGGCCTAAAGTTGCAAGGAGCTTCAACATCAATGAAGTCTCAATATTCATCTTCCGCTTCAGCGGTTTTCCAGATGAGATTCATCTGTCTATATACCGTCTCTGATGCTAATTTCCAAAGGTTATAGATGTCGCATGTGAAACTTGGTGCTGGTGCAGTTGTGTGATGGGGTAGCTAGCTATATGCCTATATGGTGTTACTGAGTGCTGAAGCTATATGTACTCTGATGTATTTCAATTATGAAATCCTGGTTCCGTAATACTAAAATGAAATATATTATGTGCTTACTATGAAATGCCAATTTGATTAATAAATGAATTATTAATCATAGGCCAATTAGCATGCTTATTGGGTTTTTCTATTGCAAACGGTTATTGAGACAACACCATGGGCGATGACCTCCGACAACCCACACAGTTTCTAGGAAGAAAACGTGTCGGATCAATGAACAATCACACATGACTTCCTCTGGAAAACTGTTTGCGTTAGGCCACCTTGCGCAAACGTTTTCCACATAAAAAAGTGTGTGTGATGGACAGCCTATGCCACACAGTTTCTTCTATGCATCGTGCGTGATGCATTCAATAATGCAAACGATAAAATTGTTAATATCATCTGCAATGGCAACGCTATCACAAACGATTTAATGGGGAAAATTGTGTGTGATGTATGTGCGAACGAAAACATTTTCCTTGGACTGACTGTGTGAGATGTATATACGAACGGAAACATCCTTCTTGGATTGACTGTGTGGGATGTACATACTAACGGAAACATATACCTTATATTGACTGTGTGGAATGTATATACGAACGGAAATGTTTGTCTGGGACTGACTGTGTGTGATGTACTTACGACCGGAAACGATTGAGCCTGTATAATTGTATTTTTTTAACACACCTGTATAATCGTATTTGATCGCTTGCCCGTCGCACACGAGCTCATTTTGCCCAGCGTGTGTGATCAGAGGGCCTATCCCCGACGGTTTTCTGGGTCGTGTGGGAAGGACACCCCTATCGCCCATACTCACTAGGCGACAGTTCAAAATGTCGTCGCGAAAAGGGGTTAAAAACCGTTTGTATAGCAGCTCGCTGTACCAGTGTGCCAGTTCATAGAAGGATACACTTGTGCCTGCAACAAAATCCATGACAAGGCCTACCAACAGGAGCTTAAGTATGGCAGAAGTGACACATCATCACGAACAACAGTGCAGGGTTGATTATAAAATATGGTAAGTCATAGGTCAGTACTCAATAATGCTTTGCCGATAGATGACAGACGCAATATCCTTTAATCCCTCATTTCAGGCATGATCCTAAATAGTATTTCATTATAGCAAAAAAGAAAAAAAACTTAAGAGAGCTTGCAAATTCTACCTTGAACAGTAACGGAAGAAGATTCTTCAAACATAATAGAGCATTTATTGTAGTTCAAGGGCTGTCCCGTGGCTCTAGCATATAGATCAAGACATGACTTGACACGTTCAACCTGTACCTGAGAGGCTTCAAAAAACAATAAGGTATCATCGCGACAATAAGTGTGAGGTAGCAGGCGCATGATGTCAAACTTTGACCAGAGTAATACCACCCGAAGTGATCATGATCTTGTCTTGAGTGTTCAAATGTATGGCCTAGTCTTAAGCTTGTAGGATTGTAATGGAAGCGGCGATTCGGTGCCCAAGCACATATGCCCTCGTCGTCGTAGGTTCCTCGCTCGGGATCCGAATAAGTAGCTCTGTCGCGTCTGACACGGGCTCGAGGAAAAGATGCGTACCGTGAAATACGGTAGAGAACATTGCTTCGTTGGTGGGGCCACATCGTATGTGCGGGACGGAGATCGTGCGCGGGAGTCCCGATCCGTGGACCAGAACGTTGTTGGAAAAGGCGAGCCGTCTGTCGCACGTTGGCATGCCACATGTTCGTGTGTGGGGCCAAGCAGCGACCCCACCACACCGCCCGCTCCTTACTGGTTCACTAGTGGTTGGGGCGCCACCCTATGACGCCGCTTGAGAGGAAGCTGTGCGCACATTTCTATTTAAAAAATACATAAAGTCCTCGCCTTCGTCTAAAAAACATATCAGAAAAAAAAATCCTCACCTTCATCTAAAAAAAGTAAAAAAGAAAAAAATACCACCGCAGCCTATGTGCGAGTGCCACTTTGCATAACCCTCCATTTAAAAATACCAGAAGTCCTCACCTCCGTCTAAAAAAATACATTTAAAAAATAATCCACACCTTCATCTAAAATGAATTTCAAAAGATTTCTCACTGCGGCCAACCAGCTTGCGCCACATGGCATAGCTGGTTGGTCGCCCTTCACGCGTAGCTTAATGGGTTTAATTGTGGAAACCATTTGTCCCCTTTCTCCGCCCCGAAGAAGAACAGTAGGGCCGGTGCGTCCTAGTGGCGGTGATTGCTGTGCATTGGCATCCGCACGAAAAAATGGAGGATTCTGGCATGGAGTTCCTTCTCGACGCAGTCGGCAGGTGAACCCATACATATATGGAAATTTGGGGATTTGTTGGTTTAGTTGCAGCCATTCCGTAAGTAGTACGCTAACCATGGGGCATGATGGGCAGCCATTGCTGTCACATTCCAGGTTCCCGCTGCGGGAGGAATTGGCCGACAACCTTGAGCATCCAGATCCGATGCCTCTGGTGTTGTTGGACGAGCGAGGCCAACCGCGTCGAGCCTGCGAACTCAGATGCTGATTCTGATTTTGGTCAGCGGGTCGGTGGTGATGAGCTCGTCAATGGACAAGGTGGAGGTCGGCGGCGTGCAGATGCATCTCCGACCAGCTTGGACAAAGTAAATATTCTATCTGAAACTAGCATGATGCCCGTGCGTTGCACGTAACATCAAGATGCATTTGTATGAGTAGTTTATCTTGTGAGAGAAAATGATGAACGAGGGAGGGCCTTATTTGCAAAAGTGAAGAGGGGTGTGGATATCTTTTTGCAAAATTGACGTAGTTTTCTTCCTATCCGTCAGATATAAATCAGACGGCCTATATTGCAGGATGGCAGGCACACCATCATCACCAACTCTGTTTTTATAAGAGTAGATAGAAATGCCCGTGCTAGCTGCTAGAATTAGTAATCTGAGCATCTGCTAGTTAGTGTTAACTGCTTTTACTATCAGAAGCGCACTCAGTACACCTTTAGTATTTGTTCGATTTGTGCACGGCATACTGAATATATATGCGTTGGGAAATTTCAGATTACGACTGGGCAGTGCACCTCCTGACCGGACACCATGTCCATCAAGGATGAGTGCTTTGGAGGAGTCGAAGGAGGGACTACTTGAATCTGTGTCTGGTTGGGACTACGAGCTATCTGGCCTGCAGGGTTCCCCTAATGGACTTGGTGCGAGGTATAGGAACACCGAAAAACTGCGTAGCTGGGTACCCGCCGGCCTGCTACTGAGCCCCTGTTATCTGAAGAGGACTTGTCATTCTAACATATGCTCACTGAAAAGTCGAAGAAATTGCACTGCCGTGCCTGTGAATGCAGATCAAGATGTCAGCCGAAGAAGTAAGTGGAGGGATATGAACTAGGATCTGGGATCAAACTACAATTTTCAGATGTACTTACATCATAACGGCTACACATGTAGAAGTGATGACCAGAGTTGTCGCCGATCCTTGCAACATTAGTCTCGACCTTCCCACCGCAAAGAGGACAGGGGATAAGAGGTAGAAGAAAGTCTGCTGGGACTGGTAGTGAGAAGGAATAATCGGCGGACATGGTGGAAAATTTTGCAAAAAGAGTGTGCAGCAAGGCGATGGGGATATTTGTGGTGTCTAGTTGGATGTGAGGGCGTGACTGTGAGACCGAGACGCATTTGTCCCGGACGTGTATGGATGCCGTTTGTGAGTCCAATGGCGTGCACGGCCCAGACAGGCTCAGATAAAAGACTGAACCGTGGAAACTTTCTCTGTTCCGCGCGCACGTGCAACGCGCCGTCGCATTCTTTGCGCGCCCAAGCTGGATTTCACATGCACATATATGGTCTGGAAATACCATGGGGGTACAGATCCACATGCGAGCTGGCGGTGTGGATTTCGAGCTCAGAAACGAATATCCGGATTGTAATTGTGTTTCTTAGATCAATATACATCGTGAGACATAAACTTTGCGTTTTCTTTTTCAGGATAAAAAAGCCCGTGTTCTCTTGTACACACCAACCGGCTAGACACATCGTGTAATTCAGCTAGGGTTGCACGCATATAATACAGTGACAGAAAGGAAAGGAAGTCCAAGACGAAAGTCCATGGTAAGAGAAGGGAGCACGCGGCACGCGGTAGTTGATGCACAACAAAACAGTAGCCGCCACGAAACCAGAAAGCGTGACCAGATATTTTTTAAAACTTCATTCAACCCCGACCCCAATCCGTAGTATTTAACTCCGTAACTCCACTCTCTCGCCCACCCCGAATCCGTCCGCCATGAACTCGCTCCAATCCTTCCTCGCCGTCGCGCCCGTCAAGCCGGCCGCGGCCTCGGCCGCCGCGAGGCTCCCGTCGTCCCGGCGCGCCCGCGTCTCCGCCTGCCTCGCGACCCCCGCGCCCGCGCCGACCTCCCCCGCGGCGGCCTCGGCGCGGCGGGAGCTGTCCGCGGCGAGCCGGGCCGTCATGGCGGACGAGGCCAAGTACATCGTCGGCACCTACAAGCGCGCCCAGGTCGTCTTCGTGGCGGGGCGCGGCTGCAAGCTCTACGACATCGACGGGCGCGAGTACCTCGACATGGCCGCCGGCATCGCCGTCAACGCCCTCGGCCACGGCGACCCCGACGTGGACGCCGCCGCCGCGGACCAGCGCGGACGCCTGGTCCACGCCAGCAACGTCGGCTACACCGTGCCCCAGGTACGCCTCCTCTGCTCCCCACCAACCCCAACCCAAATCCATTCCACAATGTCCGCAACGTGTTCGACGCTTTGCTTGCCCAGTCCATCTTCCCACACGGCCTCTCCGTCTCAACTGCTTTGCTTGTCCAGTCCATCTTCCCACACGGCCTCTCCGTCTCAACTGACTAACATTGCTCGAACGTTCAGGTGGAGCTCGCCAAGCGGCTCGTGGAGGCCTCCTTCGCTGACCGTGCCTTCTTCGCCAACTCCGGCACTGAGGCCAACGAGGCGGCCATCAAGTTCTCCAGGAAGTACCAGAGGGTCGCGCACCCCAACAGTGACGCGCCTACGGAGTTCATGTCGTTCACCAACTGCTTCCATGGCCGGACCATTGGCTCGCTCGCGCTGACCAGCAAGGTGCAGTACAGGGAGCCCTTTGAACCCGTCATGCCTGGCTCAACATTTGCCGAGTATGGCAATTTGGAGGAGGCCAAGAAGGTGATACAGTCGGGGAAGATTGCTGCTGTGTTTGTCGAGCCCGTGCAGGGTGAGGGTGGGATTCACAGTGCCACCAAGGAGTTCTTGCAGGGACTGCGGGATGCTTGTGACGAGGCAGGGGCTCTCTTGGTCTTTGATGAGGTATGATTCAGCTTGCCTTCACTAATACTCCCTCTGTTCACAAATATAAGATGTTCTAACTTTTTTGTGAATCGGTTGTATATAGACACATTTTAGTGTGTTTGTTCTTTCATTTCAGTCCGTATATACTCCATGCTAAAATATCCAAAACATCTTATATTTGTGAACGGAGGGAGTGCTTATCTGTGTTGTCGATCACATAGAAGCAATTAGTGGCAAGTACACAATTTGTAGTACTAGTATAAGGGTGAGTAAATTTTACTCCTTGTTCTGGAGATTGCTCAGTGTTAGTTCAAGACTGGGAATGTATTTTGCATCCCCATGAAGCCATGAAGGAATACCCCACGAGGAGTCTGTGTCTTAATACTACCCAAATAGGCAATTCAATAGTAGGGATTTAGTATTGCATTTTGTCAATTTGAAAAGTGGAGACATCTAATCTACTGTCTGAAACGCAGGTGCAATGTGGTCTGGGGCGCACTGGTTACCTCTGGGCCCATGAGGTTTATGGTGTAGTACCTGACATAATGACCTTGGCGAAGCCACTGGCCAACGGCCTTCCCATTGGCGTGGCCTTGGTCACGGAAAAGGTTGCTGCAGCCATAAACTATGGTGACCATGGTACCACATTCGGCGGAGGCCCTTTTGTGTGCCATGCTGCATTGGCCACATTGGACAAGATCCAGAACCCTGGCTTTCTAGCAGAGGTGACCCAGAAAGGAGAATACTTCAAGCAGCTGCTCAAAACTAAGCTGAGTGGAAATCCTCATGTCAAAGAGATCCGGGGGGCTGGTCTCATCGTTGGCATCGAGCTCGACGTACCGGCTGGGCCTTTGGTCAATGCATGCTTGAATGCTGGTGTCTTTTTGCTGACGGCCGGGAAAGGCAATGTGGTGAGGCTTGTGCCTGCGCTCATTGTGTCGGAGAAGGAGCTGGAACAAGCTGCAGAGGTGATAAGGGAATGTCTACCTGCTCTTGAAGCCTCTACCTCTTAGTGTAAACAAGATCTCTTAAGATCTACATGTTGAAGTTTCTTTCAAAATTTGGAAGGGAATAAAATGTCATGTTGGACTATTGTGATGTTGAAGTTCTTTTCAAAGTTTGGAAGGAAACAATGCCTGTGTTGTTGTCGGTATAAGTCTTTTATTGGCTAAGTTATATCTGCCTAAATTACAAGGACGGCATTGACATTGCACATCTCTTGACTGAAAACATGAACATCAGTTATGCAGAAGCCTCGCAAGCACTCCGACGATGGGCGCGACAGTGTAGGTTGATGGCTCGCCTTGCTGGTAATTCCCCCGAGAATCGTCGTAGTGGTCGTTGTTGTCAGGCCCTCCGACGATGGCGCCGTCGATCACATTCAAGTTGGGCGCAGACCTGTGGAAGTACTCGGATCCCTTGCCGCAGGAGATCTTCCCCGGGTTGTTCCTGATGGACGGCAGCAACGCACCGCGGTGGTGCGGCTGCGTCGGGTGCCTCTTTCCTACCCCAACCATGTAGCTCATCTTCATGGGGTTCTTGCCAAGGATGTAGTCCACCTGCGACCGTGCAAACGAGACGAGCTGCGCCGGCGGTAGCCTCACGCCGCCGCACTGCAGGGAAGCCCTTGCCGCCGCCAGGTGGTCGGCGTGCGTGACGAGGACGAACATCACCGTCGTGACATCCTGCAGGTTAGACCAGGGCTGCAGGTAGAGCATGCCGCCCGGGGTGAGCTGCCCGTGCGGCCGTCGCTGTGCTGCCCCACGTTGCAGAGGAAGCTCTCCACGTTGCTCCTCATCTCGGCGTGGCGGCCGTTGTTCGGCAGCTTCCCTTGGAGGATGAGCTGCAGTATGGCCGGCATAGTCATCAGTTACTGAAGCTAAAAGTTGCTGTCACTTCATCAGGCCAACTAGGATCATCATGGTACATTTTTTTTGAGTAATTCATCATGCTACATTTACCTTGGCGACCAGTGCCTGGGCTCCGACGAACTTGTCGTCCCAGCCCAACGATTGCCGCACCCCGCCGACGTTGTTGGCGCCGGCGATGTAGGCCTTGTACTCCTGGTGGCCGGTGGCGATGTAGAGCCAGACAGCTGCCCACAGCAGCTCGTCCTGTTCCAAACAAGTTTCAGTATTTGCTTTACAATACTGCTATTTTTCTGTTCATTATTTTGACATTAATTAGTGATGCGCTACCTCGTCGCCGCTGCTACTGTAGAAATGCGCTACCTCGTCGCCGCTGCTACTGTAGAAACCTCTGGTCGATGGAATGCTGTTCTGGTAGAGGCCAAGGTGGTTCTTGGTGAACTGAAACAACTGCAGAAGCAAGTGACTGAAGAAATTAGCTGATACAGTTTCGTCTGTCTGTGTGCACAAATACAAGTCCACCTTCAGTTTTCTAGCTATAATTAATTTGCAATTCATTTTTAGCCACTATATGACCACGACCCTATGAAATGGTTTGCTAAATAAATTCCCTCACATTATTTCCAAATTGATTGTAGCCACAGAAGCCGTCCAATTTGTGCTGTGCATGCATATAATTGCACAATTAAAAGGGCAAATTCATATGTGTGCCGCTCTATTTTCTTATCTAGTACTCCATCCATTCCAAAATATAGTGCGCCCGTGTTTTCCGAGGTTCAACTTTGATCATAAATTTAACTAACAAGACCGACTGCGGCGTTAGCAAAAATTTGCTCCCGCCGCAGTCGGTCTTGTTGGTTAAATTTATAGTCAAAGTTGAAGCACGGGAATAGAGAAAGCGCTACATTTTGGAACGGAGGGAGTAGTACTATTACACCAATGGTTATTTGACCATCCATTGTGTAATCTGTGTGCTCTGCATGCAATGCAATATGCATACGTGTGGCAAAACTCAAATCATGCAGCAGTCTCTATTCATGTAATAATAAGTAAAAATGCGCACCTGTTTCGCGTGCTTCAGAAGCGTCGACGCGTATCGGGGGTCACCGCGCGGCCCCGTGAACGCGACGGAGGCCGCGGCCAACGCCGCCGCCGTCGGAGACGGCGGAGCCCGGGTGAGTGGCGTTCACCATGTAGGCCCTCCGCGGCGTGTCCATGTCCTCCGGCCGCTCCCAGCACGCGTGGTCGGAGTCGCCGTCGCAGACATTCACTTAGAGCACATCGGGGCGGGCGTGCGCCTTGGCCAGGTAGTCGGCGCCCCACCGCACCGCCTGGAGCGCGTGGCCCAGCTCCCCCGCCGCGGCCAGCCGGCCCCGGTGCTCCACCACGCTCCACGACAGCATCGTCACCGTCAACGCCATGGGGAACCCGAACTTGACGTTGTCGCCGGAGTCATAGTAGCCGCCGGTGAGATCCACCTGCACGTCGATCGATCAAGCATGTCAGAATCATGCACGAACCAAACACGTCGCACCACACATGCATATGCATCGCCGACGTGCTTACCCCGTGGTCGGCGCCGTCCTTGAGGGCCGAGTTGCCGCGCCACTGGGCGCGCTGGGACGGCGGCAGCCTGCCGGAGCGCTGCGCCTCGAAGTAGAGCAGCGACTTGGTGAGCGCGGCGGCGTAGTCCCGCTGGGCGGCTTCGCACGCCGTGGTTGCCAAAAACCCTACCACGGCGGCTACGAGCAGCACCCTAGCGCTACCCACCATCTTCGTCGTCCTCGGCGTTAAGCTAGCTAGTTTCTTTCCACTTAGGTCCTACCGTTGTATTGTATTGTACCACCGCGTTGTGTGTGCAGTGGAGTGATCAGCGAGTATGATATGCTCCACCCGTCGACGGGACGAGTGTATTTATAGGCGCAAGTAAGGAGATGGGGTGAGGAACAAGGTTTCAATCCACTATGAATTGGTGAAACAAATCCGATCCATCAGAAATGCACGCATTGATATCCTAGAATAATTACGCGCCATGCATGAACGAGTGTTGATTTGTTTTGACGATGTGAGGAGATTTTGCGACCTTCAGAAACCGGGTGCCAAATGTAAACATATCCACTCCGTATCTGAACTTATTTGGCGGAATTAACTTTACTGGAGAAGGTCGATATTTCCTACAGCCAGTTCATATATTTTTCAGACACGTTGCAGATCATGTATTTATCAGTGCATATGGATCTCTTTTGGGAATAGAAGGACTATATTGATTACTCTGAGATTTTTATACTATCTTTGGAGATCGAAGAGTTAACATACAAGGTGAATAATTAAAAACGTCACACTGCACTGCGCCTGAGTGACTTGATCTTCTCGAGTGAGAGAACGGATGGATATGTGGGAATCACTGGCTGAGCTCTTTAGCTTCTTGCACAATATGAGATGGGATTTTACTACAACAATAGCCAATAGATTAGTAGTAGTTTCGGGGCCTCATAGAAGGGGTTTGCTTCAATTGGCAACTTCTCTGTTAGTTTGAGAAAACAAGATATCAATCCATGAGATAACACCCTAAGCTTCCATCAAACAAGCAACACTGCAATACAATTAAAAAGCCTATTTAGAACTGGTAGAACCAGCAGCCCTACCGGACCTTGGGCGGAGATTGTAGGGGAACGAGGTGGAAGGATGATGGCGAGTTCGCGGCGGCCGGCGGCTGGGCGCCGTCCTTGCGAGATTGAGGGAGCGGTGGCTGAAGGGTGCGGCTAGGGTTCCGGCTCCTCTGGGAGCCGGGCAATAGAGATTATGTCTATATTGCTTAATTCCGAAATTACTGTTTACATCGATTTATATAATCTCCTGGATGCCTAAGATAACTTGGAGACTAAGACAACTAAGATAACTTTGGGTTAAGCCCATAACTAAGCCTGCCCATTGGGCCTCCTCCTCTGGTACGTGGTGCCGGTCATAACATCTCTCCCCGCCTGCGCAAACAGCTCGTCCTCGAGCTGGAAGTCTGGATAGTGCTGACTGAACTCGTCGCGCTGCTCCCAAGTCGCGTCCTCCTCCGGAAGGTCTTCCCACTGGATAAGCAAGTGCCACACGCCGCGACGAAGTTGGGCTCGCAACACCTTTGCTGGCCCGGGAAGGAGTCGCCCGTCGGAGGTCGGAGGTAGCGCCGGCGTGGCCGCCGGTAGCTCCCCGCGGTAGGGCTTCAGCAGCCCCACATGGAAGACGTCGTGGATGCGGGCACCGGCCGGAAGCTGCAGGCGGTAGGCCACCTTCCCGATGCGCTCCAGCACGGAAAATGGCCCAGCGTAGCGCGGACCGAGCTTGCGCCTTGCGCGCGGGTCAAGGGACTGCGTAGAGCGGTGAAGAAGACGCAGCCACACCCAGTCACCCACCGCGAACTCCGCCTCGCGGTGGTGGCCATCGTAGTAGTGCTTGGCCAACTGCTGGGCCTGGATGAGGCGCTGGCGCACCTCGGCAAGCATCTCGTCGCGGCTGCGAAGAAGGTCGCCCGCCGCCTCTGTCCGAGCCGTCTCCGGGTCAACCGGCAGGATGGGCGGGGGCGGCCGGCCGTAAACCACCTCAAACGGCGTGGCGCGCAGGGCGGAGTGATAGGAGGTGTTGTAGCAGTACTCCGCCCACGAGAGCCAGTCCACCCAAGCACGAGGACGATCACCTGTAACACAACGCAAATACATGGCAATCACCTTGTTGACGACCTCAGATTGGCCGTCCGTCTGAGGATGGAAAGCCGTGCTCAGGCGGAGCTTCACGCCCGCCATCCTGAAGAGATCGCGCCAGACGTGTCCCGTGAACACCGGGTCCCGGTCGCTGACGATCGAAGAGGGAAACCCGTGGAGACGAACGATGCCGTCAAAGAAGGCACGGGCCACGGATGCGGCGGTGTAAGGATGGCCGAGTGCGATGAAGTGGGCGTACTTGGAGAAACGGTCGACCACCGTGAGGATGACGAACTTGCCGCCCACCTTGGGGAGGCCCTCGATGAAGTCCATGGAGATATCGGCCCAGACCTGAGAGGGCACCTCCAAGGGCTGGAGCAGCCCCGCCGGTCGCAGCGTCTCCGTCTTGTTCCGCTGGCACGTCACACAAGACCGGACCCAGTCCCGCACTAGGGCCCGATCGCCGGGGATGTAGAAGTCGGCGCGAAGACGATGGAGGGTCTTCTGTACACCCTCGTGGCCCGCCGAGTGGGCCAGCAGCAGAACCTGGTGACGGAGGTCGCCGTGATCCGGCACGAAGAGGCGTCGCCCACGCAGGAGCAGGCCATCCGCCACACGCCACGGCTCCGCCAAATCGCCGGAATCGAGACGCTGCCGAAGGAGCTGTGCGTCCGGCGCGTCCGCGGAGGCCCGGCGGATGTCGTCCAAGAGGGCGAAAGAGGGCCCGGAGCGGATGCAGAGGGCCGCCCCGTCGGAGTCGCCGGTGGCAGCGGCGTGGTCAGCGTCGCGGCGGGACAAAGCGTCAGCCACGGTGTTAAGGCGGCCTGGACGATACTCGACGGTGAAATCGAAGCCAAACAGCTTGCTGATCCACTGATGATGCGGCACGGTAGACAGCCTCTGGTCCAATAAGAACTTGAGGCTGTAGTGATCCGTGCGAATCCGGAACGACCGACCCCAAAGATATGGCCGCCAGTGGCGCACGGCCTGCACCAAACCAATGAGCTCCCTCTCATAGGCCGCCAGCTTATGATGCCGAGCGGCGAAGGGCCGGCTGAAGAAAGCGAGCGGCCCGTCGCCCTGATGAAGGACCGCGCCGAACCCAACGCCAGAGGCGTCGCAGTCCACCACGAACGGCATGTCGAAGTCGGGCATCTGAAGAACCGGACCCGTAGTGAGGGCCCGCTTGAGGCTCTCGAACGCCTCGGTCGCCTCTGCATCCCAGGCGAAGGCGTCGCGGCGCAACAAGCGCGTGAGCGGGGCCGCGATGAGGCCGAACTCCCGGATGAATTTCCGGTAGTACCCCGCGAGGCCCAGGAAGCCGCGGAGGGCGCGGGGTGAGTCCGGCGTCGGCCAGGCCGCGACGGCCGCCACCTTGTCGGCGTCCATAGCAACACCCTCGGCCGAGATGACGTGGCCGAGGTAAGCGACTGAAGTCGTGCCTAACGAGCACTTCGAGCGCTTAAGGTGAAGATGATGCGCTCGAAGCTCGTTGAAGACGATGGCGACGTGCTGAAGGTGCTCCGCCCACGAGGCGCTGAAAATAAGAATGTCATCGAAGAAAACGAGCACAAACCGACGCAAGTAGGGGCGGAGGACGTCGTTCATCAAGGCCTGAAAGGTCGCCGGGGCGTTGGTGAGACCAAAAGGCATCACCAAGAACTCGAAGTGGCCGTGATGAGTCCGAAACGCCGTCTTCGCGACATCGTCCGGGTGCATCCGCACCTGGTGGTAGCCCAAACGGAGGTCGAGCTTGGTGAAGAAGCACGCCCCACGGAGCTCGTCCAAGAGCTCGTCGACGACCGGAATGGGAAATTTGTCCTTCAGCGTCTGGGCGTTAAGGGCGCGGTAGTCGATGCAGAAATGCCACGAGCCGTCCGACTTGCGGACGAGGAGGACGGGCGCCGAAAACGGTGACGTGGAGACCCGGATGATGCCCAGGGCTAGCATGAGCGCGCACTGCCGCTCCAGCTCATCCTTCTGCAGCTGGGGGTAGCGGTAGGGGCGCACCGCCACCGGGGCCGTGCCTGGCAGAAGATGGATGCGGTGATCATACACCCGGGACGGCGGCAGACCCTGAGGCTCGTCGAAGAGGTCGCTGTGCTGCTGCAGGAGATGATCCAACAGAGGGTGCTCGGACTCGGCAGTAGTCGCGGCCAGCTGCGGCTGTGGCACCGCAGGTGAGGCGCCTCCTGCGCCCTCCCACCGGATGCGGCGACCCTGGCGCCAGAAGGTCATCGTCAAGGCGTCGAAGTCCCATAGGATGGGACCCAGGGTCCGCAAGAAGTCGACGCCGAGGATGAAGTCGAAGCAGCCCAAGTCGATGCCGGCGCAGGAGATGGTGAAGTGCTCGTCGCCGATGGTAATGGGAACGTTCCGCGCAACCCCATGGCAGCGGAGGCGGTCACCGTTTGCGACGGTAACCTGGAGTTGCTCCCCGCCCGTCGGCTGAAGCGCCAAGCGGCGCATGGTCGACTTGGGCAGGAAGTTATGCGTGGAGCCTGTATCCAAGAGAGCCATGAGGCGCTCGCCGTGGATCGTCACCGGCAAGAGCATCGTCTTCTCCGCTCGTATACCCGCGAGGGCATGGAGGGAGACCACAAGAGCCGTCGCTGGAGCAGGTGCCGGCGCGTCCTCCGCAGCCACCGGCGCGGGCAAGTCGCCGAGCTCGGCGGCGGCGGAATCCTCGTCGACGTAGTCGGCCGCCTCCAAGTAGAAGAGCCGCGGGCAGACATGGCCCGGCACGTAGGGCTCATCGCAGTTAAAGCACAGTCCCTGACGACGGCGCTCGAGCTGCTCGGCCGGGGTGAGTCGGCGGAAGGGTCGCGTCGCGGCAGGGGCCGGAGCCGGTGCGGGGGCTGGAGGCGGACGCCCCGGCCCGGATGGCGGCGGAGGCGGTCGGGACTGGCGGACGCCCCGAGTCGGCGGTGCTGGCTGCACGGCCTGCGCGCGACGCTCGAAGGCGCGGGCGTAGTACATGGCCGTCTGGAGATCCTGAGGCCCGTGCAACTCCACGTCCACGCGGATATGATCCGGCAGACCGCCCACGAAGAGTTCGGCCCGCTGGCGAGCCGTCACCCCGGGCGCGTGGCACGCCAGGGCCTGGAAGCGGTCGGCGAAGTCCTGCACCGTGGAGGTGAAGGGTAGGCGGCCCAGCTCCGCGAGCCGACTACCGCGGACCGGTGGTCCGAAGCGTAGGAGGCAGAGCTCACGGAACCGGTCCCACGTGGGCATGCCGCCCTCGTCCTGCTCGAGGGCATAATACCACGTCTGCGTGGCGCCGCGGAGATGGTATGAGGCGAGCCACGTGCGGTCCGAGGCAAGCGTGCGCTGCCCCCGGAAGAACTGCTCACACTGATTGAGCCAGTTGAGGGGGTCCTCCGTACCGTCGTAGGTGGCAAAGTCAATTTTGGCGAAGCGCGGCGGTGTCGGAGTAGGGCCGCCGTGACCGTATGGCTCGGCGGTGCGGAGCAGCGAGGGTGACGGCACCGGGTCGGTGGCCACCGGGGGTCCCCCGTGGAAGGGCGGTCCGTCGCGGCTGGCGTAGGGGCCCGCGGAGCTCGAGGGTCCCTCGTACTGCGCCGTGGTCGCTGGCTGTGCCGACGCCATTGTGTAGACCGGCGGCGGAGCGGGCCCGGCCACCCAAGCCGGAAGAGGAGACGGCGATGATGGAAACCGAACCTACTGGATCGGGAGACCGGCTGGCGTGGTGGACAGCAGCGCGGAGCTGCACTGGCCCGGCCCTGGCAGCTGCAGCGGCGGCTGGGAGTAGGCAGCCGATGCGACCACGGCTGCAGGCGCCTGGTTCGGCCAGGACCAAGGCTGCGTCGCGGCGGGGGCGGGCGGCAGCTGAAGGGCCCCGGCGGTCACAGGAGCCGGTAGAGCTGGCGGCTGCCATGGCCCATAGGGGCCCAGCGGCGACCCGGCGGCGGGGACCGGCAGCGCCATGGCCAGGTACTGGCGCATCCCTTGAACGGCTGTGGCGAGGTCCCGCAGCGCGCCCGTGAGATCCTCCGGGCTGAACGCGCCAGTGCCCGGGGCGGCTGTGATGGACGGCGGGGCGGAAGTGGCGGGCGCGGCCAGGAAGGCCTGCGGCCCCGGCGGCGCAGTGGAGAGGCCAATCAGCGGGGCGGCGGTGGTGATTGGGGTGGTGGAGGCGGGCGGGATGGTGGTGGCCGGTGGAGAAGATGACATGATCGTCTGGTCTCTGTATACCAAATTGGTGGTACCAGCAGCCCTACCGGACCTTGGGCGGAGATTGTAGGGGAACGAGGTGGAAGGATGATGGCGAGTTCGCGGCGGCCGGCGGCTGGGCGCCGTCCTTGCGAGATTGAGGGAGCGGTGGCTGAAGGGTGCGGCTAGGGTTCCGGCTCCTCTGGGAGCCGGGCAATAGAGATTATGTCTATATTGCTTAATTCCGAAATTACTGTTTACATCGATTTATATAATCTCCTGGATGCCTAAGATAACTTGGAGACTAAGACAACTAAGATAACTTTGGGTTAAGCCCATAACTAAGCCTGCCCATTGGGCCTCCTCCTCTGGTACGTGGTGCCGGTCATAACAAGAACATGAGCAATGTGAGGGCAGTCTAAGAAGAAAATAATTACACTTTATAATAGATCAGATCCTTTTCGCAAAAAAAGAAGCCTATTTAGAACATCAGCAATGTGAGGGCTGTCTAAGAAGAAAATATTTACATTCTTGCCTTTTTTTGAGAGAATGACATTCTTGCCATTAGTCGGTGCTCACTCTTCCCTTTTGCTCTTTTATCATGATTTCATCCTGTCAAAGCCGTTTGACCATTAGTGCGACATTGGATTGACTGTTCTGCCCCTGCGAGCCCACTCATTGATTCATGGGACCCAGACCTAGCTCCATCACATTGGCCACTGCCATGTGGGACCCAACACATCTATCCTTTTCAAATGGCATATCACATAATTGAACTTAACACGGTATTAAACAACAACTCATAGTTCCAATGACATACCACAAAATTGAACTCAACACTTAACTTAATCATATACCAGTTCATAGTTAATACGAGTCAATCGATTTGAACCGTCAAATCCAAAATACAACCCTAAATAGTTTGAAGTACACATAATTAAACTTCACTAATTAAACATCGCCGAAACAGGAGGGAGGCTCCAAAGCCACGTAGTCGTCATCCCGGGAGCCGGATGAGGCCTCCTACCACCTAGTCCACCTTATAAAAGGAGATGACGCTGTTGCCGTCGCAAAAGTTGCTACCACCCAAAACTTTGGCCTTTGAGCATAGAGATGTTTTTCTTATTATCAGTCCCTGATAACCCACAAGTAAGGGGATCAATTGTAGATTTTTTGATAAATAAGAGTGTCGAACACAACGAGGAGCTAAAGGTAGGATTTATATTCCCTTCAAATTATATCAACCACTGATACAACTCTACGCACACTAGACGTTCGCTTTACCTAGAACAAGTATGAAACTATGTTGTAGGTGATAGGATAGGTTTGCAAGAATAAAACTAGATGTACTTAGCGAGAATAAAACTACGAGTAATTTGCAAGATAATAATAGTTAGTTGTTCAGTAGAAATCTTTTTGTAACACAAGAGAAGAATTTGTCCATAGGCAATCGATAACTAGACCAGTAATTATTATTGCAATTTTATATGAGGGAGATGAATGAGCTAACATACTTTCCGTACTTGGATCATATGCACTTATGATTGGAACTCTAGCAAGCATCTGCAACTACCAAAGATCATTAAGGTAAAACTCAACCATAACATTATGTATCAAGTCCTCTTTACTCCCATACGCAACAACCCCCTTACTCGGATATAAGCTTTTGTCACTCTCGCCACCCACCATAAGCGAATAATGAACGTATTGCAACACCCTACAGCGGGAATCCCACATGCTTGCGCGACACGGAGGGCACCATAGGACAGCACCAAAATAAGATAGACAACTCAAACCAATCACGATCATCAATCAACCCATAGGACAAAACGAATCTAGTCAAACATCATAGGATGGCCATACATCATTGGATAATAATATATAGCATTAAGCACCATGTTTAAGTAGAGATTACAGCGGGAAGAAGAGGTGTTATACCACTGCATAGAGGGGGAGAGAGTTGATGATGACGGCGGCAAAGTTGTTGGTGTAGATCGCCGTCACGATGATTGCCCCGGCGGCGTTCCGGCGCCACCAGGAGAGAGGGTGAGAGAGCCCCCCTCCTTCTTCTTCTTTCTTGGCCTCCCCCCTAGATGGGAGGAGAGTTTCCCCTCTGGTCCATGGTCTCCATGGCGGCGAAGGGGCGGGAGCCCCTACGAGATTGGATCTCTCTCTCTCTGTTCTCTTCTGTTTCGCATTCCTGTTTTCTGGCCCAAAACCGTTTCTTAAATATCCGGAGATCCGTAATTTCGATAGGGCTGAAATTTTAACATATTATCTTTCTTGCGGCGAAAGAAGGGCATCAACCGACTTATGGGGTGCCCACAACACACCTGGGCGCGCCCATACCCCCTGGGCGCGCCCTGGTGCCTTGTGGGCCTCTCGAGCACCGTCTTGCGTTGATTCTTCTTCCCAAAAATCACATATATTACAAAATAAATGTCCGTAAATTTTTATCATGTTTGGACTTCGTTTAGTATGGATATTCCGTGAAACAAAAAACTGCAACAAATAGGAACTGACACTGGGCACTGGATCAATATGTTTGTCGGAATCGGGGCTCCGGGGAACCAAAGGTTCGAACTCTGGGGTGCGCTCGTTCCTACCGCCTTGATCTTCCCTGCAGCCAACCATGGCGAGGCTACGGCGAGGGCGAGCTAGCGAGAGCGGGCTGGAGACACAACAATTACCCAGGTTCGGGCCACCTTGCGGTGTAAAACCCTACTCCTGCTTGGTTTTGGATTGCACTGGTGAGAGAGAGCTAGAGTACAAGGGTTGAAGAGCAAGAATCGTCCACCACCTCTACGGTGGCACCCTGCCCTCCTTTTATATCTGCCTTGGTCCTCTTCCCCCGAAAACGTTGGCGGCAAGTGTTGCCACACAACGACAATTTTGAAGGGGGATATGGGCGCAGTCTATCCTGACAAAAGGTGGTCTTCGCCTGCAAAGCCACTGTCCATGACGCGCCGATGGGCTCGGTGATGACCTCCGCCCTGCGTGCCCATCGTCTTGGTCTTCTTGCACCGATCGGGCAACCTTTGGGGATTTCTTTGGGAACCGACGAGCTAGCCTTGCTCCCTTAGCACAAAAGAGGAAATCCTCCTCATCCGCGCCTGCTGGCACGACCTCTAGCGTCGTTCATCATCGCGCACGTCACCCACGTGGAAGCGTGGGGCCGCACGACTGGGCTGAACAACCCCGGACCTGCTTGTCCTTGAGAGGGTGCCTCAGGAGACAACCTCGGGAGGCTGCCTCGGGAGAGGGCCTCGCGAGGCTCTTGGCGGCGTCGCGTAGTCTGATCAGGACGCCTGCTGAAGGGTGGCCTCATGAGGCGAGGGCGTCGCGAGGAGTCTTGCTTGTGATGCTCGCTGGTGGGCCACTCCTTAGGCTCTTTAATACACACCGCGCCCTTGGCCGAAGATAGACGGGCCTGGGTGCCCCCGGGACCGCGGCGCGCACGTCTCCGCTTGTTAGGGGGCGAAACAGCGTGGGCCCTAACCGCCTGCGTGCCAGGCGTGACGCGTGGCACACGACGGAGCGGGGGACGCCCCCACTTCTCCCATGATGCCTCAGCAACCGCCCGGGCTGACATAAAGCCTGACCGCGCGTGGCGCGAGGCCATCATTGCCTTCCTTGTCCCGTCGAAGGTGAAGAGGCGCAGGCCGCTCCTCCTTCGGGTGCTGTAAAGACGAGGGGGAAGGACTCTGCTACCCATCTTCTTCCTCCAACTCCTCCTTCTTTGTCAGGACCCCGATCCTAAGTCACACCGATCTAGCATGTAACACATCATATCACTTTGCGGCCTCACGCACGATATCCCCACGGCTGCAGCCTTACTTAGGCCGGGACCATTTGCGCTTTTGGCTCACATATATGATTGTGTCGCTAGCATCCATATGACAGAGAACGCGAGGCGACATGACTAGTCGTAAACCTAAGGTGGCACAAACTTACAGGGACAGGCATACATGACCCAGCAATGCACGTGTCGGTCAGCAGCGGGTGTAACCGGGCTGTAGCAAGCTATCAGGACTCCGGTAATCACCGCGTGACATTTCCCCGAAGGGACAGACACAGGAGCAAATAAGGACACATGCCAGTCAATCCATGTGTTCCGGATGGAAGCACTAGGAGGCATTTCCCCATAAGGAAGGCTACCAAGGATAAACAACTAGGTGTCGGATCCCACACATACCAAAGCATTTCAATAACATACACACAATATGCTTGATATGTGTAGATACAACATGGCATCAAAACATAACTCTACGACTCAAAGCATTATTTGAAAGGCTCCGAAGAGCCATACATAACATGATATTACAAATAGGGGTCACATGACCCATCATACAAGCATACAAGCAACGGAAGCATCAATGTATCTGAGTACAGACATCTACAAAAGAAGAAGGCTGAAAAGCTACAAGACCCTCAACAGGAACTAGACCTCTGTCTGGGATTCCCAAGCTAATTGTCGAAGCCCACGTGGAACTACTAGTGAGACTGAAGTCTCTCTGCAAAAATATAAATTAAGCAAACATGAGTACAAATGTACTCAACAAGACTTACATCAGAACTAGCTACATATGCATCAGTATCAACAAAAGGGTTATGGGTTTTAACTGCAGCAAGCCAGCTTTGACTCAGTGGCTATCCTGAACTACGTCTACCAGTATTTTCTTTGAGGTGGAAGATCGCACACGAGTCCACACACTGGTACAGTGAGGTGCTATACAAATGGTTTTTAACCCTTTTCCGCAACGGTGTTCTGAACCGTCACCTAGTGAGTGACTGCGATAGGGGGGGTCCTTCCCACACGACCCAGAAACCGTCGGGGATATGCCTTCCTGGCACACACGCTCGCCAAAATGAGGTCGTGTGCGATCGGCGAGCGATCAAATATAGATATACGTACAGTAGTGCTAAAAAAATACAATTATATAGGCGAAATCGTTTCCGGTCGTAAGTACATCCCACACAGTCAGTCCCCGCTAAACGTTTCCGTTCGTATATACATCCCACACAGTCGCTCCAAGGAAAACGTTTCCATTCGCGGGTACATCACACACAATTTTCCCCATTAAATCGTTTGTGATAGCTTTGCCATTGCACACGATATTAACAATTTTATCGTTTGCGTTATTGAATGCATCACAAACGGCGCGTAGAAGAAACTGTATGGCAAAGGCTGTCCATCACACGTAGTTTTTATCTGGTAAACATTTGCGCAAGGCGGCCTAACGCAAACAGTTTTCAAGAGGATGTCGTGTGTGATTGTTCATTGATCCAACACGGTTTATTCCTAGAAACTGTGTGCGTTGCCTGAGGTCATCGCCCACGGTGTTTTCTCAATAACCGTTTGCAATAGAAAAACCCAATTAGCAGGCTAATTGCCCTATTATTAATAATCCATTTATTAATCTAATTGATATTTCATATTAAGTACACAATATATTTCATTTCCATATTAAGGAAGCAGGATTTCATAATTGAAATACATCATATAACTTCAGCACTCAGCTACCCCATTACACAACTGCACCAGCACCAAGTTTCACATGCAACATCTAGAACCTTTCGAAATTAGCATCATAGACCGTACATAGACAGATGCATCTCATCTGAAAAACTGCTGAAGCGGAAGGCGAATATTGAGCCTTCATTGATGTTGAAGGTCTTTGCAACTTTAGGCCAGTGCCTGTGGATGATTGACCGTCCATCCTTCGTCCTCTTCAGGAACACTTCAATATTGAACCGTGGGTGTTGTATGAAAACCTTCCTCGCCTCCTGACCATAGAGGTGGTTTGAGAGGTAATCATTAGTGAACTGCTTTGGAAAGGCCTGAAAACAAGGATGTGCATAAATATCTTCTCTAAATTGGAAATGTGGCAAAGGAATAAAAAAAAGGCAAGGTATAATAGTTAGTACCATCTTGTAGTGAACTGATGTCTTCTTCATTGTGCAGACAAAGATCTTGTTTGTTTTTTGTCGCTAATTTCTTTATCCTAACAATCTTTTTGAGTTTCTTGACTTGATTGATATTCATGGACAACTCATTTCCCCATATGCAAAAAGGGTCGAACAGTGGGTCAAAACCTCTGATAGCAGGACCTACATGTGCAAGACCAAATTGTTAAAAACGTAAATATTAGAATGGTTCCTGCAATTGCACAATAATGTGCTATTAGACAATGGACCATGCATGTGCTAACCTCGATTGTAAACCTCAGTGCTTCCCATTGTTTCCCTGCAACACATATAAGGTAGTTAGTCATCAGGTTAAGTGAGGGTTCACATGCTATCAGTAAAATATGTTGATGAAAAATAAGCACATTGCAGATTCATCAGATTAATTCAAGTCATATGGAAAACCCATTTATCCAAACCAAGCATGATTAAGAACTAGTAAATATAGCACTTGTATATGTTTCTCATGTATTAAGTGCAGCCAAATTCGATTTATTCCTCACATGCACAACAATACAAAATTCTACCCACGACAATTGGACATCGCATTGCAGAATTGAACCAAGCAGTTAACTAAACACCACAACAAATGAACCAAACATTAACTGAGCACCATATTGCACAATATAACATACTCCTAATAGAAGATCAGACAGTTAACCAAACCAAGCATGCTTAACAACTTGGAAATATAGCAATTGTATTTGTTTCTCATGTATTTAGTACAGCCAAATTCAATTTATTTCTCACATGGTATACAATAACAGAATGCACCCACAACAATTGAACATCGCATTGCAGAATTGAACCAAACAGTTAACTAAAGACCACAACAAATGAACCAAACGTTAACTGAGCACCACATTGCACAATATAACATACTCCTAATAGAAGATCAGACAGTTAACCAAACCAAGCATGCTTAACAACTTGGAAATATAGCAATTGTATTTGTTTCTCATGTATTTAGTATAGCCAAATTCGATTTACTTCTCACGCGGTATACAATAACAGAATGCACCTACAACTATTGAACATCACATTGCAGAATTGAACCAAACAGTTAACTAAACACCACGACAAATGAACCAAACGTTAACTAAGCACCACATTGCACAATGTATAATATACTAGAAGATCAGATAGTTAACCAAACCAAGCATGCTTGACAACTTGGAAATATAGCAATTGTATTCGTTTCTCATGTATTTTGTAAAGATAAATTCGATTTATTTCTCATATGGAAGAAAATACAAAATTGCAGCCTGAAGAATTGAACATCACATTTGCAGAATTGAACCAAACAGTTAACTGAAGACGACAACTAATTAACCAAACAATTAATAAGTGAGCACCACATTGCACGACATATAGAACATATACACTAGAGCAACAGATTGCATGGTAAAATTAGATAGCACAATTCACTATAATTTGTTAAGAAAAGGCAGGAGCAGCACACGCAACGGGTAAACCGAGCATGCTTAACCGGTGTAGCTAGCAAATGGTAAGGTGCTCCTCCAAGATCTGGGGGTCGGCACGAATGGCAGCCATCGCGACCTCATCCGCGCGTGCGGCCGCGATTTGCTTCTCCGCTGCCAAATGCTCCTTGAGCTCCTGCCTATACTGCGTTCACCATGGCTTAGGGCGGCGCTTACTTGGTGGAGGGGTCGATGATTTGGGTGGAAGGTGTCGCGCCGGCGGTCGGGGCATGTGTGATGTGGAAGGAGAAGGAGGATGGGGGTCGGGTGTGGATTACCTGCCTGGATAGACGAGCCCGAGCAGCATGAAGGAGGGTCGCCGACGAGGAGGCGGCGCTGCAAGCAAGGAGTGAAGGTTTCAACTTGGAAATGAAGGCGGAAACAGGGGAAATGTGGCTTTTGGTAAGGGGGAGGGGGCCGGGAGGTAGATATTTCCGCGGAAGGCAAATTTTTTGAATCGGTTCAGCGAAAAAACTGGCGCGCAAAGTCTCATCAGACACGGTCCCTTATTCAGAACTGTGTACGATATGTGAACATCACAAACGATTCAGATAGCTTAACCCGTGTGTGATGAGTTTGAACGTGAAAAATTTTGGTTCGAATTTCCCTGGTTATAGTGGTCATCCACGTCATTGCATAATTTGGGTACACAAAGGAGACTACATCACACCCACACTTCTTAATCGAGCAAGTTCGGCAATTAAATAGAGCTAGCTGACCTAAACATTACTCTAACAAATTAAAGACCGGCGCTCTTAATTAAACAAAACAAAGAGTACTACTACGGCTGGTGCTCGTCGATCTCCGCCACCTCCTCCATGTCCAGCTCGCGCCCGACGGTCTCCTGGGGAAGGGGATCCATGGCATCCATCGCACCATACTCGGCAAGCATCTCGCCATCCGTGTCCGCCATCTCTTTGGAAAAGGCCGCCACGAGCTGGGTGCGGGCGGCCGTGATCTGGGCTTGGACGGGCTCCGTCGTGGCAAGGTATGCGGCGGAGGAACGGACGGTTGCTCGAACGCTCTCGGCGATTGCCAACTCTTCGGCCATGGGTTGCCGACCGTTGTCGGAGAAGCTTCGTTCGATTTGTGCGATGACCACCATGAGCTGGGCGTGGGTGGCCTCGACATGGTCGTGGGCGGCCTCCATCAGGGCTAAGGCCGCCGTTGCGGAACGGACAGCTGCTGTGCCACTCTCGCCAGTTGCTATCCCCGAGGCAGATGTTGCTGCTGCCACTTGAGAAGCAACAGTGATCTTTTGGGCTGCCTTGGCTGCCCAGTCGCAGATTGCGGCTGCGCTCATGCACCTTGTTAGCACGCGCATGGTGGCTGCGGCCGCGCTCTCGCCGGAGTGGGCCGCCGAAGTTGCCCTCACGACGCGGATCCACGTCCCCATCTTCCAGCGGCGACGATTAAACAGTGAAATGATATTTGGGGAGCGAGCTAGTGTGCTTGACACGCCGGCTGTGGACTGTAGCTGACGCACCTTCTCGCGTAAGCCATATGCGTACTATACACCGACGGTGCTCCAAGATATTTTGTACTGCATCTCACACGGTTGGCGATAATAAACTGTGTGCGATCTACTTGATTTTTCATCTTGATTTGAATTACATAATGGGGTCACAGCGGCAATGGAGGGTGTTTGAATTGCTAGAACTTTTATCTGCAGTGAACATGCAACTATATGTGTGTCGTAAAAAAATTGGAATTATTCAGGGTTTGTTTGGACATTTTATACATCAAATTGGTTTTCTAGCCATTTCAGGTGCACAATTCAAAATTAAACTACATGCACATGCTCCGGTGCACCAACATGGGTTGTAAAATCATATATGTGTCCATGGGTTTATGCTTATGTCCCATGCAAGAAATGAGGATGAATTTCGAACACCACGGCACCGTGGCTCACTACAAAAAAAAGACACATCCGTGACATTTTGGGTCGAATGATTTTTTTTCTGTCATGCTTATGACACTTCTATGACGATAATTGTGACAAAACCCGGTATCATCATAGATGTGGTGGGCTCCTACTTCTATGACAAAAAATTATGACAGAAAATGGGCTTTTCGTCCTGGGCGGGCCGGAGACGCACCTGCATGACATTCTTTGGGCCGTCCATGACTGAAAAAATCATGGTAGAAGCGAGGGCGAGGAAAATTTCGGGGAGTTCCCGGTTACGGTGGGTGGTCGGGGCCGAGCGATGCACGGAGGGATTGCGCGTTTCTCTCGTACACGTACGTGCGTTGGTGCGAGGCGTTGGGCTCTAACTGAACCAGAGCGAGGCGTTCGCCTACTGAACCCGAGCGATTGCACTGGCTATGCGTTACTGAACCCGAGCGATCGATCGATCCCTGGCTGTTAACTGAACCCGATCGAGGGATTGCTTCGCTACTGCTGCTAACAGAAGCCGATCGAACCTACTGCCTCTTGATGAATAGTGAATGTGGGGGTTGGTTGAACGAGTCGAGACATACGTGGTTGGGGTTGGATGAACAGTTCCCGGTGGGGGTTGGATGAACAGGACCCCGTGGTAGTAGTAGTAGGCTGTTGCCGCTGGATGAACAGGACCCCGAGAGGAGGGCCGCCACAGCCAAGCTGGTTGGGGGTGGATGAACAGGACCCCGTGGAGGGCTGGTTGAACAGTAGCCGGTGGAGGGCTGGATGAATAGTAGCCTATGGAGGGCTGGATGAACAGTAGCCCGTTGATGAACAGTAGCTGGTGGAGGCAGGGGGAAGACGCGGTGGATGAACAGTGTAGGTGGAGGCTGAAGGAAGTCGATGGTGGGTGAACAGGAGCCCGTGGAGTCCCGTTTTGCAGTACGCCACACCCCTCCGATGAACAGGACCCCCGTTTTGACCGTAGCGCTGCAACACAAGTCCGTTTCCTCTGTTTTGCGGTACGCCACACCCCTCCCGATGAACAGGACCCCCGGTTCGACCGTAGCGCTGCAACACAAGTCCGTTTCCTCCGTTTTGCGGTACGCCACACCCCTCCGGATGAACAGGACCCCCGTTTCGACCGTAGCCGGTCGAACAGAAGGCCGTTTCCTCCATACTACTGTACGCCAGACCCTGTTTCGGCTATTCCGTCCAAGCCGGTTGGCTCCCGTTGAACAGGACGTATTCCGACCCAGTCTGTTGCCTCCCGATGAACATGACGCTATTTCTCCGTTCCGACCTAGCTGGTTGGCTGCCCGATGAACAGGATGCCATTGCTGCCGTCTGTTACCTCTCCATGTACACGAGCCCTGGCCGTACGTATGCGCGAGTAGGCGTTCGAGACCCCGCCCGTATGTATGTACGTGGCCGTATTTTTTGGCATGTGGCTATACGTACGTGTACATGGTTTAGAAGGGACTGTTGGGGAACGTGCAATTTCTAAAAATTTCCTACATTCACGGAAGATCTATCTAGGAGATGCATAGCAACGAGAGGGGAGAGTATGTCCACGTACCCTCGTAGACCGCAAGCGGAAGCGTTTACTAACGCGGTTGATGTAGTCGAACGTCTTCGCGATCCAACCGATCCAAGTACCCAACGTACGGCACCTCCGCATTCAGCACACGTTCAGCTCGATGATGTCTCTTGAGCTCTTGATCCAGTTGAGGACGAGGGAGAGTTTCGTCAGCACGACGGCGTGGTGACGGTGATGATGAAGTTACCGGCGCAGGGCTTCGCCTAAGCACTACGACGATATGACCGAGGTGTGTAACTGTGGAGGGGGGCACCGCACACGGCTAAGACAAATCTTGGTGTGTCCTAGGGTGCCCCCTGCCCCTGTATATAAAGGAGGGAGCGAGAGGCCGGCCGGCCCTTGCTAGGCACGCCGGGAGAGGGGAGTCCTACTAGGACTCCAAGTCCTAGTAGGATTCCACCTAAAGGAGAGGGGAAAAGAGGGGGGTTGCGCCCCCAACCCCTTGTCCAATTCGGACTGGGCTTGGGGGAGGCGTGCGCCACCTCCTGGCTGCTGCCTCCTACTTCCCGTATGGCCCAATAAGGCCCATTACTTCTCCCGGTGAATTCCCGTAACTCCCCGGTACTCCAGAAAATACCCGAATCACTCGGAACCTTTCCGATGTCCGAATATAGCCTTCCAATATATGAATCTTTACCTCTCGACCATTTCGAGACTCCTCGTTATGTCCGTGATCTCATCCAGGACTCCGAACAAACTTCGGTCATCAAATCACATAACTCATAATACAAATCGTCATCGAACGTTAAGCGTGCGGACCCTACGGGTTCGAGAACTATGTAGACATGACCGAGACACATCTCCGGTCAATAATCAATAGCAGAACCTAGATGCTAATATTAGCTCCTACATGTTCTACGAAGATCTTTATCAGTCAAACCGCATAACAACATACGTTATTCCCTTTGTCATCGGTATGTTACTTGCCCGAGATTCGATCGTCGGTATCATCATACCTAGTTCAATCTCATTACTGGCAAGTCTCTTTACTCGTTCCGTAATACATCATCCCGCAACTAACTCATTAGTCACATTGCTTGCAAGGCTTCTTACGATGTGCATTACCGAGAGGGCCCAGAGATACCTCTTCGATACTCGGAGTGACAAATCCTAATCTCGATCTATGCCAACCCAACAAACACTTTCGGAGATACCTGAACAGCATCTTTATAATCACCCAGTTACGTTGTGACATTTGATAGCACACAAGGTATTCCTTCGGTATCCGGGAGTTGCATAATCTCATAGTCGAAGGAATATGTATTTGACATGAAGAAAGCAATAGCAATAAAACTGAATGATCAATATGCTAAGCTAACGGATGGGTCATGTCCATCACATCATTCTCCTAATGATGTGATCCCGTTCATCAGATGACAACACATGTCTATGGTTAGCAAACTTAACCATCTTTGATTAACGAGCTAGTCTAGTAGAGGCTTAGTAGGGACACGGTGTTTTGTCTATGTATCCACACATGTATCAAGTTTCCGGTTAATACAATTCTAGCATGAATAATAAACATTTATCATGATATAAGGAAATATAAAATAACAACTTTATTATTGCCTCTAGGGCATATTTCTTTCAGTCTCCCACTTGCACTAGAGTCAATAATCTAGTTCACATCGCCATGTGATTTAACACCAATAGTTCACATCTTTATGTGATTAACACCCATAGTTCACATCGCCATGTGACCAACACCCAAAGGGTTTACTAGAGTCAATAATCTAGTTCACATCGCTATGTGATTAACACCCAAAGAGTACTAAGGTGTGATCATGTTTTGCTTGTGAGAGAAGTTTAGTCAATGGGTCTGCCACATTCAGATCCGTATGTATTTTGCAAATTTCTATGTCTACAATGCTCTGCATGGAGCTACTCTAACTAATTGCTCCCATGTTCAATACGTATCTAGATTGAGACTTAGATTCATCTAGATCAGTGTCAAAGCTTGCATCGACGTAACTCTTTACGACGAACTCTTCATCACCTCCATAACCGAGAAACATTTCCTTAGGCCTTTAAGGATAATTTTGACCGCTGTCTAGTGATCTACTCCTGGATCAGTATTGTACCCCCTTGACAAACTCATGGCAAGGTACACAACAGGTTTGGTACACAGCATGGCATACTTTATAGAACCTATGGCTGAGGCATAGGGAATGACTTTCATTCTCTCTATATCTTCTGCCGTGGTCATGCTTTGAGTCTTACTCAACTTTATACCTTGCAACACAGGAAAGAACCCTTTCTTTGACTGATCCATTTTGAAGTTCTTCAAAACTTTATCAAGGTATGTGCTTTGTGAAAGTCCTATTAAGCGTCTTGATCTATCCCTATAGATCTTGATGCTCAATACTTTAAGCAGCTTCACTGAGGTCTTTTTATTGAAAAATTCTTATTCAAGTATCCTTTTATGCTATCCAGAAATTCTATATCATTTCCAATCAGCAATATGTCATCCACATATAATATCAGAAATGCTACAGAGCTCCCACTCACTTTCTTGTAAATACAGGCTTCACCGTAAGTCTGTATAAAACCATATGCTTTGATCACCTTATCAAAGCGTATATTCCAACTCCGAGATGCTTGCACCAGTCCATAGATGGATCGCTGGAGCTTGCACACTTGGTTAGCACCTTTAGGATTGACAAAACCTTCTGGTTGCATCATATACAACTCTTTTTTTAATAAATCTATTAAATAAATGCAATTTTGACATCCATTTGCCAGATTTCATAAAATGCAGCAATTGTTAACATGATTCGGACAGACTTAAGCATCGATACGAGTGAGAAAATCTCATCGTAGTCAACACCTTGAACTTGTCGAAAACCTTTTGTGACAAGTCGAGCTTTGTAGATAGTAACACTACCATCAGCGTCCGTCTTCCTCTTGAAGATCCATTTATTCTTAATGGCTTGCCGATCATCGGGCAAGTCCACCAAAGTCCACACTTTGTTCTCATACATGGATCCCATCTCAAATTTCATGGCCTCAAGGCATTTCGCGGAATCTAGGCTCATCATCGCTTCCTCATAGTTCGTAGGTTCGTCATGGTCTAGTAACATGACTTCCAGAACAGGATTACCATACCACTCTGGTGCAGAACATACTCTGGTTGACCTATGAGGTTCGGTAGTAACTTGATCTGAAGTTTCATGATCATCATCATTAACTTCCTCACTAATTGGCGTAGGCATCACTAGAACTGATTTCTGCGATGAACTACTTTCCAATTCAAGAGAAGGTACAACTACCTCATCAAGTTCTACTTTCCTCCCACTCACTTCTTTCGAGAGAAACTCCTTCTCTAGAAAGGATCCATTCTTAGCAACAAAAATCTTGCCTTCGGATCTGTGATAGAAGGTGTACCCAATAGTTTCTTTTGGGTATCCTATGAAGACGCACTTCTCCTATTTGGGTTCGAGCTTATCAGGCTGAAGCTTTTTCACATAAGCATCGCAACCCCAAACTTTAAGAAACGACAACTTAGGTTTCTTGCCAAACCACAGTTCATATGGTGTCGTCTCAACGGATTTAGATGGTGCCCTATTTAACGTGAATGCAGCTGTCTCTAATGCATAACCCCAAAGTGATAGTGGTAAATCGGTAAGAGACATCATAGATCGCACCATATCTAATAAAGTATGGTTACGACGTTCGGACACACCATTACGCTGTGGTGTTCCAGGTGGCGGGAGTTGTGAAACTATTCCACATTGTTTCAAATGAAGACCAAACTCATAACTCAAATATTCACCTCCACGATCAGATCGTAGAAATTTTATTTTCTTGTTACGATGATTTTCCACTTCACTCTGAATTTCTTTTGAACTTTTCAAATGTTTCAGACTTATGTTTCATTAAGTAGATATACCTATATCTGCTCAAATCATCTGTGAAGGTCAGAAAATAATGATACCCGCCATGAGCCTCAACACTCATCGGACCGCATACATCGATATGTATTGTTTCCAATAAGTCATTAGCTCGCTCCATTGTTCCGGAGAATGGAGTCTTAGTCATCTTGCCCATGAGGCATGGTTCGCAAACATCAAATGATTCATAATCAAGTGATTCCAAAATTCCATCCGAATGGAGTTTCTTCATGCGCTTTACACCAATATGACCTAAACGGTAGTGCCACAAAATATGTTGCTTTATCATTATCAACTTTGCATCTTTTGGCATCAATATTATGAATATGTGTATCACTACGATCGAGATTCAATAAACCATGTATGACCATAGAAGGTTTTATTCATTTAAACAGAACAACAATTATTCTCTGACTTAAATGAATAACCGTATCGCAATAAACATGATCCAATCATATTCATGCTCAACGCAAATACCAAATAACATTTATTTAGGTCCAACACTAATCCCGAAGGTAGAGGGAGTGTGCGATGGTGATCTTATCAACCTTGGAATCACTTCCAACACACATCGTCACCTCGTCATTAACTAGTCTCTGTTCATTTTGCAACTCCTGTTTCGAGTTACTAATGTTAGCAACTGAACCAGTATCAAATACCCAGGGGCTACTATGAACACTAGTAAAATACACATCAATAACATGTATATCAAATATACCTTTGTTCACTTTGCCATCCTTCTTATCCGCCAAATACTTGGGGCAGTTCCGCTTCCAGTGACCAGTCCCTTTGCAGTAGAAGCACTCAGTTTCAGGCTTAGGTCCAGACTTGGGCTTCTTCCCGGGAGTAGCAACTTGCTTGCTATTCTTCTTGAAGTTCCCCTTTTTCCCTTTGCAATTTTTCTTGAAACTAGTGGTCTTGTTAACCATCAACACTTGATGCTCCTTTTTGATCTTTACCTTCGCAACCTTTAGCATCGCGAAGAGCTCGGGAATTGTCTTATTCATCCCTTGCATATTATAGTTCATCACGAAGTTCTAGTAACTTGGTGATAGTGACTAGAGAACTCTGTCAATCACTATTTTATCTGGAAGATTAACTCCCACTTGATTCAAGCGATTGTAGTACCCAGACATTCTGAGCATATGCTCACTGGTTGAGCTATTCTCCTCCATCTTGTAGGCAAAGTATTTGTCAGAGGTCTCATACCTCTCGACACGGGCATGAGTCTGAAATACTGATTTCAGCTCTTGGAACATCTCATATGCTCCGTGGCATTCAAAACGTTTTTGAAGTCCCGGTTCTAAGCCGTAAATCATGGCGCACTAAACTATCAAGTAGTCATCATATCGAGCTTGCTAAACGTTCATAACGTTTGCATCTGCTCCTGCAATAGGTCTGTCATCTAGCGGTGCATCAAGGACATAATTCTTTTGTGCAACAATGAGGATAATCCTCAGATCACGGAACCAGTCCGCATCATTGCTACTATCATCTTTCAACTTAGTTTTCTCCAGGAACATATCAAAAAAATAAAACAGGGGAGCTATGTGCAAGCTATTGATATACAACATAATTTGCAAATACTATCAGGACTAAGTTCATGATAAATTAAAGTTCAATTAATCATATTACTTAAGAACTCCCACTTAGATAGACATCCCTCTAGTCATCTAAATGATCACGTGATCCATATCAACTAAACCATGTCCGATCATCACGTGAGATGGAGTAGTTTTCAATGGTGAACATCTCTATGTTGATCATATCTACTATATGATTCACGCTCGACCTTTCGGTCTCCAGTGTTCCGAGGCCATATCTGCATATGCTAGGCTCGTCAAGTTTAACCCGAGTATTCCGCACGTGCAAAACTATCTTGCACCCGTTGTATGTGAACGTAGAGCTTATCACACCCGATCATCACGTGGTGTCTCGGCACGACGAACTGTCGCAACGGTGCATACTCAGGGAGAACACTCATACCTTGAAATTTTTGTGAGGGATCATCTTATAATGCTACCGCCGTACTAAGCAAAATAAGATGCATAAAAGGATTAACATCACATGCAATTCAATATGTGACATGATATGGCCATCATCATCTTGTGCTCTTGATCTCCATCATCGAAGCACCGTCATGATCTCCATCGTCACCGGCGCCCCAGCTTGATCTCCATCGTAGAGTCGTGGTTGTCACGCCAATTATTGCTACTACTACTATCGCTAACTCATAACGATAAAGTAAAGCAATTACATAGTGTTGGCACTTCATACAATAATGAGACAACCATAAGGCTCCTGCCAGTTGCCGATAACTTTTACAAAACATGATCATCTCATACAACAACGTATATCACATATCATGTCTTGACCATATCATATCACAAGCACACCCTGCAAAAACAAGTTAGACGTCCTCTACTTTGTTGTTGCAAGTTTTACGTGGCTGCTACGGGTTTAGAAGAACCGATTCTTACTTACGCAAAACCACAACGTGGTGTAGTGATTGCTTTTTGATCTTCTAAAAGAACCCTCTTCATTGAAACCGGTTCAACTAAAGTGAGAGAGACAGACACCCGCAAGTCACCTTTAAGCAACGAGTGCTCGTAGCGGTGAAACCAGTCTCGCGTAAGCGTACGCGTAATGTCGGTCCGGGCCGCTTCATCTCACAATACCGCTGAACCAAGTAACAACTAGTAACGGCAAGCAATATGTATACACCCATGCCCACAACACCTTTGTGTTCTACTCATGCAAATCATCTACGCATAGACCTGGCTCGGATGCCACTGTTGGGGAACGTGCAATTTCAAAAAAATTCCTACGTTCACGCAAGATCTATCTAGGAGATGCATAGAAATGAGAGGGGAGAGTATGTCCACGTACCCTCATAGACCAAAAGCGGAAGCGTTTAGTAACGCGGTTGATGTAGTCGAACGTCTTCGCGATCCAACCGATCCAAGTACCGAACGTACGGCACCTCCGCGTTCAGCACACGTTCAACTCGATGATGTGTCTCGAGCTCTTGATCCAGTTGAGGACAAGGGAGAGTTCCGTCAGCACGACGGCGTGGTGACGGTGATGATGAAGTTACCGGCGCAGGGCTTCGCCTAAGCACTACGACGATATGACCGAGGTGTGTAACTGTGGAGGGGGGCACCGCACACGGCTAAGACAAATCTTGGTGTGTCCTAGGGTGCCCCCTGCCCCCGTATATAAAGGAGGGAGGGGGAGGCCGGCCGGCCCTTGCTAGGCGCGCCGGGAGAGGGGAGTCCTACTAGGACTCCAAGTCCTAGTAGGATTCCACCTAAAGGAGAGGGGAAAAGAGGGGGGTTGCGCCCCCAACCCCTTGTCCAATTCGGACTGGGCTTAGGGGAGGCGCGCGCCACCTCCTGGCTGCTGCCTCCTATTTCCCGTATGGCCCAATAAGGCCCATTACTTCTCCCGGTGAATTCCCGTAAATCCCCGGTACTCCGAAAAATACCCGAATCACTCGGAACCTTTCCGATGTCCGAATACAGCCTTCCAATATATGAATCTTTACCTCTCGACCATTTTGAGACTCCTCGTCATGTCGGTGATCTCATCTGGGACTCTGAACAAACTTTGGTCATCGAATCACATAACTCATAATACAAATCGTCATCGAACATTAAGCGTGCGGAACCTACGGGTTCGAGAACTTTGTAGACATGACCGAGACACATCTCCGGTCAATAACCAATAGCGGAACCTGGATGCTCATATTGGATCCTACATATTCTATGAAGATCTTTATCGGTCAAACCGCATAACAACATACGTTATTCCCTTTGTCATCGGTATGTTACTTGCCCGAGATTCGATCGTCGGTATCATCATACCTAGTTCAATCTCATTACCGGCAAGTCTCTTTACTCGTTCCGTAATACATCATCCCACAACTAACTCATTAGTCACATTGCTTGCAAGGCTTCTTATGATGTGCATTACCGAGAGGGCCCAGAGATACCTCTCCGATACTCGGAGTGACAAATCCTAATCTCGATCTATGCCAACCCAACAAACACTTTCGGAGATACCTGCAGAGCATCTTTATAATCACCCAGTTACGTTGTGACATTTGGTAGCACACAAGGTATTCCTTCGGTATCCGGGAGTTGCATAATCTCATAGTCGAAGGAATATGTATTTGACATGAAGAAAGCAATAGCAATAAAATTAAACGATCAATATGCTAAGCTAACGGATGGGTCATGTCCATCACATCATTCTCCTAATGATGTGATCCCGTTCATCAAATGACAACACGTGTCTATGGTTAGGAAGCTTAACCATCTTTGATTAACGAGCTAGTCTAGTAGAGGCTTACTAGGGACACGGTGTTTTGTCTATGTATCCACACATGTATCAAGTTTCCGGTTAATACAATTCTAGCATGAATAATAAACATTTATCATGATATAAGGAAATATAAAATTTGAACTTTATTATTGCCTCTAGGGCATATTTCCTTCAGGGACTGCCTGAACTGCTACGTCGGGGGCTCTACTACTACACGTGCCGCTACTTGCTCGGCCGAGGTTCATCGTTGCAGAGAGACCGATCGACCAGTATGTACGTACACGTTCGCGACAACGCTATGTACGCTTCGACCAGGTTGGTCCCGGCTATCAGGGAGGATAAGGAGGCACTTCCTTGCGTGTGAAGTTATTGATGGTTGGTCTGAGCTGTCAGGGGGAGGATTCATTTTTTCATGCCTAATATGGAGGCACTTCCTTGCGTGCAAAGATGTAGCTGGTGGGTCCATCTATCAGCCTCACCGTGTACACTACTCTTCCGATGGCTGTCGTTCATTGACCACGTTGACCACGCCGTGCGGACAGCACCCAGGCGGTGGACGACAGTGAGGCCTAGGAAGGGAATGACGCTGAGCCAGGGAAGACGAGGCAGGTGGATGCCCAAGCGGAGGGGAGTACGAGGGTTCATTGGTTCGGCTGTGATGTAAGGCTGCCATCGCCGGAGAATAACATGGGGTGTGGGTGAGTAGAGGGAAGGCCTGGACAGTAGTAGTATGGTCGGGCGGTGAGGCCTGCACGACAGTACAGCCGGCCACGAGAGGCTGGAGCAGGCAGTACGGCGGGCGCAGGTTTGGGCGGCTAGAGCAAGAAGACCAGAGGTTGAAGACGCAGCTTGGCCGTTGGATTAACATCCAACTTAGTAGGCCCACAAGTCAGCCTCCAAATCTGGTGGGTCCCAGCTAGCAGGGGGAATCAATTTTTTTTCGCGTAATAAGGTGGCACTTCCTTGCGTGCGAAGATGTTTTCTGGTTTTTTTAATTTCTTCTTTTTCGAGTTAGAATAAAAAGAAAACAATTTAGCATCTTCGGTACAATCTATATTTTCACGAAAAGGATCATAATAAAGCTGGTGGGTCCCAACTGTCAGGGAGAGGAAACTTTTTATTTCCGCGTAATAAAGGAAGCACTTCCTTGTGTGCGAAGATGTAGCTGGTGGGTCAAACCTGTCAGGGGGAGAAATTATTTGTTTTCGCATAATACGGGGGCACTTGCTGCGTGCGGCCATGGGCCATGTGGGTCCCTACTGTCAGCCACTCCACGTACATGCCTCATCCGATGGCTGTTGTTTGTTGACAAAGTTGACCACGCCACGCCAAGAGAACCAACGCAGTGAACGATGGTGAGTCCTACGTAGGGAACGACCCGGAGCCGGTGAAGACACAGTAGTGGATGCCCACGCCGAGGGGAGTATGAGGGTTCACTGGTTCGGCTGCGGTGTGAGGCTGTCGTCGCCGGAGAAGAACAGGAGGTGTTGGTGAGTAGAGGAATGGCCTGGACGGCGTTTGGGAGTAGGGTGGGCCGGTGAAGCCTGCGCGGCAGCACAGCCGGCCACGGGAGGCGGTAGCAGGCGGTACCGCCGGCGGTGGTTTGGGTGGCTGAAGCAAAAATATCCGAGATTGAAAAAGCACTACAGCTGTTGGATGGACATTCAACGGCCACTGCTGCTAGAATCGTATCTTGACTATAAGTTGACAAAGCCTTCCGTATGCCTTAGTAGGCCCACAAGCCTTCCGTACGTGTCACTGACTATAATTCTCAAAAAAATAGTAGGCCCACAAGTGAGCATCACATCTGTGGTAGAGAACATATAGCCCATTTGCGATTTGTAATAATGTACAGCCCATTTTTGAATTCTAATGGAATTTACTACAACCCATTGATAGTCTGTTAAAATTACAGCCCATTTTCTAGCCAGGACAACGATTAATAATTTCAACCAACCCCTCAAAACAGAATTCAACCAAAAATCCCACATTTTGATAGGATCCGAAATATTTTTATGCCGAATTTGAGTCAGATTAAATATAATTTCAAAATGAATTTATATTAGGTAAAAATCTAACGAAATATTGCGCACGCAATAAGTAATGAAATTAAAAATTCCAAATTCAAAAAATAATATTTTTGAAACTAATTACCTGTTTGGTGTGTTTTTGTATATTTATAGCCCACTTTTTATAATTACATCCCATTTATTATTTCTTAAAGCCCATTTTCTTGTTAGGCCTAATGCATCCCTCCTAGGAAAGATTTACAGCCCAGCGGGGCGGAGAATAACAAGTTGACCTGGGTTGGGTATTCCGCAAAAAAGTATAGCTGGGCTAGCCATTTTCACCTTGAAAAAATAATATCTGGGCTGGATATTTGGTCGACATAAAATAATAGCCTGGGCTAGATGGGCCACAGCCTGCCCAGTTGATACCCTGCTCCTCTGAACAACAACAAAAACATAGCTCAAGAAAAACTCCGCTTAAACCTAAAAAAAATACTGCTCGAGTTGCTGGGTCCCAGCTGTCGGCCGCTCCTTGTGCAATTCTCTCATTTATTGACTATATAGGTTGACGATGGTGTGGGACCGTGATGTCAGGAAACCAGGAGGAAGCAAAAAAAATTATAGTTGTATATAATAAGGAGGAACTTGCGTATGTACGGCTATGGCCCTGGTGGGTCCCTACTGTCATCCTCTCGAAGTAAAGTCATCTCCTGGTTCCTCATGTTCGTTGACCATGTTGATAATGCTCGGCGCCACGGCGAGCGCAACAACTCGAAGGACGACGGAGAGGGCCTCGCGGGCCCTACGGATGGTCTGCTACAACGCCCGCTGCTCATTTAGGAAGCCAGGATCATCGGACACCTATGAGCACCTTCGAGAGACTGAGCCGGCATGAAACGGTAAGGCCACGCTTGGGAGCTCTGGATTGTTTCACACCTGTATTAAGATACAAGTGTAATTTACTCGTCACCGAAAACAACGCGTAAAATACAGGCGTAATGAAACTGACGGCCCGAGGTCTATAACAAAAACTGACGAGTTATGCGTGTAATTTGAGAGACCAGTGTATATTTTACTAGTCGAAATCGACCAACCAAGCTCTTCGCCCAAGACCATCTGCTTTTACTTACAAGCGTCAGTTTTACAAGTGGGTTTGGTTGGAAAACGACGATCCAATCACGGCCTAAGATGATGAGTTGGTCGGAAGATCATATGGTTTCACCTCTAACCTACCCGAGTTGTCGTATAGGCTATGAATGAAACATAAGATGATGAACTTCTTAAGCACAAAAACAACAGAAGAGGATGATCTTCTTAACATGTAAATCACTGGCATTAGATCAACATGCAAAACAATATGAAGCATTATTCTGAGGAGGCACGATGAACAGCTCGTGATGCCGCATGCCACAGCATTCCAAGCTCAACTTTGCAATGAAACTCACAAGGCCTGGCATTATATAGACAACATTCAGAACAAACTCTTAAAATACCTTACATAAGTCAACATTCATGTGACTATGCATCTCAGCAGAGTAAATATTTACTTCTGAACTGAACACAGGAATAGGAAAAAATGATCGATGCTGCTCACAGCAAAGGGCGTCCCACTCAAAAATATCAAATGCATGTCTTCTAGCTAACATCAATGAGCAAAATTTGACAAGGTTTTCCAATTCCAATATATTAAACTAATGTCTTCTTGCTAACATGAATGATTAAACTTTGACAAGCTTTTCCCATTCAAAATATGTAATGCCTATGATTGTGGAACGGGCAGGGTTTGTCATCAGTTTGCACATTGAAATGGCACATGGAGCCGGATTAACCAGCGTATCTTTTTGTGTAGTTCAATTGAAATCAAACAATGTCTTGTGTAGCACGGTGGATTTCGTATTTATATGCTGCAAGAAAACAAAGACACATCAGCACACACATGAATATTGGCCCCAGTGTCAACCCACCAATCGGTGGATTGACAAACTGAAAGTACGGTAAATAGATTACCATACCTAGATGCCCCATCATTGTTGCTTAGAGTGACATTGACAGACTTGGAGTCCTGTCCTGGCTTCTTGTACTTGTTTGGGCACTTGTTTACCCAGTGTTCCTCTGAACCACAAGTAAAGCAGCCATCTCTCTTTTTGTCTTTCTTCTTACCCTTCTTAAAGGTACTATTCTGCTGGATAGAGTACTTTCCCTTGAACTTGTGGGAATTCTTCTGCCTTGAAGACGTTGGTAGCTCCATTCAGACGGGCATGGTTTATCATCAGTTTGCACATTGAAATGGCACATGGAGCCGGATTAACCAGCGTATCTTTTTCTGCAGTTCCACTGAAATCAAATAATGTCTTGCGTAGCATGGTGGATTTCATATTTATATGTTGCAAGGTATTGAACACGTTGGCAGCTCCATTCAAGTAGATAGTCCGGTGGCTCAAGGTGACGACGAATGATTAGAGAACCATTCGATGTATTGTGCATGATGAAGTATTATGGAGGACATGAACCATCTGAACATTTTGTGCAGTTCCACTAAAATCAAGCTGAGCATCCCTGTCTGCATAAATACAGAAAAAGCGTGATGAATATAATAGTGGTGCTAGTTGATTAAACATACACTTACAACTATAATCATCTTCATTATCTTAATAGGAAAAGATAGCAATACAATAGCTTGAATTAAACATTTATTCAAAAAAATACAACAATATAAGTAGCACAACATAACAAAGCACAATCATGTGGATGAAGGCCGATACTGACCTCGTTTGTTACAGCTGCGTCGGCAACTGACTTGGTCATACCTTTCCTTGTGGAGTGAATTTTACACTCCACATGTTGTTGAGTTGCCCATGCTCTCTGCAGACTATTCATGTCACCAGCGTCTACTAATACTCTGTAAAGCTTCTCGATCATTCCTTGTGTAATGTAGCGCAAACAGTGACTGCTTCTTTCTGCAAAGTGGAAATACCAACTGGGCCCAATAATGCAACAGTTTGCCTTAAACGCATTGGCTCCTTTTGTGCAGTTCAACTAAAATCAAAGTCGAAATAGAACCGAGCAGAAGTTTTGATATCCCTGTATGCAACAATAGGTATAAGAGAAACAATTACTAAGAAATAACGGTTGATGACTTATACTCCCAGAAGTAAAAACATCTACCTTCTATTAATGGGAAACAAAGCAGGAGAGTTGCAATTCTCAAACAGTGTGATTCATTCATATTAACTGAGACATTATCTTAACAATGCCTTGTTTCAACATGTATAAAGAACGACAAAGCAGAAAAGTACCATTCCTAAAACAATGCGACCGATTCATATTAACAGAGACATTATCTTAACAATACCTTGGTTAAACATGTAGAAAGAACTACAAAGCAGGATAGTACCATTTGTAAAACACTGTAACTGATATATAATAACAAAGACATTATCTCAACAATACATTTCTTAAACATGTACTCTGGCCGATCCCTAATAGAAATGGTACTCCCGCCGATCCCTAACAAGTGTTGCAGTTTTGAACTAAGATTCAGTAGTTAATTCTGAGAGTGGCATTGCTTAATTTTACTAGTCGCAGTAGATTAACAAAAAGCATAAACAGTTCCAGGGGAGAGTGGGCGCAACAACACCATGTGCTTCCATCTACTTATAAAGGGGGTGATGAAGAGTTTGTTGTAACAAAGCAACAAGCATCATGTCTGGGTTGGTCCCATTTTTGTTCACTTAATGGGAAAAGACAACAATTCAATAGCTTCAATTCAACATTTATTTAAAACAGTACCAATACAAGTAGCACAACATCTCAAAGCACACTGCACGATCATGTGGATGAAGGCAGGTACTAACCTTTCATGATGCAGTCAAGATCACCTACGAATCTGCCAACACGAATAGGAAATCCAATCTTGTTTTGTGTAGTTCAACTAAATGAAGCAAAGTTGCCGGTGTGACATTTAAGTTCGCTATAGCAACAAGTTGAATAGATATCCCTGTTTTAACAGAGGAAAAAAAGGAAACAATTCCTGGCCAATAAAGGAGGATGAAACATACGGCAACAAAAAGAAGCATCTAACTTATCTTGATGGAAAACAAAGTAGGACAGTAGCATTTCTAAAATGGTTGCATTGATTCATATTAACAGAGACATTCTCTAAAAACAACATTCGTTAAAAATGTAATTTACTTTTAACAGTGGCATTGCTTCAATTTTCCAGCGGCATTCTTAGATTAACAACAGCAAAATAGTTGTATGGGACATGGGACATGAGACATGACAGCACCATGTGCGTCCACACGTATAAATGGGTGATGCAGAGTATGTTGCCAAGCAGCATATCTGCGTTGGTCCCATATTTGTTCTCTTTGAACCATTCTCCTATGTGAGGGCAGCAAATCTAGTCCTGCGCAAACTACCCGACCCCCCAGTTTCTTTCCTTTTTCAACAAAGAGATCGGTTCCTTACAAATGTGTGTACTAGGTTACCCCCTTTTTCCCTTTTCGACCAACAAAGCGGCTGGATAGCCAGTCTATACTACTTTCCCTCCCTCCTTTCCTCATTGAACCACGTCCTAGATTCATGCTCCACCCCACCCCACCCTTCTTTCCTCTTTGAACCAAGACCTAGATTCGACTACAAAATCGAAAAAGATCCGCATGCAGCTAGAGCAATGACGGTTTCAAAGAAAGTTATACCTTAGGGTCATCGGGATGTGGCTAGGCGTGCGGCAGGAGGCCGGATCTGCCCACACTACGTACGACAGCGAGGAAGAAGGGGTCGGTGGCCCTCCCACACAGGCGCTGGGTGAAAGAGAATAGCGCAACCGGCAGTGGATTGCCTCCCTCGCCGAAGGCGATAGAGTGAACGCTGCACCTCCTCCCCTTCCCGGTGCGACGGGATCCGGACGGCTCCTTCACCAGTGTGAGGGGGGAGAGAGAGACAGAGGCCAACGCAGTCTTGTTTAGATCTGGTGAAGAGGGTGAGAGACTGTGAATATAGCAAACCCTAGCAAAGGAACGCTGAGCCTCCAGCGTGTATATATATATGTAGTGCGGCGAGAGTGTGGAGAGTGCAAACCCTAGCGAACAAGCGCTGAGGCTCCAGCTTATATAGTACTTATATAGTACTCATGTATACTACTAATATATAGTGGAGTGGTTTTCTTTTTATCTCCATAACAATCATTTCAAATTGTGTATGTACGAAACGAAACTCTTTATTTAACGTACCAGTGAAGAAAACTACTTACGATCAACTAACGATCCACGCGTCCTGGTCGCACTTCCTGTCCTTCACGTGCGGTACACTACTCTCCGTTAAGTGAACAACCACACACGCGCCAAATTATCGGAAAGGTGTGAGAGTGTGTACAAATAAAGAATTTCAATTTTAATTATCGGAAAGGTTTGAGAGTATGTACAGTTTGCCCTCTCTCAATAATTATGGTTTGTTGTGTTCGGCCTAAACTTGGTCAAACTTTACAAAGTTTGACTTCAGTCAAATCTAATATGCAGAGTAAATAAAAACGAAGGGCTACTACGTCCATCCGGGTTTTTAGGCCACACCATATTTTTAATCAAAGTTTGACCACATATTTAGTTAATAGCTAGACAAATAAAATTACAGGGGAGCTGAAGACAAAGTTGTGAGAAGGCTTAGAAATCAATACAAAACTTATGCTCTTAGTACCAACGTCGATGCTTCTTCGAGGAAACATTTGGTTCATAGCCAATTTTGTGATAAAATTGCACCAACGTGAAAGACGACTGCATCTCCAACGCAACCAAGGTGAACTGATGAAGGATATCATCTTTGTGGGTAACAAGCAAAGAGCACTGATGGAAGACAGCTTGTTTTTCATTGAAAATCGATTAGCTTCACCAGCCGATGCAACCATGAGACACAACCATGAGCATCGATAGGTCATGGTGGTGATGCATCATCCATTTGGCATCAAGTTTGGGTGAGGCACCAATGAAGTTTGACAAATCCTCACTGTGGTCTGTTTCTTCTCGGTAATCAAGCTCGAGGAAGGAAGAACCACGTGGCAGAGGACAGTGAGGCGGAACAACAATGGCCATCCAATTTTGTGCAGTTCCACTAAAATTGAGGAAGACATGCCCGGGTATGGAGATACGCATCGCTGTTTGCAAAAATATAAAAAAGGGATATAGTGTTGTTACTTTGTTTTGGCAGTGATACAAGATTAACAGCGACATCTCAATTGTCAATAAGAATTAATGAAAAGTACACCGACAAACAGAAGCATCATGATTATCTTGATGGGAACTAAACCAGGATACCCGAGAAAAAAAGCAGGACAGAAGCATTTATCGACGCCTCTGGATTGACATCAGCATTACTTAAAAGGGACGTCACTTTAACATGGGCATTGCTTCATTTAACCAGTGATAGTATTAGATTAGCAGCAGCAATAGGAGCATATGGACAATGACCGCACAACCACCATGTACTTTTTGTCGAAAAAACATGTATACCTCCACCGAGGCATAAACCAGGACAACTTTTTGAGTGGCCTTTCCTCTATAATAGTAAAAAATAGGTGTTGTTGGACCAGCCGGCAAACCCTAGCTATTGTACATGGGGAGCTGGGGAGTAGTGGAATAGAAGAAAACCCGCATGCAGCGACCTGGGGAGCTGGACCAGTACAATGAAGCATGAAATCCAAAAGAAGTTATACCTCAGGTGGGCGAGATGTTGCTTAGGCGGGCGGGCGGGATCTGCCCACACGACGGCAGCGAACAAGGGCGCGGAGGACCTTCGTCCGCGCCAGCGCCGGCTCAGAGAGGACGGTGCGCATCGGCTTCAGCCATCGCTGACGGCGACAACGTCAACGCTGCACCTCCTCACCTCCCGCAGCGGACGGGATTAGGCCGGATCTGTGACCACCGGCGAGGAGAGAGATAGAGTGGACACTGTCATCTTGTTTTGATATGGAGAGGGTGAGAGAGCGAGACGCGAGAAACCCTACAAGAGGCTATATATACAATGGAGTAAAAAAATCTCTCCATAGCAGTGGTTTTAAATAGAATACGCGCGTTCCCGGAAAAAAGAAACGAAAACTGGCGGACAAATCTTTTTTTAACATACCAAGAAAGAAAACTCGATCAAAAACACGCCCCCGCTTCCAGGTCGCAGTTTGTATCGCTCACGTGTGGTCCCCGACCCTCCATTATTAAGGGAACAAATTAAAGGGTCAAATTATTACGTACATAAGCTTCCTCTTCGTGTACAAATGCGCTCCATCGTGTAATCACGGGTATCTCGGAGGCAGAGTGAGTGCGTGTACATTTCTTCTTGTACGTCGTACTCCATTTATCTCACTTCATATTGTTTCCACTCCTATGATATTCCTATCCTAGGAACAAAATGAGGCGGTACTAAGTTTGTGTGTGTGTAGGGAGAGCGAGACATCGATGGTGTGTACGAGTAGTCGCGAGAGTCATCGCGCACACACACATAGACATAGACATGCATATCCGTGTTTACGTAAAATTCCATCTCCATCTCCATCTCCATCTCTAATCATATTTGTCCAACTGGCACATTATTTACGTTATTAATTATATACGCAGCAATATTTACGTACATCATCTCTTGTTTGCGGGCGTCCGGACCGCTGCCACGCCCGCTCCTGACCGCCCTGGCCAACCCGAACCCTCTTCATCACCCGCGCGTGCTTCCCGCCCGAAATGGTCAGTGCCAGATTCATGCCCGGCCAGAGCGAACGTGACCTCTCACTGGTGCCGGCATTGAAGCGGCGCGCCGACCGAGAGAGCGCCGCCCGCGCCGCTTCCCGGTGCACGCAACTGCTCTGCGTTCAAAGGTCGCCACGGCCGGCCACAACATGCATGTAAAAAGTTCTTGGGAGTCCGTGCTATAGCTAGCTGTCCTCCCCCTCCTCGTCAATCTCTTCCAGTAGTGCTAGTACTCCATGGCGCGATCCATCGACAAGCAGGCGGGAAAGTTATCGTATACTCGATTTGCGATGAGTGGCATGCCGAGCGACCGTGTGGGGTGGAGCCGTGGAGGAGGGTGAGACATGAACATGAGGGAGTACGAAGCTTTATGATTTTGTTTCATGTATGTATGCTGACTCCAAGGTTGCCCCGTTACAACATTCCATCAAATACAAAGGAAAACTAACACGCATGCTGATGCATCTCAATGATTCACAGATCATGGCTAATATTTACTTCACAACTAAAGACAAAAGTTGTGAGAGTGTGTACAAAAAAAACTACTGATGGGGTCACTACAACGTAAACCCTAAACCCTAAACATGATTTAATTTCCTGGCTAGGTAGAACCTGTCGAAGGAAAGACGGCTGGCACCCTCGGATCATACGATACTTTTGTGCAGTTCCACTAAAATCGAGCTGAGCATCCCTGTTGGCAAAGATATTGAAGAAGTGTGATTAGAATAATAGTACTGGCACTAGTTCATGAGACATAAACTCATCACAAATAGAAGCCGGTAAAAGTAGAGAAAGATCCACATGGAGATGGAGCTACATGGGGAGCTGCGACAGTGGAGCAAGCCGGCTCCAAAAGGAAGTTGTACCTGGGACGTCGGGCTGTAGCTAGAAGGGCGGTTGGGAGGCGGCATCAGCCCATACCGTGGGGACCCCCGATCGGGACGCACCGATAGTGGGTTTTCTCCCTCGCCGCTGTCAACTATGTCTACGCAGAACATCGTCCCCTTCCCCCAGCGGCGGGATCAGGCCGGATCTGTGACCAGCGGTGTGGCCATCGTCGTTCTATGCTTGTGAAGAGAGCAACCCAAGCAAGCAGGCTTGTAGCTCAGGCTCCTACTAGTGTATATATAGTGGAGCGGTTTTCTTTTTCTCTCCATATCAACCATTTTATATTGCGTACGTGTCATTGAAGAGTGAAATGATGGTTGCTTCTCCCGACTAACTTACTGTGTGATTTGACTGCTCCTGAGTGGCCCCTACACGTACTCCCCCTACGTGTATGACCGTTCCTGAGTCTCACTTGTACTTATCTCTATTTTCTTGCATGACACGTAGACAGGATGCGCATAGAGGAATTTTGTTACTGCACGTTGTTATGTAGTACTACTAGTACCTACTCCCTCCTTCCGGTTCACTACTAGTACTCCCTCCGTCCTAGCTTATTGGTCCCCTTTGTACTCAATTCATGGGCTCATTTTCCTCAAGAAATTGTCTTTACCAACGTATTAATATCGGGAATGCATGCGTGAACAACGAATGATTAAACCTTGCATGCAACGTTTTGACAAAGCATTAACTTATGAACATGTGAATGTGAGGGACTACAACCTCGTGCATGCATGCAACAGTCACACGTACACATGAACGCAAAAACACGCGCGACGCCCTAATGCATGCATGTTCGAGCACATGACGGAACACACACGGTCACGCTCAAGTGCTCAACCTACACTTGCATGCACACACATACTCAGCCAGGGTGAGCTAGTGACCGTATAAACACCGAAAAATGTATATATTGACCGCAATGAGCGTATTATGAAGTCCATTGACCGTATTTTTACAAATATACAGTGACAGACAGTGTATTTATCTCGTTTCAAATTAAGCCATATTAACCGGAAAGGAGGCAGTATGGACTAGCATTACTTTGCTGTGTCCCGTCAACTTGCCGAACGAGGAGAAGCTTGCAGGACGGGAGAAGCTTGCGCGCGGTGGCTCGCAGAACAAGGAGAAACTTTTGACTAATGCAAGCTCTCCCTCGCTCAGGCGGTGGACGTGCAACAGTTAATCCGGTGTAAGATTGCCAGAAGCATACACTGTACTAGTACCATTATTGTTCGACTTCCTGAAGAGGCGAACAGCCAAGCGCAAAGTTTACTACTCCGAGTACTAGTATTACGTAGTACTACTAGTACTACTATACAGGTATGTACTACTAGGAACCGGATGGTGGAGCGTCTGCAGTCTTATTTTATTTTAATCTGTGATAAAGCAATCTTCAACACATTTGGTTCTCTTCGAGGGTTCTTGCATGTGATAATGGAAGTTGATTGCATGGAACACTCGCCACAACTCTCGCTTAATTCTGGCTCCTATCCTGTTAGAAATAGAAGCGCTCAGTAATATTTTCTTTTTTTTTGTTATTCAGCATGTAAACAGGTCAGCAAACCTTGCGGCGCATCTTTGTGCGAACCGTGCTTGCTGCACGTTGAATGTGATCGAGAGCTGGCTTGATGAAACACCTTGCTTCCTTATTCTTTTTTGTGGGGTACCTCGCTTCCTAGTGACCAGTCTCTCGGCTGATCGTCTTAAGAATGCTTATATATGAATAAAGCTCTCTCATTTACCCACAAAAAAGATTAAGCCATATTAACTGGAAAGGAGGGATTATGGACTAGCACTAGTTTTTGGTGTGTCCCGTCAACTCACAGAACGAGGAGAAGCTTGCAGGACAAGGTGAAGCTCGCTTACGCCCTCTCCGTCTACCTCAAGCCTGGTGGCTCACAGGACGACGAGAAGCTTTTGACTAATGCAACCTACCCTCGCCCAGGCGGTGGACGTGCAACAGTTCATTCGGTGTCAGATTGCCAGAGGCATACACTGTAGTACCATCATTGTTCGACTTCCCAAAGAGGCAAAGAGCCAAGCGCAAGGTTTAGTAGTACAAGTAGTAGTACTACCACTAGTATATAGGTACTAGAAACCGCATGGTGGAGCGTCTGTACTCTTATTTTATTTTAATCTCTGATAAAGTACACATTTATTTGGGAGAAGTGCGGAAAACGGCAGCCCAATAGTACTATTAAAAAACATCGAACATGTAATGATGATATCGATCAACCATGCTTGAATATATCTTGGCCTCCGTGCGAGCCCGTCTGTGTGTTCTCGCTCCTCGTTTCTCTCAAGGAATGGTGGGTTGGCCATTTTGCCGTCAATTGAGATCGGTTTGCTCACACTCCGGTCCCACATGTCAGTGATATGCCAAGAGGAAGTGCGTTGACCGACTGGCCATACGCGTACTTGGTTTTGCACCTTCATACTACTCCCTCCGTCACAGTTTACACGACGCGCTTCATTCTCATGCATTTCTCTCCATGCATTTCCACCACCAGAGAGATTTTAGACGCGTTTGGTTTAATGCTCAATTAATTAGGGCGTGGTAACCGCAATCAAGTCCATAATTTTCTCTCGATGTAGGTGTGTACGCGGAGTGGAGTAAGTGCATGCATGTGTGTACTCGGGGTGGAAGCACTACATGCATGTGTATACGCATTATTTCCTCTAGTAATAGACGCCGTGCTATAACTACCAATGCTATTTTTCAGGCCGATCGCTAGTCGCCTTGGTCCCAGAGATTGTTGAAGCGCGCTCTATAAACAGTGACGGAGGGAGTAGTATGAGCGTATTCAAAGAAGACCGTATTGATGGGAAAGGTGGGGCTTATGATTTGACTACTCGTTACTCACTATTAGTGCGGCGCAACGACCGGGCTGAGTCTCCCATGTGGTTGTGCACTACTCCCTCCGTTCTTAAATATTTTCTTTCTAGAGATTTCAACGAGTGACTACATATGAAGCAAAATGAGTTAATCTACACTCTAAAATATGTTCATTTGAAATTTCTAAAAAGACAAATATTTAGGAATGGAGGGAGTATAATTTTGTGCATGGCACATGGACCCGGATGCGGAAGAGGCTTCTGGCAATGCTATCAAGCTTCCAGCATTTGTTTACATAATTGACATACTATACAAATAATTTTCCAGCGACATGAAATTGTACAATGCTCTGAGCTTTGAGCTTTTGTTTCGTGTGTCTTTCCATCCATGCTCTTTCAGAAAAAATAAAAAACTAACTTCCTTGCTAATGCATCTCAATGATTAGCAGATCAGAGCTAATATTTACATCACAACTAAAGACAAAGTTGTGAGAAGGTGTTAAATTAAAATTGATCCATGCTTTCATTGGCAGCAACTTCCTCCCAGCTCTGTCTAAATCAACAAGGCATGTTGGGAAAAAAGTAGCTATCAGGAGCATACAACATTCCGATCATTTTGTGCAGTTCCACTAAAATAGAGCTGAGCGTCCCTGTTCCAAAGGTATTAAGTGTGATTACAATAATAGAGGACTGTTGATGAAACAATAAACACACAAATAGAAGCCGGTCACCTTTGCAGTCTCTCTTAAGACTAAATAGTTGGAGAAGATTAAGCAAATAGTTGGAGAAGATTAGGCTCGGAGTTGGATGAGGAGGATAGAGCAAAACCAATCTCCCTTTGTGCAGTCGCACTGAAATGTAGAGACGTTGCCCGTGTGACATTTTAGTACAACTGCACAAAACACTCTTAAGAAAAAAGTGATTTGTGTAGTTCACCAAAAGGTCGCAATAGCAACGAGGTGAAATGGATAGCCCTGTTTGCAAAAAAGAGGTAGAAAGGAAACAATTACTGGCCAATAATAGTTGATGACACATACGACGACAAAAAACAAGCATATTCTTTGTCCTAAGGGAAGATAACAGCACGGTTGTGTTTATCTAAAACGGTGTGAGGACGAGATTGCAATATGGAAAGTACGCCGGACGAGCTACGTTTTGGGCAAAGAACTAGGGAAGATCCACATGCAAGATTTTCCACATGCAGCGACGTGGGAAGATGGGCAGTGGAGCAAGGCCGGAGGGGATACCTGGGGGTCGTCGGGATGTAACTAGGAGGGCGGTGGGGGGCAGGATCTGCCCATACTGCGGCAGCGAGCAAGTGGCGTAGGCCCTACCACGCCGGAGCTTGGTCAGACAGAACGGTAGTTACTGCAGATCGGACGTGCTGCCTCGGCGCCGTCAAACGGAGAAATGATGCACATCCTCCCTTTCCGCCGGCGGACGGGATGCGGCTGGTTCAGTGACCAACGGTGAGAGAGAGAGAGAGAGAGGCCACCGCCACCTTGTGTGAGATACTCTGAAGAGAGACAAACCCCGGCAGGCAGGCTCCATTGTATATAGTTGAGTGGACTACCTTTTTCTCCATAAAAATCGTTTTATATTCTGTGTACATGCCATTGAGCGATATAACTTTATTTAAAAATAACCGCCAACGCATCAAGTCGAACTTTGTTTCGTGCACGCATGGTACACGACCTTCGCAGGTAAACAACCGCTACACGCGCTCAAATTAGCACGTGGGCTGCCATTTCGTATAGAAATGAGCTCCACCGTGTACCCACGCGGGTGTGGCGGGCACGAAGCATGAGTACGTGCACCTATTCTCTTCGTGTACGTACACCACCTACGTGGGTTTGTGTGAGAGATATACAAACATAGAAAGATATAGTGTGTGGGTTCGTGAGTGTTTTTTGGGGGGGGGGGGCGTGAGAGATAGACAGGGAATATGTGTCGATGATATTTCAATCAAAAAATGTAACATATGCAATGTGTGTGAAACAGAGGCCTGGATATATCATATATATAGAGGGTGCGATCCACGAGAAGAGAGTGGAGGTATCATTGGCGTGAGGTATCCATAGAATCGAAGAGAGGGATGATGTGTGTGTGCACGATCGATAAAGAGTGCCATCGAATTTGTGTGTACCCACGTCAAAGATATAGGGTGGCTGGCCCACTGGAACGTGAGAGGGGACAGGTGCAGTTTGTCTCTGTGGCATGGATACCTACCTACAGTGCTCGACTATCGGTGTGTGTGGGGGGGGGGGGTGGGGGAGCAGAGACCTAACTATAGAGGTACAATGGCTGGTATATGTGTGGAGGAGGAGATAGACCTAATTTATGTATTGAGGGAGATCGATCGGCATCCATGCATATGTGTAGGAGAGGAATAAGGTTGGGAGAGAGACAGAGCTAGAGTGTTGGAGGGGTTGGTGGTGGAGTTGCTTCTCACAAATGGTGGGAGAGGCTTGCTAGACAAACGGAGGGCATGCCTGCAATATCAATAAGAGAGGGGATGCCTGCCTGTCTGTGCACGTGCGTGTGAGAGACGGGTCAGGAGGCATGCACGAATGATGAGGGGGGACGATATGGCTGTGGTAAGCAGATGTAACTACATAGGAAGATCAATCATCCTTTGTCGGAGAAAGGAGAGACATAACTTGTGAGGTACGTCGATCGATGCATGGGGAAAAATAGTTAAAGTCGACCTAGGTATATGTAGGGAGATCGATCGGTATGCATGCATGTATGTGTTAGAAGCAAATAAGGCCCGGAGAGAAGGATAGAGAGAGAGGGATGCAGCTAGGAGGTGGTGCGAGAGGCATACTATATCGAGGGGGAAGGAGTGTGCGAGTACGAGATCGATGAAAAGAGGGGCGGGAGTGAGGCATGGATGGTGAGAAGAGAAGAGGGAAAGCTTGTTTTTGTGGTAGGCACACCTGGCTAGAGAGGCATATCGATCGGTGTGTGCCGGAAAGAAGGAGCTGGGGGGCCTACAAACACCATGGGTGAACGACCTAAAGTGAAAAGACGAATTTGCGCGATGGAGCTAGAGAATACTGAGGGAGGGTGAGAGGGAGGCGGGCGTGTGCATGCACGAGAGAAAGTTAGCGCTGGCTACAAAGATAAGAGGATTCTGTGGGTGTAAAAGACGAATAGAGATCATAATTCATTATAAAAGTGAATTCGGATATTTGAAGAATTTATCATAGTGTTTTAAACCGATGCATGCGTGAATATATATAACGGTGATACGCATGGTGTGGTTATGAACATGTTATACTACATATAATATATTTTATATATAAAAAAATAGAGTTGGTGATGATGGTGTGCCTGCCATTCTGCAATATAGACCGTCCGATTTATATCTGACGGATAGGAAGGAAACTATGGCAATTTTGCAAAAAGATACCCACACCCATCTCCACATTTGCCAATAAGGCCTTCCTTTGTTCATCCTTTTCTCCCACAAGATAAACTACTCATACAAATGCATCTTGATGTTCCATGCAACGCATGGGCATCTTGCTAGTACTACATATAATATATAGTACATTGATTATAATTTGTGATAATGTGTGGCTTTTGCAGTTCAGGGCTAAATACTTGTCATAATGTAGGGGGCGGGGCACTATACTTTGTGTGATAAACACGGTGTACGGATGGAACATGGTTTAGATTATGAAGATCTAGTTAGTACATCAAATGTACTATTATTTGGAATCAACATCAAGTGTATTCAAAAATTTGAATTCGAGTTCATATAGTACACATAGTTCATATCTATCTCTATAGTAATCATGTGGTGTGTTGTTAAGATAATACACGAATGATGGTTTAAGTTGGCAACAATCATGATTGTAGATTCTTATTCAAAGAGAGAAACGAATTCAAATTTAGTTCGAATTGCAACGGTAGTATAGACATTTGGAATGCACTAAAATGTTGGTATGAGTAGGTTACATGCATTATACAGCCAGCGAAAAAATTTAATTGGACATAACATGGATTCATAGCTTTGAATAGCATTTGTACAGTAAAACGGGACAAGACTCTCTCTTTGTGTGGTGTGAATAGTTTTATTTTTTTCATTTTTTTCGTTGAGGGAAGTGCGAATTGATTTGGTACGTACAATATTACACGTTAGGCTTGTCCCTAAAATTCAACCCGCGCCTTGTTATATCCCGAAAATTCAGATATCGTGCTCCCAAAACTCGCGCCTTGCTATCCCGAAATTACAACGCGCGCGAAAACTCCCTCCAGCTGCCAAATCCCGACACGCGAAATACCCCTTCTAACCCTGAGCTGAAAGGGCCGCTAGTTCAAATCGGTGGGGGTACTTTTGTAACACACCCTACATTTTGGACAAGCACGTCCCTAAGTCTTGGTTCCCCCCTCTCATCGCCTTCTTTTTGCCATTCGAAATCCCAGGCCGCCATAACCTCTCTGCTCCAGCCGTGAAATCCCACCCTCCTCCGTCCGCCACCTCACCGCTGCCCAGCCGGAGCCTCTTCCCCGACGACGTCGTCCACCGCAACAGCTCGATGTCCCTCATCCACCTCCCCGGATGAGGATCCGTCGTCGATCTCGTCATCCCGCCGGTTCAGCCGCCCCGTCCTCCACCTCCAAGGAGCTTCTCCGACGATCGCCTCGTCTATCGCGGCTGCTCCATCCCCACAGCGCCGCCTTAACCTGCTCCACTGGAACCGCATCATCCTCACTGACTCCTCGGACGAAGCTGAGGCCTACTCGGCGCCACCAAAGAGGTTGTACACTCATCGCATCGCACCTTCTCCTTAACTCGACCTCCCGACGCCGACGGTGCTCCATCCCGCACCCCCATGGCGCGGCTACTTAGAAGCCGGTGCCGCGGACGACATCTCTCCCCCAGTGCGAGGCCCCTTCGGCGGCGGCGGCCATACCAGCCGGATCTGCTGCTGCTGCTCCGGCTCTCGCTCGCTCGCTCGCGCTGCTGCTGCTCCGGCTCTCGCTTGCTCACGCTGCTGCTGCTGCTGCTCCGACTCTCGCTCGCTCACTCACGCTGCTGCTCTGCTCTCCCCCTCGCTCGTGCTGCTGCTCTGCTCTTGCTCTCGCTCGCACTGCTGATGCTGGTACATGGGCTGCTGTAGCAACACGAGTTGCCGCTCTGGCTCTAGTTCACACTGCTCCTCCAGGCGCTGTTGCTCCGGCTGCTATCTGCTACTGTGTTCCCCGTCGATCGCCTACTGATTTAGATCACTGTTTCTCTACTACTAGTGCTCGAGTGGCCTAAACTACATGTGAAGTGCCTCTCTGCTACCAGTGCGTTCAGTTTCGACATTAACATTCAGATTCCACAGTAAATTTCAGTTTCGACAATTAAGTTCAGAGTCAACAGTTTTTACCTCATTTGTTGTAGTCAGGTGTTTTTTGGTGATGTAAATTTTACATCTATCACTTTTTGGTAATGTATTTTACATCATCTATTGGAGATGCTATTAGAATCCCACTTGAGATTAACAATGTCTGTCTTGTACTGCTTCAGCCTCGATGTCTTACGGCTCGCCGGAGCTGCTCCAACGATGGAACCATCCATCACAACAGAGCAGTGCCCTGGACGCCGTCTACAGATTCCTCAGATCTTCCTCCACACCTTCGACAACCACCTCTGCCTTCAATGACCAACCCAATGATGACGAGGTCAACACGGCTACGACAAAGAGGTTGTACACTTGTCGCATCACTTATTACTCTACATTCATGTTGATCCATTAGGGCTATTTTGGTTCAAAGGAAAAACTGAAGGAAAAACATAGCAATAGGAAATTTTCCTATGGCACTCGACTATTCAATTATTCATGCATTTTGTTGAAAGGAATGGAGCAAAACATCCACCTGGACCTACTTTTCAAAATCCTATGCATGAAAACAAGACCAAGTGCATTAGTGGCAGAATAACATTCTAACTGTACATGCTTTCGTATGGTTTCACTTTAATTTGGCCTTGTTTCTTTGCATTCCTCTGCTCTTCCAATTCCTGTGAACCAAACATCCAAGTTGACAGAAATCCTGTGTTTACAAATGCTCTATATCCCATGTGCATTCCTACCCTGTTCCGGTGTTTTTCCTATCCCTGCGTTTTTAGAATCCTGCAAGCCAAAGGAGCCCTTACAGAATTACTTCAGTTACAGGTAGGTGTCGAAGAAAACTTTGTGTGGTTTGTCCTGCTCCTGCCGCGATGTTGTCCACCTCACCTGAGCTGCTCCATCGACAGAAGCATCCACCAAACCAGACATCTCAAGTCCTGACCGTCTTTCGCCGCCTCAAATCTCCTTCCCTGCCGCCGGCACCCACCACAACGGCATCACCATCATCGACTCAGCAGATGAACCTGAGGAGTACACAGGTCCACAAGAGAGGTCGCACTCTTTTGTTTCTGCTTATGTTATGCATTGCTTAATATTACCTGCTACTTTACGGTCATGTTCACCTCTTAGACTCCAAGTCAAGTCCAAATTAATGTTCAAACTTGAGTTTTAAAATTACTTGTGGGGCACATATCGAGGCAGCAATGAATAGTATCTTTGTCTATTATCTGGTTCACCTAGGGTATGCCTATGTTGTTCATCTTGGGTGGGAAACAAATAGTAAAGCAATCATCATCTGTCTTTTTATTAAATTAAAGCTATCATCAGCCTGCTTTCATTATTTTTGGATCCATCCACTGGTTGTTACCATCACTCTAGATTTCTGCATGCTCTCCTTACATAATCTCACTATATTTTTTTCGTATGCATGTCAGATATTGTACACAGTCATGCTGAACATGCAGAGAAAAAGAGAAGAGTTTTGCGCGGCAATACAATGTCATGCAGACATCGCTCCATGGTGGGTTCAATGGCAAACCCTCCCCCCCTCTCCAGATTGTAATCCAGAGGAAGATATCTGTTCTGAGACAAATTCAGATGCAGCTGACCACTCCTATTTACCCCCAAGGTGTTTGCTCTAACTTGGCATGATGATGTTAGTCATATCATGCATATGTTGCCTTGCAGTGCCTACTTTTGACATCATATATGTCATCTGCTTAGTTTAGACATGTTCTGTAATGCCACCTGTTTAGTTTCTATATCATATATGGGAATTATGCAGTCTCATCTCTTTTAGCCATCCATAATATATGTGAAATATGCAATGCCATCCTGTTTAACCAGGCATCTTATATTTGAATGATATCTTGCCCATCCTTTTCTTCATTACATTTCCATTTGTCGACAATGTTTGTACATTAAACTACTCTTCCTGTGAATTAGCCATTTGAGTGGGTGATGGAAAAATCTGGAGTGAAAACAAGGTCTTCAGAGCAGACAGTGCTACATGTCGAAGCAGATCTCTTGCTGGGTCCCGATAGCTCCTCAGAGATGGATTCAGAGACAGATGACCAGTCCTATTCCCCCACCGAGGTGTATGCTCTAACTTGGCATGGTTATACTGCTCATATCATGCATATGGTGTCTTGCATTGCATAGTTTAGACATCATATACACAATATTCAACACCATGTTCTTAGTTCAGACATCATATATGCGAATGCCCTCTGCTTAGCATATAAATCACATATGTGAATTAAATCATGCGATCCTGATTACTTAGATAACATGTATGTGAATTATGTCATGCGAACCTGTTTACTAAAGACATCATATAATTATCTCATGCCATCCTGTTTAGTTAGTCATCATATCTTTGAATTATGTCATGCTATGCTATCCAGTTTAGATAGACATCATATACGTGAAATTATGTCATGCTATCCTTTTTAGTTAAACAATATACATGTTAACTATTTCATGCCCTCTTTTTTCCACACTATCTATTGCATCTGTCTCTCATACAATGTCTGTACATTCAACTATGTTTCCTGTTTATCAGCCATTTGAATTGGAGCGGTTGATGGAAGTATCTAGCGGAGTAAAAACATGGTCTTCAAATAAAATAGTGCTACCTCTTGGTGGAGATAGCACCCCAGTTGTACATGCAAGAGAACCAGCCCTACCACACATAACCCAGACTCTCGCAGATTGTACCCCTACTGCGATGGACAGAGAACCAGCTTCACCCAATCTAACCCCAACCCCAGCAGATAGTAACCCAGTTCCTGTTAACACAACACCATCTCCACCACAGAGCTCCCAAACAAGAGCAGTTAGTAAGGCAGCTCCAGTGCCCAAAGCGCCAGTACTACCACGGCGAACCCCAACTCGACCAGTTAGTACACCTATTCCTGTGGAGGAAGCACAACCAGCCATTCATAGTTTAGCATCTATCGCATTTGATGTTGTTAAATCCTATGTGGAAATATTATACTGAAGATGAAGGAAAATGCCAGTTGCAGGTGTTTGTCCAGGAGTTATGTGTAAGTAATGTTATTCATGGCAATTACTTTGCTTTGTCCCATACATTCTACCTCCATGATGGTTATAATACAGCAAATTTTCCCATTTTTCTCTATAGAGAAGGACCGATTTGGAAACTCAGGATGAGGTAACCTGTGCTAATACCTCTGCTATCTTCAAGAATGCTTGGTGGTAGTATCGGAATTACCTGAAGAAAACGTACTTCACTGGCAAAGAAACTCATCAAATTCCCTTACGTTCTCCTGAGACACATTTACTGGACGATGACTAGGAATGCCTTGTTCTGTACTGGTCCCGAACCAAGAATGTGGTAAGGTCTATGAGCTCATTTTTTTAAGTACTATATGCCTGTGTCTTACTGTACTCTGTTCATGTAGAACAAGTGCTTAAACCTGAAGAACAACTGTTCTCATTTAAGATTCCATTGCTATCGTGCATACTGCTTTGCTCTTGTATCACTGTATTTACTCATACAAACTTATTTTTAAATTGAAGAATCCAATCGAAACTCCAATGGCATAACAGGTATGCTTACGCATGTTTCTTTAACAGGTTTGCTCTTATAAATAGCTCTGTTGATTTCAATTTCAATTGTGTATACAGTTGACTTATCATATCATGCACATTACTAGCATCACAACAGAGCCAATAGTGTTGTTGTACATGTTGACCCGTGGTACCCATCTGAAATCTTGTTGTGCCGTGTAGTTTCCCACACTTTGTATTCTTTCAGTGCTGCTTTGTCTTGAACTGATATGATTTGAACCGTGTCTCTATTTTTATTTGGCAAGACAATGCAGTGACCATAGGACATAGATATATGTTTGTTTGATTCTTTTATTATGTACTACTTGGCAATAGAAGACTTGGTAGTTTAATCCTGTCCACCTACTAATGAACTGGTTCACCAAAATGAGTTTCATATACTAGTACATGCTAAACCTGTTATGTGCCTTCTTGTTTCTTCTTTTAGAATGCTGACAGAATATTGGGGAAGAGTGCCTTATTAAGCAATGGTAAATGAAGTAATGCAGATAAGGTTCAGGATAGTGAGACATCCTTGTTGGTCTCCAACAAAGCTGATAAAACAGCTAAGGAAAACTATCTTGAAGACAGTGAGACAACCCCACAGTCCTGTCTTGGTTTAGTGTTCGAGTTACTGGCCACTACCGCTCGCACAAGCTATTCAAACTCACTGTCTGAATCAGTTCGGTTTCTTGACTCTCAACTACAAGCTGAAAGACATCGATCAGCTGTGCTGCGACAAGAAGCCAAAGGACTGCGGAAGTCCCTGGAGCATTCAGATGCATACTTTCTAGTGCAACAGCAAGCGTTGGAGGATTTTAGCGCCAAACAGGACAAAGCTAATAAGCTTGCTAAGCTTATTGCCAACATGGTGGTTACCCGGGATAACGTTTCTTGAGCTCTTCTGAAGTTGTTTCAGTTATGGACCTGTTTTGCTGCCGCGTTTATTTGCACTGGTGGCCAATTTAGATGGCCAGTGTATGTAATATGCTGCTTTGTTCCCTATATTTGCACTGGTGGGGAACTTTGATACCCAGTGGATGTAATATGTGTAATAGCCGTAATAGCCTAGCGTTAGTTGCTTGCTTATTTATTTCCTTATTGTCTTGTTTAGTTGTTTGCTTGTAGTCACTGCAGTTCTTTTTTCACGTTTTTCTAGTGGCCACAATAACCTACTTTTATAACTAGGCCACAATAACCATGGCAACACACGGACTATTGTAACCATGGTCCTGCTACCTGCTGTAGTGACCATGGCCCTCCTACGGGCCATACGATCCATGGGCCTTCTACGGGCCGTATGATCCATGGGCCTTCTACGGGCCATAGGATCCACGTGTATCTATGGGCCTTCTACGGGCCGTATAATCGTTTCGCCTAACATGGGCCGTACTATTCATAGACCAATAACGGTCCGCAAAATGGGCCGTAAATGGGCTAGAGTGGAAATCGTCTGTTTTATGGCCCGACCATAACGGGCCGTTAATAGGCCGTATTTGATGACGCTATGAAAATAGCCCAATGGGTTAACGGGCCACAAACAGGCTGATTGTAACCACGGGCTGAATTTGGCCCACAAGTAGAACAGGCCAGTAACGGACCGTAAGTAACCGAATTCTGGAAATGAGCCCACGAATAAATGGACCCTTAGAAGGCCGAAAGTTAACACGGGCTGGAAACGACCGACGGAATAATGGGCCGTTAATGGGTATAAAGCGATACACTGTTCATTATGTGCCAGTTTCATCTCGGGCCATACATGGGCCAGAAGTTACAACGGGCTGGAATCATATTGGACGGCCCAGATGACGCTACTGGTCCAAATTCGGGTAGGCTGTAACGGGCCGTGAGTTAGCGGGCTGTAAATGGGCTATATGCGAACAGGCCATTAACAAGCTTTTCATGGGCCGGCCCGCTACCTTTTGACCAAGTAAAATGGGGTGGCCTTTTCACTTGAATGGGCCTCTGTTGGGCTATGCCACATGTCGACGTATCATAGGCGCCTTCGGTCCAATGAGTGGATGACATCTGTCCCAACGGTGAGCCGACACGTGATTCCTCTAGCCATTGAGAATTTTACACGTGGAAAATCCCCATTGGTCCGGGCTGTTAACGGGTTATCGGATCCAAACCGGAACCCGATAGCTTAACGGCGACCCGTTACGGTGGATGCCATGTGTCGGTTACCCTTGACGAAAGCAATTCTATGACGCGCGATTTATCGTCATGGAAGTGGACACTTCCGTGATGATAATTTTGGTAATGTCATGGAACACTTCTACGACAACACAGGTATGACTATCTTGATTCTGTCATAAAATCGTCATGGATGTACATGCATGACAGAAAACGTGACCTACTGTGACAAACACGTATCATCACGGAAGTGTATTTTTTTGTAGTGGCTCTCCGACAAACGTTGAGGTACTTGCTTTTGTAATTCTAGTAAATCCAAAACCCATCCGAAATTCATGAACCTTGGCATGCTATCATGGAATGGCATCAACATGCTGGGGTAAAAAATATTGTCCCATTTGGGGCAGGTTATGGTATAAGCTTCTCACAAACCTGAGCTTCTCATAAGAAGCCTCATGGTTCCGTTAGGGAAACGTGTCACCTTTGTGGACAAAATGATATTCGTCGCCTCTTCTTGCTTTCAATTTTTTCCTGGTGTCAACATAGAACAACAGGAGTATCGTGTTAAATTTTGGAATTTTTGGGGATCGTTTGGACATTTTTATACGTTAACTGAGTTTTCTAGGCATTTATGTGCATAATTCAAAATTGAACTACATGCACGTGCTCCAGTCCATAAAAACGGGTTGCAAAATCAAATGTGTGTCCTTGGTTGCAAGCTTAGGTCACATGCAAGAAATGAGAATGAATGCCAAACACCTTGACATTGTCGCTCGGCCGCTAACATTGAGATACAAGGTTTTAAAATTCTAGTAAATCGAAAACTCGTCTGAAATTCATGAAACTTGACATGATATCATGGAACGGCATCGACATGCCATGGTAAAAATATTGTCCCATTTGGGGCAGGTTTGGGTATAAGCTTCTCGCAAACCAGAGCTTCTCTCACAACAAGCCTGATGGTTTTGGTAGGGAACATGCCACCTTGGGGGACAAAACGATATCTGTTGCCTCTTCTTACTTTCAAATTTTTTCTCGTGTCAACATAGAACAACAGGAGTGTTGTGTCAATTTTTGGGGTTCGCTTGGACATTTTTATACATTAACTGAGTTTTATACGCATTTATGTGCATAATTCAAATTAGAACTACATGCACATGCTCCAGTGCATATAAATGGGTTCAAAATTGAAATGTGTGTCCTTGGTTGCATGCTTAAGTCCCATGCAAGAAATGAGAATGAATGTCAAACACCTTGCCACCGTCGCTCGGTCGCTAACATTGAGATACATGAGTTTTTAAATTCTAGTAAATCGAAAACGCGTCTGAAATTTATGAAACTTGACATGCTAGCATGGAACGGCATCAACATGCCGTGGTAAAAATATTGTCCCATTTGGGGCAGGTTGGGGTATATAAGCTTCTCACAAACCAGAGCTTCTCACAACAAGCCTCATGGTTACGGTAGGGAACATTTCACCTTTCTGGACGAAACGATATCTGTTGCCTCTTCTTGATTTCAATTTTTTCTCTAGTGTCAACATAGAACAAGATGAGTGTTGTGTTAATTTTAGGAATTTTTCGGGGTTCGTTTGGACATTTTTATACATTAACTGAGTTTTCAATGCATTTATGTGCATAATTCAAATTTGAACTACAGGCACATGCTCTAATGCATATAAATTGGTTGAAAATTCTAATATGTGTCCTTGGTTGCATGCTTAGGTCCCATGCAAGAAATGGGAATGAATGTCAAACACCCTGCCACCGTCACTCGGCCGCAAACATTGAGATTCATGGTTTTAAAATTCTAGTAAATCCAAAACTCGTCTGAAGTTCATGAAACTTGACATGCTATCATGGAGCGGCATCAACATGCTGTGGAAAAAATTTGTCCCATTTGGGGCAGGTTTGGGTATAAGGTTCTTGCAAACCAGAGCTTCTCACAACAAGCCTGATGGTTTTGGTAGGGAACGTGCCACCCTTGGGGACGAAACGATATCCGTTGCCTCTTCTTGCTTTCAAAATTTTTCTAGTGTCAATATAGAACGACTGGAGTGTTGTGTCAATTTTTGGGATTTTTCGGGGTTCGCTTGGACATTTTTATACATTAACTGGGTTTTCTAGGCATTTTATGTGCATAATTCAAATTTGAACTACATGCACATGCTCTAGTGCGGAAAAATGGGTTGACATATGAAATGTGTGTCCTTGGGTGCATGCTTAGTTCCCATGCAAGAAATGGGAATGAATTTCAAACACCAGGGCACTGTTGATTGCCGAAAAAACATTGAGATACTTTGTTTTTAAATTCTAGTAAATCCAAAACTCGTCTGAAATTCATGAAACTTGGCATGCTATCATGGAATGGCACCCGACATGCTGTGGTGTTTTTCGTGTCCATTTTGAGAGAAGGCGCACTCGAATAACAGCCAACAAAGGCATTTTGAAAAAATAGCTGCCACTTTAATACCTCAAACGTTTGTATAATTTAAATCATGTGTGTTCTGTTAACCATTCATGTGACGCCATGTGTCTTGGTTTTAATGGCTATAGGAGGTGCCGTGCGGACAACTGCTTGACTGAATGGGAGGCTTTGCGAGCGCAGTCCGGTGCACAGGCTGACCGAGAGGCATGCAAGCTGTCCTCCAATGTGCAGGCTCATCGGGAAGCGTGTGAGCTGTACGCTGCACAGGCTCACTGGGAAGCGAGCCCTTTGACTTCCATGGCCGCCCGCCATGCTCGCATCCTCTCCATTAATGGCGCCCGAGCCACTGTTTAATACGGGTGGCCTTACTGTTCGCCTCCCATTCCCCTCCCTCCCACAGACCTCCACCAACGCCATGGCGCAGAACGATCATCTGCCACTAGTCTTCAAGTTTGGTGAAGTCGACTCCGAGCCGGAGGAGATAGAAAATAAGGAGGAATGGGGCCTCATGGACATGGCCCTGAACAAGCTGGCCGCGGCGGTTGCCGCCCCCGCGCCCATCCCATTTCCCATCCCCGCGCCCGCACCAGCGACCATCCCCGTAGCATTGACGGGCTGGTCGCCGAGCACTATCGCAGAGCTAGAAGCCGCGGGCGTCAGCGAGGTCTCCGAGGACCCGCGTGAGCTTGTGTACATGCTAGCGCCAGTGCCCGTGCCCGTGCGCGCCCCTCCACCCACCATGGCGCCGGTCCCCGTGCGTTTGCCTGCACCCGCCGCGCCCGTGCCCGTGCGCGTGCCCCCCTCAGTGGCATGGGACGCCGCCGTCGACCGCTACCTCGCAGCGCAGCCAGTTGCCGTCCTCCCTTGCCCCGCCCGTCGATCGCGTGACGACATGATGTTTGATTTCCAAGTGAAGAACATTCTGTGCTGCCTTGAAACTTCAACAATGGCATCCCGGAGGACGACAATGGCAACGCCAGCGCGGCACGCCGCCTCCGCCACCGCCGGAAATATTTTTTTGGTTTTAATATTGTATCTCGATCATATGAATATAAATTCGCAGTGTGACTGAATGAAAGATATGGTTTGAACGAACTTGCGTTTTTCTCTCTTAATGTACAGACTTATCAAACGATTTTCTTTTGAAAAAAACATCAATGGTTTTTAAATATAAAACACTCATCGCAAACGTTTTAGTTAGAACACCGGTATGCAAACCGACAGCTTCCCCAGGAAGCCAAGGGAAAATGTGCCGAGCAGGATTTCTGCAGCTCTTGATCGCAAACATTTTAGATAGAACACCCGTATGCAAAGTGAGAGCTATGGTCTTCCCCCGTAAGTCAAGGAAAAATTTGCAGTGCAGGATTTGTGCATCTCTTCAACGCAAACGGTTTAGATTGAATACGGTATGCAAAGCCAGACTTCGGCGCTAAGCCAAGAGAAAATGTGCCGAGGAGGATTTGTACATCCCTTCAACGCAAATGGTTATTTTGGATGACCCGTGTGCAACCACGTACAGACAATTTGGTAAGATTTGCATCTGTCATATTGGGTATATTGCCATTTGTCAAACTAGAAAGATTGACATTTGTTGATCTAGTAACATTGCCATTTGTCAACCTAGAAAGATTGACATTTGTTGATCTAGTAACATTGCCATTTGTCAACCTGGTAACATTGCGATTTGTCAAAATATGCAGATAAAAATCACTAGCACAATCTAATTTTTCCAACTAAAATTCAGTAATTAAGCATAGATTTCATTCATAGATTAAGCAGTCGTTCTTTATACAAACAGTTCAACTCGACAGCTAAACCGACCAAACTTTTCCCCAATTGTTGCCAACCACGTACTGAAATAGCTAGTTCAACTATATATACTAGCTAATTTTAAGTACGTTGTACAGTTTCACCACATCTATAGTCAGATGAACTGAACAAAATAGCCCCTAAATACTACTACTACTACTACAGAGGGGCTTTGTACTACTTTCGGTAGCCTCTCCTCTGCCGAGCGTGCTCAGTAAGAGGCAGAGGAGGAGGAGCCTACCGACGAGCTGGACAACTGCAATACGGTGCCTGCTGCTACTGCACCTTCAGCAACGCTCACCTCGAACGCCCTCTGCCGCTCCAAACAACCCCTCTCGAAGTGGTGGTTCTCCTCGTAGATCTCCTGATTCCTCGCCTCTGCGGCAGCGTGTGCTGCAGCCACGGCAGCGGTAAGGCTCTTTGCGTACTCGACGAGGCGCTTCTCCTCCTCCCGCGGGAACTCAGTGTAGCGCGCAAGGTCGCTGACGCACGTGCGGGCCTCCACCTCCGCCTCCCGCCTTCGGGCGGTGGTGGCAGAGCGGGTGATGACCCCGACGGTTGACGGTGGGCTAGCGGCCATGGCGGCCGACAATGGGGTGGCGGCCACGACCACCACCTCCCGCCTTCGGGCCGTGGTGGCGGAGCGGGTGATGGCCACGGTGGCCGGCAGTGGGTTGGCGGCCACGACGGCCACCTGCCACCTTCGGGCCGCGGCGGCGGAGCGGGCGATGGCCCTGGCTTTCGACGGTGGTGTGGCAGCCATGGCGGCAGATGGTGGGGTGGCGACAACGGCAGCCGGCAACAGCTGTCGAGGGGCAGCGGTGGTGGAGCCTGTGGTTGGTGTTCCGCGCACACCCAACAGGGACGCCACACGGACTACACTACACCGGGGACTGCGCCGCCGCCGCGGTGTAGCCTCCCAGCTGGATCTGTCCTCTGATGACGGTGGAGTGGCTGAGCGACGATGACGGACCGGTGCCATTGGCGATTGTGGGAGAAGCAGACGAGATAAGATATAGGGAGGGAGGGGAAAATGTGACGCAGGACTCGCCGGCCGTGAGGGTTTATATAGCAGGCCGGTAAGCATTGGGATTTTGGGGGATTTCACCGAGTCGGGTGGGAAGCTTGCGCGAGAACCTGCGAGGTTTCGCGGGAATGGGCTCGCCGATGATTCATTGGTGCCACTTCGAGCCACCGTTTGGCCAAAAGAACACCCCCGCGCGCTGCGCAAGCTTGCGCTGTAAGCCGTCTGTGGCAGCGGGGTGAAGAGACGTGCGAGAGGAGGACGAAAGGCCACGTACACATACGGTTAGTAAAAAAAACATTTGCGATTTAATTACCTACTATACCCCCGTTCTGGTTTATAAGTAGGATTTAACTAATAAAATACCAATGCATGTCGCCAAGGATTATATCGTTGGATTCGTATTTGAACATAGTTTCCAATTATATAATTTTTATAACATGCATTAACATTTTGTTGGTTAAATTTAAGGGCAAAGTATGGCACATAATATAAAGGGGACTAATAGACCAAGACAGAGGTAGTAGCACACGGCCGCTCTCTACACAGCGACGCAACTATCGGCCGGCTTGTAGGCGACCATTTCCTACGTGTTCAACTGCTCTATGCGTGTGGTTGCTTGCGGTTGAGACGGCCGCGGCGCACTCTGCTCGCGTCCCGCCGCGCACTCTGCTCTCGCGTCCCTCCGAGCGCTCTGCCCTCGTCCCTCCATGCACGCTACCAATGTTTGGGGCCGACGCACGATCAAGCACGTTCATGCGCATGCGGTTGCGCCGGGCGCGGCGCGATGATGCAGTTACCCGCTGCAAAAACTGCCATGCGGACGCGCCGAGAATCCAGGCCGCCTGGCCCCCATTTATTCCTGCGGCCATTTACCTTCATCTCTTGCGTCACACGACACAATAAGCACACCCACGATGACACATACAGAGAGGACATCCAGCGGTTCCAATGGCGCTCCCCGTGGCTCCAATGGTGCTCCCAGCGGCCGACGACGACAACGGCGGGTAGTTCACCACGCATCACGTAGTGGACACCCACGTGAGGTGAAAGGCCCTCTTGGTGGTGTACACGAATGATCTGGTCTCGGTGGAGAGCTCCATCCAAACTATGGAGCAGTTCCTTGCCGAGGACAAGTACCAAGTGGTCGGCTTCGACCTCGAGTACACCATCGGTCGTGCCAGGCACGATCTGAAGGTTGCCGTTGCCCAGTTGTGCGTGCGACATGACGTCTTTGTCTACCACTACCACCTGGCCATAAGGCCTTGCGAGTGTTTCTCCCGGTTTATCAACAGCTCTGACTACAGTTTCGCTACGGTGGACGCCACCAACGATCTAAAAGCGCTCAAGGTTTTGGGCTTGAAATGCCAGAATCTTGTCAACATCCAGGACCACTACAATGTCTGGGGCAGCGACAACAACAAGCAGAACTCCCTGGTTGACCTCGGCTCGGCCATCATCGACCCCTACTACATGAAGATGAAGGATGAGAGCAAGAAGGACAAGAACGCTTGGCACAGTGTCTGGCATGAGAGACTGGATGAACAACACGTCAAGTATGTGGCCAAGGACGCGTACACAAGCTACGAGATGTACAGGCGGATCGTTGACATGAGGAAGTGTCTTCTTCCTGCCCCAGACGAGGGATCGAGCCACAGAGCAGTGGCGGAAGCGTCACAAGAAGTAGATGACTAGACGATCATTTCTCCTAGTTTAGAATGCATGCAATTGTTTATTGAGGTGTGTGCGAATGATCTGTATAGTCACTTATGTAATTGGATGTTTATTTCAGCTATATATATACCTATTATTCTTCTATAGATAGAGCAAATCACACGGCTTATTAGCAGCAATCGTCTGTGTTATTATTGGTCTTCGCACACATTTCTAATTACGGACCTGTTTGCGACGTATCACACACATCTTGTTCAGTTGAACCGTTTCCATTGTGTTGCCTAATCACACATAGTTCATCCTAGTGAACTGTATGCCGTATATCGCACACACCCTCATCTGGCTGCCCGTTTCTGTTGTTCTTCATCATCGCAAACAGTTCTTCTGGATTAACCGTTTGCCACTCATCGCACACTCAAATCTAATATGAGCCGTGTTTGATGTCGTCGCCATCGCAAACGTTTTGCATCTTTTTTGACAGTTTTATTACATCACCGTTTGTGATTGATGCATCACACACAGTTTTGTCGAAGGGTCTCTGATTCGACTGTCGCGTTTGGACCATCCTGCAGTAGTGACATATTCACCATATCAATACACCACTATGGATCCGCTCCCGTCTCCCTACGAGAAGGCCATCCATAGCACTCACACTTGTCTTGCGCATTTTAGAGTATCCATTTCAACTTGCCTATGAACAATGTAAGCTTTCCAAGTAGTCCATATCCGCGGACGCGGCTATTCGAATAGATCATATTACCCTGTAGGGGTGTACTTCTTCACACACGCTCTCGCCACTTACCGCCATGTACACGTCATGTATCTCGGCAACCTTCAAGCGGAAGCCTGGCAAGGGTGTCGGCCACAACCTGACTAACCACACAAGACTCTAGTCCAGGTTTATCGCCTTTCTGAGGCTGAACCCGCAAAGGAAGTCCGGCCGAAGTTTCCATCACGGCCCCAAACGATGTGAGCAGGGTTCCCAAGCCCACCATCCGGGTGCCACTTAGTACACCGTGCCACTGTGCCTAGTCAATCCCAAGCCCACCTGTACCGGGTGCCACTTGGTAGACAAATAGCACTACCTACAAACACCAGAAACTAGTTGCAACTCCTGGAGAGAGATCGAGGCGATTAATAAGTTGAGAGGGGCACTTAAGCATTCCAATGTGTGGTAGCAGCTAGTCTTGGATCACAAACACAGTACTTAGTTCATGAGGACGGTTTCAATGAGACAACCCACCATGTACTCCTACATGTCCTCTCATCGCTACCTTTACCAAATCGTGTTCACACAGTTAGCTCTCAACAGCAGGACATGTTTACCACCATCCCAAGCCATCCCAAATGAATCAGACCTGACACAACTCTAAGCATAGCAGGCATAACAAGCAAGCATGAATGAGTAGGCACATCATGGCTCAAACAACTCTTACTCATGCTAGTGGGTTTCAACTATTTACTATGGCAAAGACAGGTCATGCAAAGGAATGGGTTCAACTACCGCAACATGTAACAGTTGAATCATTGTTGTCCCAATGCAGTAAAAGAGTGCAGGAGTGAGAAAACAGGATTGTATCGAAATGCTCAAAGGGGGTTTGCTTTCCTGGCACTTCTGAAGATAGCATTGAGTCTTCATCAGTGACATCGATCTCAACGTCGGAAAACGTCTACCGAGAGGGAACAAACATCGACAACACAGAAGGAACACAATCAATGCAATGCAACAATATGATGCATGATCATGACATGGAAATATGCTAGTGTTTGAGCTAATGCAAAATGCTACCATGTTATTTGAAGTTCATTTGAATCAAAGATTCAAATTCAAACTCCAAAAGAAGCATTTAAAATGCCCTTTAATTGATTTGACCTGATCAGTAGGTATAAGTTGTTCAAACATGCATGAAAATGCCATAAATAGATTCATTGGATTTTTCTGATAATTTTTCATATATAATTTATTTCATTCTGAGCTACGGTTGAATTACCATGCATTTTTGAAGTTTAAAACATTTTCTGAAATTAATAAATCATTTCTGATTTATTTAAAATCCCAGAAGTCAGTTATGACGTTAGCCCTGCATCATCACCGCATCAGTAGTTCAACGGGATCAGCCCTGGTCAAACCTGATGAGTGGGGTCCACTAGTCTGTGACCCATTTCGCTAACAGTGTGATTAGTGTTAGTTTAATGAACTAACCGGGGCCCGCATGTCAGTGACTAGTGGGGGTCGTTAGGTTAGTTTTAACCGGGTTAACTCGCCCGTGAGGTGCCGCGGCGGCGGGGTGGCTCGGGAATTGCCTTCAGGGCACAGATCGATGTGTCGATGGGCTCTCTGGAGAGCTCGTGCAATGGCACATCGAAAGGTGGCGGTGGCCGGGCCTGGGATGGCCAGGATAGATGGTGGCGAGCACAGATGCATCGGCCGGAGCTCGGGTGTCTGCGGAGTCGCTGCTGTGGCATGCAAACGAGTGAAACAACGTGCTAGTGATGCTCTGGGGTTCGACGCGAGGTTGTTGCACGCACTAGAGCGACCAAATGGTCGCCGGAGCATCGCTGGCGACGAGTTCGTGCGGCGGTGTGTCTCAGTTAACAAGGGGTGAAGGAAATATGCCATAGATGCAATAATAAAGTTGTTATTTTATATTTCCTTATTCATGATAAAGGGTTATTATTCATGCTAGAATTGTATTGATCGGAAACTTAAATACATGTGTGAATACATAAACAAATACCGTGTCCCTAGTAAGCCTCTACAAGACTAGCTCATTGATCAAAGATGGTTAAGGTTTCCTAACCATAGACATGCGTTGTCATTTGATAACGGGATCACATCATTAGGAGAATGATGTGATGGAAAAGACCCATCCGTTAGCTTAGCATATTGATCATTCAGTTTATTGCTATTGCTTTCTTGATGACAAATACATATTCCGTCGACTATGAGATTATGCAACTCCCGGATACCAAAGGAATACCTTGTGTGCTATAAAAACACACAACATAACTGGGTGATCATAAAGATGCTCTACTGGTATCTCCGAAGGTGTTTGTAGAGTTGGCATAGATCGAGATTAGGATTTGTCACTCCGAGTATCGGAGAGGTATCTCTGGGCCCTCTCGGTAATACACATCATAAGAAGCCTTGCAAGCAAATGACTAATAAGTTAGTTACGAGATGATGTATTGCAGAACGAGTAAAGAGACTTGCCGTAACAAGATTGAACTAGGTATGGAGATACCGACGATCGAATCTCGGGCAAGTAACATACCGACAGATAAAGGGAATTACGTATGTTGTCATAAGGTTCTACCGATAAAGATCTTCATAGAATATGTAGGAGCCAATATGAGCATCTAGGTTCCGCTATTGGTTATTGACCGGAGAGGTGTCTCGGTTATGTCTACAAAGTTCTCGAACCCATAGGGCCCGCACGCTTAACATTCGTTGACTATATAGTGTTATATGAGTTATATGATTTGGTGACCGAATGTTGTACAGAGTCCCGGATGAGATCACGGACAAGACGATGAGTCTCGAAATGGTTGAGCGGTAAAGATTGATATATAGGATGATGGTATTCGGACACCGGAAGAGTTTCAGGATGCACCAGTTAGTCATTGGGTCACTGGAAGGGGTTCCGGACACCCTTGGTAGGTGTTTGGCCCTAATGGGCCAACAGGGGGACAGACCAGCCCACAGGGGGCTGGTATGCCCCTCTCCCTGGCCAGCCGGCCCTAGGGAAGGAAAGGGGGGAGGGCTAGCCCCTCCTGCCTTCCCCTTCTCATGGGAGAAAGGAAAAGGGGGGGGGGGGGGGGGGGCGCCTCCCTCCCTGCCTTTCCCAGCTCACCTAAAAAGGAAAAGGGTGGTGCGGTTTGGGAGAGACCCCAAGTAGCCCTTGGCTGCTCCTCCCTCCCCCCACCTATATATATGTGGGAGGGGGGCTCCTAGCACAACCACGACAATTGCTTAGCCGTGTGCGGCGCCCCCCTCCACCGTTTACACCCCTGGTCATATTTTCGTAGTGCTTAGACGAAGCCCTGCGGAGATAGCTTCACCATCACCATCACCATGCTGTCGTGCTACAGGAACTCATCCACTACCTCGCCGTCTTGCTGGATCAAGAAGGTGGAGGACGTCACCGAGCTGAACGTGTGCTGAACGCGGAGGTGCCGTACGTTCGGTACTCGATTGGTTGGAGCGCGAAGAAGTTTGACTACATCAACCGCGTTAACAAACGCTTCCGCTTACGGTCTATGAGGGTTCATAGACACACTCTCCCCTCTCGTTGCTATGCATCTCCTTGGATAGATCTTGCGTGTGCGTATATTTTTTTTTGTTTTCCATGCAACGTTTCCCAACAGTGGCATCCGGGCCAGGTCTATGCGTAGATGATATGCACGAGTAGAACACAAAGAGTTATGGGCGGTGATAGTCATACTGCTTACCACCAACGTCTTATTTTGATTTGGCGGTATTGTGGGATGAAGCGGCCCGGACCAACCTTACATGTCCACGCACATGAGACCGGTTCCACTTATAGACATGCAACTAGTTTTGCATAAAGGTCGCTCGCGGGTGACTGTTTCTCCTACTTTAGTTGAATTGAATTTGACTACGGTCAGTCCTTGAAGAAGGTTAAAACTGCAAACTTGATGAATCACCATTGTGGTTTTTGCGTAGGTAAGAACGGTTCTTGCTAGAAGCCCGTAGCAGCCACGTAAAACTTGCAGCAACAAAGTAGAGGACGTCTAACTTGTTTTTGCAGGGCATGTTGTGATGTGATATGGTCAAGATATGATGTGATATATGTTGATGTATGAGATGATCATGTTTTGTAATATCGACAACCGGTAGGAGCCTTAGGGTTGTCTCTTTATTGTATGAAATGCAAGCGCCATGTAATTGCTTTACTTTATCACTATGCATTAGCGATAGTTGTAGAAGCAATAGTTGGCGAGACAACCCCGACGCAACGATGGAGATCAAGGTGTCGAGCCGGTGACAATGGAGATCATGATGATGCTTTGGAGATGGAGATCAAAAGCACAAGATGATGATGGCCATATCATGTCACATATTTTGATTGCATGTGATGTTTATCCTTTATGCATCTTATTTTGCTTAGAACGGCGGTAGCATTATAAGATGATCCCTTCACTAAATTTCAAGATAAAAGTGTTCTCCCCGAGTATGCACCGTTGCCAAAGTTCATCATTTCGAAGCATCTCGTGGTGATCGGGTATGATAGACTCTACGTTCACATACAACGGGTGCAAGTCAGTTTTGCACATGTAGAATACTTGGGTTAAACTTGACGAGCCTAGCATGTACAGACATGGTCTCAGAACACTGGAGACCGAAAGGTCGAACGTGAGTCATATAGTAGATATGATCAACATAGAGATGTTCACCATTGATGACTACCCCATCTGACGTGATGATCGGACATGGGTTAGTTGATTTGGATCACGTATCACTTAGATAACTTGAGGAATGTTTATTTAAGTGGGAGTTCATTAGTAATTTGATTAATTGAACTTAAATTTATCATGAACTTAGTCTTAATAGTTTTTGCATATCTATGTTGTAGATCAATAGCTCGCAATATAGCTCCCCTATAATTTTGATATGTTCCTAGAGAAAACTAAGTTGAAAGATGATGGTAGCAATAAAAGCGGACTAGGTCCATGATCTGAGGATTATCCTCATTGCTGCACAGAAGAATTATGTCCTTGATGCACCGCTAGGTGACACACCTATTGCAGGAGCAGATGCAGACGTTATGAACGTTTGGCAAGCTCGATATGATCACTACTTAATAGTTTAGTGCGCCACGCTTTACGGCTTAGAACCGGGACTTCAAAAACATTTTGAATGCCATGGAGCATATGAGATGTTCCAAGAGCTGAAATTAGTATTTCAGACTCATGCCCGTGTCGAGACGTATGAGACCTCTAACAAGTACTTTGCCTACAAGATGGAGGAGAATAGCTCAGCAAGTGAGCATGTGCTCAGAATGTCTGGGTACTACAATCGCTTGAATCAAATCGCAGTTAATCTTCCATATAAGATAGTGATTGACAGAGTTCTCTAGTCACTATCACCAAGCTACTAGAACTTTGTGATGAGCTATAATATGCAAGGGATGACGGAAAACGATTCCCGAGCTCTTCGCCATGCTGAAATCGACGAAGGTAGAAATCAAGAAAAGAGCATCAAGTGTTGATGGTTAATAAGACCACTAGTTTCAAGAAAAAGGGCAAGGGAAAGAAAGGGAGCTTCAAGAAGAATGCCAAGCAAGTTGCCACTCCCATGAAGAAGCCCAAAGCTGGACCCAAGCCTAAAACTGAGTGCTTCTACTGCAAAGGAAATGGTCACTGGAAGCGGAACTGCCCCAAATACTTGGCGGATAAGAAGGATGGCAAAGTGAACAAAAGTATATTTGATATACATGTTATTGATGTGTACCTTACTAGTGTTCATAGTAGCACCTGGGTATTCGATACCGGTTCAGTTGCTAAGATTAGTAACTCGAAACAGGAGTTGTACTATAAACAGAGACTAGTTAAGTGCGAGGTGACGATGTGTGTTGGAAGTAATTCCAAGGTTCATATGATCACCATCGCACACTCCCTCTACCTTTGGGATTAGTGTTGAACCTAAATAAATGTTATTTGGTGTTTGTGTTGAGCATGAATATGATTAGATCATGTTTATTGCAATACGGTTATTCATTTAAGTTAGAGAATAATTGTTGTTCTGTTTACATGAATAAAACCTTCTATGGTCATACACCCAATGTGAATGGTTTATTGAATCTCGATCGTAGTGATACACATATTCATAATATTGATGCCAAAAGATGGAAAGTTGATAATGATAGTGCAACATACTTGTGGCACTGCCGTTTAGGTCATATTGGTGTAAAGCACATGAAGAAACTCCATGCAGATGGACTTTTGGAGTCACTTGATTATGAATCATTTGATACTTGCGAACCATGCCTCATGGGCAAGATGACTAAAACTCCGTTCTCCAGAACAATGGAGCGAGCTAATAACTTATTGGAAATAATACATACCGATGTATGCGGTCCGATGAGTGTTGAGGCACGCGGCGGGTATCGTTATTTTCTGACCTTCACAAATGATTTAAGTAGGTATGGGTATATCTACTTGATGAAACACAAGTCTGAAACATTTGAAAAGTTCAAAGAATTTCAGAGTGAAAGTGGAGAATCATCGTAACAAGAAAATAAAGTTTCTACAATCTGATTGCGGAGGTGAATATTTGAGTTACGAGTTTAGCCTTCATTTAAAAATGTGGAATTGTTTCACAACTCACGCCACCTGGAACACCACAGCGTAATGGTGTGTCCAAACGTCGTAACCGTACTTTATTAGATATGGTGCGATCTATGATGTCTCTTACCGATTTACCACTATCATTGGGGTTATGCATTAGAGACAACCGCATTCATGTTAAATAGGGCACCATCTAAATCCGTTGAGACGACACCGTATGAACTATGGTTTGGCAAGAAACCTAAGTTGTCGTTTCTTAAAGTTTGGGGTTGCGACACTTATGTCAAAAGGCTTCAGCCTGATAAGCTCGAACCCAAATCGGAGAAGTGTGTCTTCATAGGATAACCTAAGGAAACAATTGGGTACACCTTCTACCACAGATCCGAAGGCAAGATCTTTGTTGCCAAGAATGGATCCTTTCTAGAGAAGGAGTTTCTCTTGAAAGAAGTGAGTGGGAGGAAACTAGAACTTGATGAGGTAATTGGAAAGTAGCACATCAGAGAAAACCGTTCCCGTGATGCCTACACCAACTAGAGAGGAAGCAAATGATAATGATCATGAAACTTCAGATCAAGTTACTACTGAACCTCGTAGGTCGACTAGAGCACGATCCGCACCAGAGTGGTACGGTAATCCTGTTCTAGAAGTCATGTTATTAGACCAAGGCGAACCTACGAACTATGAAGAAGCTATGATGAGCCCAGATTCCGATAATGGCTTGAGGCCATGAAATCTGAGATAGGATCCATGTATGAGAACAAAGTGTGGACTTTGGTGGACTTGCTCGATGATCGGCAAGCCATTGAGAATAAATGGATCTTCAAGAGGAAGACGGTCGCTGATGGTAATATCACTGTCTACAAAGCTCGACTTGTCACGAAAGGTTTTCGACAAAGGGTTGACTACGATGAGACTTTCTCACCCGTAGCGATGTTTAAGTCTGTCTGAATCATGTTAGCAATTGCCGCATTTTATGAAATCTGGCAAATGGACGTCAAAACTGCATTCCTTAACGGATTTCTTAAAGAAGAATTGTATATGATGCAACCAGAAGGTTTTGTCGATCTTAAAGGTGCTAACAAAGTGTGCAAGCTCCAGTGATCCATCTATGGACTGGTGCAAGCATCTCAGAGTTGGAATATACGCTTTGATGAGGTGATCAAAGCATATGGTTTTATATACACTTACGGTGAAGCCTGTATTTACAAGAAAGTGAGTGGGAGCTTTGTAGAATTTCTGATATTATATGTGGATGACATATTGTTGATTGGAAATGATATAGAATTTCTGGATAGCATAAAAGGATACTTTAATAAGAATTTTTCAATGAAAGACCTCGGTGAAGCTGCTTATATATTAGGCATCAAGATCTATAGAAATAGATCGAAACGCTTAATAGGACTTTCACAAAGCACATACCTGGACAAAGTTTTGAAGAAGTTCAAAATGGATCAGCCAAAGAAAGGGTTCTTGCCTGTGTTGCAAGGTGTGAAGTTGAGTAAGACTCAAATCCCGACCACGACAGAAGATAGAGAATGAAAGTCATTCCCTATGCCTCAGCCATAGGTTCTATAAAGTATGCCATGCTGTGTACCAGACCTATTGTGTACCTTGCCATGAGTTTGGCAAGGGGGTACAATAGTGATCCAGGAGTAGATCACTGGACAGCGGTCAAAATTATCCTTAGTTACCTAAGAGGACTAAGGAAATATTTCTCGGTTATGGAGGTAATAAAGAGTTCGTCGTAAAGGGTTACATCGATGCAAACTTTGACACCGATTCGGATGACTCTGAATCTCAATCTGGATACGTATTGAAAGTGGGAGCAATTAGCTAGAGTAGCTCCATACAGAGTATTGTAGACATAAAAATTTGCAAAATACATACGGATCTGAATGTAACAGACTCGTTGACTAAACTTCTCTCACAAGCAAAACATGATCACACCTTAGTACTCTTTGGGTGTTAATCACATGGTGATGTGAACTAGATTATTGACTCTAGTAAACTCTTTGGGTGTTGGTCACATAGCAATGTGAACTATGGGTGTTTATCACATGGCGATGTGAACTATATTTCCTTATTCATGATAAAGGTTTGTTATTCATGCTAGAATTGTATTGATCGGAAACTTAAATACATGTGTGAATACATAAACAAATACCGTGTCCCTAGTAAGCCTCTACTAGACTAGCTCGTTGATCAAAGATGGTTAAGGTTTCCTAACCATAGACATGTGTTGTCATTTGATAACGGGATCACATTATTAGGAGAATGATGTGATGGACAAGACTCATCCGTCAGCTTAGCATATTGATCGTTCAGTTTATTGCTATTGCTTTCTTGATGACAAATACATATTCCTTCGACTATGAGATTATGCAACTCCCGGATACCGGAGGAATACCTTGTGTGCTATCAAACGTCACAACATAACTGGGTGATCATAAAGATGCTCTACAGGTATCTCCAAAGGTGTTTGTTGAGTTGGCATAGATCGAGATTAGGATTTGTCACTCCGAGTATCGGAGAGGTATCTCTGGGCCCTCTCGGTAATACACATCATAAGAAGCCTTGCAAGCAAATGACTAATAAGTTAGTTACGAGATGATGTATTACGGAATGAGTAAAGAGACTTGCCAGTAACGAGATTGAACTAGGTATGGAGATACCGACGATCGAATCTCGGGCAAGTAACATACCGACACACAAAGGGAATTACGTATGTTGTCATAAGGTTTGACCGATAAATATCTTCGTAGAATACGTAGGAGCCAATATGGGCATCTAGGTTCCGCTATTGGTTATTGACCGGAGAGGTGTCTCTGTCATGTCTACATAGTTCTCGAACCCGTAGGTTCCGCACGCTTAACGTTCATTGACAATATAGTGTTATATGAGTTATATGATTTGGTGACCGAATGTTGTTTGGAGTCCCGGATGAGATCACAGACATGACGAGGAGTCTCGAAATGGTCGAGAGGTAAAGATTGATATATAGGACGATGGTATTCGGACACCGGAAGAGTTTCGGGATGCACCGGGTAGTCATCGGGTCACCGGAAGGGGTTCCGGACACCGTCGATAGGTGTATGGGCCTAATGGGCCAAGGGAGGGACAGACCAGCCCACAGGGGGCTGGTGCGCCCCTCTCCCTGGCCGGCCGGCCCTAGTGAAGGAAAGGGGGAGGGCTAGCCCCTCCTGCCTTCCCCTTCTCATGGGAGAAAGGAAGGGGGGGGCGCCTCCCTCCCGTGCCTTTCCCCGCTCACCTAAAAAGGAATAGTGGGGGCGCGACTTGGGAGAGACCCCAAGTAGGATTCGGCCTACTTGGGGCACCCCCTTGTCTGCTCCTCCCTCCCCCCACCTATATATATGTGGGAGGGGGGTGCCTAGCACAACCACGACAATTGCTTAGCTGTGTGCGGCGCCCCCTCCATCGTTTACACCCCCGGTCATATTTTCGTAGTGCTTAGGTGAAGCCCTGCGGAGATAGCTTCACCATCACCGTCACCACGCCGTCGTGCTGCCGGAACTCATCCACTACCTCGCCGTCTTGGTGGATCAAGAAGGCGGAGGACGTCACCGAGCTGAACGTGTGTTGAACGCGGAGGTGCCGTACGTTCGATACTCGATCGGTTGGAGCGCAAAGAAGTTCGACTACATCAACCGCGTTAACAAACGCTTCCGCTTACCGTCTATGATGGTACGTAGACACACTCTCCCCTCTCATTGCTATGCATCTCCTTGGATAGATCTTGCGTGTGAGTAGAATTTTTTTTTGTTTTCCATGCAACATTTCCCAACAAGGGGACGGTGGCTATGGTGAGGGATAGGCTACGGGGTCAGGGGGCGGAGCTCACAGGGAGGTCGACGTGCAGCTCAGTGGGCTCGGGGGAGCCGTGTCGGCAATGAATCAACCACCGGCGGTCATCGGGCAGAGAGGCGGAGATGAGCTTGATGGCGATGCTGTAGGGCCTCCGGCGCTGTGTGGCTCTGTGTGGAGAGGCTTCGGACGTCTGCGAAGCGACTGTACATGGCTGCGGGGCCTAGGGTGTGCGGTGGCTACGCCGCGGCGGCGGCGCAGTCATGGCTGGCTCTCGGGCTCGCTCGAGGTCGAACAGAGGAGGGGGCAGCGAGGCCAGAGAGAGGGGAAAGTGAGAGGAGAGTGAGGGGGGGTTGTGTGGCATGCTCAGGTCGACGAGGAGGCAAGCAGAGAGGCAGGAGATGGCGGGGCACGTGCGTGCGCACGTCGGCCACACGCTCCAGTCCTTCTGGCCGAAGGAAGGAGATGACTGGCGAAGGGGTAAGTGGGCTGGGCTGGTTTCTACAGTAGGAGGCCAGGTAGCCCAGGTAGGGTTTCTGTCCCTTCTTTTCTATTTGCTTTATGTTTTCTATTTTGCAGGTATGTTTTGATTTAGTTTAAAATACCAAATCACTTTTACAAATCCTGAAATTAATTTTGGGTACTATTGGAATTATTTCCAACAGCCCTCAACTACTTTCAGAATCATTTGGGCCTTTAAATTATTTATAGCAATTAAATGCCCAAATTCATATAATTTATGAATTAATTCAAAAATCCAAAGATGACCTAGAAATTGTGCACCATTTTTGGCAGAGGCTTTCACCCATCTACACCTATATTAATTACAGAATCCCTAAAAATTCCCACGTTAATCAGTAATTAACAGCCGTTAATCTGGTGGGACCTAATTATTACGGTCTAGATCTTCCAAAATTGTCCTAGGTTCGTGAGAGAAAAAAAACAGATGTTTGAAAGAAAAAAAAGATTTTGGGCTGGTCACGGGATTGTTGTGTGAGTCGTACTCACCTAGGCCTTTCCCGTGATTCATCAGAAAGAAAAAAGATGGAAAATCCGAGCGTTCTCTCCTATTACTTCCCAGGTTGTTGGGTGCTAGATCCCCACGCGGTATCTCTTTCCCCGCACATGCCACCTCGGACCGCCATCCCGCTAAACCCACGATGCCGCCGCCGCCGCCGCAGAATACTTCCTCACGCTGATGGTGGCTCAGTAATACTGTGGTCGGCCGCACCGTGCGTTCCCACCTTTGCTGCAGTCCGTCGTCCGTTCAAGGCCATGGCCAGGTGTGTACGTTCACGCACAACGCCTAGGATGAAGCCGTCACAGGCCAGTGCCGCAACTTCCTTTTCTCTTTTGCCGATCTCGCGTTCTTCCTATATTGCAGATCTTCCGAAATTGTCCCGGGTTAATGAGAAAAAAAAACCTATCTTGGGCTGGTTACGAGATTGTTGTGTGAGTCCTACACACCTTGGCCTCTCCACCAGAATGACTCCATGAGAGAATTCTCCGTCATGGTTGGAGAGCAGTATGGCGTCGAACTTTCAGATTAGCAGAGCGAGGTGCATGCTTTTTTGGTTCTGCGTTGTGCACACCAGCGATCGACAGGAGCAGCCTAAGATGCAGTCCAAGGATCCCGAAAACAGCTGCACGTGCAGCCCAGCCTATGTTATTCTCTAATTGGCAGTTAAAACTGCTTTGAAAATTTAGAGCGCTCAAGATGGTACGAGATGTTTCACTTCACAGGATTCTCCGTCATGGTTGGAGAGTAGTATGGCGTCCAACTTTCAGATTAGCAGAGCCAGGTGCATGCTTTTTTGGTTCTGCGTTGTGCACATCAGCGATCGACAGGAGCAGCCTAAGATGCAGTCCAAGGATCCCGAGAACAGCTGCACGTGCAGCCCAGCCTATGCCATTCTCTAATTGGAAGATAAATCTGCTTTGAAAATTTAGAGCGCTCAAGATGGTACGAGATGTTTCACTTCTCAACACTTCTCCTTTTTTTTGAGTTTTCTTAAAACTAATTAGTGTAGAATTATATTTCTTTATTTTTCACAGAGAGGTCTGTACAATATATAGTACAACTTATCGACTGAGAAAGCAATAGCACTAGAGGCACAGCGCTCTGGGCGCAATAGGACATGGAAACATCACACAACCTGGATTGTTCAAGTCAGCGCTGCTGGGACGCGTTGTTCTACAAGCCATGGCTGCTACCGTCCAGTAGTTCAATAGACCAGGAAAATAAAAACCTTCATACATTCATGTTGAGGTATGCAATCATCTATTATATACAAATGATATTCACAATGTACATATCTATTCCGATAGTGCAATACTACCACAGAAGCAGGCGTGTGTATAAGCATGAAGTGAAGTCTATGTCGGTTGCTCCATAGATGGTTCACGAGTATATACAGCAGGTATATTTGTAAAAATATAATACAATTTATAGCTTACATTATCACAATCGTTCCTTTAAATAAATTTGTTCTCTACCAGTAGTAGTAATTAATCCCCCATCTATTGTCTCTTCTCAATATATCATACCTCAAGCTTTATCTGTGTGAGTTACCAGATCTCTCTTCTCTTGGTCTATGGCAGTTGCTGCGTGTTCGACCAGGAGTAGTGTGAACTCTGAAGAAGCTTCGATTGCAAACGATGGGCTCACATCCATCTCCATAGCATAAATATCATGCACGTCACTGATTCGTGCATATATGTACAGCGGCGAAACAAGATCAGCAGGCTAGCACGTCCGACGCCCATAGGTTAGTATTGATTGGTGCAATCATATCTTAATACTGATGTACATATTTTCCATGGCATTAATCTTCCAACACATAGAAGTGGAATCCATGTACAATCTGTGTGGCGATGATGATACTGAATTGAGTCACTGAATAGTGTCATATGTGTGAGATTGCTTTCGGGCAGTGTATATGTATGATATAAAATCTAACATGGAAGATAAATCTGAATCTGAAATTAGTATGTGCACATGAGATGTTCTCCTTCAGAACTTCATCCATTTTTCAGGTATTCGATCTACCGGAGGTTATTCCTTCTCAGGTTCATTCTTCTTATGTTGAAGGTTCAGACCTGCTAGAATTCTTATGTAGTTTTCCTCTACGGTTACTAACCTATACAATCAATTTGGCACCAACTTCATAACCTGACCTTGACGTAAATGGAGACAAAGTTATACGAAAAGGCGTACAAGCAGTTACTCAAGCACCCTGATCTGCGGCTCTGTCATAGTCAAGGTGCATCGATTCATACGGTTCAGAGTCCAGAAGGAGCATGTCCAATTGCGAACAACAGGTTTGATCTGGGGTTGCCACATTTTGCAAAAGTAATTCCTGGATTTTTTTAAACCAGAAGGACACAATTGAAGTTGTGTGTTCTTTTGTTTCTTATTGAAGTGCCATAATGTTGTTATATAATGAACTATAGAAACAAATGCTTCTCATCGCCAGTCAACTATTAGAAGTTTTAATAGTAGACAAATACATATTCTTACTTCATCTTGATTATTGCAGGATACCGTGGCACATGGTTTCGAAAGAAAAAAACACCATTGGGAAAATCTGTACAAGATAATTGTGAACATGACCTGCCAACAGTACAAGGTCCTTTAAGGTTCAAACTTTAAGATAGTCACATGGTTGTCGCAAGAGTACAGGGCACCACGATATGTGGTTGTCACAAAGTAGACAAGTTTAGAACACACATCCAAGAATGACGGCAGACATGCTTGCAAATATTTAGATTTGTTGGCAATTACTTTCATTCTTGGCAAAAGTGAAAGTATAAAACTATATCTTCTGCTCGGGACAAAAGTTCATATAAGCATTATCGTTCTTTGAATGGTGAAAATCTGTACATTGTAATTGTCAATATGATTTAAAACTTTTGTAATATATTAACAAGGCTTCAGTTATAAGTCATCGTTGTATTACCTACTTATGTAGGACAGGTCAACAAAACACATGCAAGTCATGGAATTTACAAGATTTAAGACATTACATTGTGAATCAGGTGCCCTAAAAGGCTAAAACACAATGGTGGATATAACTTATAGTTGCTGCCAACTTTTACTGTTGCCACACGCAGCCAAGATATATGGTCGGAGAAGATTAAATTAAACAAACTGGTGAGGATTTTATCACAGTTTGCTACATGAACACTAATTGTCAGTGACATGAAAATCTACTACAAAAATTTATCTATTAACATATATTTTAATTTTGATGGTAAGGATTGCTTTGGATAAGAATAGTGGAAATCTAAATAAGGTATTATGACTTCCTTAAATTTACAGTCACCTTTCCTATTGTGCTACATATATAAATACTTTTGTGCATACAAAACAGAGAGAAGTGATGTGCACCGTCAACTTGCATTGTGTTGGTGCAGCAAAAACGATTTGGTAATTGAAAACATTCTAGAAGCGTAAATTGCTTATTGTTGGAGACTGAAGAAGTAGTGATAATAAAAAAATTCCAACAATGTAGTCTACTATTTAACAAGTCCGTCATTTTTATGTGCAATTTTCGAATGCTATTTTTTGTAGAATTTTTAACATTACCAGCAAGTTATATTTGTGTATAATTTATCAAAAAAAGTGTAAAATAATGAATAACCATGGTAATAGAAGGCCACCTGATGAATTTATATTGATTAGGACATAAAAATCTTTACCACCTTATTTTTTCTAGGCTAACCCGTGCGAATGCACGGGTTGACGACTAGTTACAAAAATGATGAACTTTTGTGAAGGACATTTTGGGTTCATTGAATTTTTTTTAGTTTGAACTAGTTGATTTGATTTGGTGCTAGGGTTTGATCAATCCCCATTTCAAATAAAAAATTATTTAGACATGATGCAAGGATGATTATGCAACTATTTACAATCAAGGCTAGGGCTGTGACATTCTTGCTATATGGTCTGAGCCGACCTCTACGACGATGGTGATGGGGAGAAGCCGCGCTCGCGCAACTGCCGCAATGCCCAAGGTGCCACCCCAGGGGCGCGGATGCTCCCCTGCGGTCGCCAACGCTGGCCCAAGCGGCCATGGGAGGGGCGCCGCTTGTGGGCACGGACGCGGAGGGCGAGGCGCCCGTGGCCGAGGTGGCTGAGGCGGCACGGCTGCCCTGCCTCCCCAGGCGGGAAGTCACTCGGCCGAAGCGGCCCGCGAGTTCATCATGGACATGCACCGCCGGCCCTGCAACTAGCTCTGGCTTCCAGACTCCTTTGCGAGGGAGATGGCATACCGAGCGCCGCTGGGCCTGTGGGTGCAGGCGGATGGCTGCTGCAATGGCCCTTCCTGGGTGGCGACGGAGTTCACCGCCATGGGCTTCATGTTCTTGAGTCAGGGATGGAAGTCATTCGCCCTTGCCCGCGGACTGAAGAGGAGGCACGTCCTCCAGTTCAAGTACGACGGGGCCGCCATGCTCTTCACGAAGATCTTCGGGGTCACCGGCAGCCGTCTAAGATGCTGCATGGAGAGCGGGGATAGCAACTCCTCCGCCGAGGACGACGACGACGGTGACGTGTCCCGCTCTAGCGGGAGCGGGAGTAGCGATGACTCCCCCCACATCAAGAGTGAAGACGAAGACTCCGACTAGGGTGTCGTCGGCGCCCGAGCCGGAGGCCTAGGGGTGGTCGCGCCCGTCTGAAGCTTCCTCTTTTATTTATTCTTTTTATCTCCACTGGATCGATGTAGGCCCCATGGGGGTGTTGACCCACAAGTATAGAGGATCAATCGTAGTCCTTTCGATAAGTAAGAGTGTCGAACCCAACGAGGAGCAGAAGGAAATTACAAGCGGTTTTCAGCAAGGTAATGTCTACAAGCAATGAAATTGTCTGTAACAGGTAGTTTGATAGATAGATATTTTGTAGCAAGTAACAAGTAGCAATAGTAACAATAGGTGCAGCAAGGTAGCCCAATCCTTTTTGTAGCAAAGGACATGCCAAAACAATCTCTTATAGTAAGCAAAGCGTTCTTGAGGACACATGGGAATTTCATCTAGTCACTTTCATCATGTTGGTTTGATCCGCGTTCGCTACTTTGATAATTTGATATGTGGGTGGCCGGTGCTTGGGTGTTGTTCTTACTTGAACAATCCTCCCACTTATGATTAACCCCTCTCGCAAGCATCCGCAACTACGAAGGAAGAATTAAGATAAAATCTAACCATAGCATTAAACATGCATATGGATCCAAATTAGCCCCTTACGAAATAGCGCATAAACTAGGGTTCAAGTTTCTTTCACTCTAGCAACCTATCATCTAATAACTACTCCACAATGCATTCCCTTAGGCCCAAAGATGGTGAAATTTCATGTAGTCGACGTTCACATAACACCACTAAGGGAATCACAACATACATATCATCAAAATATCGAACGAATATCAAATTCACATGATTACTTGCAACATGACTTCTCCCATGTCCTCAAGAACAAAAGTAACTACTCACACAACAAATTCATGCTCAAGATCAGATGAGTAATAAATATCATAATGGATCTGAACATATAATCTTCCAGCAAATAAACCGGCTAGTATCAACTACAAGATGTAATCAACACTACTAGTCACCCACAGGTACCAATCTGAGGTTTTGATACAAAGATTGAGCACAAGAGATGAACTAGGGTTTTGAGATGAGATGGTGCTACTGAAGATGTTGATTGAGATTGGGCCTCCCACGATGAGAGAGTTGTTGGTGATGACGATAGCTTTGATTTCCCCCTCCCGGAGGGAAGTATCCTGGCGGAATCACTCCGCTGGAGAGCAAAAATGCTCCTGCCCAAGTTACGCCTCGAGACGGCGGAGCTCCATCCCAAAAGTCCTCTCCATGTTCTTGTCGGCGTTCTGGGAACCAGGGTACCCAGACTTGCCTGCTTGCGGCCCACCGCGTGCCTCCATCGGCGGCCTGGTACGGCCCATCTACAACACCAACAAGACAAGACCCTCGCGGTGGGCCAAGCCTCGCGAGGGGGACAACGCCAAGACCTCCTGACGGAGCGGCCTCCCAAGGCTGCTCCTGAGGAGCGGAGATTTTTATGCAGGTGCCCAACCTCATGAGGCTGCAGTGACGCAAGCCATGACGACCAAGGCCAGGCGGGCGCCAACGGGCGCAGAGGAGCCAGTTTCCTCTTTGGTGCTAAGGAGGCAAGCGCAGGCGCAGGGTCCCGAGGAATCAGGCAAAGGTTTCCATTCCCGTGCAACCAGACCTAGACCGCCAGGACGGTAGGACGGATGTCATCACCGAGCCCACCGCAGCGTCACGACCGAAGCTTTGTAGGCGAAGACCACCTTTTGTCAGGATAAGATGTACTACTTGTCCCCATTCAAATTGGCCACTGTGGGATCCCTTCCCACCTTCGTTTTGGAGGAAGAGGACCGAGGCTACTATAAGTATAGGTTAGCCACCACCGTAGAAGGGACGACTCATTCCCTCACCAGAGCAGACCCCGCGAGGTTGTTCTTCCCTTGTACTAGTTCATCCTCAGCGCCTCGTGAGGCAAATCCACCACAAAGCAGGACTAGGGTCTTACACCGCAAGTTGGCCTGAACCTGGGTAAACTGCCGAGTCCTTTCTCTCCCTTGTTCATCGAGCTAGGTCGTGGGGCGATGGAAAGGTTGGCTGGAGAGGTTGAGTTCTTCGCACACGCCCTAGAGTTCGAATCTTTCTTGGGTCTGCGGAGCCCTGAATCTGACATTTGGCGCGCCAGGTAGGGGTGTGTCGAAGGTCCACCTCTTCATCAGCTGCGCTCCATCCGCGCTGCGTGGTTCCCATGGCAGGCGCCGCCCCGCCCGCCGGGCCGCCTGGCTTGTTCGGAGGCATCGCGGGCCTTCGAGCTTTCTCCCCCGCCTTACGACAGGTGCAGTGGCCGCCGAAGTTCAGGCCGGTGTTGCCGCCACGGTACGACGGCGCGGTGGACCCCATGGAGTTCCTCCGGGTGTACGCGGAGGCCGTCTGGGCAGCGGGCGGTGACGACAAAGCCATGGTGAACTGGCTCCCTATGGCCCTCGCGGGTGTGCCACGCTCCCGGCTGCTCAGCCTGCCGGAGTCTTCGGTGTCTTCCTGGGAGGGGCTGTGCGATCTGTTTGTTGCACGCTTCACGGCACCGGCACCCCACGCCGTTGCGGCCATTCTCGGCGGGTCGTAGGCACCAGCCTCGAGCCGCCATGTCAAGCAGCTTTTCCGACAGGTGGGGGCCGCCCAGCGGCGGCAGGGGGCTCCTCCGGGCCGGGTGGCACCCGAGACCGACATCATCTTCGACTCCAGGGATCACCCCAAGACCACGGTTGGCGCCGGTGTGCTCCCCATGCTCTGCACGCCCACCATCAGCAATGTTGCAGTCACCAGGACCCTCATCGACGGTGCTGCTGGCCTCAACGTCCTCTCTGTGGAAGCTTTCGATCAGCTTCGGGTGCCCTACGACCATCTCGCCCCCACCAGACCCTTCTCAGGGGTGGTCGACAGCTCCACCATCCCTCTGGGATAGGTCCGCCTCCCCGTCACCTTCGGCACGTGCTACAACTACCGCACCGAGGTCATCGACCTCGATGTCGCCCACATCGGCCTCCCGTACAATGCTATCCTTGGGTATCCAGCCCTTGCCAAGTTCATGGCGGCGACGCACCATGGCTACAACATCGTCAAGATGCCTGGGAGCAGCGGCGTCCTCACCATGGTGGGAGACACCAAGGATGCACTCTAGGCCCTCAAGCTCACTTTCAATGCCGCGGCGGCCACGCGACCGGACGCGGAAGGCGCTCAGGAGATCCCGAAGGCCGCGCCTGCGAAGAAGAAGCAGCTGTTCTCTCAGGACCGGGCCGGGACGAAGCAGGTGCCGGTAGACGACGGGGGCTTAGGCCCCACCTTCACCATAGGCACCGGCCTTCCCCCAGATCAAGAAGAGGCGCTGGTCAGTTTCCTCCGTGCGAACAAAGATGTGTTTGCATGGGAGGCGACGGACCTGGTTGGCGTCCCGCGGGACGTAATTGAGCATCATTTGTTGGTGTGCCACGGCGTGCGCCCGGTGAAGCAAAAGGCGCGGTGGCAAGCCCCGGAGAAGCAATCGTTCATCGTCTAGGAGGTCACAAGCTGCAAGAAGCCGGCGTTATTCGGGAAGTGTGGCACCCAGGTTGGTTGGCCAATCCGGTCATTGTTCCCAAGAAGGGAGGGAAGGAGCGCATGTGCATCGACTTCACGAGCCTCAACAAAGCTTGTCCTCAGGACCCTTTCCCTCTTCCGCGCATCGACCAGATCGTCGACTCCACCGCCGAGTGCGACTTGCTGTGCTTCCTGGACGCCTTCTCGGGCTACACCAAATCAAGATGGCGGTGCAGGACGTCGAGAAGACAGCTTTCCTGACCCCGTGCGGGGTATATTGCTACACCTGCATGCCATTCGGGCTGCGCAATGCTGGCGCAACCTTCCAGCGATTGATGCACATCACCCTGGGCCGGCAGGTCGGAAGGAACACCGAGGCGTACGTCGACGACATAGTGGTCAAGTCGCGGGAGGCGAGGACCCTCGTTGAGGATTTGGAAGAAACGTTCGCCAACCAATGCAAGGTAAACCTGTGACTCAATCCGGAGAAGTGCGTGTTCGGCGTCCCGTCCGATAAGCTACTGGGCTTCCTAGTGTCACACCGACGGATCGAGGCTAACCCAGAGAAGATTAAGGCAATAGAAAGGATGAGTCTGCCGCAGACCCTCAAGGAGATGCTGAAGCTCGCGGGCTGCGTAAGTTCATTGGGGCGCTTCATCTCTAAGCTAGGCGAGTGCGCCCTCCCGTTCTTCAAGCTAATGAAGAAGAAGGGCCCGTTTGAATGGACTCCAGAGGCCGAGGCGGCCTTCCAAGACCTCAAGAGGTACCTCACCAGCCCGCCGGTGATGGTGGCACCTCGCCCTCTTGAGACCCTGGTGTTTTATCTGGCCGCCAAACCCCACTCGGCCAGCGCGGCACTCGTGGCGGTCCGGGAAGAGCGCGCGGGTGTGGGTGAGCGGCGTAGCGCCCCGCGCCCAACCGCGCCATCGCCGCCTTAGGACGGCGCCCCTGAGGCCCCGACTACCCCATTGGACGACAAGGCTCCCGAGGCTCCCTCATCTCAAGAAGGGCCGGACACCGTCGACGCCTCTTCCCTCATCGAGCACCCCGTGTACTTCGTCAGCACGGTACTGCATGACGCGCGTGCACGCTACCCCATGCCATAGAAGCTCTTGCTCGCGCTCCTCATCGCCTCAAGGAAGCCGCGCCACTACTTCCAGGGCCACCCCATGAAAGTCGTCTTGGCATAACCCCTGGATAAGGTGCTCTGGCGCCCCAACGCTGCAGGCAGGGTTGCTGAGTGGAACATCGAGCTGCAGGCATTCCAGTTGGAGTTCAGCACCACCATGGTCATCAAGGGCATGGCCCTCGCTGACTTTGTGGCGGAATGGACTGACGCCCCTGATCGAGGTGTGGGCGAAGATCGTTCCCTCACACCCGGAGACAAGGCACCGGATGGCTGGGTCATGTACTTTGACGGCGTGTTCACACGACAGGGCACGGGGGCTGGAGTCGTGCTCATCTCACCTACTTAGGACAAGCTCTACTACGCCGTGCAACTATGCTTCCAGCATGGTGAGAAGGTCTCCAACAACATCGCAGAATACGAAGGCCTGATTGCCGGCCTCAAGGCCACGACGGCTCTGGGGGTCAGGTGTCTCACCATCAAGGGAGACTCTCAGCTCCTCGTAAACTTCTCCAACAAGGAGTACAAGCCAAAAGATGAGCACATGGAGGCATATCTAGAGGAGGTATGCAAAATTTAAAAATGATTCTTGGGCTTAGAATTGTAGCATGTACCACGTGGCACGAACAAGGAAGTGGACGATATCGCCAAGAGGGCGTCCAGACGCGAACCCCAGAAGCCTGGCGTCTTCGAAGAGCGGCTCTTCAAGCCATCGGCGGCTCCCCCCGCCGCAGGCCCGGTGCTGCTTCGGGAGGAACCGCTCATGGCACCCACCTCGGGCGCTCCAGCCTGCGGTCCAACCTTCGGAGCTCGCCTGCTCCTCGCTCTCGAACCTCAGGAGGGGTGCTGGACCGAGGAGTTCAAGACGTACCTGCTCCGAGGCACCTTGCCAGAGAAGGAGGAAGATGCAGAACGCGTGGCCTGCCAGGCCACCGCTTACTACATCCAGTACGGCGAGCTCTACCGAAGGCGCCCAAATGACGTCTCTCTGCGGTGCATCTCCAAGGAGCAGGGGTGCGAGCTGCTGGCTGACATCCACAGTGGGGATTGCGGGCATTACTCTTTGTCACGCACTCTCATGGGCAAGGCATTTCGCAGCGGGTTCAACTGGCCCACGGCGCTCAACGACGCCACTGAGCTGGTGAGATCCTGCGAGGCATGTCAATTCCATGCCAAACAGATCCACCAGCCCGCTCAGGGCCTCCAGACCATCCCGCTCTCATGGCTGTTTGCGGTCTGGGGGCTGGATATCCTGGGTCCGTTTCCTCGAGCAGCCAGGGGCTACCGCTACCTCTACGTCGCCATCGACAAGTTCACCAAGTGGGCGGAGGTGGAGCCCGTGCGCACCATCCCAGCTGGCTCGGCGGTCAAGTTCATCAAGGGCCTCGTGAGCCATTTTGGGGTCCCCAACCGCATCATCACGGACAATGGCTCTCAGTTCACGAGTAACCTTTTCAAAACATATTGTGCTAACTTGGAACGCAGATATGCTACGCTTCGGTGGCGCACCCACGAAGTAATGGCCAAGCCGAGCGCACCAACGCGGAGGACCTAAGGGGCCTCGAGGCAAGGAGATTCAAGAAGAAAATCGAGGCCTGCGGCAGGGGTTGGCTCGATGAGCTTTAGTCCGTGCTGTGGTCCATCCGCACCACCACGACTAAGCCCACCGGTGAGACCCCGTTCTTCCTCGTCTATGGGGCTGAGGCGGTCCTCCCTCATGAGGTCAAACATCGCTCCCCACGGGTCTTGGCGTTTGATGAGGAACGCCAGGATGCCTCGTAGGGGATGGACCTCGTGCTCGGGGAGGAGGGCTGCCGCCAAGCCTCGCTCCGTGCTGCGAGGTACCAACAGGCACTGCGGCGGTATCACTGCCGTAGCGTCCGCTCCAGGACCCTCGAGGTGGGTGACCTCATCTTGAGACGGGTGCTCTCCAGGGAGGGGCTTCACAAGCTCTCACCCATGTGGGAGGGCCCGTTTAGGGTCGCCCGTGTCTTCAGGCCTGGCGCCACGCACTTGGAGACGCAGGACGGGGTCCCCATCCAGAATGCCTGGAACATCCAGCACCTCCGGAAGTTCTATCCGTGACCAAGGCCATGTGCCTCTCAAGTCTCTGCCCGTGACACTCTAACGTAATAATGAGTGGGGCAGTACATGCCCCAGAGTCTCCTGAGCGCCGCCCTTGGGCCCCTCGGGGCCTCCCACCCACGTCCTAGTGGAAGCCCGATGCTCCGCGCTGGCGGGAAGGCCAGAAGACTAGTGTAGGTGCCGAACGCGGCTGTTCTTTTGCTTGCTTTCTGTAACTGATTTGCAACTTCTTGGAATGAAATTTGAAGTTCTCGCATCTTTATTTGAAAGGGTTGGGAAATATTTTCTCCTCGCAGCATTCGCTCTTTCAGGCCTTGTTTTAAGGAAGGTCACAGTTGCCCGTCGCTCTTCCTCGCGCGTCTCGCGCGTGGGGGCTGGGCACGGTGTGTGCGCTTGGGCCCGCCCGCGAACACACCTCGCCAAAGCCTTGGTGTCCTAGCCTTTGGCGTCTTAATCCTCGCGCGACACTCTTAAACGAGCCAACGGGCATGCACACCCTCCTGAGTCCGTTCCTCCGGGCATCGCGATGCGGCGTGTCGGCGGCGACCGGCCCACGCTCGGGGGCTCGCGTGAGGTAAGGCATCTCCGGGGCCCCCTAACCCCACAGCCGCAGGGTTTCCCCCGAGGCCTGAGGACTTTCGAATCCTCAAGAAGGAAACATCTGGAGGGCCTCTCCGGAATGAGGGGCGTGCAGAAAGTCCAAGCTCCAGAGAAGCTCACTCTCACGGCACGGGAGTCTACCGCAAGCACACTAAGCTAAGTCATCCAAATCACAATCAGCGGCAACACGGATATTAAGACGCAATACAAAAATGATAACATAATGTCACAAGCACCGTGGTCCATTACATGCCCCGACAGGGCTTTCAACTTTTCTGATGCAGGAGAAAGAAAGAAGCAAAAGCGGCCGCACGACTATAGCGGCTCCTGAGACCCGGCACCAGCAGCGCCCGAGCTCAGTCGGAGTCCTCCTCCTGCTTCACCGAGGCGTGGCGGCGAGGCGGCTCGTCACCCTCCCTGGTCCGGGCTCGGCGGCGTGGCGGCTTGTTGTAACACCCCAAAAGTTTAATCATGTTTTTACTAAATAAAAATTTGGCCAAAAATAAAATTTTGAATTATACTAGGTCTTTTATTAATTTTAGAACCTTTTCTGTTTTCTGATTTCCAAAATTCTTCCCTCCATATATAAATTTTTGGTAATAATATTTTGGTTTTGGTAGTTTTCTCAAACCATTTCATTTATACTTTGATAACAGTAGGAATTATTTTCATAATAAAAATTGCCCAAAACAATTCTTTTAAAAGCTATTTCAATTTTGAAATGCTTCTGTTGCACTGCTACTATTTTAAATAATTCTTTAAAAATTCCACAAAAAATTAAGAGAGGTCATGTGATGCCTATATGTGACTTTTATGCAAAAACCTAACTAGGTCTTTTGAAAATTTTGAGTGCAACATCCTTTTCTCAATTCTGTCCATTTCCTAGGTTATAACTACAACCCTAATTTTTCTTGCTCCAAAAATTCTGAAATTTTTCCCACTTATAGTCCTTCCAACTAAACCCTTAAGTCCAGGAGATCAGCCCCATTTGCATCATTCAAATCCACCAAATACTCCTCTGAAGTTTCTGTCTAGAACTGAATTTCTCTAAAACTTGCATTGACAAGTTTTTCTTTTTGCCAAACCAGCTCCACCACCATATCTATAATACAAAGAGGCATCATCCTGACAAGTTTCACATCCAAAAAAATCTCCTAGGTCACCCCAACATTTTGTCAAGCAGGTTGTGTGCATGACAGGAATTTTGTCCCCTCCCAAACTACATTGAGCATTTGATCGTTTGGCCAAACCATCATGTCCATCACCCCTCTCATACCCAGAAACACCATCCTGTTAATTTTTGGCTCATTTGGGTCCCTGTAGATGCCAATGGCATTTCGTCGAGCACACCAGGGGCATGTCCAGAGCGTGGCCAGAGCGCCCGAACAGCCGCCGTTGGCATCAAGCTGCTGCTGCCCCTCCGCTGCCTTCCTTGCTCGCCCTAGCCTTTCCCTGGATCATCTGATCCACCATGAGCCTCACCGACACCTTCCCTCGTCCCCTAGCGCCAGCCATCGCCGCCATCGACCGCCGCACGTCGCTGTCACACGCTGTCCATGCCACCCGGCGCTCTCCTAGCCTAGCAGCTCGCCCGAGCTTATCAGCGGGAGACCACCATCCACGCCGACCCCCTACCGGCCTCGCTGACTCACGCCACTACCCATAACCACCTCGCCGGCGCAATAATGGCACCGCCGCCGTGCCGTGCCCTGGAAGCCTCAGAACCACCTCCTTCCTTCTATAAAAATGCCACCCGACCCTCCCTCTACCATCACCGCATCTCCTTCACCCCCTCGATGAGCCCCATGGGCTGCAGAACGACCGGAGGAGCCATCTCCCCCGACTCTGGCCGCTTCTGCCGCCACCACTGACCCGCCAGTTCCGGTGCCACCAAGCTCCCTCTCCTCCCCTCTCGTCACCCACAGCCTCCTTGAACCACCACGTATCCTTCCCGCGCTCCAATTCCACCTTCCCAAGGCCGAGTTGAGCTCGGCAAATCTCACCGTAGCTCTCCTCCGCCATGGTTAAAGCTCTGCTCAACCTCGAGCTCTCCGGCGACTCCCTCCCCCTCCAACGGGTGCGGCTCGTCCTCAGGAGCACGCCAGTACCACCAGCTTCGCGATTGGTGGCCCCTGCCACCGGCGAGCATCGCCGGAGGTCGCCTCTGTCCCTATCCAGGCGCGAGCACGAGGGAGAGGACGAACCCGACAGGTGGGTCCCTGTCAGATTTCGGGATCCGCAAACCCTTGAGAGGTTTGAACTCTGGGGTGCGTGCGAAGAACTCATCCTCCCCAGTCTGCCTACTCCCTAATCTCACAGCCTAGCTCGATAAACTGTAAGGAAAAGAGACACAACAGTTTACCCAGGTTCCGGCCACCTTGCGGTGTAAAACCCTACTCCTGCTTTGTGGTGGATTGTCCTCGAGGGTCTGAGGACGAACTAGTACAGTGGAGAACAGCCTCAGGAGGAGGCGTGTTCTTGAGCTCGAGTGAGCTGGTGGAGTGGGGGTCCGATATGAACTCAACTCGATTCGATCGCCCCTTTACGGTGGTGGCTAGGTCCTATTTATAGTGGCCTTGGTTCTCTTCCCAAATGAAAGGCGGGAAGGGATCCCACAGCGGCCAAATTCGAAGGGAGACAACTAGTACATGCTATCCTGACAAAAGTAGTCTTCGCCTGCGAAAGCCTCTGGTCGTGACACCGTGGTGGGCTCAGTGATGACCTCCATCCTGCCGTCCTGGCAGTCTTGGTCTTGTTGCACGGGAATGGAAACCTTTGGCTGATTCCTTGGGACTCCGCGCCTATGCTTGCCTCTTTAGCACCGAAGAGGAAACTGGCACTCTGCGCCCGCTGGCGCCCGCCTGGCCTTGGTCGTCATGGCTCACGTCCTCCGGACCTCATGAGGTGAGGCTTGCATAGAGATCTCCGCTCCTCGGTAGCCAGCCTGAGGAGGCCACTCCTCGTGGAGGTCCTGGTGTCGTCCACCTCACGAGGCTTGGCCCCTCGCGAGGGTCTTGAGTTGTTGTCCCTGAAGCTGGGCCATACCAGGCCGTCGATGGAGCCATGCCGTGGGCCGCAGGCAGGCAAGTCTGGGTACCCCCGTTCCCAGAACGCCGAAAGTAGCCCCCGGGCCCAAGGCGCGCTCGAACTTGGCTTCAAGGCGAAGCCAAGGGGCAAGTGCGGAGCGCCGCGGGCCCTAACCGCCTGCAGCCTTGGTCGACGCGTGGCGATTGATGGGATGTGGGCGTCTCCGCTTCCCCATGCCGCTTCGGCAACCGTTCGGCTTGATGAGACTCTGTTGCATGAAGAGAAAAACCATCATTGCGTGGGATCGTGGAGGCCAGCGATTGGCCTCCCTCCGGCTATAAATGAGGGGAGGGGCAGAGCCCCCTTCACTCATCTCCATCTTCTTGCTGCCTGCTCCTTCTTCTTCTTCTTTGTCTCGCCATCTTGCAGCAGCATCCATGGCGCTGATCAGGAGATTCTCTTCAGTGGAGAAGGGAAAAACCCCTCGAGAGGAGCCGGGGCCACTTCCGCCGAAGAAGAGGCTCGGCCGTCCTCACGACGCCGGTGAAAGGCAAGAGGTGATGCGGCCTTGGTACGAGCGGCCTCCGCCTGGCTTCCCGCTTCCTCTGTACGCCCGCGCATAGGGATCCGGGGGCGGTAATGCCCAGCGCCGCGCGGGCCAGGGTCTCGGCAGACTGACCGAGGCTGCGCGGCCAGCAGGCCGGCGAACCCATGGCGAGGGGACCTCGCGCGAGTTCGTGGTGTGGGCGGCAATGCCGCCGCTCACGTGGATCTGGCTCCCGAGGTTCTTCGTCGAGGAGATGCCACCGAGGGGGCCACTTGAGTTGTGGCTACAGCACGCCGGGTGCTGCGGCCTAGCCTCGGGGGCGGAGGTCGAAGTCGTGCCCCCAGGCGACATCTTCATGACCCGAGGATGGGGCGAGGTCGCCCGCGCCTGCCGTCCAGAGGGGGCCCTCGCCATCCACTTTGAGTACAATGGCGCCTCTACGTTGTTCTTCAAGGTCTTCGATGAGGAGGGCCGGCGTCTGGAATGCCGCCCCAGGGGAAGCAGTCTGTGTGGCGCGGCCGCGGACGTCGAGCCCGCCTTCGGCCTCGGCGGCAGCTCCTCCAGCAGCAGCGATGACTCCTGGGAATCCAGCGACTCTCCCGAGCCCAGCGATTCTCCGGAGTCCAGTTACGACAGCTATGTGCCGCCGAGCTCTCGCCGTGCCCGGAGCGCGGTAGCGGCGTCCGCTCGGCGTCGTCGGTGATGCCCAGCAGCCGGGGTCCCTTGACGTTTCCTTCTTTTGTTTCCCTGCGCGGAATTGTGACAAACCCCATGGGGGTATGTAAAAAACTGTAATGCTTTTGCTCCAATGTTTATTATTCCTAGTATGATGTTGCAGCCGCGCATCTTGCTTCGGCATGGTTCCCCCTTTTCGTTCTCGCGGTAGCTTAGTGCTCTACGCTGGCAGGTCCCAGTCCCTAGGTAGGCTTCAGCCGTCGCTGGTATGCCAGGTCGCGATGCCGTGGTCAAGGCCAGGAGGTGAGTGGCCCGAGGTCCGGTAAGAGCTCCTGAGGCGCGATGCTCAAGAGGTCCCCTTTGGCATGCAAGCAGCTCCCTGGAATCCGAAAAGGGAAGCAGCATTGCCGAAGCGAGATGGCGAGAATCAAAATACCGGACGATGAGGTTCACTCTAATATGCATGGGTGACTTATCTTAGTAGGCCTGAAGTGAATCCTTTGCGCAACGCCTGATTGTGCCTTGGCAGTGATGCTTCCAGGTAGGGCTCACGCCGAACTCCCCTTCGCCCCGCTCATCTAGGTGCTCTACGTCCTCGGGTCCCAACCCTCGAGCGAGGCTCAGCCGCTGCTGGTATGCCAGGTCGCGATGCCATGGTCAAGGCCAGGGGTGAGGGCTGGAGAGCCAGTAAGAGCTCTTGAGACGCGATGCTCAGGAGCCCCCCCCCCTTTAACGTGCAAGCGAATTGCGTGAAAAAGGGACGACCGACGGGGCCACCCACGGCTAAACTCCATGGATTCCTACGGGTTAGTCTGAGAGGAGAGTATAACTCATAATCGCGCTTGCTGTCCTGCCGCTGATCTTTCCGCAAGAAGATGAAGGCACTGAGGATCTGGTGAGGTGACGTGCGCGGGGCAGGCCGCAAGCCAGAGCTCGATCTCTCAGATTTGTCAGCGTTGCAGGGACGGACCCGAGCACAAGTGCCGTGCCAGCATGTGTAGCCCCCGTTGCGGAATGAGCAAGAGGCTGGTCAGCAATGCGGGAGGCCGCGGAGGCGATAGAACACCAGGCAAGCAGGTGATAACATAAATCAACCCATAGATAAGGTAGAGCTAGTTCTGATAGATGCAAAACCATACGTGCTGCAAGGACGGACCTACACGGCTTGGGGATAATGCAGCCCGAGGGGCGCCCCCAACTGAACAAACCAGAAAATGTCACCTGGCACCATTGCTGAAGAGATGTTGGAGTTGCTGAAGACGTGTGCCGCAGAAGTCGCTCCTCATGAGCCGCCCAGGCCCTGAGCCTCGGGAGGCTCTGGGGGCCCGGGAGGCTCGCGAGGATCCATCTCCTCCTCTGATAGGATCGCCTGGCTTCTTGCCTCATGAGCCGCCAGGATGCCCTGCATGTGGCGCTGGAGTGCAGCAGCTGCGCTCGACAAGCCCAAAGGCATGCGAACATAGCTGTGAGGGGGACCGTCGCACCGGCCAGCGCGGGACGGCCAAAAGCGCTCCTGAGATGCGGCCCTGTTGAGCCCTGGGATGTTGACGCAGACATGCAGCTCGCTGTCCTCGCCGGGACAAGGAGCCGCGCCGGGTGGTGGGCGATGGTCACCTCGCATAGCTCTTGCCTCCTAAAGCTCCTTGATTGCCTTGGTGATGAACTCCTGAACACCTGGCACCTCGCGCCTTGTACCCTCCTGGCGGAAGCGCGCGCTGAAGCACGCCTCCACATGGTGCCCGAGCGCCTCCCTCATGACGTTGGCTAGGTCATAGGCCCTCTAGAGGAGAGCCCCCGAGCCCAGCTTGAGAGGGGCGCCGGGCGCGCCTTCCTATGCGAGAGAGGGAGGCGCCCCGTCAGTGGGTGCAGGGCCTGAGGTGGTGCCGCTGGACACCCCGCTCTCCTGAGGTCCTTGGCAGAGCAGCTGCTTCTTCTTCTTGGGGACACCCTCAGGAGGGTAGACGATGCCTTCATCGTCTGGGTTCTCGACCGCCGCAGCCTGGTAGGCACGCTCGAGAGAGCACACCGCGTCCTTCTCCTCGCAGGCGACCGTGATGACGCCGCAGCTCCCTGGCATCTTGAGGACATTGTAACCATGATGAGTCACCGCCATGAACTTGGCCAGGGCCGGATACCCAAGGACGGCGTTGTATGGAAGGCGAATGTGGGCGACGTCGAAGTCGATGAGCTCGGTGCGGTAGTTGTCGCGCTTGCCGAAGGTGACAGGGAGGCGGATCTGCCCTATTGGGGTGGTGGAGCCGTCGGTCACGCCTGAGAAAGGCTTGCTAGGCTGTAGCTGGTCATAGGGCACCTGGAGTCGGTCGAATGTATCAATGGAGAGAACGTTGAGCCCTGCACCGCCATCGATGAGAGTCTTGGTGACGAGCACGTTGCTGATGGTAGGCGAGCAGAGCATCGGGAGAGCGCCTGCAGTTGCCACGCACTTGAGCTGATCGGATGAGCTGAAGGTGATGGTGCACTTGGACCACCTGAGCGGATGCGTTGCCTCGAGCTTGGGGAGGGCCGCGTTCATCTCATGGGCAAACTGCTTGAAGATGCGATGAGAGGCAGGGGCTGGAGTGCCGCCCAGGATGCAGGCGATGGCACGAGGCTCCTAGAAGCCCCCAGCCCCCTCGTCCTGGTGGTGGTCGTCATTCCTTCTTAGTGGTGGTGGCAGCGGAGGAAGGCCAGCGTTGCCCTGAGGATAGTCCTCACGAGGCTGGTCCCTGCAAGGGCCCTCGTGAGGCTGGCCCTGCCAGCGGTCCTCGCAAGGCTGATCATGCCATTCTTGGTGGGGGTCGCGGCCGTCCCAGCGTCCTCCACCTCGGCCTCCTCTGCGGCCGTAGCCTCGGTCGCTACGCTCAGGGCGTTGACCGAGGCGCCCGTCACGGATGGCCCTGAGCTCCTGGCAGTCGTTGGTGTTGTGGCTATGCATGTTGGGGAAGACACAGAACGGGCGGCTGCCCTTGGATGACTCTGGGTGGTCGCAGCCGCGCTTTATCTCTGGTTCGGCCGCGAGCACGGCCAGTCCCTTGCGCTTCACGTCCTTGGCTTTGGCCTTCTTGTCTTCTGGGTCAACCCCTAGGAGCTCCAGGAGAGAGAGGCGACCTTCCTCAGCTCTCGCACACTTGGTTGCCATGTTGAACATCTCCAGAGCCATGCACAGGTCTTCATGTATGGCGAGCTCCTCCTTCATCTTGACATCGCGGACGCCATCACTGAACACCGAGATGATGGTCTCATTCGACACCTTGGGGATCTTGAGGCGGACGCTATTGAAGCGCTGGATGTACTTCTGCAAGGTCTCTCCTGGCTGCTGCTTGATGCATCGTAGGTCACCCGCAGCCGGTGGACGGTCGTGAGTGCCCTGGAAGTTGGCGACGAAACGCTCTCGCATTTCGTCCCAGGAGGAGATCGATCCCGCGGGCAGGTTCAGGAGCCACGAGCGCACACCATCCTTGAGGGCCATGGGAAACCAGTTCGCCATAACCTTCTTGTCGCCGTTGGCTGCCTCGATGCGCAGCTCGTAGAGCTGCAGGAACTCGGCAGGGTCGGGGGTGCCGTCGTAGCGCGGAGGCAGGTCGGGCTTGAACTTCCCCGGCCAGACGACGCTGCGTAGCTCCGGATTGAATGCGCGGCAACCCGCTGTGGTGACGGGAGCCCATCGTGGAGGTGGAGCCTGGTCTTGGCGCTCGCGCGCCACCGCTGCAAATGGCGCGCGGTCTTGACGTGGCGGTGCTGGGAGTGCACGAGCATGTTCTTGCGGCCGCTGCACCACCTGGCAGCTTTCTTCTTCACGTGCCGGCGCCCTGTGCGGCGGGTCACGCCGCCTCGTGCCTTGACCCGAGGGCGACGTCTTGACGGGGAGGTGGAGGAGGTGCTCCGTGAGCTACGTCACCCGCAACAGGCGGCGGGTGAGGCAGCGAGCGAGACGGTGCAGGAGAGTCCCCGGCGGCGCTGACAAGCTCGGCGATGCGGACCAGCTAGTCTTCGTAGAGGTCGTCAACAGGGCGGTAGCGCAGGAGCTCGCGCGCCATGAGCAACGCAGCCTGCGCGTTCGCTGGCCCGCGACGAGCATGAGACGACGAACCAGCCGGAGTCAGCGACGGGGTGGCGGTGCGCCCATCCCGCCGCACAGAAGGGTGCAGCGACGAAGCTTGCTGCTCGTGCCCCGCGGGGCCGGTGGCAGCGTTGGCCACTGGAGACGGGGGACGGCGAGGGCAGCCATCACCCGCAGGCGCTGTCTGAGCGACATGGGCGGCGAGGGCGGCCCGGTGCTCAGCACGAGCTCGACGAGCGTCAGCCATGGAAGCGGTGGAGCGGCGGTGGATTGACCAGCAGAAGAGAGGCTCCGACGCACGCCTACCTGGCGCGCCAAATGTCGGATTTTGGGATCCGCAAACCCTTGAGAGGTTCGAACTTTGGGGTGCACGCGAAGAACTCGTCCTCCCCAGTCTGCCTACTCGCTAATCTCACAGCAGTAAGGAAAAGAATCACAGCAGTTTACCTAGGTTCGGGCCACCTTGCGGTGTAAAACCCTACTCCTGCTTTATGGTGGATTGGCCTCGAGGGGCTGAGGACGAACTAGTATAGTGGCGAACAGCCTCAGGAGGAGAGGTGTTCTTGAGCTCGAGTGAGCTGGTGGAGTGGGGGTCCGATGTGAACTCAACTCGATTCGATCCCCCCTCTACGGTGGTGGCTAGGTCCTATTTATAGTGGCCTTGGTCCTCTTCCCAAATTAAAGGCGGGAAGGGGTCCCACAGCGGCCAAATTCGAAGGGAGACAACTAGTACATCCTATCCTGACAAAAGTAGTCTTCGCCTGCGAAAGCCTCTGGTCGTGACGCCGTGGTGGGCTCGGTGATGACCTCCGTCCTGCCGTCATGGCGGTCTTGGTCTTGTTGCACGGGAATGGAAACCTTTGGCTGATTCCTCGGGACTCCGCGCCTGCGCTTGCCTCTTTAGCACCAAAGAGGAAACTGGTACTCTGCACCCACTGGCGCCCGCCTGGCCTTGGTCATCATAGCTCATGTCATCCGGACCTCCCGGGGTGAGGCTTGCATAGAGATCTCCGCTCCTCGGGAGCCAGCCTGAGGAGGCCACTCCTCGTGGAGGTCTTGGTGTCGTCGGCCTAGTGAGGCTTGGCCCCTCGCGAGGGTCTTGAGTTTTTGTCGCTGAAGCTGGGCCGTACCAGGCTGTCGATGGAGCCACGTCGTGGGTCGCAGGCACGCAAGTTTGGGTGCCCCCATTCCTAGAACGCCGACAGTCCCACCTGTCGATGAGTCACCCTTCCTCTCCAGAAGCGCATATCTGTGGGAGCATTTTCCTGCGAGGGAAACGTACTCCAGGGAGTACGCCTTCGACGCCGCCGTGTCCCCGCGGGCTAGGAGCTGGGCCCAGCCCAGTGATGCCGTCCGTCTAAAACGCGCTTAGGGCGCACCTCTACTCTTTCCCCTTTTTCCTCTTCTGCAGTTTTCAAATAATCCGACAGTGTCCTTTTCAAAATCAAATTTAATAATTCAAATTGCTACAGACTCCTAAAATCATGCTCTATTAAACTAGCTAGGATGAACATTTTTTTTGCTAAGCTTAGTTTTTGTTGGGTTTATTAAAAAGTCCATTTAGTCATTTAATCCATCTTAGAAATGCCATAAGTAAATCATATGAACTCCAAATGAATTGAATATTTTTCTGTTGTTTCTTATTTCTCATCTAGTTTATTTTAGTATTTATTCCAAAAATATTTGAAACACTTTTTAGCACTGTTTTTGTTTTATATGGTAATTGCAATATTTTGAAAATAGGCTAATGAAGGGAAGATGATTTGTTGCAAAAATTTGAAGTAAGCCAGCAGCTCTACATGCTCAAGGCAAGCATCTTGAACACTTGATATTGTGAATTGCATGGTTATATTGTTTGCAAGAATAAATGAAGTCATACATAGGTTGAGTTCGAAGAAAGTACCATGCGTCATGTGATGTCATGACTAACTTGCAGGAGCAGGTATAAGTAAAATACAGTACCGGCAAAAGGGTGACCACGTTGAAGCATGATCATGCCTTGTTGGTTATGCATGTTGGAGCATGCAAGGGTTATGGCCCTGTTTCGGTATTATTGTTAAAAGGATACTTTGTTGAGCTAACCACTGCAGGAAAAGTTAAGCCTCCTGAGTCGACCGTAGATCGAGTCTTGTTCCGGTAACCCCCATACTTGTTCGTGCTAGCACATGTCCCTGCCACAGGTAGGGTATGGTTCAGTAAGTTGTTAACCCCTTTCCGTGCACATACCACATAGAGGGCTACGATGAGGGTTTACACGATGGTGGACTAAATCCTGTCATCGGGTCGGGGGGCATGGGTGTTTCCGGTTGTAGCCGAGAGGGGGGCACCCCTTGTAATCCGCACGTATGAATAGTGATCCCATGCTATTTGAGATTGTAGTCTCCCCGACTCAGAGTTTTTCTTGAGAGATGTTTTGGGTGATTCCTGGCATCAGGAAAGTTAAGCTGGTGTGTGCTGGTTAGGTGTGTTTTCAGCCCAAAGGCCGTAATGAGAATTAGCCAGCGTCTCGGTGTTGGCTAAAGAAATCCTATACTTGTGGGTAAAGAGCACACTCTCTGCAGAGTTTAAACCTATTCGAATAGCGGTGTCCACGGTTAAGGACTACAGTCTGGGTTGGTCAAGTGTCGGTCTTAGTGTCGGTCTCCGGAGGAAATAATTAAATTGAGCCTGAATTATTTTGCAGGATAATTATTGTCACCCTGATGCTACCATGAATATTTTTGCTATGCATATTAATATTATTGTGGTTATGCATATTATTGTGACTAACCCGTTTCTCTTATTTCATTTTCCTGAGTGCCTCAGTGGTTGGATAGACTACCCCGGGCATTCGGTTTTATTTTCAAGACCGACCGTGGCGTCACTTTTTGACACCCGACTGGCATTTCTTTTCAAGACCTCTCCGTGGCGTCCCTCGAGTTCTCAGGCGGTCTATCATGCCACTACCCTTGTGGACACCCGATTGGCATTTCTTTTCAAGACCTCTCCGTGGCGTCCCTCGAGTTCTCAGGCGGTCTATCACGCCACTACTCTTGTGGACACCTGAATTGCATTTCTTTTCAAGACCTCTCGTGGCGTCGCTTGGATTCTCGGGCGGTCCTGTCTCGCCCGAATTTCCTTTTGGACACCCGTTTGGCATTTATCTTCAAGACCTCTCGTGATGTCGCTTGGATTCTCGGGTGGTCCTATCTCGCCCGATTCTCCTTTTAGACACCCGACTGGCATTTATTTTATTTTATTCTGGATTCTCGAGCGGTCCTGTCTCACCCAATTCTCCATTAACTTTCTTTGTTTGTCACTAACATTTTTTTCTCATTGTTCTGCACATACTAATATTTTATCATGCCATGATTTAATTTCTGTCAGCATGCCTTTAATATAGTCCAGCATGAGCATACGCATATAGTTTGGTTCATCATGATCATATATTTTATCTGCTGCATTCGGTATATCTTTTGTTCATGTTGTTTGCAAGTACATTCCAATGTACTCACAGGCTTGTCCCTAGCTATTTACTTGGCCATGTCAGGATTTCAGCGAGGAGTACTGCCACGACATCCACACGGAGCCTAGGATAGCAGCCGCGCGGGATAGGAATTATCCAGGTTAGCCATTCCTGTGGGAATGGAGCCCCTTCGACGTTGAAGACCCACAAGTCGCTTCCGTCACCCGTCACCAGATATCATAGTTGTATCATTAGACCTTCATGGTCTTGTATCCAATTCTTGTAATAGCTTGGTAATCTGTAACAAGGACGTGTCCACCAGTAACGGTAATCCTGGGCTGGTGATGACACGAGGGGTTAATTTCTGGGATATTGCGTCCCGAAAATCCGGCCCCGACAGCCTTGGTATCAGAGCCAGGCTGACCATTGGCTAATCCTATCTTAGCCTGGTCACTATCCCTAGGTTTCCACACCATCCACAACTTTCTTGTCCGTAGCCAAGCCCTTCTCATCCGATAAGCCTGCATAGTGGCAGCCGACATCTTTTGACAGTCGGTGCCCAACATATCAGTCTATCCATAGGCCGTGTGCCTGTGGCCGACACCTGAGTTGTCCCATCCACAAGCGTGCGATGGAAGACTTTACAGGCTTATAAAGGAAGCCTCAACCCAACTCAGCACATCACAGCCTCACTGCCAGTTTGATATCCAACCACCAAGATGCCAGGTCCCATTGTCCACAATGAGACCACCGCAGCTGAGCTTGATGGCTTTGTAGCCATCCTCACCAATCTCACTCGGCGAGCTTTTGGCATGGAAGAGCCGCCGGAGTATGTTGTGTACCAAGAGCACACGAGTGATTCCATCCATCACTTCTGGACCATGGTGCACATCTACGGGAGGAGCATCACATCGGAGCGCCCTTACCGGTTCACCGGGAGGACGACCTCCGACGAGCCCCAAGCCATCCAACTTGCAGCCCGAGAGGCTGTAGTTCAACTCTGACATCGATCACAGAGGGTTAACTACCGCTCTTTCTGTTGGGGAACGTAGCAGAATTTTAAAATTTTCTACGCATCACCAAGATCAATCTATGGAGTCATCTAGCAACGAGTGAGAGGGGAGTGTATCTACATACCCTTGTAGATCGCGAGCGGAAGCGTTCAAGAGAACGGGGTTGATGGAGTCGTACTCGTCGTGATCCAAATCACCGATGACCGAGCGCCGAACGGACGGCACCTCCGCGTTCAACACACGTACGGAGCAGAGACATCTCCTCCTTCTTGATCCAGCAAGGGGGGAGGAGAGGTTGATGGAGATCCAGCAGCACGACGGTGTGGTGGTGGAAGCAGCGGGATTTCAGCAGGGCTTCGCCAAGCGCTACTGGAGGAGGAAGAGGTGTCACGGGAGGGAGAGGGAGGCGCCAGGGGCTGAGCTGTTTCTCCCATGCACCTCCCCACTATATATAGGGGTGGAGGGGGCTGGTTTCTTGCCCTCCAAGTCCATTGGGGCGTTGGCAAAGGTGGAAGGAAAGAAATCCCATCCTTTCCCTTCCCCACCAATTGTTATCCCCTTTTTTTAGGGATCTTGATCTTATCCCTTCGGGATATGATCTTATTCCTTCTAAGGGGGAATCTTGGTGCGCCTTGACTAGGGGTGTGGGGCCTTGCCCCCACTACCCACGTTCATGTGGGTCCCCCCATGCAGGTGGGCCCCACTCCAGAATCTTCTAGAACCTTCTCGGTACAATACCGAAAAATCCCGAACATTTTCCGGTGGCCAAAATAGGACTTCCCATATATAAATCTTTACCTCCGGACCATTCCGGAACTCCTCGTGACGTCCAGGATCTCATCCGAGACTCCGAACAACCTTCGGGTTACCGCATACTAATATCTCTATAACCCTAGCGTCACCGAACCTTAAGTGTGTAGACCCTACGGGTTCGGGAGACACGCAGACATGACCGAGACGACTCTCCGGTCAATAACCAACAGCGGGATCTGGATACCCATGTTGGCTCCCACATGCTCCTCGATGATCTCATCGGATGAACCACGATGTCGAGGATTCAATCAATCCCGTACGCAATTCCCTTTGTCTATCGGTACGATACTTGCCCGAGATTCGATCGTCGGTATCTCGATACCTTGTTCAATCTCGTTACCGGCAAGTCTCTTTACTCGTTTCCGTAACACATCATCCCGTGAACAACTCCTTGATAACATTGAGCTCATTATGATGATGTCCTACCGAGTGGGCCCAGAGGTACCTCTCCGTTACATGGAGTGACAAATCCCAGTCTCGATTCGTGCCAACCCAACAGATACTTTCGGAGATACCCGTAGTGCACCTTTATAGCCACCCAGTTACGTTGTGACGTTTGGTGCACCCAAAGCACTCCTACGGTATCCGGGAGTTGCACAATCTCATGGTCTAAGGAAAAGTTACTTGACATTGGAAAAGCTTTAGCAAACGAACTACACGATCTAGTGCTAGGCTTAGGATTGGGTCTTGTCCATCACATCATTCTCCTAATGATGTGATCCCGTTATCAATGACATCCAATGTCCATGGTCAGGAAACCGTAACCATCTATTGATCAACGAGCTAGTCAACTAGAGGCTTACTAGGGACATGTTGTGGTCTATGTATTCACACATGTACTACGATTTCCGGATAACACAATTATAGCATGAATAACAGACAATTATCATGAACAAGGAAATATAATAATAACCATTTTATTATTGCCTCTAGGGCATATTTCCAACACTTTCTACTACTACCCTAGTCGTGAAAGCTATGGTAGCCCGACCCAAGTCGCCAACGGAGACCATGAGACAGATCCTGCCCTAGTGCATCTGGTGCGCTACCTGAGAGCGTAAGAGGCACTCTTCTATCAGGTCACCCTTGATGTGATTGCCACCCACAGGACGCTTGCTATCCTGACCCTGGTGAGAAGTGAAGCTGCACCCGCCACCGACACCCCGAAAGTGCTGTTTGGGAGACCAATCGAGCCCTCAAGGTCTGCCCCTGTTGTCCACCCGGGCAATGCATTCGCTTCCCCAGATGAACTCTGTCGTCTCTTGGAGACCTGCTCCAACGGGACTGTGACCTCGACACCCCGCGAGGGACACCGCTGCTACCCCAGCCCTGTAGCTCCCCATCCGACCCCGGTCAGCTCCGACACCGAAGTACACGGAGAGGCCTCGACATCTACAAGACCCGCCCGGCTAGATGTCAATGAGGTGGACTGAGTCCACCAAATTTGTAGCCGACCCTTAGTGGCCCAGTTTCCCTGTATTTTTGAGTAGTGGTTGTATGGCATAGTAAGTTTGTAAATTAATTGTGTGCCGTTGTCATAAGTGCATTATTATGATTGCATTCTGCATATGATTTTTTTTATGCATTTAGTTCTTCCGCCCTTAACAAATCTCGAGGATGAGATTTTCTTAAGGGGGGTACAGTTTGTAACACCCCAAAAGTTTAATCATGTTTTTACTAAATAAAATTTTTGCCAGAAATAAAATTTTGAATTATACTAGGTCTTTTATTAATTTCAGAACCTTTTCTATTTTCTGATTTCCAAAATTCTTCCCTCCATATAGAAATTTTTGGTAATAATATTTTGGTTTTGGTAGTTTTCTCAAACCATTTCATTTATACTTTGATAACAGTAGGATTTATTTTCATAATAAAAATTGCCCAAAACAATTCTTTTAAAAGCTATTTCAATTTTGAAATGCTTCTGTTGCACTGCTACTATTTTAAATAATTCTTTAAAAATTCCACAAAAAATTATGAGAGGTCATGTGATGCTTGTATGTCACTTTTATGCAAAAACCTAACTAGGTCTTTTGAAAATTTTGAGTGAAACATCCTTTTCTCAATTCTGTCCATTTCCTAGGTTATAACTACAACCCTAATTTTTCTTGCTCCAAAAATTCTGAAATTTTTCCCACTTATAGTCCTTCCAACTAAACCCTTAAGTCCAGGAGATCAGCCCCATTTGCATCATTCAAATCCACCAAATACTCCTTTGAAGTTTCTGTCCAGAACTAAATTTCTCTAAAACTTGCATTGACAAGTTTTTCTTTTTGCCAAACTAGGTCCACCACCATTTCTATAATCCAAAGAGGCATCATCCTGACAAGTTTCACATCCAACAAAATCTCCTAGGTCACCCCAACATTTTGTCAAGCAGGTTGTGTGTATGACAGAAATTTTGTCCCCTCCCAAACTACATTGAGCATTTGATCGTTTGGCCAAACCATCATGTCCATCACCCCTCTCATACCCAGAAACACCATCCTGTTAATTTTTGGCTCATTTGGGTCTCTGTAGATGCCAATGGCATTTCGTCGAGCACACCAAGGGCATGTCTAGAGCGTGGCCAGAGCGCCCGAACTGCCGCCTTTGGCATCAAGCTGCTGTTGCCCCTCCGCTGCCTTCCTTGCTTGCCCTATCCTTTCCCTGGATCATCTGATCCACCATGAGCCTCACCGACACCTTCCCTCATCCCCTAGCGCTGGCCACCACCGCACGTCGCTGTCACGCGCCGTCCACGCCACCCAGCGCCCTCCTAGCCTACCAGCTCGCCCGAGCTTATATGCGGGAGACCACCGTCCACGCTGACCCCCTACCGGCCTCGTTGACTCACTCCACCGCCCATAACCACCTGGCCGGCGCAATAATGGCACCGCCGCCATGCCGTGCCCTGGAAGCCTCGGAACCGCCTCCTTCCTACTATAAAAAGGCCACCCGACCCTCCCTCTACCACCACCGCATCTCCTTCACCCCCTCGATGAGCCCCATGGGCAGCAGAACGACCGGAGGAGCCATCTCCCCCGACTGTGGCCGCTTCTGCCGCCACCACTGACCCCCCAGTTCTGGTGCCACCAAGCTCCCTCTCCTCCCCTCTCGTCACCCACAGCCTCATTGAACCACCACGTATCCTTCCCGCGCTCCAATTCCACCTTCCCGAGGCCGAGTTGAGCTCGGCAAATCTCACCGTAGCTCTCCTCCGCCATGGTTAAAGCTCTGCTCAACCTCGAGCTCTCCGGCGACTCCCTCCCCCTCCAACGGGTGCGGCTCGTCTTCAGGAGCACGCCAGTACCACCAGCTTCGCGAATGGTGGCCCCTGCCACCGGCGAGCATCGCTGGAGCTCACCTCTGTCCCTGTCCAGGCGTGCACGAGGGAGAGGATGAAACCGACAGGTGGGTCCCACCTGTCAATGAGTCACCCTTCTCTCCAAAAGCGCATCTCTGCGGGAGCATTTTCCTGCGAGGGAAACGTACTCCAGGGAGTACGCCTTCGATGCCGCCGTCTCCCCACGGGCTAGGAGCTGGGACCAGCCCAGTGACGCCGTCCGTCTAAAACGCGCTCAGGACACACCTCTACTCTTTCCCCTTTTTCCTTTTCGGCAGTTTTCAAATAATCCGACAGTGTCCTTTTCAAAATCAAATTTAATAATTCAAATTTCTACAGACTCCTAAAATCATGCTCTATTAAACTAGCTATGGTGAACATTTTTTTTGCTAAGCTTAGTTTTTGTTGGGTTTATTAAAAAGTCCATTTAGTCATTTAATCCATCTTAGAAATTCCATAAGTAAACCATATGAACTCCAAATGAATTGAATCTTTTTCTGTTGTTTCTTATTTCTCATCTAGTTTATTTTAGTGTTTATTCCAAAAATATTTGAAACACTTTTTAGCACTGTTTTTGTTTTATATGGTAATTGTAATATTTTGAAAATAGGCTAATGGAGGGAAGATGATTTCTTGCAAAAATTTGAAGTAAGCCAGCAACTCTACATGCTCAAGGCAAGCATCTTGAACACTTGATACGATGAATTGCATGGTTATACTGTTTCCAAGAATAAATGAAGTCATACATAGGTTGATTTCGAATAAAATTTGCATGCATGTAGTGATGGCATGTTTCCTCGTACCATGCATCATGTGATGTCATGACTAACTTGCAGGAGCAGGTATAAGTAAAATACAGTACCGGCAGAAGGGTGACCACGTTGAAGCGTGATCATGCCTTGTTGTTTATGCATGTTGGAGCATGCAAGGGTTGTGGCCCTGTTTCGGTATTACTGTTAAAAGGATACTTTGTTGAGCTAACCACTGCAGGAAAAGTTAAGCCTCCTGAGTTGACCGTAGATCGAGTCTTGTTTCGGTAACCCCCATACTTGTTCGTGCTACCACATGTCCCTGCCACAGGTAGGGTATGGTTCAGTAAGTTGTTAACCCCTTTCCGTGCACACACCACATAGAGGGCTACGATGAGGGTTTCCACGATGGTGGACTAAATCATGTCATCGGGTCAGGGGGCATGGGTGTTTCCGGTTGTAGCCGAGAGGGGGGCACCCCTTGTAATCCGCGTGTATGAATAGTGATCCCATGCTATTCAAGATTGTAGTCTCCCCGACTCAGAGTTTTTCTTGAGAGATGTTTTGGGTGATTCCTGGCATCCGGAAAGTTAAGCTGGTGTGTGCTGGTTAGGTGTGTTTTCAGCCCAAAGGCCGTAATGGGAATTAGCCAGCGTCTCGGTGTTGGCTAAAGAAATCCTTTACTTGTGGGTAAAGAACACACCCTCTGCAGAGTTTAAACCTATTCAAATAGCCGTGTCCGCGGTTAAGGACTACAGTCTGGGTTGGTCAAGTGTCGGTCTCCGGAGGAAATAATTAAATTGAGCCTGAATTATTTTGCAGGATAATTATTGTCACCCTGATGCTGCCATGAATATTTTTGCTATGCGTATTAATATTATTTTGGTTATGCATATTATTGTGGACTAACCCGTTTCTCTTATTTTATTTTCCTGAGTGTCTCAGGGGCTGGCTAGACTACCCCGGGCATTCGGTTTTATTTTCAAGACCGACCTCGACCTCCACCCATGAGGCCCTGCTGCAGCAGCCGTCAGCCTACAGCCAGAGGCCACTAGGCCCCCCGGCCGGCTGCGCATCCGCAAAGAACCACGGGAGATAGAAACAAATGCCTGCGGGACTCTCTGCCCACACCACAAACTCCGAGGACGCGTCGGGCAAATGGGATCACGGGCGTGGTGGCCGGACGGCTGCCACAGGCCTTCCCCCGTCGCTGCGACCACCCCGGCCACGGCAACTTCCGTCACGGGAGGGCGCACCCCCACGACTGTCGGAGGCGGCGCCAGCCTTCGAGGGAGTGCACCCACGCCCTCGGGAAGCCACCGCTGCCATCGCGGCGTACTTAAGGGGGCGGCCGTGGCCTCTCTTGGGCGGCGGCGAGCCTGGTCCTTCCTTGGGAGCCTTTCCTTTCTCCGAGGCGGAGAACCTCCTTACTAGCGCCATGGACACTCTAGCAAGATGGCAGAATGAAGAGGAAGAAGGAGCAGGCGGCGAGAAGATGAAGATGAGCTGGGGGCTCCGCCCCCTATCCCATTTATAGCCGGAGGAAGGCTAACCGTCGGCCTCTCACGCTCCAAGCAACGCTGGCCTTTCTGCATGCGCCAGGTAGTTGTCAAGTCGGGTAGTTGCCGAGGCGGCATGGAGAAGTGGAGACGCCCACGTCCCATCAAGCGCCACGCGTCGGCTTAGTCCGCAGGCGATTGGGGCCCGCGGTGCTTCGCCCTTGCCCTTTGGCTTCGCCTCGAAGCCAAGTCCGAGCGCGCCTTGGGCCTGGGGGCTACTGTCGGTGTTCTGGGAACCAGGGTACCCAGACTTGCCTGCCGCCTCGGTGGCCTGGTATGGCCCATCTACAACACCAACAAGACAAGACCCTCGCGGGGGGCCAAGCCTCGCGAGGGGGACGACGCCAAGACCTCCTGAGGGAGCGGCCTCCCCAGGCTGCTCCTGAGGAGCAGAGATTTCTATGCAAGTGCCCAACCTCATGAGGCTGCAATGACGCAAGCCATGACGACCAAGGCCAGGCGGGTGCCAGCGAGCGCAGAGGAGCCAGTTTCCTATTTGGTGCTAAGGAGGCAAGCGCAGGCGCGGGGTCCCGAGGAATCAGGCAAAGGTTTCCATTCCCGTGCAACGAGACCAAGACTGCCAGGACGGCAGGACGGATGTCAGCACCGAGCCCACCGCAGCGTCATGACAGAAGCTTTGTAGGCGAAGACCACCTTTCATCAGGATAAGATGTACTACTTGTCCCCTTTCAAATTGGCCACTGTGGGATCCCTTCCCGCCTTCGTTTTGGAGGAAGAGGACCGAGGCCACTATAAGTATAGGTTAGCCACCACCGTAGAAGGGACGACCCATTCCCTCACCAGAGCAGACCTCGCGAGGTTGTTCTTCCCTTGTACTAGTTCATCCTCAGCCCCTCGTGAGGCAAATCCATCACAAAGAAGGAGTAGGGTCTTACACCGCAAGGTGGCCCGAACCTGGGTAAACTGCCGAGTCCTTTCTCTCCCTTGTTCATCGAGCTAGGTCATGGGGCGATGGACAGGTTTGCTGGAGAGGTTGAGTTCTTCGCACACGCCCTAGAGTTCGAACCTTTCTTGGGTCTGCGGAGCCCTTAATCCGACAGATTTTTCTCGGTTAAAAGACCTTTTGTACCAGAAGATGATCACCAGAGGTGGGCCAGGGAGCCCACTACCCACCAGGGGACGCCTGGGGGGTGGGTAGGCGTGCTCTGGTGCCTAGTGGGCACCTGGGTGGCCTCCTCCAGTATTTCTTTACTCCCGTATTTTTTTATATATTCCAAAATAAATCTCCGTAATATTTCATCTCATTTGGAGATGTGTAGAATAGGTATCTCTGACGTAGCTTTTTCAGGTCTAGAATTCCAGCTGCCGGTATTCTCCCTCTTTGTGTAAACCTAGCATATTATGAGATAAAAGACATTAGAATTACTCAACAAAGTGTTATATTGAATAAAAACACTATAAATAACAGTACCAAAACCTGATGCAAAATGGACATATCAGGGGGTATGTAAGAAACAATGGCCTCCGCATTTTAATTTAATGCTTTCTCGGTTCGAATCATACGCTCCCTCTTAAAATCTCCTCGTGAAGTTTGCCCCTCTTTTTCTTGCACACTCAGGTGCACTACGTCATCAGGACCCAGCCCCCGAGTGGGCCTCATCCGTTGCTGGTATGTTAGGCCGCGATGCCTGCACAAGGCCAGGAGGTGTGGAGCACCGGGAGCTAGTGAGGGCTCCTGAGGCGCGATGCTTAGGTAGCCCCCCTTTGACGTTGATATGTCTCCAACGTATCTATAATTTATGAAGTATTCATGCCATGTTTACAACAATTTTATATGTTTTGGTATTATTTGAATGGAACTAATCCGGACTGACGCTGTTTTCAGCAGAACTACCATGGTGTTTTTTGTGTGTGCAGAAGTGAAAGTTCTCCAAATGAGGTGAAACTTTTTGACGAATTTTTGGAAAAAAAGAGGCACTAGAAGCATCGTGTGGGGGGGGGGGGGCAGATGGTGAAGGAGGTGGCCACCACCCACCAGGGAGCGCCTGGGGCCTTGCCCGTGTGTTGGTCGGTGGTGGGCCCCTCGAAGCCCATCTTCGCGTGAAACCGACGCCAAAAAATCCTATAAATACAGAAACCCGCAGAAATAACCCTAGATCAGAAGTTCTGCCGCCGCAAGCCTCTATAGCCACGAAAAACCAATCTAGACAATGTTCCGGCACCCTGCCGGAGGGGGAAAATCGTCATCGGTGGCCATGTTCATCATCCCGGCGGACACCATGATGAGGAGGTAGTAGTCCACCCTCGGGGCTGAGGGTTTGTACCAGTAGCTATGTATTTAATCTCTCTCTCTCTCATGTTCTTGAGTTGGCATGATCTTGATGTACCCCGAGCTTTGTTAATATAGTTGGATCATATGGTGTTTCTCCCTCTCTATCTTGTTGTGATGAATTGATTTTTCCCTTTGAGATTTTGTTTTATCGGATTGAATACTTTTATGGATTTGAGAGCACTTGATGTGTGTCTTGCTATGAATACCCGTGGTGAGAATGGCGTATCATATTGATTCACTTGATATATGTTTTGGCACTCAACTCGCGGATTCCCGAGGTGACATTGGGGTAATCTATGCATAGGGATTGATGCATGTTTTCATCCTTGTTTCTCCGGTAGAAATCTTGGGGCACTCTTTGAAGTTCTTTGTATTGGATTGAGTATTATGAATCTGAAATTGTTTGATGCATATTGTATAATCAACTCATGGATATTTGCGGTGACATTGGAGTATCTCGGTGACATTAGAGTTGGTTGATGTGTATCGTGTGGTGTTATTTTCGTAGGAACTCTTGGATAGATCGATTGGAAAGGATAACTTTGAGGTGGTTTCGTACCCTACAAACAATTTCTTCTTATGTTCTCCGCTAGATAAGAACTTTGGGGTGATTCTTCATCGCACGTTGAGGGATGGTTATATGATCCAATTATATTAGCATTGTTGAGAGATTGCACTAGCGAAAGTACGGACCCTAGGCCTCATTTTCATGCATTGCAATACCGTTTGTGTTCTGTTTTATCAATTGCTACCTTGCTGTTTTTTATTGTTCCTATTACAAAAATCAATATCTACTATCATTACTATGCTTGTATCACCATCTCTTTGCCGAACTACTGCACCTATACAAATTACCATTGTATTTGGTGTGTTGGGAACACAAGAGAATTTTTGTTATGTGGTTGCAGGGCTGTTTGAGAGAGACCATCTTCAACCTATGCCTCCCACGGATTGATAAACCTTAGGTCATCCACTTGAGGGAAAATTCTGCGCTTGGAGGCCCAACACGAGTCTACAAGAACAAGTTGTGTAGTAGACATCAGACATGCAACTCACTCACGCAAGAAACAGGCAACAACCTTCACCAAGGTCGTGAGAGGAGGGAATTCTATCGACGATAGCTGTGCCTCATGAGGTGGTTAAACTCAGCTTTTTCCACGGGGTGGCGTCGGGCAAGCCATGGCTCGCGAGGAGCCCACACCGCTCTCAAGGCGCGATTGCCAAGGCTCAGTCTTTGAAGCATTTGCTTCGCGAGGCCTTACGGGTGAGGATGCTGCCTGCGGGGTTCCCGAGCGCCTGGTTCCTGGGGTAGCTGCCTGTCGACAGTGTTTTGGAATATGAGGAGCGACGCGCGCTCGCCGACTTGCTCATTGTTGTTCCATGAGGAGATACGGCACCAAGGACCTCGATGAGGTGACGTGCACAGGCGCAGCCCCGTGAGCCAGAGCTCGATCACTTGGATTGCCAGCACTACAGGGACGAACCCGAGCACAGACGCCGTGCCCAGCCCCCGCTCATGGGATGGTCAGGAGAGGAGTCACGAGTGCGCAGCACTCTCAGGGTGACATTGCACTGGACACATAGTTATGCAAGCAATATAAATTCATCAGGGCATAACCAAGATTCGTTACACAACCAAAAAGTGACGCTGTTGTCATGTCTGGCACGGGTCAGCTCGAGGTTGGTGCAGCCCGTGGGGCACCCTCAGTTTGAACAAACAGGAAGTCACCTGGCAAAATAGCATTGTCGAGTTGCTTGATGAGGTGCGTGAGAATGCTGGTCGCTCAGGGGACGAAAAACTCCCGATGCCCAGGGGGCTCATGTAACACCCTGTTACGCCTGGCGGGATCAAGACTGGCCCCCACAGACCAACACTAGTCTTTTCTGCGCACTTTGTCCTCACTTGTGCGTACCCGGGAGATACTTCCGGGTCGGTCACCCATCCTAGAATTACCCCAAGCCAAGCACGCTTAATTTTGGAGTTCTTTTCGAATGGGATCCCGGCAAAGAAGGAATTCCTTGTTGATATGAGTAGTCTATCATTCCTATTAAGCTAGGCTCTCACATACACCCCCCATTCAAGGGAGCCGAGGTCCTCGTCGGCTCATCAGGAACGTTCCCTCTTGGCAAACGTATGCGCGTCCAGTTCGGCACAAGTGCCATGCCGTGTGCCACAACGGGCCACATGCGCCATGCGCCACATGCCCGCGCACCTGACCCGCATATGTCCGTGTTACCGTGAGGGTCGGCTCCGATACCAATTGTACATCTTTTCTGCACACTTTTTCCTCACTCGTGCGCACCCAGGAGATACTTCCTAGTTGGTCACCCATCCTAGAATTACCCCCAGCCAAGCACGCTTAACTTTGGAGTTCTTTTCGAATGAGATCCTGGAATAGAAGGAATTCCTTGTTGACATGAGTAGTCTATCATTCCTATTAAGCTAGGCTCTCACAGCTCGCGAGGGGCAAAGGGCTCGTGTGGTTCCATCGTGAGCCGCGCCATCCTTTGGAAGGTGGCAGCGATGTTCATCAGGCCGAAGGGCATGCGGGTGTAGTTTGTGGCGAGGCCCGCGCCCCGGACAACGCGCGATGGCCAAAGGAGGTCCTGAGAGCAGGCCCTGTTGAGGCTCGCGAGGTCGATGCACATGCGCGCCTTGCCGCCCTTCTAGGGGACGACGATCGAGGTGGCGAGCCACACGGGGTGGTTCTCCCCACGGACAACTCGATCTTGCAGCTTGGAAGTCTCCTGGATGACAAACTCTTGCTTCTCTGGTGCCTGGCACCGTGCTCCTTGCTTGACGGGGCGTGCACCAAGGTGCACCGCTAGGTGGTGCTCGATCACCTCCCTCGGCACATCGGACAGTTTAGACGTTTTCCAGGCGAAAATACCCGAGCCTACCCGAAGAGAGGCGTCGAGCGCGCCTTCCTATGCGTGCGGAGGGCAGGCGCCAACGGCGAGGGCAGGGCCTGGGCCGCTGCCATCAGCCGATGCCTTCTTTGCCTCGGGGTGGTCTTGGGAGAGCAGCTACTTCTTCTTCGCGGGAGTGGCCTTGGGAGGCTTGACGGCGTCCTCGCACATCCGAATGTGCGGCCACAGCGGCCCTGTAGACTTGCTCGAGGGAGCAGACCACATCCTTCTCGTCGCAGGCGATGGTGATGACGCCGCTGCAGCCAGGCATCTTGAGGATGTTGTAGCCATGGTGGGTCGCCGCCATGAACTTGGCAAGTGCCGGGTATCCCAGGATGGCATTGTACGGCAGGCCGATGTGCGCCACGTAGAAGTCGATGAGCTCGGTGTGATAGTTATGGTGGGTGCCAAAGGTGACGGGGAGGCGCACATGCCCCAGGGGGATGGTAGACCCATCAGTCACCCCGGAGATGGGCCTGGTTGGCATCAGCTGGTCGTAAGGCACTTGAAGCATCTTGAAGGTCTCGATGGAGACCACGTTGAGGCTGGCACTTCCATCGATGAGGGTCTTGGGGACCGCGATGTTGCTGATGGTGGGGGTGCATAGCATGGGAAGCGCGCCGGCAGCGGCCGTGGACTCGAAGTGGTCCTTGGAGTTGAAGGTGATTGCGTACTGCGACCACTTCAATGGCCGCGCAGCTTCAGGCCTTGGGAGGGCGACGTTCACCTTGCGATAGAACTGCTTGAAGAGGCGATTAGACACAGGGGCCTGAGATCCCCCGAGGATGTAGGCTACCGCGTGAGGCTCTTGGTAGCCCCCAGCCCCCTCGTCGAGCTGGTTGATGTCATTTCTCTTGGGCGGTGGCGGTAGCAACAAAAGGGCGGCGTTGGCCTGAGGATGCGCCTTGTGAGGCAGATCGCGCCAGGCGCCCTCATGTGGCTGGTCGCGCCAACCCTGGCGGGGGTTGCTGTTGCCGTTGTGGCTGTCCCATCGGCCGATGCCACGGCCTCCCCCGTGACCGGCACCTCAGACATTGCAGTCCCCTTGGCGGCCCAAGCGCTCGTCGCGGGGCGACTTGAGCTCCTGGCAGTCTTCAGTGTTGTGGGTGCGCACATTGTGGTAGACGCAGAACGGGCGGTTGTCCTTCTCGGGTTCGTCGCGGCCGCGCCCGCGCTTTTGCTCGGGCTCCGCCGCACGCACGGCAGGGCCTTTGCGATTGACGTCCTTGCCCTTGGCCTTGTTGTCGTCGAGCGCAGCGTCGGGGTCGTTGTGGACGAAGAGGCGGGCCTCTTCAGCCTTGGCGCACCTGTCGGTGAGGTCAAACAGCTCCAACACTGAGTCTAGGTCATCGTTGGTGGCGAGTTTCTCGCGCATCCTGACGTCCGTGACACCGGTGGAGAACGCCGAGATGATGGCCGCATCAGAGGCGCGCAGGATCTTGTGGCGCACCTGGTTGAAGCATTGGATGTACTTGTGGAGGGTCTCACCGGGGCGCTGTCGCACATGCCGTAGGTCGTTGATGGTGAGGAGGCGGTCGTGCGTTCCCTTGAAGTTAGGGATGAACTGGTCACAGAGCTCGCTCCATGAAGAGATCGACCCCTCAGGCAGGTTCATGAGCCAGGAGCGCGCGCCATCCTTGAGGGCCATGGGGAACCAATTCGCCATGACCTTGTTGTCGCCGTTTGTCGCCTCGATGCTCAGCGCATAGAGCTGAAGGAATTCCGCAGGGTTGTGAATGCTGTCGTAGCGTGGGAGCAGCTCCGGCTTGAACTTGGTGGGCCAGACCACCTGGCGCAGCTCGCGCATGAAAGCCCGGCACCCACGCTGCTTGAAGGAACGCCACCTGCGAGGGCGGCGCGGTTCTGGCGCCCAGCCGCAGTGACTTCTTGAACTGTCCGGTCTTGGCGCTGGCGCTGCTCCTCGAGGAGGGCGTGCGCATTAGGCGGCGCGCGATGGACGATCTGGCAGCTGGCCTCATCTCGGGCTGGCGGGGCTGCTCCGCAGGACGGGTCACACGCCCGTCCGTCGTGCCTGTGCTCGCCGAGATCGCTGCACAGGGGAGGCGGCGGAGGCGCGCTGTGCGCCACATCCCCGACACAAGACGGCGGAAGGCGAAGCAGGTCTGATGGCGCCGGGGCGTCTCCGGCGGCGTTGACGAGCTTGGTGATGCGTCCAAGCCAAGCGTCATAGCCGGCATCAGCCGGGCGGTAGCGGAGCAGCGCGGCCTGCGTGTTCGGTGGCCCATGGCGGGCGAGGGAGGAAGAGGCCATAGCGCTGCGGCCATCCGACTGCACGAAGGGGCGCATGGGGGAGTCCTCCTACTCGTGGGAAGCAGGGTCGGTGGCGGTAGTAGCAGCGGCCTCGGTAGGGCGGCGGCGGTTGTCGCAGCCCATGGGCTCCGTCTGGGCGACGCGACCCGCCCGGTGCTCGGCAGGCTCACGACGAGCATCAGCCAAGGATCTTGGTGGAGCATAAAATGGAGCGAAGCAGAAGAATGGCGGTGCACCGCTACCTGGCACGTCAAATGTCAGAATCGGGGCTCCGGGGACCCAAAGGTTCAAACTCTGGGGTGCGCTCGTTCCTACCGCCCTGTCCTTCCCTGCAGCCAACCACGGCAAGGCTACGGCGATGGCGAGCTAGCGGGAGCGGGCTGGAGACACAGCAGTAACCCAGTTTTGGGCCACCTTGCGATGTAAAACCCTACTCTTGCCTGGTTTTGGATTGCACTGGTGGGAGAGAGCTAGGGTACAAGGGTTGAAGAGCAAGAATCGTCCACCCCCTCTATGGCGGCACCCTGCCCTCCTTTTATATCTGCCTTGGTCCTCTTCCCCCGAAAACGTTGGAGGGAAGGGTTTCCACACAACGGCAATTTTTAAGGGGGACATGGGCGCGGTCTATCCTGACAAAAGGTGGTCTTCGCCTGCAAAGCCACCGTCCATGACGCACCGGTGGGCTCGGTGATGACCTCCACCTTGCGCGCCCATCGTCTTGGTCTTCTTGCACCGATCTGGCAACCTTTGGGGATTGCTTTGGGAACCGATGAGCTAGCCTTGCTCCCTTAGCACAAAAGAGGAAATCCTCCTCATCCGCGCCCGCTCGCACGGCCTCTGGCGTCATTCGTCACCGCACGTGTCACCCACGTGGAAGCGCGGGGCCGCACGACTGGGCTGAACAGCCCCTGACCTGCTTGTCACTGAAAGGGTGCCTCGAGAGACAACCTGGAGAGGATGCCTCGCGAGAGGGCTTCGCGAGGCTCTTGGCGGCGCCGCCTAGTCTGATCGGGACGCCAGCTGAAGGGGGGCCTCGTGAGGCGAGGGCCTCGCGAGGAGTTTTGCTCGTGACGTTCGTTGCTAGGCCACTCCTTAGGTTCTTGATACGCGCTGTGCCCTGAGCCGAAGGTAGATGGGCCTGGGTACCCGCGGTCCCACGGGCCCGACAATGTTAGTCCCAAAAATAATATAAAATATTGCCAAAACTATATGGAAGTTGTAGAATATTCGCATGAAACAATAAAAAATTATAGATACGACGAAGATGTATCAGCATCCCAAGCTTACTTCTTCCTCGTCGTCGAGTAGGTAAACGATAAAAAAGATAATTTTGATGTGGAATGCTACCTAGCATAATCTTGATCATATAATCTAATCATGGCACGAATATTAAGACACGACTAATTCAAAGCAATAGTCTATAATTTGACATAAAGACATCAATACTCAAGCATCTCAACAAATAATCACGTCTTTCAAAATATCAATGCTAAAGATCGTTATCCCTACAAAATTAGATAGTCTTGTCATGCTCCATCTTCTTAACACAAAATATAAATCATGTACTACCCTAGTGTCAGCCAAGCAATTGGTTCATACCTTTTAACACGCTTCAACTTTTTCAACCCCCACGCAATACCTAAGCGCAAGCCATGAATATAGCACTATGGGTGGAATAGAGTACGGTGGTAGAGATTAATATGGAGAAGACAAAAAAGAAGAAAGTCTCACATCGACGTAGCTAATTAACGAGTGATGGAGATGCCCATCAATTGATATCAATGCGAGGAGTAGGGATTACCATGCAACGGATGCACTAAGAGCTATAAGTGAATGAAAGCTCAACATGAAAATAAGTGGGTGTGCATCCAACTTGGTTGCTCGAAAACCTCGGGCATTTGAGGAATCACATCATCGGACTACACAAGCCAAGTTCTATAATGAAAAATTCCCACTAGTATATGAAAGTGACAACATAGGAGCCTCTCTATATGAAAACACATGGTGCTACTCTGAAGCACAAGTGTCGTAAAGGATAGTAGCAGTGCGTAAAGGATAGTAACATGGCCGTCGAAGTTTGCACCAACTCTCAAGGTGAGAAAGGGCAATGCACAGTACCGAAGAGGCTAGCAAATTGCAGAAAGGTGAAAGTGCGTATAATCCATGGACTCGCATTAGTCATAAAGAACTCACATACTTATTGCGAAAGTTTATTAGCCTCGAAGCAAAGTACTACTACGCATACCCCTAGGGGGGAGGTTGGTAGGAGTTAACCATCGCGCTCCCCCTAGCTCCACATAAAGGAAGACAATCAATATAAATCATGCTCCAACTTCTTAGCATAACGAGAGACTATATGTGCATGCTTCAGGAATCACACACCTTAACACCAATATTCCTACTAAACTACAATCATTCACTAGTACCTCCCACATTTTATGACTAACCATTCGAATGACCAATTCCCGTTGACTCTCTAATTAGATATAAGTGAAGCAAGAGAGTTTAATTCTTTCTACCAAATACCATGCTCTAATAAATATAAGTGAAGCAAAAGTGCATTCTACAAATAATGGTTGTTTTATATGTAGTGAAATAGGCATCCAAACTTCAAATGGTATAAGTGAAGCACGTGAAGCATTCTATAAAGCCATACTCAAAAGATATAAGTGAAGTGCAAAGAGCATTCTATAAATCAACCAAGGACTATCTCATACTAACATGGTGCATCACTAAAAGAAAAATAAAAAGCACACGATGCTCCAAGAATTTACGCATATCATGTGAACAAAACAAAAACCGAAACATACCGATACTTGTTGAAGAAAGATGGGATGCCTTCTGGGGCATCCCCAAGCTTAGATGCTTGAGTCTCCTTGAATATTTACTTGTGGTGCCTTGGGCATCCCCAAGCTTGAACTCTTGCCACTCCTTCTTCTCCTCATACCGATACCTCCTTGATCTTCGAACACTTCATCCACACAAAACTTAACCAAACCTTCGTCAGATCCATTAGTATAATGGAGCAAATCACTACTTTAAGTACTGTTGCAAACCTATTCATATTTTATTATTGCATTATCTCCACTATATTCTAACTTCACCATGGCTTATACCCCCCGATACAATCCATAGATTCATCAAAACAAGCGAACAACGCAACGAAAACAGAATCTATCAAAATCAGAACAGTTTGTAGCAATTCGAACAATTACCATACTTATGTAACTCCAAAAATTATAAATAATTAGGACATAATAAAAAATTTGCATAGCAGTACTGTGTAAAAATTCAGAATTTTTGCATGTTCAAGTAAAAAAAATGTAAATTCACGCACTACAGCAAAACTTTCTGTTTTTGAACTTCACATACCAAACAAGCTATTTAAACATCCTAAAGGTAAATCTTGGCACATTATTTTTATAATATAATGGATTTGGACAAAGGGGATAACTATTTTTTGTTAAAAAAATTCTGTAATTAAGATTCACAAAGTTTCCATGGGCATGAACAAAGTTCAAGGCATGCTCCCGCTTCCACGGTGCTCGTCTTTCTCACTTTCACTTTTCTTTTTGTAAAGTTTTAGGTTCCCCTCTATATTTTTTGTTTTTAAAATTTATATAAGCACACAAAAGAATAAAATTACTCTCTAAAACTTCCAGTTTGTCTCCCTAGCAGCTCTTTCTTTAAAGCCATTAAGCTAGGCATAAAGTGCTCAAGTAATTGATCCACCCGGATCCAAAGGTATATCAAAGCCAATGTTAATTAACAATGATTTGTGATTTAGTAGTGAGCACCAAGCAACATATATCATGCAATGACGAAGTCTAATTCTCTTCCTATGCATCGGCATGTCATAAAAGAACAATTCACGCACACATAATACAGGCCGATACATAGCATAAACAGTTTCTTGCAATTTTATTGTGTTGCAAACATAGAGAGGTTGAGAGATGTAGTTCCTCTCTCATAATAATTGCAAGTAGGAGCAGCAAGAGATGTATTTTATATCCATCAAAATCATCATGTGTAGTAGTAAAACACAACCCATGAATATAAGCCTTAATGAGTGCAAACTTCTCCGATACAGTGTAGTTGGGAGAATTCAAAAATATAATAGGACTATCATGTATGGGTGCAATAGCAAAAATTTAATTCTTAACATAAGGAACTATAGCAAGTTCATCTCCATAAACATAATTCAAATTGGCATCATGGCCACAAGCATAGCAAGTATCAAGTTCATCAAAAAGGGATATTTCAAATGAATCAACGGGATCATAGCAATCATCATAGCATTCCTCCTTTGGTAAGGATGAAGGGAAATTAAACAATGTGTGAGTTGAAGAGTTACTCTCATTAGAAGGTGGGCACGGGTAGCTAATCCGCTCTTCCTCCTTTTGTTCTTCGCTCTCTCATCATCTTTTTGATCTAATGATCTCACAATCTCAGCAATTTCTTCTTCCATAGTTTCCTGCAAAATATTAGTCTCATCTTGGACAACGGAGGCGTCCTCAATATATGCTTTAACATAAGCATTAGAAGCATAGTTTTCATAGCAATATTTAAATATGGCAAAATTTTCAGATTTGTAAAGAGTAGCATCATACTTCTCAATCAAAGAAGCAATTTCGTAAGCACCCTTAAAAGCAACAAACTCTTCAATTTGTTCAATATCATAGTAACTATAAACACCTTTAGCATAAGAAGATACGATTCCATTATCACTAAACTCACATTGGTAGGGAAGGTGTTTCTTAGGGTCTCTAGAACAACAAGTAAAATCATATATTTCGCATAAATTCCAAGCACAGCAATGCATAGTATTAATATGATGCCATAAAAGGTTCCCTTTTTGAGATAAGCGGTGTCGCACAAAATAAGCATGCTCATTTAATGATTTTTCCTCAACTAAGCTAGTTGGGTTTTCAGCACGAGCACATAGGGATCGGAGATGATCCAAGTAGAAAGCTTCAGCAGTATGATAGATTTTGGGTGGTTCTTCAACCATTGGTTTAGCAGGTACAACATTTTTTTTGCTATTTTACGTTTCCTACCCATAACTATAGATAAAAAACAAGAGCATAAAATAAAATCTACTTAGTGATAAAGCAAACAAGCACACACGAGAATATTCACCCCACGCTATTGTTCCCCAGCAACGGCACCAGAAAAAGGTCTTGATAACCCACAAGTATAGGGGATCAATTGTAGCTTTTTTGATAAATAAGAGTGCCGAACCCAATGTGGTGCTAAAGTTAGGATTTATATTCCCTTCAATTTATATCGACCACCGATACAACTCTACGCACACTAGACGTTCGCTTTACCTAGAACAAGTATGAAACTTTTTTGTAGGTGATAGGATAGGTTTGCAAGAATAAAACTAGATGTACTTAGCGAGAATAAAACTATGAGTAATTTGCAAGATAATGATAGTTAGTTGTTTAGTAGAAAGCTTTTTGTAACACAAGAGAAGAATTTATCCATAGACAATCGATAACTAGACCGGTAATCATTATTGCAATTTAATAGGGAGAGGCATGAACTAACATACTTTCCGTACTTGGATCATATGCACTTATGATTGGAACTCTAGGAAGCATCTGCAACTACCAAAGATCATTAAGGTAAAACCCAACCATAGAATTAAGTATCAAGTCCTCTTTACTCCCATACGCAACAACCCCCTTACTAGGGTATAAGCTTCTGTCACTCTCGCCACCCACCATAAGCGAATCATAAATGTATTGCAACACCCTATAGTGGGAATCCCAGACGCTTGCGCGACACGGAGGGCACCATAGGATAACACCAAAATAAGATATACAACTCAAACCAATCATGATCATCAATCAACCCATAGGTCAAAATGAATCTACTCAAACATCATAGGATGGCCATACATCATTCGATAATAATATATAGCATTAAGCACCATGTTTAAGTAGAGATTACAGCAGGAAGAAGAGGTGTTACATCGCTACATAGAGGGGGAGAGAGTTGGTGATGACTGCTACTTCTTGAGCTTGCATTGATTTTTTCCTTTAAGAGGAAAGGGTGATGCAGCAAAGTAGAGATAAGTATTTCCATCAGTTAAGAACCAAGGTATCAATCTAGTAGGAGGCACAAGCAAGTCTCCAATATATGCACCTGCACAAACTAACAAATACTTGCACACAACGCAAAAAAGGGGTTGTCAATCCCTTCACGGTCACGAACAAGAGTGAGATCTAATAGAGATAGGTATAAAAGATAAATAAAAGAGAAAAATAAAGTAAATATAAATAAAGTGCAGCAAGCTATTTTTGGGTTTTTGGTGTATAGATCTGAAAATAAATGATGGAAAATAGACCCGGGGGCCATAGGTTTCACTAGAGGCTTCTCTCTTGAAGAAAACATACGGTGGGTAAACAAATTACTGTTGAGCAATTGATAGCAAAGCGCATAATTATGAAGACATCTAAGGCAATGATCATGAATATAGGCATCACGTCCGTGACAAGTAGACCGACTCCTGCCTGCAACAACTACTATTACTCCACACATCGACCGACTCCTGCCTTCATCTAGAGTATTAAGTTCATAAGAACAGAGCAACACTTTAAGTAAGATGACACGATGTAGAGGGATAAACTCAAGCAATAAGATGTAAACCCCATCTTTTTATCCTTGATGGAGACAATACAATACGTGCCTCGCTACCCCTTCTATCACTAGGTGAGGACACCGCAAGATTGAACCCTAAACTAAGCACCTCTCCCATTGCAAGAAAAACCAATCTAGATGGCCAAACCAAACCGATAGTTCGAAGAGAAATACAAAGTTATCTCAATCATGCATAAAAGAGTTCAGAGAATACTCAACTAATATTAATAGATAATCTGATCATAAATCCACAATTCATCGGATCTCAACAAACGCACCGCAAAAGAAGATTGCATCTAATAGATCTCCAAGAACATCGAGGAGATAATTGTATTGAAGATCAAAGAGAGAGAAGAAGCCATCTAGCTACTAGCTATGGACCCGTAGGTCTGTGGTAAACTACTCACACATCATCGAAAGGGCAGCAAGGTTGGTGTAGAGGTCCTCCGTGATCGAATCCCCCTCCGGCAAAGTGCCGGAAAAGGCCCCAAGATGGGATCTCATGGGAACAGAGGCTTGCGGCGACGGAAAAGTATTTTTAGTGTGCCCTCTAGTGTAGGGGGAATATTTGAGGATTTATAGTGCAAAGATTAGGGTTGGAAGGTCTACGGGGGCCACACAAGCCCTGGGGGCGTGCCACCTTGGGGCGCGCCCCTACGGCCTGTGGCCTCCCCGTAAGGCTTCTGGCCTCCTCTCCAAGTCTCGTGGGTTTCTTCTGGTCCAAGAAAAATCACCGTAAAGTTTTATTCTGTTTGGACTCCATTTGGTATTCCTTTTCTGTAAAAGTCAAAAACAAGGAAAAAACAGAAACTAGCACTGGGCACTAGGTTAATAAGTTAGTCCCAAAAATAATATAAAATAGCATATTAATGCATATAAAACATCCAAAACAGATAATATAATAGCATGGAACAATTAAAAATTATAGATACGTTGGAGACGTATCAAGCATCCCCAAGCTTAATTCCTGCTCGTCCTCGAGTAGGTAAATGATAAAAATAGAATTTTTCATGTGAAATGCTACCTAACATATTTATCAATGAAATTTTATTTATTGTGGCATGAATATTCACATCCATAAGATTCAAAACAACAGTTTAATATTGACATAAAAACAATAATACTTCAAGCATACTAATAAAGCAATCATGTCTTCTCAAAATAACATGGCCAAAGAAAGTTATCCCTATAGAATCATATAGTCTCGCTATGCTCCATCTTCATCACACAAAATATTTCATCATGCACAACCCCGATGACAAGCCAAGAAATTGTTTCATACTTTTAGTGTCCTCAAGCTTTTTCAAATTTCACGCAATACATGAGCGTGAGCCATGGATATAGCACTATAGGTGGAATAGAGTATGGTGGAGGTTGTGAGGAGAAGACAAAAAGGAGAAACTCTCACATCAACTAGGCAAATTAATGGGCTATGGAGATGCCCATCAATTGATATTGATGCGAGTGAGTAGGGATTGCCATGCAATGGATGCACTAGAGCTATAAGTGTATGAAAGCCCAAAAAGATACTAAGTGGGTGTGCATCCAACTTGCTTGCTCACAAAGACCTAGGGCAATTTGAGGAAGCCCATCATTGGAATATACAAGCCAAGTTCTATAATGAAAAATTCCCACTCGTATATGAAAGTGACAAAATAGGAGACTCTCTATCATGAAGAACTTAGTGCTACTTTGAAGCACAAGTGTGGAAAAAGGATAGTAACATTATCCCTTCTCTCTTTTATCTCAATTTGTTTTGTTTGGGCTCTTTGGCCTCTCTTTGTTTTGGTCCTGAGTCTCATCCCAACTTGTGAGGGAATCATAGCTTCCATCATCCTTTCCTCACATGGGACAATGCTCTAATAATGATGATCATCACACTTTTATTTACTTACAACTCAAGAATTACAGCTCGATACTAGAACAAAATATGACTCTATATGAATGCCTCCGGCGGTGTACTGGGATGTGCAATGATCAAGAGTGACATGTATAAAAAATATGAACGGTGGCCAAGCCATAAATACTATGCCAACTACATGATCATGCAAAGTAATATGACAATGATGATATTTGTCATAATAAACAGAACGGTGGAAGTTGCATGGAAGTATATCTCGGAATGGATATGGAAATGCCATAATAGGTAGGTATGGTGGCTGTTTTGAGGAAGGGTATTTGGTGGGTTTAATGCACCGACGAAAATTGCGCGGTACTAGAGAGGCTAGCAATGGTGGAAGGGTGAGAGTGCGTATAATCCATGAACTCAACATTAGTCATAAAGAACTAACATACTTATTGCAATAATTTATTAGACATCAAAGAAAAGTACTAATAGGCATGCTCCTAGTGGGATAGATTGGTAGAAAAATACCATTGCTCGTCCCCGACCGCCACTCATAAGGAAGACAATTAAAAAAAATCATGCTCCGACTTCATCACATAACGGTTCACCATATGTGCATGCTTCGGGAATCACAAACTTTAACACAAGTATTTATACCAATCCACAATTACTCACTAGCATTACTCTGATATCACCATCTTTATATCTCAAAACAAATGCAAGGAATCAAACTTCTCATATTATTCAATGCTCTTATATGAAAGTTTTTATTATATCCCTCTTGGATGCCCATCATATTAGGACTAAATTCATAACCTAACAAAATTACCATGCTGTTTAAATACTCTCAAAATAATATAAGTTAAGTATGAGAGTTCATCACTTTCTATAAAATAAAACCACCGCCGTGCTCTAAAAAGATATAAGCGAAGCATTAGAGCAACTACCTAGCTCAAAAGATGTAAGTGAAGCACATAGAGTATTCTAATAAATTCACGATTAATGTGTGTCCCTCTCAAAAGGTGTGTACAGAAAGGATGATTGTGTCAAACTAAAAAGCAAAGACTCATATCATATGAGACGCTCCGAGCAAAACACATATCATGTGGTGAATAAAAATATAGCGTCAAGTAAATTTACCGATGGATTGAAGATAAAAGAGGGGATGCCATCCGGGGCATCCCCAAGCTTAGATGCTTGGTTTTCCTTGAATATTACCTTGGGGTGCCTTGGGCATCCCCAAGCTTAGGATCTTGCCACTCCTTATTCCGTGGTCCATCAAAACTTTACCCAAAACTTGAAAACTTCACAACACAAAACTCAACAGAAAACTCGTAAGATCCGTTAGTATAGTAAAATAAATCACCACTTTAGGTACTGTTGTGAACTCATTCTAAATTTATATTGGTGTTATATCTACTGTATTCCAACTTCTCCATGGTTCATACCCCACGATACTACCCATGGATTCATCAAAATAAGCAAACAACACAAAGAAAACAGAATCTGTGAAAAACAGAACAGTCTGCGAAGATCTGAATTGTTCTCATACTTCTGTAATTTCAACAATTCTGAAAACTTCGGAAAACGTAGGAAATTTGTATAGTAATGTTTTGTAAAAAATTCATAAGTTTTCGTCTCTTCTGTTAATTTTGAAAATGCTGCTACTGGACGCAAAAGTTTCTGTTTTTCAGCAAAATCAAATCAACTATCACCATAGATCATCCCAAAGGTCATACTTGGCTCAAACACTAATTAAAACATAAAAATCACAATCATAAAAGAGGCATAATTGTGTGAACACACAAAAAGAGAAAAACGAAAAATATTTTATTCATTGGGTTGCCTCCCAACAAGCGCTATCGTTTTATACCCCTAGCTAGGCATAAGATTTTATTGATGCTCACATGAAAGATAATAATTGAAACACGAAGAGAGCATCAAAAAACCTGTGACAAACATATTTAAGTCTAACATACTTCCTATCACTACTAGGAAAAGGGCTATAGCTGATATGGGCATTAATGGCGCACCATGTATGTGGTGCGCCACTGCTATATAGCAGTGGCGCACCAGATACAGGTGCGCCATTATTGTCCTCATTACTAATGGCGCACCAGACACACGGTGCGCCATTACTAGCAAATTTTATTTTTTTTATTTTTCCAAAACTATTAATGGCGCACCAGCGCACAGTGCGCCATTACTAGTTTTAACTATTAATGGCGCACCACACGCTCCGTGCGCCACTACTAACAAATTTTTTTTTTACTTTTTTTTTCAAAACTAGTAATGGCGCACCTGTGTGAAGTGCGCCATTACTAGTTCAAACTAGTAATGGCGCACCACAACCATGGTGCGCCACTACTAACAATTATATATTTTTTTTTGAAAAACTAGTAATGGCGCACCCCTAACTGGTGCGCCATTAGTAACCAGGGTTACTAATGGCCCATTTTTAGGAGGTGCGCCATTAGTAACCTGAGACCAGCTAGATATTTTGGACAGCCACACCTACCACACTCATTTTCCCCACTTCATTCTCTCCACCTCCTCCTCCAAGCTTGTCTCGGCTGCCTCCTCCTCCTCACCTCATTTGCACCATAGATTCACCCAAATTAAGTGGTTAAATTACCTTTTTTTGATAGGTAAGTAAGGGGAAAGCTTTCTTTAATTATGTTGTAGATCTACTTTTTTCTCCCTCCAACAACGTGCACATGCACTTTTTATGGCCTAGATCTACGTATGTTTGTGGTGTTGCATATGTTTGTGGTGTTGCATATGTTTGTGTTTGCAGGTACCGGTATTTGAAATGCGATAGTTGCCAATATTTTGCCAGAATGTTGATTCATTTCCGTTTCGGCGAGCATTTGGCACTATGCATTCTTTTTGGTCCTATTTTTAGGCAAAGTCATGCCAAATTTTTTCTTGGTTCTAAAATATCGTTTTGCTCTACCCCGCAGGCGACCATGGTCCGCACGATGACCAAAGGCATCGTGAATAGGTTTTTGAGCTCCGCGAAGGCCGAGATGCTTCAAAAGAACGAGACGGAGATAAGATGTCCATGTCGAAGATGCAAGCTGAAGAGCCTTATTACGGACCCGGATTCCGAACAGGTGCGGGACCACCTGCTCTTGCGTGGTTTCATGGATGGCTATCGGTGGCAAGGTGATGAAGATGACTATGAAGTCGTCCATGGGGGCCGGGCAAGAAATGAGGAAGGGCAGCAAGACAACCGCGGCGGCGAGGGCGGGCGAGAAGACGAAGAATCTCCAGGACATGATCACGACGGTGATGCAGTACACAGTCATCATGTAGAAGATGCCGGACATGATGATGAGGAAGATCAAGATGAAGGGCATGATCATGAAGATGAAGATGCCGGAGTAGACGACGATGGACCATCGATGGGCTGGGTGCAGGACCCTCATATTCAAGAGCTGCTTCTCAAGCAGACGGATAACGCAAGAGCTGCCGCCCGAGAGAAAGCCAAGCTAGATCAACTCGAGATAGACGCGGTTACTCCATTGTATGAAGGATGCAGGCCCGAGGATACCCGCCTGAAAGTAACGCTCATGGCTCTGGAGATGAAGGTAAAACACAAAATGACTGACGCATGCTTCGACGAGAACATGTCATTCTGGCACGAACGTCTTCCCAAGGGGAACAAGTGCCCGACTAGTTTCGAGGAGGCAAAGAAAATCGTGTGTCCTCTGGATTTACCGCACGTGAAATACCATGTGTGCATGAACGATTGCATCATTTATCGGGACGAGCACGCGGAGTCTACCATATGTCCGGTGTGCGGCGTCACTCGATACAAAAAGAGGAAGAAAGCTCCTCGAAAAGTGGTGTGGTACTTTCCGATCACTCCTCGTCTGCAGCGGAATTTCGCGGACCCTATGGCAGCAAAGCTCCTGCGTTGGCACGCGGATAGGGAGGAGAAGAAGCGAGAAGATGACGGAAATGATCCGGAGATAAATAAAAAAGACAAGATGCTGAGTCACCCTAAGGATGCGAGCCAGTGGCAAGCGTTGAACTTCGAATACCCAGATTTTGGGGACGATCCAAGGAACATCGTGCTGGGCGCGAGCACCAATGGAGTCAATCCGTTTGGCAGCCAGAGAAGCACACATAGCACCTGGCCTGTGTTTGTGTGGATGTACAACCTTCCCCCCTGGAAGTGCATGAAGAGGAAGTACATTCATATGAGTATGCTAATTGAAGGGCCGAAACAACCAGGGAACGACATCAATCTGTATCTGGGGCTGCTGAAAGAGGAGCTAGACACGCTGTGGAAAACGCCAGCCAATACGTGGGACGCCGCAGAGAAAGAATATTTCCCTATGAGAGCCGCACTGCTCACGACGGTGCAAGACTATCTCAGTTACGGATATGTCGCGGGGCAGGTGGTCCACGGATTTCGTGCATGCGTCAGGTGCATGGATGACACAACATATCGCCAGCTAGATAGAGATCCCGGGTCTTCGAAAACCGTGTTCATGGGACATCGAAGGTGGCTTCGCGATGATGACTCATGGAGAAAACGCAAGGATCTGTTCGATGGTGAAACCGAACCCGAAACACACCCACGTACGAGGAGCGGCGAGGAAATAGACGAGTTGTTGAAAAATTGGAAAGAGTGCCCACCACCGGGAAAGAAGCAAAAGGCGCCAGAGGCGCTGCTGAAGGTATGGAAAACGAGGTCGGTTTTCTGGGACTTGCCGTACTAGAAGATCCTCCGTGTGCCTCATAGCCTTGATGTCATGCATATCACGAAGAACATGTGCGAGAGTCTGCTTGGTACCCTGCTCAACATGCCAGAGAGGACCAAAGATGGGCCGAAAGCAAGGGCATACTTGAAATCAATGGGCATCAGGGAGGAGCTTCACGCTAATGATGATGAGGCGACGGACACGGAAAGTCGTCGCAAAGGCAAAAAGGCCAAGAAGATCGGAAATGACTGCCCTCCCGCGTGCTTCACTCTAAGTCAGGAGGAGATCGAGCAGTTTTTCACCTGCCTCGTAGGAGTAAAACATCCTTACGGTTACGCGGGGAAGATAAGCAGATACCTAGACTCAGCGAAGCAGAAGTTCAGCGGGATGAAGTCTCACGACTGTCACGTGCTGATGACGCAGATACTTCCAGTTACAATCCGTGGGATCATGGACTCGCACGTCCGTGAAACGCTATTTGGCCTATGCAAATTTTTCGACGTCATCTCTCGGAAGTCGGTTGGTGTGAGGCAACTTAGAAGGCTACAGGAAGAGATCGTGGTGATACTATGCGAGCTTGAGATGTACTTCCCGCCCGCATTCTTCGATGTTATGGTGCATCTACTGGTCCATATCATGGAGGATATCATCCAACTCGGGCCGACGTTCCTGCACAGCATGATGCCGTTCGAAAGGATGAATGGTGTCATCAAAGGATACGTTCGCAACATGTCACGTCCAGAGGGAAGCATAGCCAGGGGCTTTCTGACCGAAGAGTGCATCTCCTACTGCACGAATTATCTAGGCATCGAGAACCCCGTTGGTCTGCCCGTCAACAGGCACCTCGGCAGGCTCGCTGGATGGGGTCACCGTGATGGTCGCCGCGAAATGCATGTCGACTTTGAGGGTCGACTCGCCGACTTTGAAAGAGCAAACCTAGTCGCGCTACAACACATAGACGTGGTCGATCCTTGGGTGGTAGAGCACAAAACCTTTATTGAGAAGACGTACAATGACCGAGGCCAACAGAGGACGGACGGAGATATAATCAAAGAGCACAACTCATGTTTCACGCGTTGGTTCAAGGAGAAGCTTCTGTCGTACCCTTTACATGAGGATTCTTCCCCGGAAGAAAAACTCATATTCGCCTTGTCACAGGGCGCCGAGCACAACCTGATGACCTATGAGGCGTACGATATCAACGGCTACACATTCTACACCTAGGACAAGGACATGAAGAGCGATGGTTATCAGAACTCCGGGGTAACGATGGAATCCTACACCGGTAACGATAAGGACAGATACTACGGAAGGATCGAGGAGATCTGGGAGCTGAGCTACGCTGGAGAGAAGGTCTCGATGTTCCGTGTCAGATGGGCCAAGAGCGTCCTAAAAGAAGACCGGTATTTCACCACCATGGTTATACCCGAAGCCAAATCCAAGACCGCGGGCGCAAACGTCACCGCGAAAAATGAGCCATGGGTACTGGCTACCCAAGTGGACCAATGCTTCTTCATTACCGACCCGTCAAAGCCCAGTCGTGTTGTCGTGAGGAGAGGCAAAAGGAAGATCATCGGAATGGATGGAGTCACCAATGAGCAAGACTTCGACAAGTACGGCGACCCGAAGATGGAACATGACGACGACGATGAAGTGCCATACACCACAAGAAGAAGCAAGACCACCCTACCTAAAGGACGTCCGTTCAACAGAAGAACTCCATTTGCGAAAAAGAAGGGCAAGAAGATTGTGAAAAGATAGCTAGCTAAGATTGATTGTATTTAAATCGTAGTCTTCATTTCTCGATTGTATTTTGGCATATGGAAATGGGCGACACTTTTTGAATTCATGAATATTTTGAAATCTGATGATATTTTTTCATATTCATAAATGTTTTCTAAAAAATTATTAGATGCAACTAAAAATCCAAAAAAAAAATCAAATAACAAATTTGATGATATTTTTTCATATTCATATTTTTTCATAAATGTTTTGAAATCTGATGATATTTTTCCACATACATAAATCTTTTCAAATTTGATCGTCATTTTCTAAAAAATTATTAGATGCAACTAAAAATCCAAAAAAAAACAGTTAGTAATGGCGCACCAGGGAAGGGTGCGCCATTGCTATGAAGGTATTTATGGCACACCTGAATGAGGTGCGCCATTGATATACAAATTTTTATTTATATTTATTCTTGTATTTTATTTTTCAGTGTTCCTTTTCCTGCTTAAATTTCATGGCCACTTTTTGAATTCTTGAATATTTTTTCAAATTTGATGATATTTTTTCATATTCATAAATGTTTTACCAATTCACAAATGAATGCAACTAAAAACCCAAAAAAAAATTGCTAATGGCGCACCGCTAGGTGGTGCGCCATTGCTATCCAAAAAAAAAGTTACTTATGGCGCACCGCTAGGTGGTGCGCCATTGCTATCCAAAAAAAAAGTTACTTATGGCGCACCGCTAGGTGGTGCGCCATTACTAACCTTCCCCCCTATAGCTATGTGTATGTGCGTTCTGTCCATCTATCGCTCGCCAGATCCCCCTTCCCTCCCTCGCCAGATCCCCGCGCCCGCTCCACCGCCGCCGCCGACCCCCCGCACCCACTCCGACGACCCCCACGCCCGCTCCGACGACCGCCGCGCCCGCTCCGACGAGGTGCACTGCCCACTGCTTCTTCCTCCTGGACCACCAGCTGGAGCCGGGAAGCTCTCCTCCGCCGGATCGCCTCGCTCCACCACCGTCGGCATGGCCGCTGCCGCCGCTGCCGCCGCCTCGACCTGCAACACCGGTGCCCCCCCGACCTCTCCAAGCACGCCCCGACCTCACTGTGAGCCGCCTCGACCTGCCATGTGCTTGTATGGCTACTCTTGTATTCAGAAGAAAATTAAATGTTAACCAACTGATGGTTATACTCTGTTGTAATGAAAAAAACTAGATGCTCTTGATCGCTGTATGGTGCAAAAATGAGAATTTTGTACTCCATCAGCTACTCCAATTATCAATTTGCACAGATTCGTGCATAATCTACTGCTGTTGTTCTCTGAAATTTCAGTGATAGTTTGACAGGCTCCAATTTTGAAAACTTTAGTAATAATCTTTAGTTTTCTGACATGACTCCAACCTTATCTCATTATAACAAGAAGAAAGACCTGATTATTTGGCTCGTTAATAAAACATTGTTGTGATCTCTGTTTCCTTGGATCAACTAAAGAATGGTTTCTTTATGTGCCCTTCATACTTGATTTGTTAACTTGTGCCATAGAACTTACATATATACTCCCTCTTGTACCACCTGTGTTTGTGTTGGTCTGCTAGATAACTTGTTTCACTTGTTTTTATGCAAGCAAAACTTCTGCTTGACTGTTAAGTTGTACAATCTGTACTTGTACTATTGGAAGCTGATTAATTTGGCGCAATTTTATTTTTGTTTTGTCAAGTCTATGCACTGATTGAGTTAGATGAAAATGTTTAATGGCACCAATTTCTGCAAGTCTGTTCAGTCAGCAGGGCTATCTAGCCTAGTGACTAGCACTATGGTCTTTCTTTTTCGTACAACTGCAATTTCATTTATGTTGTTATAAGTTTGTTGCTGTCAGCATGAGTTAACTTGGTATGCAGTAGGCACTGGTCTCATTCTTAGACCGACACACCCGCAGCGCGCATTCAGGCATCATTTGGTTGTTAGACTGTTCAGCTATGCAGAGTGAAATACCAGTTCAGCATGTCGATAATGATTTTGGCAGCAGTGTGCGGCGCAATTCCTTCATTGGATAATGATTTTGCAGGTACCCCGAGAGGCCCTTGAGTTTGCCGGAATGTCGATTAACTTCCGTTCCGGCAAATTCGGGTACTCCATATGTCCTATTTTCAGCAAAGGTCTTGCTGAAATTTTCCGTGAATTTTAGCATGACTTTGCTAAAAATAGGACATATGGGGTACTTGCGACTAATGCATGGGCCGGGGTATCTTAGTACTTAATTTAGCATTTAGGGTGCATCGGCGACGTGTAGTACCTGTAATATTCAGATTTGATAAGATCTTGCAACCTGACAATTGTTCAGCTTCGTACTTATAAATATTGTATCACAGATTGTGTGTTCTCACTAGTTCAAGTGTTCCTGCTGTGTATTTGTGGTCTATCTGTCACCATATATGTGTATCCAACCTTGTGAACTTGTTTCATTTTGTAGTCTGTGTTAACTCAAGTATGTGTGATATATATACATATGTGTGTGCCTTTGATATAATACGTTTATGTTCTGTCCTGCAACCTTGTTTTTTTTTCCTGCTAAATGTTAGATAGTTATATATATGATCAGGTCTTTTTAATTCCATAGCCGTTTGACGATTACTTAGTGTTGAATGTTGAGTCTAAGGTTCCAACATAAAAGCATATATGCTTTTGTAGTCATGCTCAAGTATTTCTAGCCGGCTGGAGTGAGATCAAACCCGAACAGATAGTAGTAGTTACTAACATACCAACTCAATATTGCAAAGATTTACTCATACCTTAACTCATGCTTGAGAAACCTAGCTGGGGTCTTTGGATGTAGTAGGACATTTAGAGTACCCATATATATCAGTCAACCTAGGGTGCCTCGGCATCGATAAACCCTAAATGATGAAAACTTAACTTAGCATTTAGGGTGCCTCAGCGTCGACAAACTCTAAATGATAAAACCTTGGCTTTTAGGGTGCCTCGGTGTCGATAAAAACCTAAATGATGAAAGCTTAGGCTTTTAGGGTGCCTCGGCGTCGACAAACCCTAAATGATAAAAGCTTAGCTTTTAAGATGCCTCGGTGTCGATAAACCCTAAATTATGAGACCATGATCTTGTTCCTTGACAATAACCAACTTTTTGACCAAACTTTTTTCCTATTTAGAGTGAACATGGCCCACAACGATGAGGCCGGCGGTTCGGGCGGCAAGCCATTCTGGGAGCTGTCCCAGGAGATGGAGGAAGAACCTCAATGCTATGAGGACGCCGCGGAAGACACCGATCCTGACTACACAACCCCTAGTGGCGTCGGGGATGACACCACTGATGGTGCCGCCGAGGATGCCACCACTGATGATGGCAGCGCACGCACAGATGGCAGCTAACCAAAGAGGCAACGGAAGGACCGACGCCCGAACGTGCTCGGCACCGTCAAGGAGGAATTTACTGAAGTGTCCTCCGAGGGGCATCCAACGGCGCACAAAGAAATAGTCAAGGGGTACGCGGGACAGCTCGGGTGCATTCTTCGGAGCACCGTCTTGATCAACACCGAGAACCTAAGGCATCGTGACCGAGGGAATTTGCGCAACCTCCTCTTCACGAAGTTGCACGAACGATACAAGTTCCCTGGTGACTTCGCAAACACACGTCTCTCAGGGAATAAAGTGAACAGTGCTGCCCTCATGAAGATGAGCAAGGCCCTGGCTACTTGGAGAGGCGCGGTGAAGAGCATGATTGAAAAAGGTGATAGTTATGAGAAGATCAAGGAGAAAAATCCTTCGATCAGCGAAGATGACTACCGGGAGTTCAAGATCAAGTGCGAGAGCAACGCATCCGAGGAATCAAGTCAGTGGGGGAAAGATATGCGGGACTTGAATTTAGGGGTCCACAAACTCGGTCCCGACGGTTATAGAGTGGCGGAACCTATATGGGACAAGGAGGACGCGGAGCGTGCCGAGCAAGGCCTACCGCCCCGCTTCGAGAAATACCGTGACAAGCAGACCAGGAACTATGTTAGGGCCCGGTACAAGATTGACCCGGTAACCAAGGAGCTTACCACGGATCCGAAGACCAAGGCGCTTGAGCGTGTTCTGGTAAGGAATACACCCCCGCGTAATTAGCTCCATATGGTTGCATTCTAATTAATGAAGCCAAATTTCTAAATGGTTCACGTTCCTTCCGCAGGACACTGAAAGGAGTAGCGCGGGGTCGTCTCAGAGCTCCCCTTTCGACACACCTTTAAATAGGGCGTTGAACATAATGAAAAACAAGGATAAGCTCAGTAAGCCGTCCTCAGCTGGTCGTGTGGCCGGCAAAGGCTTGTCCACGAAATGGTCGAAATACTATACCGCTGGGCGAAAGGAGAGAAAGACCAGCTCGGAAAGCCAGCAGCGCGAGGTTCAACAACTCAAGGCACAAGTGGCGCGGATTTCGGAGATGGTCGAAGAGCAAGTGCGAGACCAACTAGGAGCGATGATCACCGCCATTATACCTACCTTGGTTTCTGGGCTGCAGGCGTGGGTGGCGGGCGGCCAACAGGGGCCGCCCCCGATTCCCAGCTTCACGGGTAGCAACTCACGCAACACGCCGGCGGCGCCATTGGTGTCTCCGGCGGAGGCGGCATTGGTGTCTCCCGCGGCGGCGCCATTGGTGTCTCCGGCAGAGGCGGCATTGGTGTCTCCCGCGGCGGCGCCGGCATTACAGCTTAATGCACCCGGGTGTGGGAAGAATACGCCGGCCGGCACCTCGGCAGCAAGCGGCCCCTCCGTTAATTGCACGCCCGCCGTTGGCGGTGCCTCGACATTAGCCGAGCTCGACGCCATCACGGTAACTAATTAAGCCTCTCGGCCGATGACTTCATCTCCTTGCCTTTGACTGGGCATCCCTGATGCCCTACATGTTTTCGCAGGGCGCCGCCGACATTCCGTGCACTCTCCTGCACTTCGTGAACGACGAGTTGGTCGATGTCGCCAAGGGCAGAATCGTTCAACCGGGCAGCCGCGTGTTCCACGGTAATCAGATGCCACCCACCATTTATAGGGTTCAACTGGTTCGGGTGCTGCCGGGCTTCGACGACATATTACCTCCGTATCGACCCCATGGGGCCGACGAAGATGATGTGATGACCCTTAGCGCCTGCATAAGCTGGCCCATGCTTTGGCTGAAGAGCCAGATTCGTTTGGGGGCGGGGGACACCACCCCACAGACAACACCGCCAGTCGTGCCGGCGCCAAGCCATGGCAAGACCCCCGCAACGCCACCGGACATGCTGGACATGCATATGGCACAGGATCCGGACGACGACGACGACGACGACGACGGTACATTTACCAATGTCGATAAGTACTTCAACGAACATGGGTACGGTGACGAATTCTTGGGGCCTCCTTCTCAAGAACCCAACCCTGCAAAAGACGATCTAGCTGGTACCGCGGAGAAACCCAATTGCAACAGGCGTCGTCTGGCGTTCAGTTCTCAGGAGACACCTCCAGCTGCCGCCTTCACCGAGCCTCAGATAGCCGAGGTGCGAAATATTATCAGCCCCAACACACTCAAGAAGGCGGTCTCTGAGCAGAACTCGATCCCATTATAGCAGAAGAAGAAGGGACGGAAAAGAAAGAGTAACAAGGGTGCGAGCCAGCCAGCACCGAGTACGATCCGTGCTTAGGACGGGCCACCTTCACCTAAGGATATCTCGAGGAGGGTACATGTGGCGGGTAGGCCGATGCTACCGACTAATCTGCTCAATGCTGCAACCGGTGCTATGCGGAGTCTGCATGACAGTGTTCTTTCTTTGGAGAAGCGGCGTCTCCGAGAGAATGATGTGGCATACCCGGTTTTCATGGCCAAGGTGCCAAAGGGCAAGGGCTTTGTGGATAGCGCCATCAGGGGTATGATCGTCCTGCACTTTGATGACATCTTCGCTATGTTTAACCTTCATCTGCTGCACTACACCTTCGTTTGGCTATTTTCACTGAGTATGGCGATGCGGATCATTAGAGACAAGACCCCAGACATCGTGATAGTCGACCCCTTCTACATGCGTGCCAACATCTTGGGCAGCGCTGGGGACCGGCAAGTCGCGAGTTCATACCTCGAAGGCGTCATTCTGGCAAACCCAGATAAGGATAACTTCCTTGTGCCTTACTTTCCCGAGTAAGTCATCCCCTCACCGCCCCGTAACATATGATTTCTTAGATTTCGATCGTTCTTTTTTTTTCTAACATTCCGTGTTTTGTGCAGTGACACACATTGCACACTCATCCTCTTAAGCCCGAAATATGCCATGGCCACGTATTTCGACTCGGACCGTCAGTCGAATAAAGACTACACAAATATCAAGAAAGTTCTTGATGATGTTCTCCCCGGCTATGCCAGATCTGGAGGCACCTTTAGCAGGCCAATTTGTAGGTACGGCAAGCACGTGTTCACCCACAATACGATGTTCCCCTGCGTCAAGCAGCCGCCTGGCGGACAGAAGGATGCCTACTACGCCCTCCATCACATGCGGGCGATCGTACGGGACCATAATCACCTTCTGCTACCAAATAATCTCAAAGATTGGGCCGCACGCTTGTCGGCAATCCAGGACGCGGACATCAGACAAGAATTCTTTCGCGTCCAGTCGGAGTTTGCGGAAATCATCCATCAAGATGTCCTTCGTACTTCAGGGCAGTTCTACCTCAGATATCAACCGTCCAACAGTGAGATAGAAACAACGCTACAAATGCAGGCTGACAACGCCCGCGATTTCATGACCATCACGACAGACGGCGGCTTCATCCACGCTCCGGCCCCTGAGTCGAGTCGAAAGTAGTGATGCTATGTAGTTCTGAAATATCGATTAGCTCATGTTGTAAGTAAACTTTAATGAACTTGTATGTCTCTTTGGTTTGGACAGTCGTTCAACTTATATGTAATCGATGCTATTTATTAGTAGGACCATGAATCATGCTTTTAATGTCTTGCTTTTCTCTTCCGATCCTTTTGTTGCATACTTATATATTGCTTATGTATTGTCTGTGAATTTCTACTAACGTTTTGTTTGGCTAGTGCATAGAGATGCCGTCGTATGTCGTGTACAAGGGTAAGGTTCTCGGAGTCTACGACGACTGGGAGGAGTGTCAGAGACAGGTTCACCGTTTCAGCGGTAACAGTTACAAAGGGTACACCACTAGGGCGGAGGCGGAAGCTAGGTACGCGCGCTATCTAGCGGGAGAGAGGAGGGAGCGGAGGAGGAACCGGATGAAGACCAGTTTCATCGCGATGATGCTCATCGTGATAACCGCAGCTCTCTTCTATGTGATGGTCGTTTAGATGATCGATATCGACTTGTAATGTGAAGACAAACTCGCTACTCGCGGTCTCGAGACTTGTAATGTTCTAACTTTGTTCGGTCTTTTGAATTCGGAGACTAGCTAATATGATGAATTGTATTCGGAGACTAATCTTCTATTGTATTCGATGAATCTGCTGTTTATATGTTTTGCTGTCTATATTCTGTGCAGTAATATATTTTGTAATCTGTGCAAATATCAGAAAAGAAAAAAAATATTCCTAATATTCATACTAGTGGCGCACCATACAGCACATTAGTGGCGCACTGCTATAAAAAATACTAGTGGCGCATTATCTGTTAGTGCGCCATTAGTAACCCAGAGCACAAGGTAAATATGGCCCCCTGGGAGGCATACTAATGGCGCACCGTGTGACTTACTAATGGCGCACTGCCTGGTGCGCCATTATAGTCTGGTATACTAATGGCGCACCAGGGGTGCGCCATTAGTATATGTTACTAGTGGCGTGATGATAGTGGCGCACCTGTAGTGCGCCATTAATGGCCAAAACAGGTGCGCCACTAATAAGCCTTTTCCTTGTAGTGTATGAATAGGCATTTAATAAGAAAACAAATTATGTAGGCAAGCGAAAACTAGCATATGCAAGGAAAAAGAAGGAATCAATAGCAATCTCAACATAACGAGAGGTAGTTTTGTAACATGAAAATTTCTACAACCATATTTTCCTCTCTCATAATAATTACATGTAGGATCATAATAAAATTCAACAATATAGCTATCAAATTAGATTTTATTTTTATGATCCACATGGATACAAAGTTGACACTCTTCCAAAATAGTGGGATCGTCAAATAAAGTCATGACCTCTCCAAGCCCACTTTTATCAAAAATTTCCTAAGATTGATCATACTGCAAAGTAGTGGGATCATTATTAATTACCTAGAGTTGACACTCTTCCAAACCCACTTCCAATATTATTGCTAAGATATTCATTATGAGGCTTAAATAAATTTTCAAGATCATAAGAAGAATCACCCCAATCATGATCATTGCAATAAGTAGTGGACATATCAAAATTAGCATCCCCAAGCTTGGGGTTTTACATATTATTAGCACAATTGACATTAATAGAATTTATAATAACACCATTGCAATCATGCTTTTCATTCAAGGAGCTATCATGAATCACTTCATAAATTTCCTCTTTTAGCACTTCATCACAATTTTCAGATTCACAAATTTCAAGCAAAACTTCATAAAGATAATCTAGTGACACTACTGCAGGATGCTGCTAACCCGACACTACGATCAGAGACCCTTTGACGAAACTGTGTGCGATGCATTAATCGCAAACGGTGATGTAAAAAACCGTCAAAAAAGATGCAAAACGTTTGCGATGAATGATACATCAAACACGGTTCAGATTTTAGTTGTGTGTGTGATGCGGGGCATACGGTTGATCCATACGAACTATTTGCAATGAGACAGAACAACAGAAATGTGCAGCCAGATCAAGGTATGTGTGATATACGGCATTCAGTTCGCTCCGATGAACCGTTTGTGATGATCGAGGTGAACACAAATGATTCGGCGTAACAAGATGTGTGTGATATCCCGGCAAACAGGTCGGTAATCAGAATTGTGTGCGATCATTATAGATAGCCCATACGGTCTTTTTTGTGAATTGTGTGCTCGTCAGGGCACATAGTTCAACAAACCAACCTGTGGACGATAATGTAGAAGATCTCTGTCGAATACGTATTACTAACCATCTGCGATGAGATTGACAGGATAAACAGAGATAACAAATTAATATGAGCGAACAGAAACAGATATAAACAGTCTGCTTAATTTAGTCCTTCTTCTTCTTCTTGTTGTTGTTGGATGGCCCCGTGACATCGTCTTGGCGAGGACGCTTCTTGCCGCTGACCGTTGGCTTTTCATCGCCGCCGCCGTCGTCATCGTCGTTGCTATCGTCGTCGTCCTCCTCCTCGTTCGACCATTCCTCCTCATCATCATCGTCGTCCTCCTCTTCGTCCTACGACGGCTCTCGTCTGTTTGGTTGTCGTCTGACGACTTCGGAGGCGGCGTCCCTTCCATGATCCGGATATAATTGAGGTCTAGGCTCGACGCCAGACTCATGGAAGACGAGCGGGATGATTCCGATGTTGACCTATCATCGGGCGCCAGTCTGCAGGCCGAACTGCCATCCTCGATGTCGCTCGACATGGCTGCGGTCGTATAAAAACCGCGAGAAAGCGAGATTGCAGAGTATGTGCAAGTGTGTAGCGCGGCCTGCCGAGGATGATGAAGATGGTGGACACTTAAGCGGGGTATGCAGAGAAGAGGAAATGCCAATTGAAGCGGGGGCTGACGTATTATCTAACTGCTGATATAATCCACCACAATTATTTGTACCCAGTCACTCCAAATTCCCGGGGTTGCGCAGGACTCCTATTGGCTGATTTCTTTTTTCAGGACAAAAACAAGGAACGAGTTTTGGGATTATGCACCGGTACCGGTACGAACGGAGTAGGACAGTTAGCAAGCAATACATTGAGCTCTTCTTATTGATGAAGCCAGTAATAATCAAACTACAAAGGAAAAGAAAAAAAGACAAAGGAAAATATCTGCATGAATCTTCGCGTAACATCAATATCATAGGATCTAGATGTGCATTACTTAGAGCACATCTAGATGTGCTTTAGCAATACTGTCAAACAAAACCCCTGATCATCATTGCAAACAGCACATAGAACATGGCTAATGCGACAACCATAACTACACATGCTAGTTCCTTCTTGTCTCTTGCTTTCATCTGTTGCCTGTGATTGATTCTTTTTTGCTTCATCGTACTGATTGTACATTCCATATCAGCCAGTTTCTTCTTCAGCTTTACGTTATCTTCTGCGAGCTTGGTGATAACACTCCGAGCCCTGCCATGCCATTCTTCATCCAGCTAGTTAACAAAGGCACAAGCCTCATATCCCTGCCGATGTTAAATAGTATTCAGGATGAGCGGTGGCATTAACTCAAGTAAAATGATGAACTTAGCACTAACCTCTAAGGGGTAACTGAGAAACCGCCTGCCAATGTTGAATCCCTCCGTGCATACACGTCGAGCGGGAGTGTGCCCGTGCACACAACTCAGCTTTTGGTACTTCTCGGTGGCGCAAAACTCGGAGTCGAACTCATGTTGCGGGAGTCTGGAGTCATGCTCCGGATCCGGCGGCAGATCGCTTTCCTGGTGGGTGGGGGGGGGGGGGGGTTCATTCAGGACGGATTCAGCAAGGAGCTACTTTGGACACGCTAAAAAGGATCGGGATAGATTGGAACCTGGCAGGATGATTCGGATCCGTAGTACACCTGACTTCTGATGACCTTAGGCAAGTGCTCGGCGGCGACCGCCGTCGTGGCGGCGATACGAGCAGGAGCAGCCGCACCGAAACCATCAGCCCCACCCGTCCGCATTCTCCCAATGTCAGCGCCATGCGAGGGAATTTGGAGGCTATCTAGGGATTTGGGGGAAATGGGGAAACTGTGGGAAAAGCTAACGGTCGGGAACTACTTATGGCACTATATGTTGTATACGGCACACTATTTATACATGTTGTTTGTGTTAGGTATTACAACTTCACACACGATTTCCGCACCAAACCGAGTGAGAAGACAACGTAGGTGAGACACGGTTGCCGTTACATAACCGTATGTGATGTACTACCCTGTACATATAATTGAGTTATAGTGATACCGTGTAAACAGCCGCTCTGTGGATATCCGTCAAAAAATAAAATAGCTGCTCTGCATATAGAGATGGCGGCGGCGGCCTAGGCAGCGGCTACTGGAGAAGAGGTCAATCCTCGGTCGGTGGGCAATGGCGGCATCATAGGAGGTCAATCCTCGGTCTGCGGCGGGAGATAGGAGGAGCTCAACCATCGAGCTTGGTGGCGGCGTGATTCGAGCACATCCATCGCGGTCGATGGCGGGATAGTGGAGGTCAAACTTCAGGTGGCAGCCGCACTAAGCTTTGCTCCTCGACCCTACTATCTTGGCATGCCACCACATCGCGCTTCTCTGTCTGCTGGGTGGAGGTCGCCGCGCGGCTAATTAATTAAGGTATTCTTTTCGTGAGTGGCTTAATTAAGGTATTCAATTCCTAAGGGTAGTGATGTACTATTACTCTGCGTGTAAATTGACTGGCCATTAATTTTTGTCATTGCATGTCTGGATAACAATGTGGAGCACCCTCAGTAATTATGAAAATAAAACCTTGTGATTTATGCACGCATCTTTGGGCAACAGTTAATCCATGTATTAATGTTGTTGTTTTGTTTTTAATTACCATTCGTGTGGTGCAGATGGAATGATATGTATGGATGAAGAATCGGAGAACCGTACATTTTATCAGTGGCATGACAAAGTTCATGAATTTGGCTGAAAGTACAAAGAGGAGAATTGGTGATGCGAATTACATCCTGTGTCCATTTACTGATTGTGCCAATACAGAGTCACGTGAAGTTGCAGATGTCCAGTGGCACTTAGTCTCTCGGGGATTCATGGATGGGTATACACGTTGGACCAGACACGGTGAAGAGTAGGTCATGGATGAATATACCGAGGGCTGCGAGATGCCAAACCCCGATCAGTGTCACATGGATGTTGAATCTAACATCGGGGCAAAGGCGTCAAGCTACCAATGGAACACCGGAAAGCCGAAACGCCCACTGGAAAACCAAGACGTCGACGCAGATCATGATGATCTTGATATGCCAGATTTTGCTGCTATGATTGCAGATTTCAAGGGCCCAAAAAAGGATATGATTGGGTACAAGGATCTGCCAACCATTGATGTGAACTCCAAGAAAGAATTGTATCCAGGTTGCAAAAAGAAATATTCCAAGTTGAGTGCCACCCTGGCGCTTCTCAGATTTAAAGCAGCAAACGGTCTATCAAACAAGGGCTTCACAGAGATGTTAGGTCTTTTCAAAGAAATTCTTCCGGAAGATAATGTGCTCCCCAGAGGCACGAATGAAGCGAAGAAAATTGTTTGCCCATTGGAACTTGAAGTACAGAAGATACACGCTTGTGTGAATGATTGTATATTGTACCGTGGTGAGTACAAAGATTTGCGTGCATGTCCCACATGCAAGCATGCATGATACAAGCGCAGGAGAGCAAAGGACAAGTACAAATTGGATGATCAGATCAAGACAGGAATCCCATTCAAGGTTGTTTGGTACTTGCCTTTAATTCCACGGTTGAGGCGTTTGTTTTCAAACCCTAGAGAGGCAAAGAGGTTGCGGTGACATCATGATGAGCGAACTGCGGATGAGTATATGTGGCACCCGAAAGATGAGGCTCAGTGGGAATTAATCGACAACAAGTTTGAAGACTTTGCCAAGGATCCTAGAAGTATAAGGCTCGGGGAGTGTACCGACGGGATGAATCCTTTTGGCGATATGAGCACCAATCACAGCACATGGCCGGTGCTTCTATGCATATATAACCTAGCTCCTTGGTTGTGTATGAAGAAAACATACATTATGATGTCAATAATTATCCAAGGCCCGAAGCAACCTGGAAATGACATCGACATTTACTTTTAGCTACTAGTAGAAGAACTGCTGACATTGTGGATAGATGCGCCTGCTGTAAAATGTTATGATGCTTACAGAAAGGAGATTTTCGATCTACATGCGATGCTGGTGCACACCATTCAAGATATGCCGGCATTAGGCAACACATCGGGGCAGAAAACAAAGGGAGATGTAGGGTGTGTCACATGCATGGATAGGACAGCTAGCAGATTTCTTCCCAACTCGCGCAAAACCGTGTATTTGCGTCATCGTAGGTTCCTGCGGAGAAATCACCCATACCAAAAGATGAAAGCTGAATTTGATGGTACGGCAGAGGTAGATGTGGGCCCAAGACCCTATGATGGGGAGGTGGTCCACAACATGGCTAAACAAATTAATGTTGTGCTTGGCAAGAAGCACGCTTTGATGGTGAAACAAACACCCAAGGGTCAAGTGTTTAAGAAGAAATCGGTGTTCCGGAAATTACCTTACTGGGAGATTCTACATGTACATCACTGCATCGATGTCATGCATGTAGAGAAGAACATATGTGAAAGCATCCTTGGTACTCTGCTCAAGATTAAAGGTAAAAGAAAGGATGGTGACGGTTCACAGCTCGATATGCTTGCTGATCAATCAAAATGCTAGAGTGAAGCAGAAGATGATGACAAATTCATCAAATCTCGCCAGAGTTACAATCAGTACAAAAGAAGAAACACAGTTCTTCACCTACTTGTTGTCAGTTAAGATACCCTCTTCCTACTTCGCAAACATCAGAAGTCTCGTGGATGTGAGCTCAGGTAAAATGAAGTTTGGACACATGAAGTCACATGATTGCCACGTAATGTTGACACAAATCCTCCCGGTGGCCATCAGGAATCTGATAGACAAAGATATAAGAAACACACTCATTGAGCTCTGTGATTTCTTCAACCAACTATGGCAGAAAGTTGTAGATCCTGAAGAGTTGGATCATATGCAAGATGATATTGCAAGAATATTGTCCAAACTAGAGATGTTTTTCCCACCGTCATTCTTTGATGTCATGGTCCATCTCACTGTGCACCTTGCCGATGAGATAAAGTATTGTGGTCCTGTGTTTCTTTGCAACATGTATCCCTTCGAGTGGTTCATGGGAATACTAAAGTGCTATTGTCGGAACCGAAACCATCCAGAGGCAAGCATCCTACAAGGTTATACCACGGAGGAGGTGGTTGAGTTTTGCACCGAATACATGAAACAAAGACCTATAGGTTTTCCCCTCTCTCGCCACGAGGGAAGGCTGAAAGGTAAGCATGTCCTTGCTGGCACGCAAATGGCTGCACTCGGAGAATTGGCAGAGAAAGCCCATTTGACGGTACTGCTTAACAGCCCAGTTCTCAGCGCTTATGCCGAAGAACACTTGGCGGAGATACGCCAAAGCTTCTTACCAATGGTGCCTTCATCAGGTGTGGAGATGAAGGTGCACACTAAGAAATACGCCGAATGGTTGAAGAATCGTTTGGCACAAGGATCCATCGATGACATTGCTACGTGGTTGGCACAAAAGCCATCACCTACGGTGTTGACGTACCAATCATATGACATAAATGGATACACGTTCTACACTGAGGAACGTGAAGAGAAGACCTCATATCAGAACAACTCTGTTCGAATAGAATGCATGACTGTAGATGAAGCTGATAAAAGGGTATACTATGGAACCATCAAAGAGATTTGGGAGCTTGACTATGTGAAAGTTAAGGTGGCATTATTCAGGTGCGCATGGATCCTTCTTGGTCATGTAAAGGTTGATGATTACATGAAGACCCGTGTTAACAGGACAACGATGGCATATCACGCGGACCCGTTCATTCTTGCCAGCGATGCTACCCAGATTTTCTTTGCAGAAGACCCCTTGCATAAGAACTGCCATGTAGTGATGCATGGGAAGAGGAGGGTACTGGGTGTCGAGGATGTTGCTGATGAGGACGAGTACGATGAATTTGCTGAGTTGCCAGCCAAGGGATCACGCACCCGTGTAACAGAGAAGCGTAAAATCATCAGAAAACCCAAGTTCATTCGGGGTCAATGTAATGATCCCAGTTCCCCCATGTACATGGGAATTAAGCCGTAAGACTAGTCTTTATGCCTACCCTGCAACTTAATTCGTTCAATTTAGAACTGTCGCGTGTACTGAATTTGTGAGTTATGCCCGGTTTTCTGTTGATGTAAAAACCGTTATATGTTGACCTTGATATGCTGTCAGCTCAGGCAATGAATATGAACTATTTATTATTATTATTATATCATAGAGGTAGCACACTCAATTGATCTCACTATAGTATGTGTGAACAAAAATATGCAATCTGGTTTGTGAATAGCATATGGTTCGTTCATGAAAGCCGTGTGCCGACCAAACCCCGCGCGCGATCTGAGTCGTGCTTTCTGATTGGCCAGAACCCAAACCCCACAGATCTCCCAGATCGAACTGCGATCCTCATCCCTTTCGACAGCAAATGCAGTTCCGGTTGTAATTTTATTTTTATGCACAAAATGCATGTTAAACTCAGAAAATGTCTTAAATATAGCTAACGATACCTGAAATGCGCCAGAAAATCAAACCCGTGGTATAATGGTGATTGCGTACCATGGAAATTTTTATGAGGCCAAACGATGAAGTCACTGGCCACTGGAGTTTGAATTGACACGTCTCCTTTTGGAAACCATGATCCTTCATGTGAGATGCTCCGGTTTGGAAGGAGCGATCATCAAAACTTGTGCCAAACTTTACCAAATTTTTTCCACGGGGTCGTGAGAGCACGCCACGGGCACACATCAATTTTGAGGATGTCCGGACTCCATCTGAATTTCCTGTAATTAAAATACCAACTAGGCCTACGCCAGTGGCCGCACCTCGCGGCCGAAATGTTTGAAACTTCTCCCCGCTTCTCGGACAAACAGATGAAAACTCGCAAAGCGACGCACAAATGATTTGTACACCTTTTTTGCTAAGGGTTGCCATAGTGGGGGTCTCATAGCCGGTATCATGCACTCGGGAATAGCAAATATGATCATGTGGCAAGGAATTAAAGAAGGGAGAGTGGGTTAGAGTAACATAGGTAGATACCGTAACATAATAAATGCTATACTACTTTGTCTCATGCTTGGCCATAAATATGGTCATCTATGATACTATGCACTATGAAGGTACGTAGTATCATACACTAGTATCATATGCATGATACTAGTATATGATACTCCCCACTATAAGGCTGGCCATAGTGGTGGTATCATAGCCGGTATCATGCACTCGGAAATAGCAAGTATGCTGATGTGGCAAAGAATTAAAGAAGATAGAGAGGGTTAGATTAACATATAGGTAGATACCGTATCATGTTAAATGCGATGCTAATTTGTGTCATGCATGGCAATAAATATGATCATCTATGATACTACTCTATTATACTATGCACTATAATTAAAGGTAGTATCATATATATGCATGATACTAGTATATGATACTCTCCACTATGAGTAGCCTAAGTATAGCCTAACTAAAACACCCACATGTAGTTGTAGTAGGGTTTTTGACTTTATATGCACTAAATGCAAGGTAAGTGCAAAAAATTACTTAAACATCGCAGACGAGACCTGAAATGGGCAAGAAAATCAAGCCAAGGGTATATCCACGATTGTTTACCATGATTTTTTTCGAGGAGGAACGATGTAGTAACTGACGATTTGGAGTCCGAAGTGCCGCGTCTCCTTTTGGAAACCATGATCCTTCTTGTGAGATGCTCCGGTATGGAAGGTGCGAGCACCAATACTTGTGGCAAACTTTACCAAATTTTTTCCATGCGATCGTGAGAGCGCGGCACACAGTGGCACAATGATTTTCGTTATTTTCCGGACTCTATATGCATTTCCTGAAATTAAAATACCAACAAGGCCTACGCCTCTGGCCGCACCCTACGGCCGAACTGTTTGAAGTTTTTTCCCGTTTCTCGGACAATGAATGAAATCTCGCAAAGCGACACACAAATGATCTTGCTAACACCCACGTGTAGTTGCGACTATATATATATATGCAAAAAATGACTCAAATATAGCAAACGAGATCTCTTTTTTTTCATATTCAAAGTTTGAGATTTCTAGCCAGGCCTGCCGCCTGGTAAAATGCACCAGAAAATCGAACCATTGGGTACAATCGTGATCTCTTACCGTGGAAAAAAATTGTAGGCGAAACGATGAACTCATGTTTTCATTCAAACGAAAATATGTTGTTAGTTAATGTAAATGTTTTCAAATAGCACACGGTTCACTCACGAAAGCCGTGTGCCCACTAAACCATGGCCGATGCCCCCCTGCCACGTGCGTGATCTGAGTCGTGCGTTCTGATTGGCCAGAACCCAAACCCCACGGATCGTACGTCTGCACCGTTGGATTCTCCTTGATCGAACAGCGATCCTCATCCCTTTCAACAGCACATGCAGTTCCGGTTGTGATTTTATTTATATCCAAAATTGCACATTAAATTCAAAAAATGTCTTAAATATAGCAAACGATACCTGAAATGCGTTAGAAAATCAAACCCGTGGTATAATGGTGATTGCGTACCGTGGAAATTTTTATGAGGCCAAACGATGAAGTCACCGGCCACTGGAGTTTGAATTGACACGCCTCCTTTTGGAAACCATGGTCCTTCATGTGAGATGCTCCGGCTTGGAAGGAGCGATCATCAAAACTTGTGCCAAACTTTATGAATTTTTTTCCCCGGGGTCGTGAGAGCACGCCATGGGCACACACCAATTTTGATGATGTCTGGACTCCATCTGAATTCCCTGTAATTAAAATACCAACTAGGCCTATGCCGGTGGCCGCACCTCATGGCCAGAATGTTTGAAACTTCTCCCCGTTTCTCGGACAATGGATAAAAACTCGCAAAGTGACACACAAATGATTTGTACACCTTCTTTGGTAACTAACACCCAGATGTAGTTGTATAACGGTTTTGAATTTATATGCACTAAATGCAAGGTAAGTGCAAAAAAATGACCTAAATATAGCAGACGAGACCTGAAATGGGCCAAAAAAATCAAACCTAGGGTATATACATGATTGTTTACCGTGAAAAAAATTCGAGGCGGAACGATGTAGTCACTGACGATTAGAGTCCGAAGTGACGCGTCTCCTTTTGGAAATTATGATCCTTCTTGTGAGATGCTTCGATTTGGAAGGTGTGAGCATCAAAACTTGTGCCATCTTTACCAAAAATTTTCCATGGGATCCTGAGAGCACGCCACGGTGACACACCGATTTTCGTTATTTTCGGACTCTATATGCATTTCCTATAATTAGAATACCAACAAGGCTTACGCCTCTGGCCGCACCCTGCGGCCGAACTGTTTGAATTTTTTTCCGTTTCTCGAACAATGAATGAAAACTCCCAAAGCGACACACAAATGATCTTGCTAGCTAGCACCCACGTGTAGTTGCGACTATAGCAAATGACTCAAATATAGCAAACGATACCTCAAATGCACGAGAAAATCGAACTATATGGTACAATGGTGATTTCTTACCGTGGAAAACAATTTGGAGGCGAAACGATGAACTCTTGTTTTCATTCAAACAAAAATATGGTGTTAGTTCATGTATATGTGTTCAAATAGCACACGGTTCACTCACGAAAGCCATGTGCCTACCAAACCATAGCCGATGCCCCCCTTGCTGCGCGCGCGATCTGAGTCATGCGTTCTGATTGGCCAGAACCCAAACCCCACGGATCGTTCATTTGCACCGTTGGATGCTCCCAGATCGAACGGCAATCCTCATCCCTTTCGACAGCAAATGCAGTCTGGCTAGGATTTGATTTATATGCCAAAATGCACGGTAAATGACAAAAAATGTCTTAAATATAGCACACGAGACCTGAAATGTGCCAGCAAATCAAACCCGTGGTATAATGGTGATTGCTTAACGTGGGAAAAATTTAGAGGCGAAACGATGAACTCACGTCTTCATTTCAAAATTAGTATGTCTTCATTTCAAACGAAATTATTCTCTGTGTGCACACGAGTGCTTAGAGGCAACCGTTTGCATAGGCCTTTCCGCGTGGCGGCCGGGAATATTTTTCACCCATTTCACCTAGGCCGCCAACACCCCCCCACCGCCGGCCCGCGTTTCACTCAACTAGTCCACCCAATCTCCATCGCCAGCTCCCCCTCCCCCAGATGCACAGCAGAACCCTCTCCGGCACCGGCGTGCTCACCCTGGCCGTGTGCCCGCTCTTCGGCATCAAGCCTACCTCCACTGCCGTTCCCAACACGTGGCTGCCCGTGCCTCGCCATCTTCGTTTGCTCGCCAGCCACCCTCGAGCATATCGATCCTATAACCCTCGCCTCTCCTGTGGTCCAGCCGAGTTTGCATTAAGAAACCTGTTAGTTACTGCTCTCTAGCGTGGTGAGGCATATTTGCTCGCAATCCCTCTTCCTATTTCGTTCCATATGTTCCCAAATTGGCTATAAAATAACGAAGAGCGTATATATGTTCATTATCTACCTTCCTAACTAGTACATATAAGTTGTATTTGTTCCAATAAGTTACTGCCGATTTACAGATCGCGAGCGCCCGAGTCACACAAACTTAACAAATAAGCCATACATTTTCTAAATTATTGCATGACATGTTTAGACAGCTTGATACCAAGTTGTTAGTTTTATCCTTATCCTCCTTTCCTGAGTTTCGCATGTGTTCTCTGTAGATGCCGAGTAGCAGCGACAGCACTCATGCTTCAGGCGATGTATCTTCATCTGATTCCAACAACCCTAGGTCTTCAGCAGATGGTGAGGGATCAAGTAATCTTGAACGGGATAGAGCTGTAGCAATTACCCTTCCGGTCAGGACACGGCGGAACGCTCCAAGGAAGCCCACACACCAGCCTAAAGGTGTATATGAAGGAACCGAGATCGATTTAAAGTCTTGGGCTCCAACTAAACTAGATAAAGCACGCACGAGGTTCAGGAGTGTGTGTGGATTTGTTGGCAGGGTAAGGCTCAATATTAATCTGCCAGGGTTTCGGAAGGCTGACACATAAACACGGCAAATGATAGTCCGGGAGATCATGGATCACTTCAACATTCCAGAGCAGTGGAGAATGCAGGTGGAACACGCTGCACTGAAGAAGGCTAGGGATGCTTGGAGAAACTGGAAGCACGTGTTGTACAAGAAGTACTTGAGTGAAGGCAAGGACCCAATCCCCGCATACCCCCAAATTACAAAGGCAGACTAGGCAGAATTCAAAAGGGTCAGGGCAACTACAGAGTTTGCTGAGAAGTGTGCCAAGCAATCGGAACTTCAAAACAGGAACACACACCCTCACCATATAGGTGTGGCAGGATACTACGGCATGAAACCGATATGGGACCAGGAGGACAAAGAAGCAGTAGCGGCGGGTGGGAAACCGGCCTTTAGTGAAATCAGGGGCGAACGCGCTAGAGACTACTTGCGGGCACATGCAAGGAGGCATGATGACGGAACTTATTACTTTGAAAACTCACGTGACGAAGAACTGTATAACATGATGTTAAAGGCTTCCAAGATCCCTGGAAGGTTCTATAGGAACTCAGGGCCATGTGACATTCTGTCCGATGCTCTGGAAACAAGAGAGCCCCCTGGCCGTGCAAGGGGTATAGGTGTTAATGTCCCGCACAGGAGGGCTTTCACACTCAGCAAAGAAGAGAGGCTCATCATGAAAAAAGCGAGGAGTGAAATGAAGCAGAATGGATTGTATGAAAGGTTGAGGAAGGACATGTATCCGGTTGTTCGAAAGGATATTGAGGAGTCAATGATGATGCAGAAGACTCTAACACTGACAGATAGCCAGTAGATGGGAGGGGAGGCGGGCATGGAGGATGTTGCTTATTGCGCGACAACACCACACAAGAGTAGCTGTGCATCAGCTGACCCCAGCGACACTGAGACTGCAGCTTCTCATGATGATGCTATATCTGATCTATCTGGAATGAAAGACAGACTGAAGGGCGTGCTTACACATTATGAAGGTACATTAAAATGTGCAACAGCCTGGGTTTGCCCACCCTTCTTGGAAGAGGGCCTCTTGTTGGACAATGTGCCATTGAAGCCGGGTTGTGTGAAGTGCTACGTGACTGAAGTAAAGCCTGGATTCAATGAATTTGCCCTGAAGAATGTCCTAGGAGACTTTGATGAGCAAAGGACCTTGGGAGAAACACTATTACATCACATCCAGTGGCCACGAAAGGATATAGAGTTCATCGATGAGATCCCTGAAGCCCCGCCAAGAGCAACCAATATCGCCCCTCAACCGATGACGCTCTCCTTGCCACAGCAGCTCTCGCGTGCTTCCCCCAAAGAACCTAATACTCGTAATCCGACGGCTGATGCATCAACCTGTGATCAGCTGGCCCGACTTTGTGCCGTACAGGCCATGTTATCGTCAGCCCCAGAGCTGCCAGTGGCAAGGCCTACAACTGCTGAAGACGCACCATCGGTTCAGATGCCGACCGCTGAAGCAATGGCGGGAGACCCAGCTGCAGCACATGCTCAGCAGACCAACCTGGTGGAACGTACTGCTAAGCAGTCTGATGCTTTGGAACCACCTGCTAAGCAGTCTATAGGTCCAGAACCGATTGCTCATCGGTCCGTCGGTCCTCAGCCACATGATCAGCATACCAATGCGTCAGCACTTCCAGCTCAGCAAACCAACACGTTGGCACGGCCTCCTCAGCACACCGACAAGTTGGCACCACCTGCGTAGAAACCCGATATAGCTTCAATGCATGGTCATCAGTTCGATGCCTCTGCTCCTATAGCCCAGCAGTCCATCACAGCAGCACCGCCAGCTCAGCGGTCTGGCATAGCTAAACCATCTGGTAAGAAGTCCGTCAAAGCTTCACCGTCTACTCGGCAGTCTACCTTTCAGCCAACCAGACGTTTTGCCAGAAATGTTTCAAGTACCAAGAAGGAAGCGGCCAAAAAGGCTGCACCCGCGAGGAAGCACGGCGGGAGAGCGAAGAGGAAAGAGAACGGTTGCCTCTTACTTCAAGCACTCATCGCCCAGAACCAAATTAACAGCAGGTTGTTCGAATCGGGGAGTAATATTATTTCTGACGGCATGGATGATGCAGAAATAGATTTGGTGCTTGCGAAAAATGAAGCAGACGTACTTGAAGCACGCAATTACGTCCATGGCCAGCCATTTCTTGTTGGCGAATACTTTGATGAGTGCAGCTCCAGTTGCTGTGAGTTACATGAATATTGCATGGATCAAATGTTAGTAGGTCATCATGGTCTGCTACTCCACTACAACAGAGATCATTTCCGACACAATGCTGGTTCCATCAATGTGAGTTTCAAGGACTTACATCTCGTCTTCAACTTCAATGAGCTCGATGCCACTCTTATTAGATGCCTGATTTTGTAAGTACTTAACAAACTCTGATCAACTTCTCCATACAAGGCTGTAAATGATAAACAGCTAACTGCATTTTATTCCTCTCAGGGGATTGAACGCGCAGAGAAGAAAAAGGGAGAGTGTGTATTTCATAGATCCTGCATTAGCAAATGGCACAACAATAGGTGGTAAGGACCTACGGGACTGGGCCATTAACTCGGTCGTCCGTATCTTCGAAAACACGTCCCATGCAGAATCATTTCTCTGGCCATATCATGAATGGTAAGTCAAGTAAATAGCCACGCATACACTGATTGTCTTTCAGATTTCGACATAATTCATAAGTTCATGGCTTTCTTAATATGTAGCAACCACTGGATATTGGTATTCATTGTTCCAAACAAGAACACAGTTTACTCCATGGATTCTCTCAGAGAGTCAACAAACGCTTAGGATCTGATGCATCTTCAGCAATTCATGGATAGGTATTGAATTCTATGATGTTGAAATTAATTTGCATTCATATCTGGTTCAATAATTGATGTTGTCAAAATTCATCTTCATTTGCAGTCTGCTCGCATTGTGGAAAACTAAACCAGGGAACCTGTTCAAGAGGGAACTACCTCTGCAGCACGAGATCGTTTCTCCGGTAACACACCGAAATCCGTTATTTTCAGAAAATTTATCCAATAGTCTGCAAATACCTTTTCTTACGCTAGTCAAATGTTCAAGCTTCTATATAAACCTCTTTCTATTTCTGTCCAAAGAAAAAAAATACATCTAACACCGGTTAGGTTTTCCTAATAGGATAAATACATGACTAATTCTGTACAAAAATTTTCAGTGTCCTCAGCAACAAGCAGGGACCAACCTTTGTGGATACTATGTTTGCAGACACATGATCTCCATCTGCAAATCTGCTGATAGTTGTGAAGATCCTCGCGGATTAGTACCAGTAAGTCTATCTTAATTAATATCTTCTACTTCACTCATATGGCACATTCTGATCTTAAATATACTGCAGCTCATCTTAGAACCGAGGACCCCTGAATCGCTCCCCACTGGTGAATTGCTGATGGTTAAGAGATTTATCAGTGACTTCTTCCTAAATCACTACATCAATCCCACTGGTGATAATGAAGATTTCAGCATGCGTTCTCCTAAAACATTGAGTAAGAGTTAGCCGCTAAACATATACGCATGGATCCATTGTTTTCCATCTGATGAGGTCTTCGTATTTCGTACACTATGATTAATTATGTAATGCATATATGTCTCGACGAATCATTGGAATTTAGCTACCATATGTTCAATTGCAATTGTTGCGAAATCTGATGAATGTTCTTCCTGTGGGCACTATTTGTTCAATTGAATATTGTGGCGAATTTGCTTTTTGCATGCCGATTCAAAATGAGATATTTTTGTTTTAACCTGGCAATTGCTCTGCACACGGTTCAACTAAATGAGTGTGTGCGATCCACATCGGAAAGCATATGTCAATCGTAGCGGAACTGTCGGTGATACACAGCAGATTGCAAACGATTTGCAGCGCTACTACGTGGGTGTAGGGTCTCCGGAACCGTTTGTGATATCACGTTATCACACACGAGAGCTCGGAGTAAACCATGCCCAATGTAAAATATAATCCCAGTCGTAAACTTTTCAGCAAATGTGTGGGATCCCAAACGAAAAGCACACGTCACTCTTGCCGCAACCGTCAGTGATACACAACAAATCACAAACAGTCTGCAGCACTTGTATGTGTGCGAAGGGGCTCCTGAACCGTTTGTGATAGAACTTTATCACATACGGTAATTGTTGGGAAACGTGTGCGATGGGGTCTTGCATGGCAGACGGGTTCCGTAGAAAACTCCTGTGCGATGGGGCACATATCGCACACAGTTCATATGTTTGCCCATGTGCCTTACATACCGTTTCCCAAATGGTTCATTACGACACACCGTTTGGTTTCATTGCGTCATTAGAAACGTTTAATCACCGATCCCACACGTGCGAAAGAATTTAGTGTGTGCTGCATCGCACACGATTACATTTTGCAAGGCCTCTGGATCATGGCTCCATATCCTCGATGGTTTCTAGGTCGTGTGGGAAGGACCCCCCTATCGCCCACACTCACTTGGCGATGGTTCCAAATGCCGTCGCGGAAAGGGGTTAAAAACCATTTGTATAGCACCTCGCTGTACCAGTGTGAACTCAATTCACTAGCAATTGATTCATCATGATTGGATCTTTTAAAAAGATTAGCAAGTGGATGGGGATCCATATCAATAGATTTTTAGCAAGCGAAGATGCAAGCATATAGAAGGCACATGACAACACAAGCAAACAAAAGATCAAACAAGAAAAGGGTAAACGAAAAGAAGGCGAATAAAAAGGCAAATATTTTTGTGAAGTGGGGGAGATGAAAACGAGAGGCAAATGGAAAATAATGTAAGTGCAAGAGATGAGACTTTATGATAGGTACTTGGTAGGCTTGATGTAGAACCTCCCTGGCAACGGTGCTAGAAATTCTTCTTGCTACTTCTTGAGTTTGCATTGATTTCTCCCTTGAAGAGGAAAGGGTGATGCAGCAAAGTAGAGATAAGTATTTCCCTCAGTTAAGAACCAAGGTATCAATCAAGTAGGAGGCACAAGCAAGTCTCCAATGTATGCACCTGCACAAACTAACAAATACTTGCACACAACGCGAAAAAGGGGTTGTCAATCCCTTCACGGTCACGAACAAGAGTGAGATCTAATAGAGATAGGTATAAAAGATAAATAAAAGAGCAAAATGAAGTAAATATAAATAAAGTGCAGCAAGGTATTTTTGGGTTTTTTGGTTTATAGATATGAAAATATATAATGGAAAATAGACCCGGGGGCCATAGGTTTTACTAGAGGCTTCTCTCTTGAAGAAAACATACGGTGGGTAAAGAAATTACTGTGGAGCAATTGATAGAAAAGCGCATAATTATGAAGACATCTAAGGCAATGATCATGAATATAGGCATCACGTCCGTGACAAGTAGACCAACTCCTGCCTGCAACAACTACTATTACTCCACACATCGACCGACTCCTGCCTGCATCTAGAGTATTAAGTTCATAAGAACAGAGCAACACTTTAAGTAAGATGACACGATGTAGAGGGATAAACTCAAGCAATATGATGTAAACCCCATCTTTTTATCCTTGATGGCAACAATACAATACGTGCCTCGCTACCCCTTCTGTCACTGGGTGAGGACACCGCAAGATTGAACCCAAAACTAAGCACCTCTCCCATTGTAAGAAAAACCAATCTAGATGGCCAAACCAAACCGATAGTTCGAAGAGAAATACAAAGATATCTCAATCATGCATAAAAGAGTTCATAGAATACTCAACTAATATTCATAGATAATCTGATCATAAATCCACAATTCATCGGATCTCAACAAATGCACCGCAAAAGAAGATTACATCGAATAGATCTCCAAGAACATCGAGGAGAACATTGTATTGAAGATCAAAGAGAGAGAAGAAATCATCTAGCTACTAGCTATGGACCCGTAGGTCTATGGTAAACTACTCACACATCATCGGAAGGGCAGCAAGGTTGGTGTATAGGTCCTCCGTGATCGAACCCCCCTCCGGCGAAGTGCCAAAAAAGGCCCCAAGATGGGATCTCACGGGAACAGAGGCTTGCGGCGATGGAAAAGTATTTTTAGTGTGCCCTCTGGTGTAGGGGGAATATTTGAGGATTTATAGTGCGAAGATTAGGGTTGAAAGGTCTACGGGGGCCCCACAAGCCCTGGGGGCGCGCCACCCTGGGCGCGCCCCTACGGTTGTGGCCTCCCCGTAGGGCTTCTGGCCTCCTCTCCAAGTCTCGTTGGTTTCTTCTGGTCCAAGAAAAATCACCGTAAATTTTTATTCTATTTGGACTCCGTTTGGTATTCCTTTTCTGTAGAAGTCAAAAACAAGGAAAAAAAACTGGCACTGGGCACTAGGTTAATAAGTTAGTCCTAGAAATAATATAAAATAGCATATTAATGCATATAATACATCCAAAACAGATAATATAATAGCATGGAGCAATAAAAAATTATAGATACGTAGGAGACGTATCAATGACGACGACGAAGTTGTTGATGTAGATCGCCATCACGATGATTGCCCCGGCGGTGTTCCGGTGCCACCGAGAGAGAGGGGGAGAGAGCCCCCTCCTTCTTCTTCTTCCTTGGCCTCCCCCCTAGATGGGAGGAGAGTTTCCCCTCTGCTACAAGATCTCCATGGCGGCGGAGGGGCGGGAGTCCCTCCGAGATTGGATCTCTCTCTCTCTTCTCTTCTGTTTCGCGTTCCTGTTTTCTAGCCGAAAACCGTTTCTTAAATATACGGAGATCCGTAACTCCGATTGGGCTGAAACTTTAACACGATTTTCCGGATATTATCTTTCTTGCAGCGAAAGAAGGGCATCAACCGACTTACAGGGTGCCCATAATACACCTGGGCACGCCCATAACCCCTAGGCGCGTCCTGGTGCCTTGTGGGTCCCTCGAGCACCGTCTTGCGTTGATTCTTCTTCCCGAAAATCACATATATTCCAAAATAAATCTTCGTAAATTTTTATCGCGTTTGAACTTTGTTTGGTATGGATATTCTGCGAAATAAAAAACATGCAACAAACAGGAACTGACACAGGACACTGGATCAATATGATAGTCCCAAAAATAATATAAAATGTTGCCAAAAATATATGGAAGTTGTAGAATATTGGCATGAAACAATCAAAAATTATAGATACGACGGAGACGTATCAGTCCCGATAGTATCCGCTATGCAACTTGCACGTGGGGGCTCAAGGTAGTATAATAATATTGATGACCTCAATATTAGAGCATCTCCAACGGATGATATATAATAGGGCACCCAAAGAAAGTTTTAGGGCACCAGATTTTGTGTGTGTATCAAATGATTTAAAATAGGCTACTAGACATTTTCTGCCATAGCAGATGATGTAAAATAGGGCACATGGTCATGGCATATTAGGACATTTCGAAATACCAAATGTTCTAACTTAAACACGAGTACAAACTTAAACATAATAACACTACAAAAGTACTACGATAAACTTAGTACTACGCACACACTACTCATCACCATCATCCCCGTCGTCGACATGGTTCCAAAGCTCCATGAACGACCCAATCTCTCTATCCACCTCGAACTCTTCTTCTTCGTCGTCGGAGTCAAGCATGATCATAGAGGGGCTTGCCTCTTCCTCCTCCTTGATCACCGAGAGGCCAGTCTCGTCCTCCTTCTTGATCGCCTTCTAGCCTTGCGCGTCCTGCTCCTCAGCCCAGCGGTGCGTCATGTCATCCTCGGCTCAATGGTGGCAGTGCAGCGGTGTCCGATGTCATGGGAACGATTCTAACAGTAAGAAGTAAGGTACGAACAAGGGCTGATCCTAGCTACGGCGCAAGTGTAACACAAGGGTTTTACGAGTTCGCGCCCCTCTCGGAGGAGGTAACAACCTACGTCTCGAGCTTTGGGAGTTGTGTTTTCTTCTTGTATCTGGTGATTATATACCATGGATGCCAACCCTTGTCTTAATGCTACGGGCAGCTTATGTAGAGTGTGCCGCCCCTTGGGCTATGGATTTGATGATTGAGGTCATTATAGGCATTACTCTTAGTAACTGATGCATTGAATACTGATAACTCATGAAGACATGCGCCTCTTGATGCTTCGGAGACTAAGCTATCCATTTGTCTTCCTTTGTCCAAATCCTCATGGGGCAGCCGAGTGACTTGACGTGTCCGGGAGGATGAATGTCATCCGAGTGAAATGGATCTTGATTGCCACCCGTCTGGATTGGTATCCCGGGGATTTCGGTGTCCGCTGTTGTGGGCCCTACATTCGGTCTAGATGTACTCTTTATGACCCTACCTGTAGTGGGAAATGGCAACCCCAACATTAGTCACCGAATCGGTTGAGATTTTGTAGAACGAGTGTACAAAAAACTTGATTCGGCCCGAGTACTACAGAGGCACTCGGCGCCTGTCATGAACTTTAGTGAACCACGATTTGAACAAAACTCCAATGGATTCTGGACTCAGCGCTTCTCGACAGATCGGGGATAGTTGACTGCGAGGAAAAACTTGGTGGCACTCATTCATCTCCCCGGGGAGACTGACTAGAGATTCGAGTGTGGATGTGCCATGGGAACCAAGTAGCGATGCTGGCGCGTGGTCTAACTCTTCGGAAAGATGCAACTCATTATTCTGGAGGAATGCTGGCACAGGCTGAATGCAAGTTCAAGTTTATGAAATCTACGCCTTGGAGCCTAGAAGGACCAAGTGGATCCGCGGAGGAGCGTCGATCTCATCCTATAGCAGTCCCGAAGATGGCTTTAGGCAAAATTTTGAGCATCGATGTTTTAAAGAACCTTCGGCGGAAAGAGTATGTATCTTCAGAAAGATATCTCTGGTGGGATCAACGGATTGATCATCAATAAAATTTGCGCATCTGAAATTTCGCGCGCACGTCTCTGCGAAATCACCGCGAACATGGGGAGGTGGGCTGTGGTGCCTCGATTTCCGCCCCAGACATCGGCATCTGTCCCACCTCTGTATCGCGGAATTTCCAGGCACCGTTGGATGACTAAATCAACGGCGGCGGACTGACCCAACGGATTTACCCCGGGGTATAAATTGGAATGATTCCAGGGTAATTTCTAGATCCCTTTTTCCTCCATTCCAGTTACTCCCTCAAGCTTAGCTCTCGCTCTCCGCTCGACTCTAGCGTTGCCTGCGGAAATGGGGAAGGACAAGACCTTCGCGCTGGAGAAGAAGAAGGCGTGGAAGGGCTCAACGTTGAGCTCCGCCCCTTCGCCTGGTTGGAAACAGGGGGACTAGTTGTGGTCCAAGGTGACCGCGCAGCAAGTGCTCGATCTCGTCGCCGATGGACTCGTTCCGGAGAAAGGGTGGAGACTGCCTGATGCTTGTGATGAGGCAGGGGCTCTCTTGGTCTTCGATGAGGTATGATTCAACTTGCTTTCAGTAATACTTATCTGTGTTGTCCATCACATAGAAGTAATTAGTGGCAACTACACAATTTGTAGTAGTATAAAGGAGAGTAAATTTTACTCCTTGTTCTGGAGATTGCTCAGTGGTAGTTCAAGTCTGGGAATGTATTTTGCATCCCCATGAAGGAATACCCCATGACCATGAGGAGTCTGCGTGTTAATAGTACCCAAATAGGCAATTCAACAGTAGGGATTTAGGATTTCACTTTGAAGTTCAACTTCTGTCAATTTGGAAAGTGGAGACATCTAATCTACTGTCTGAAACGCAGGTGCAATGTGGTCTGGGGCGCAAAGGTTACCTCTGGGCCCATGAGGTTTATGGTGTAGTACCTGACATAATGACCTTAGCGAAGCCACTGGCCAACGGCCTTCCCATTGGCGTGGCCTTGGTCACAGAAAAGGTTGCGGCAGCCATAAACTACGGTGACCATGGTACCACATTCGGCGGAGGCCCTTTTGTGTGCCATGCTGCATTGGCCACATTGGACAAGATCCAGAAACCGGGCTTTCTTGCAGAGGTGACAAAGAAAGGAGAATACTTCAAGCAGCTGCTCAAAACTAAGCTGAGTGGAAACCCTCATGTCAAAGAGATCCGGGGGGCCGGTCTCATCGTTGGCATCGAGCTCGACGTACCGGCTGGGTCTTTGGTCGATGCATGCTTGAATGCTGGTGTCTTTTTGCTGACGGCCGGGAAAGGCAATGTGGTGAGGCTTGTGCCTGCGCTCATTGTGTCGGAGAAGGAGCTGGAACAAGCTGCAGAGGTGATAAGGGAATGTCTACCTGCTCTTGAAGCCTCTACCTCTTAGTGTAAACAAGATCTCTTACCAATATGATGAGATCTACATGTTGAAGTTTCTTTCAAAATTTGGAAGGGAATAAAATGTCATGTTGGACTATTGTGATGTTGACGTTCTTTTCAAAGTTTGGAAGGAAACAATGCCTGTGTTGTTGTCGGTATAAGTCTTTTATTGGCTAAGTTATATCTGCCTAAATTACAAGGACGGCATTGACATTGCACATCTCTTGACTGAAAACAGGAACATCAGTTATGCAGAAGCCTCGCAAGCACTCCGACGATGGGCGCGACAGTGTAGGTTGATGGCTCGCCTTGCTGGTAATTCCCCCGAGAATCGTCGTAGTGGTCCTTGTTGTTAGGCCCTCCGACGATGGCGCCGTCGATCACATTCAAGTTGGGCGCAGACCTGTGGAAGTACTCGGATCCCTTGCCGCAGGAGATCTTCCTTGGGTTGTTCCTGATGGACGGCAGCGACGCACCGCGGTGGTGCGGCTGCGTCGGGTACCTCTTTCCTACCCCAACCATGTAGCTCATCTTCATGGGGTTCTTGCCAAGGATGTAGTCCACCTGTGACCGCGCGAACGAGACGAGCTGCGCCGGCGGTAGCCTCACGCCGCCGCACTGCAGGTAAGCCCTTGCCGCCGCCAGGTGGTCGGCGTGCGTGACGAGGACGAACATCGCCGTCGCGACATCCTGCAGGTTAGACCAGGGCTGCAGGTAGAGCATGCCGCCCGGGGTGAGCCGTCCGCTGCGGCCGTCGCCATGCTGCACCACGTTGCAGAGGAAGCTCTCCACGTTGCTCCTCATCTCGGCGTGGCGGCCGTTGTTCGGCAGCTTCCCTTGGAGGATGAGCTGTAGTATGGCCGGCATAGTCATCAGTTACTGAAGCTAAAAGTTGCTGTCACTTCATCAGACCAGCTAGGATCATCATGGTACATTTTTTTTTTTTGAGTAACTCATCATGGTACATTTACCTTGGCGACCAGTGCCTGGGCTCCGACGAACTTGTCGTCCCAGCCCAACGATTGCCGCACCCCGCCGACGTTGTTGGCGCCGGCGATGTAGGCCTTGTACTCCTGGTGGCCGGTGGCGATGTAGAGCCAGACAGCTGCCCACAGCAGCTCGTCCTGTTCCAAACAAGTTTCAGTATTTGCTTTACAATACTGCTATTTTTCTGTTCATTATTTTGACATTAATTAGTGATGCGCTACCTCATCGCCGCTGCTACTGTAGAAACCTCTGGTCGATGGAATGCTGTTATGGTAGAGGCCACGGTGGTTCTTGGCGAACTGAAACAACTACAGAAGAAAGTGACTGAAGAAATTAACTGATACAGTTTCGTCTGTCTGTGTGCACAAATACAAGTCCACCTTCAGTTTTCTAGCAATAAATAATTTGCAATTCATTTTTAGCCACTATAAGCACGACCCTATGAAATCTATATCTATACCTACTAATAAAGAAAATAGGTATTCTTGGTCCGTCATACTATTTTACATAAAACCCTACCTACTAATAAAGAGAATGGGTATTTTTTAGTCCGTCATACTATTTTACATAAAACCCTTCTGATGTTTTAGATAATCAATATGCGCCCAGTTTTAAGTCGGTCTATATGAGGTGGTATTAAAATCTTTAGCATCTGCCCGCAAGAAAAAAAGCCGTCTTCGTATGCTTGTATGCCCGGCTGGGCCTTGGCCCAAAAAAAACAAACATATACGACCATCCTGATCCTTGCTAAAAATAACCGTTGATGCTTCACGTATTTAAAAGTACCACCTGGATCCCTCACATTCATCGAGACCAGTTAATATACCTCTGGAAAATTAGCACTCACGTGGCATTTGAGACATGGAAAAAAAATGAGAGGAAAAGCATGCATTCATGAGGCATCTTGAGAAAATCGACGGGAGCAAAAGCATGCACGCATGCATGTATGCAGGGCCAATCAAAGAGTGAGATGCGGCCTTAAGTACATCAAAGAGGAAAAAAAAACCTTAGAGCATCTACAGCCGGACTTAGCAAATCCAGCCTCACAAACGCCCACGGACGCCCGGACGATGAGCCCATTCATCCGACGGACCGCCTTGTCCTACTCCTGCTCCCGCCTTGCCACCCGAGCCTTCTCCGCCGCTGCCTACTTCGCCTAGCGCTCCGACTGCTCAATGGATAGCCAGAGCGCCTTGGCGTTCTTCCGTCGGAGGCGGCGAGCGTCCGTCTTTGCCGTCGTGAGGGAGCCGCGGTACACCCAGGCAAGGAGACACGCGTCCTCGTCAGCGTCCGGCTCCGTCCCGCGTCGTGAGGGAGCCGCGGTACACCCAGGCAAGGAGACATGCGTCCTCGTCAGCGTCCGGCTCCGTCCCGCGGCGGTGGCGTGCGGACTGCTCCGCCGCCTCCCTCTCCCGTGCATGCTGCCTCTTGCGGCGCGTGGCGCGCGCCTCCGACTCCGGAGTGCGCGTGCGGGCCGGAGGCGCGGGCACAAGCACCGAGCGCTGGTCGCGTGCAGGGGCGGACGGCGGGGGAAGGAGACGATGCAGGGCCGACCCGGACTGTGCTGACCGGGCGTCGCTGCGTGCGGGCCGGGAGGGTCTAGCTTCGGCGGAGCTGCTCATGGTGGTGGATGGGATCAGAACCAGAGAGGGAGAGGAGTGGACGGACGGAGGGAGAGAGTGAGCTAGGGTTTGAGCTCGCCGCCCGGATTGGGGTTTTTTGTGAGGTCTGCGGTGGGCCGGACCTGTCAGGCGGACGCGTCCGTGCATGCCCTGGCCGCCCCATATATGCCCTATATTTGGGTTGGATATGAGGGGTGCCGGTCACCCCGGGAGTTTGAGACCCATTTGAGAGGTCCGGTTGGGTTGATTTTTTGTGACCGTTCACTGACCGGACGGCCTGCACAGGCGTTTGAGACGAGTATGAGAGACCCGGCTGTAGATGCTCTTAGATGCCTGCGTGCATAATCAAATATGTGCCACGTGCATGAGTAACAAACTAAAACACAAATAGCTGCTTTAATTCAGCCAGTGGAATGGGACATGGCTTGGATGGGAGAGAGAGAATCAATCAAATCGGTGGCTAGCTAACAAAATGAAAGAGAAGCACATAATGGGTAATTAAACGGATGTACTTTGTCCAAAAAAAAAAAGAGACACTTTTGAGACATGCACAGTACGTATATGCCCAACGCATGTGCATGATGATGCCATCCATATATATATGGTGAGGTTAGCTCTTAAAATCCCCTTTATCTCTACTCCTAATGGAGCAGTTGGTAGTCTCGCTTCCAGATTTTTTTTAGTCCCACCTCCTCTGGTTTTTTTTGGTACCTCCTCCCACCTCTGACTTATCCACCAGAAACTGAAGAAACCTCCTCCTGAGGCCCCAACCCACACCCATCCACGTACCAAAAAAATAGACCTACGAAGGTTAACCAACGAAAAAAGACCTACGGTACGGTTTATTTTAGTCCGGTTTATTTTCGTCCCACCTCCCACCACCCCCGCTCACTGGTTTCTTATCCATTGGTTTATTTTTCTCTCCACTCTTTTGTTTAAAAAATCAACACTTTCCTAATGACAAAAGATCACGGATCTAACTTTCCTACCTTAGCCAAATCAACGAATCTCTCTCATTAATGCAATTTGCTTTAGGAAACAAATAATATATTCTTTCCTACCTTAGCCAAATCAACGGATCTCTCCCATTAATGCAATTTGCTTTAGGAAACAAATAATAGATTCTTTCCTACCTTAGCCAAATCAACGGATCTCTCTCATTAATGCAATTTGCTTTAGGAAACAAATAATAGATTTTCAGGAAACAAATAATGGATTTAAAGAAATTCATAAGTAAACCATTGACAAAAAAAGATCTTATCATGATAGTCGGTTTTGTAGTCGTTCGTTCGTTTTGCTCGGCTCCCTCGTTCGTTCGGTCCCACCTCTTTTATTTGCTCGGCTCCCTCGTGAGTTATCTCCTCTGAAGTCCGATTTTCTCTCCACGATATCAGCGATAGAGCCCCCTCAAAGAAAAAATCAACGCCCCATTGCTTTTCAAACTCCTGAGCAAGAGCTGGGTCTCCTACTCGCACGCCGCCGCCGCCCGCCCGTCCTCATCCGACTCGCACGCCGCCACTCGCCATAGGAACATCGCTGCACCTCGCGCCTCCTCCAGATCGTCTTCGAGGTTAGGCAACCGAGGGATTCGACGCTGCTGTCCGGAGCTACTTCGCCCACGATGTAAAGAAGGGCATGGGCAAGAGATCATGGCCTTTCGGGATTGCAACCATAGGGGTCAAGATGGTGCTGATCCGGCCGCCGGCCACACCCTAATCCTCTCCTTCTCTCACTCCGTTCGTATTCCCCTACCTCTTTCCAACAAAGTGAGGGAGTCTGATATGTTGCGTGTTGTTGAGCTGCAGGTCCTTGAGGTTGGGTGCGGCAACACGCGACTCGGAGAGAAGCATTTGTGGTAGGGCAGCAGCGGCAGTACCTGCATAGACCCTCTCGATGCTCCCCTGATTTGGTGTTGTAGCAAGGAGGTGGTTGCAGGCAGGAGGTTGGGACGCGCAGCTCCATAATAGCCTTTATCACGCTCGGGATCATTGTTTGGGGATGAAGGTGTCAATCTGATCGCGCTCTCCTCCATGACTTTCCCTGAATCTTCTATTCATTATATAACCTCTAAGGCCCTTACAAAACAAATTCTAATAACTCAATCTCTTTCTGCTGATTCTTATAGGGCCACCAATCATACATGTATACACCATGTTTTCTCTACTGTAATTTGATGTTTTATTTTCATGTGGCACAGAAGAGTTCAGAGTTCACTCTGAGAGAAAATTGCTCTGCATGTACATTTGCTGAAAGACTGGTGTGCTGAACTTTAGATGATTTCGATTTGTCGCTGCCATATAACCTTTCCTCTTTTTCTTGATATGTCCAAAAGAGATCCTTATTTCACCTTTTGTTTTAGGTTTGCAACGTGAGAATTTCATACTTTTGGAGTAGAGCTATCAAAATATATACTTTTGAGTTTCTAAAAATATCCATTATGAGGTAAAAATCATTAAATACATATTGTTTTATGTATGTTTCGTGTCAGACGAATCTGTCACAACCTTATGAAAGTTTAGGAAGGGTCAGCTTGTTGCAAGATCAGTAAGAAATTATTGCATAGTTCATCATTTTTATTCTTGTATAAACAATAATTTTTGGTTATCTGGCCTTACAAAGGTTTTTTTTCTAGAACAGAGCTTCCTCTGCCCCGGGCGATTCTGAGAAAACTAACCAGCAAAGAACATGAACAAAGATAATGATGAGAAAGGGTGGATCTGAGTATGCCACACATGGATATGACTGTTTCCCTGTGTTCTTTTTGACAATCCACTTCATCACTGACTCAACTGTGTATGGGTGGAGCAATGTCGTCTTCATCAGGCTACAATTATATGCCTCGGGGTGTTCAAACTAAAAAGTTGAGGGATGATTCAGACTAAATGTGGATTCCTTTGTGTTGACTACACTTCCATAGATTAAATATTTCTAACTGTGCGATGGATACATTTCTAGCAGAGATGATTCCAAAATTGTTCGAGGTTCGTTATATACAACATGCATGTTGTACATCTGTTAATTTGAAGTTAGAAATGCTGAGATTTGTTTAGATGCTTTCCTTACTGTTGATGCTAAAAGATATCCAGCAGATAAGGACTGAAGTTTGTTGGTTTTGCTCAACTTGGTGCTGCCTGATCGGTACTCTATCAAGATGGAGTGAGACCATGATAGCAGGTGTTGAGTACAGGTATATATGCACTGAATTTTTAGTTGTGCCAAAAATAACATATTATTATCTTTATAATTGCTGCTACCATATTTCAAAGTAAGAATGCGATGATGCAAAGGAATCTTATTATCTAGCCATGTGTAGTCTCAGTTTTTACTATGCAAAGTATGATAGGAGTAAGCCCACATAAATGTGGCTGCATGTTTGCTTTCTATTGATCTGTGACAATAGAGATGTGCTGGACTGAGTGCCTATTGATAACACATCTGGAGTGGAACTGGCAATGTTCAGTTAATAGAGGTTATCTTTCCTATGGATTTTTTTATTAGATACATGCAGAAGTGTGTCACTTTCTTAGATCATATTTTGTTCTTAAAATTTCAGATATTTCATATAGCCATCAATTATCTTATTGGCAGTTCCTGTACATGTCTCTTGGATCATATTTTTACCTCAAGTTGGCCGTCTCGGCCACGATGCTCTCCACCGACCAAGCCCCCGGGGCCACCAACCACGCCCGGATTCCTACTCCCTGCCATCTACAGCCTCCAACGACAAGGTGCCTCTCTCCTACATCTACGAACGTTTCGGCGTCTCTGATTGTGCTCTTCCATGGTAAGGAGCATGTGGCTCTCTCAAGTCTCAACTAATCAGACGGTAAATAAAGTTTTTGTGAGTTGAATTATTGAGTGGAGATTTGATTACTTAATAGAAAACATTAGCAGCTTCAGAGATGCAAAATAACTATTCGTATGTTATTTTGATAGTCTTTTAGATATTGGAAATATGCACTTTGTTGAATTCACATAGAATCGGGGATTAGGTCACATGTATATTTTGGTGCAAGTCATGCAGAAGCATTCCTTGACAGCTGCATGATCAAGAATATCAAAAAGACAATGCCATTTTTGTGTGTACATTCTTACATATAGTTTCATATGCTCCATGCAAGTTACGAGACTCTTAGAAGTAAAAATTGGTATGTAATATTTTATAGAAAATATTTTAAGGTTCTTTGAACTTTACAACCAAGACATAGTATATCATGATGTAAGCAGAGCAGTACTGTATTTGGCAATAATAGAACCTGACATCTAGCTTTATGGTGAAAACAAATACTAATGATCAAAAGAACAACACAAAAGGAGGGATCAAACGGACAACACAAAAGGATTTAGTTGATCAAGTTAAGTAGTAATAGAGTTCTGTAGGTTAAGCATCAGAAAGATATAGTTCTCTGGTCACTGATTTTGCCTGTATTAGATTAGGATTTGGTCAACTTAGCCAGTAATGGAGTCCCATGGGATTCAAATTATGTCTCTAAAAATGCTATAGAAGCTTCTATAATTTTTCTATGTAAATTATTCGGACGTCCAATAAGCATGTGGGCACAAAAATTCTTGATGTCAACATTGCAATACACTTGTAATAGCTTTCCTAAAATTGCAATCAACATTTGGCAGAAATATTTTTTTCATGTGTACAAATACTTCGAGAAAGATACTATTTGTCATGCATATCCATCTTTGTGCTTATCATCGGCTCTTCCTCCCGAACTGAGACCTAAAATTTATCCCATCATGGCATTGAAATTTTACTATTCCATCTACAATATTAAACCATTTCTAAATATATGCCATTTTTCTATGAAAAATATTCTTTGTCAAAGGCCTCTCCCTGAACAATAAATCTTTGAGTTCTTGGTAGGAGCTAGATATCATGTTCATCTCCACATTTGGTTATTCCCTTTATTCAAAACATAGTATAAATTTCCTTGGGTAGTAAACATGATATATTGTCATGAAGTGAGCTTCTGTGTAAATGAGGAAACTAATTGTGCTGTCCCCTGTTTTTGTCGAGCAACATGAACCAAGAGTAATATTTTACAGTGGGTGTTGGAATTTGTTGAGGATCGTGGAGAGAGTCTTGTAACCGTGCGGTGTCATCGCTCACCAGCAACTAATTGGGCCACCCTTCTCAGAGGGGAAGCCGCAACCACCACCGTCGAGGACATCTTATTATGTGATGAGCATTATATTCCTGACCGCACAATAGTCGCCAATGTGGTGTTAAATTTCATCCACGTACTTTCTCACAAAAGTAATACATCTATATGATGTGAGGTTAGTTTTGTATAACTTTTCTATTTATTTCCAATCTATTAATTATTAACCATATAATCTCTTGTCTTGACATTTACAAGAAGATGGTTTATTTGACCAATCTATATGATGCGTAGCGTATCATATGAAATGACAACATATTACATACTTTCTTATTATGTTTTAATGTCCATGAGGCATGTATAGGAGGCAAATAAGTCCGTTCCTTTCCTTTTTCTGTTCACAAAAAGGTGGAATGGCTCCCAAATTTCGCATAATGATGTTCCAACATAAATTTTGTTTATATCGGAAAATTTTAAGGAGAACAAGCATTCGTGCCTCATGATTTGGGTATCATACTAAAATGAACTTCATATGTTCTTTGTAAAAAGTCTTCTATTTGCCATGCCTAAGAGGGATTGGAGCATTTGTGTGCCATGCTTAGGTTGTGATTAATGCCTCATGATTTTCAGACAGAGAGAGGATGGGAGAAAGATGGAGGGTGTTAGACAGAGTGGGGGAGTGAGACACAGATATGCATTGTATTCATATGTGCAATCAGGAAAACAAATTAAAAGACACGTGGCAACGCGCAGGCAATTAGAAACATATATACATGCGAAAGTTGATATGCCTTGCAATTAGAAGAGCAATTGGGAAAAAGGCCCGTGGCAACGCACGGGCGTTCTACTAGTTATTTCTAATTAAACAGTGCACTTAGGGCGATTGACCCTTTTAGGTTGATATGAATTATTTTTTCTCAGCTTGGGTATATTATTTTTTAAAGTTTTACATTGTCTTGCTCTAGCACGGTTCATCCAACTCGGCGAGATTATTTTAGATTTTAAACGTTCTCTTGCGCTAGCGCGGTTCAGTGACACATGCGACGTGCGATGGACGTGCTCATCGTCTTGAGATGATTGACCATGTTCGGTGACCACTACGGCCATCATTGACAAGGGCGGAAAGGAGGATAAGTAACAATACGAATAAGATGGGTCTTATAGGATACCATGTTAAAATATAAGACGTGGATCCGGGAGAGAGTCTTGATCGATCATATTTATCGGTTAGGGGCATATGATGTTTTATTCTCCCGTTGCATCGTACGGGCATGTTTGCTAGTGGTTTGCTAAATAAATTCCCTCGCATTATTTTCAAATTGATTGTAGCCATAGAAGCCGTCCAATTGCACAATTAAAAGGGCAAATTAATATGTGCGCCGCTCTATTTTCTTATATAGTACTATTACACCAATGGTTATTTGACCATCCATTGTGGAATCAGTGCTCTGCATGCAATGCAATATGCATACGTGTGCCAAAACTCAAAACAGGCAGCAGTCTCGCTGAATGTAAGCAAGTAAAAATGTGCACCTGTTTCGCGTGCTTCAGAAGCGTCGACGCGTATCGGGGGTCACCGCGCGGCCCCGTGAACGCGACGGAGGCCGCGGCCAGTGCTGCTGCCGTCTCCGCAGCGACATCGGAGCCCGGGTGGGTGGCGTTCACCATATAGGCCCTCCAGGGCGTGTCCATGTCCTCCGGCCGCTCCCAGCACCCGTGGTCGGAGTCGCCGTCGCCAACGTTCACGTAGAGCACATCGGGGCGGGCGTGCGCCTTGGCCAGGTAGTCGGCGCCCCACCGCACCGCCTGGAGCGCGTGGCCCAGCTCCCCCGCCGCGGCCAGCCGGCCCCGGTGCTCCACCACGCTCCACGACAACATCGTCACCGTGAACGCCATGGGGAACCCGAACTTGACGTTGTCGCCGGAGTCGTAGTAGCCGCCGGTGAGATCCACCTGCACGTCGATCGATCAAGCATGTCAGCATCATGAACGAACCAAACACGTACAACGTACTACCCATGCATATGCATCGCCGAAGTGCTTACGCCGTGGTCGGCGCCGTCCTTGAGGGCCGAGTTGCCGCGCCACTGGACGCGCTGGGTCGGCGGCAGCCTGCCGGAGCGCTGCGCCTCGAAGTAGAGCAGCGACTTGGTGAGCGCGGTGGCGTAGTCCGGCTGGGCGGCTTGGCACGCCGTGGTTGCCAAAAACCCTACCACGGCGGCAACGAGAAGCACCCTAGCGCTAGCCACCATCTTCGTCGTCCTCGGCGTCAACTAGCTAGTTTCTCTAAGACAAAAACTAGCTAGTTTCTTGTTAGGTCCTACCGGTTGTATTGTACCACCGCGTTATGTGTGCAGTGGAGTGATCAGCGAGTATGCTATGCTCCTCCCGTCGACGGGACGAGTGTATTTATAGGCGCAAGTAAGAAGATGGGGTGAGGAACAAGGTTTCAATCCACTATGAATTGGTGAAACAAATCCGATCCATCAGAAATGCACGCATTGATATCCTAGAATAATTACGCGCCATGCATGAACGAGTATTGATTTGTTTTGACGATGTGAGGAGATTTTGCGACCTTCAGAAACCGGGTGCCAAATGTAAACATATCCACCCCGTATCTGAACTTATTTGGCGGAATTAACTTCACTGGAGAAGGTCGATATTTCCTACAGCCAGTTCATATATTTTTCAGACACGTTGCAGATCATGTATTTATCAGTGCATATGGATCTCTTTTGGGAATAGAAGGACTATATTGATTACTCTGAGATTTTTATACTATCTTTGGAGATCGAAGAGTTAACATACAAGATGAATAATTAAAAACGTCACACTGCACTGCGCCTGAGTGACTTGATCTTCTCGAGCGAGAGAACGGATGGATATGTGGGAATCACTGGCTGAGCTCTTTAGCTTCTTGCACAATATGAGATGGGATTTTACTACTCCAGTAGCCAATAGATTAGCAGTAGTTTCGGGGCCTCATAGAAGGGGTTTGCTTCAATTGGCAACTTTTTTGTTAGTTTGAGAAAACAAGATATCAATCCATGAGATAACACCCTAAGCTTCCATCAAACAAGCAACACTGCAATACAATTAAAAAGCCTATTTAGAACATGAGCAATGTGAGGGCAGTCTAAGAAGAAAATAATTACTCTTTATAATAGATCAGATCCTTTTCGCAAAAAAAGTAGCCTATTTAGAACATCAGCAATGTGAGGGCCGTCTAAGAAGAAAATATTTACATTCTTGCCTTTTTTTTTGAGAGAATGACATTCTTGCCATTAGTCGGTGCTCACTCTTCCCTTTTGCTCTTTTATCATGATTTCGTCCCATCAAAGCCGTCTGACCATTAGTGCGACGTTGGATTGACCGTTCTGCCCCTGTGAGCCCACTCACTGATGCATGGGACCCAGACCTAGCTCGATCACATTGGCCACTGCCATGTGGGACCCAACACATCTATCCTTTTCAAATGGCATATCACATAATTGAACTTAACACGGTATTAAACAACAACTCATAGTTCCAATGACATACCACAAAATTGAACTCAACACTTAACTTAATCATATACCAGTTCATAGTTAATACGAGTCAATCGATTTGAATCTTCAAATCCAAAATACAACCCTAAATAGCTTGAAGTACACATAATTAAACTTCACTAATTAAACATCGCCGAAACAGGAGGGAGGCTCCAAAGCCACGTAGTCGTCATCCCGGGAGCCGGATGAGGCCTCCTACCACCTAGTCCACCTTATAAAAGGAGATGACGCTGTTGCCGTCGCAAAAGTTGCTACCACCCAAAACTTTGGCCTTTGAGCACAGAGATGTTTTTCTTATGATCAGTCCCTGATAACCCACAAGTATAGGGGATCAATTGTAGCTTTTTTGATAAATAAGAGTGTCGAACCCAACGAGGAGCTAAAGGTAGGATTTATATTCCCTTCAAGTTATATCAACCACTGATACAACTCTATGCACACTAGACGTTCGCTTTACCTAGAACAAGTATGAAACTATGTTGTAGGTGATAGGATAGGTTTGCAAAAATAAAACTAGATATACTTAGCGAGAATAAAACTACGAGTAATTTGCAAGATAATAATAGTTAGTTGTTCAGTAGAAATCTTTTTGTAACACAAAAGAAGAATTTGTCCATAGGAAATCGATAACTAGACCGGTAATCATTATTGCAATTTTATATAAGGGAGATGCATGAGCTAACATACTTTCCGTACTTGGATCATATGCACTTATGATTGGAACTCTAGCAAGTATCTGCAACTACCAAAGATCATTAAGTTAAAACTCAACCATAACATTATGTATCAAGTCCTCTTTACTCCCATACGCAACAACCCCCTTACTCGGGTATAAGCTTTTGTCACTCTTGCCACCCACCATCAGCGAATCATGAACGTATTGCAACGACCTACAGCGGAAATCCCACATGCTTGCGCGACACGGAGGGCACCATAGGACAGCACCAAAATAAGATATACAACTCAAACCAATCACGATCATCAATCAACCCACAAGACAAAACGAATCTAGTCAATCATCATAGGATGGCCATACATCATTGGATAATAATATATAGCATTAAGCACCATGTTTAAGTAGAGATTACAGCGGGAAGAAGAGGTGTTACACCGCTGCATAGAGGGGGAGAGAGTTGGTGGTGACGGCGGCGAAGTTGTTGGTGTAGATCGCTGTCACGATGATTGCCCCGGAGGCGTTCCGGCGCCACCAGGAGAGAGGGGGAGAGAGCCCCCTCCTTCTTCTTCTTTCTTGGCCTACCCCCTAGATGGGAGGAGAGTTTCCCCTCTAGTCCATGGTCTCCATGGCGGTGGAGGGGTGGGAGCCCCTACGAGATTGGATCTCTCTCTCTCTGTTCTCTTCTGTTTCGCATTCCTGTTTTCTGGCCGAAAACCGTTTCTTAAATATCCGGAGATCCATAATTCCGATTGGGCTGAAATTTTAGCATATTATCTTTCTTGTGGCGAAAGAAGAGCAGCAACCGACTTACGGGGTGCCCACAACACACCTGGGCGCGCCCATACCCCCTGGCATGCCCCGGTGCCTTGTGGGCCCCTCGAGCATCGTCTTGCGTTGATTCTTCTTCCCAAAAATCACATATATTACAAAATAAATGTCCGTAAATTTTTATCACGTTTGGACTTCGTTTAGTATGGATATTCCGCGAAACAAAAAACTGCAACAAATAGGAACTGACACTGGGCACTGGATCAATATGTTTGTCGGAATCGGGGCTCCGGGGACCCAAAGGTTCGAACTCTGGGGTGCGCTCGTTCCTACCGCCTTGACCTTCCCTGCAGCCAACCATGGCGAGGTTACGGTGAGGGCGAGCTAGTGGGAGCGGGCCGGAGACACAACGGTTACCCAGGTTTGGGCCACCTTGCGGTGTAAAACCCTACTCCTGCTTGGTTTTGGATTGCACTGGTGAGAGAGAGCTAATGTACAAGGGTTGAAGAGCAAGAATCGTCCACCCCTTCTACGGTGTCACCCTGCCCTCCTTTTATATCTGCCTTGGTCCTCTTCCCCCGAAAACGTTGGCGGGAAGGGTTGACACATAACGACAATTTTAAAGGGGGACATGGGCGCAGTCTATCCTAACAAAAGGTTGTCTTCGCCTGCAAAGCCACCGTCCATGACGCGCTGGTGGGCTCGGTGATGACCTCCGCCCTGTGCACCCATCGTCTTGGTCTTCTTGCACCGATCGGGCAACCTTTTGGGATTTCTTTGGGAACCGACGAGCTGGCCTTGCTCCCTTAGCACAAAAGAGGAAATCCTCCTCATCCGCGCCTGCTGGCACGACCACTAGCGTCGTTCGTCGTCGCGCGCATCACCCACGTGGAAGCTTGGGGCCGCGCGACTGGGCTGAACAGCCCCTGACCTGCTTGTGCCTAAGAGGGTGCCTCGAGAGACAACCTCGGGAGGCTGCCTCGGGAGAGGGCCTCGCGAGGCTCTTGGTGGCATCGCCTAGTCTAATCAGGACGCCTGCTAAAGGGTGGCCTCGTGAGGCGAGGGCGTCGCGAGGAGTCTAGCTCGTGATACTCGCTGGTGGGCCACTCCTTAGGCTCTTGATACACACCACGCCCTTGGCCGAAGACAGACAGGCCTGGGTGCCCCCGGGACCTTGGCGCGCACGTCTCCGCTTGTTAGGGGGCTAAACAGAGCGGGGCCTAACCGCCTGCGGGCCAGGCGCGATGCGTGGCACACGACGAAGCGGGGGACACCCCCACTTCTCCCACGATGCCTTGGCAACTGCCCGGGCTGAAATAAAGCCTGCCCGTGCATGGCGCGAGGCCATCATTGCCTTCCTTGTCCCGTCGAAGGCGAAGAGGCATGGGCCGCTCCTCCTTCGGGTGCTGTAAAGACGAGGGGGAAGGACTCTGCCGCCCATCTTCTTCCTCCAACTCCTCCTTCTTTGTCAGGACCCCGATCCTAAGTCACACCGATATAGCATATAACACATCATATCACTTTGCGGCCTCACGCATGGTATCCCCACGGCTGCAGCCTTACCTAGGCCGGGACCGTTTGCGCTTTTGGCTCACATATATGATTGTGTCGCTAGCATCCATATGACAGAGAACCCGGGGCGACATGACTAGTCGTAAATCTAAGGTGGCACAAACTTACAGGGACAGGCATACATGACCAGCAATGCACGTGTCGGTCAATAGCGGGTGTAACCGGGCTGGCAAGCTATCAGGACTCCGGTAATCACCGCGTGACATTTCCCCGAAGGGACAGACACAAGAGCAAAGAAGGACACATGCCGGTCAATCCATGTGTTCCGGATGGAAGCACTAGGAGGCATTTCCCCATAAGGAAGGCTACCAAGGATAAACAACTAGGTGTCGGATCCCACACATACCAAAGCATTTCAATAACATACACACAATATGCTCGATATGTGTATATACAACATGGCATCACAACATAACTCTACGATTCAAAGTATTATTTGAAAGGCTCCGAAGAGCCATACATAACATGATATTAAATAGGGGTCACATGACCCATCATACAAGCATACAATCAATGGAAGCATCAACGTGTCTGAGTACAGAAAACTTCAAAAGAAGAAGGCTGAAAAGCTACAAGACCCTCCATAGAAACTTGACCTCTGTCTGGGATTCCCAAGCTAATTGTCGAAGCCCACGTGGAACTACTAGTGAGACTGAAGTCTCTCTGCAAAAACATAAATTAAGCAAACATGAGTACAAATGTACTAAGGAAGACTTACATCAGAACTAGCTACATATGCATCAGTATCAACAAAAGGGTTGTGGGTTTTAACTGCAGCAAGCCAGCTTTGACTCAGTGGCTATCCTGAACTACGTCTACCAGTATTTTCTTTGAGGTGGAATATCGCACACGAGTCCACATATTCACCATATCAATACACCACTATGGATCCGCTCACGTCTCCCTATGAGAAGGCCATCCATAGCACTCACACTTGTCTTTCACATTTTAGAGTATCCATTTCAACTTGTCTATGAACAATGTAAGCTTTCCAAGTAGTCCATATCCACAGACGCGGCTATTCGAATAGATCATATTACCCTGCAGGGGTGTACTTCTTCACACACGCTCTCGCCACTTACCGCCATGTACACGTCATGTTTCTCGGCAACCTTCAAGCGGAAGCCTGGCGAGGGTGTCGGCCATGACCTGACTAACCACAGAGGAAGTCCGGCTGAAGTTTCCATCACGGCCCCAAATGATGTGAGTAGGGTTCCCAAGCACACCATCCGGGTGCCACTTGGTACACCATGCCATTGTGCCTAGGCTGTCCCAAGCCCACCTGTTCCGGGTGCCACTTCGTAGACAAATAGCACTACCTACAAATACCAGAAACTAGTTGCAACTCCTGGGCAGAGATCGAGGCGATTAATAAGTCGAGAGGGGCACTTAAGCATTCCAATGTGTGGTAGTAGCTAGTCCTGGATCACAAACACAGAACTTAGTTCCTGAGGATGGTTTCAATGAGACAACCCACCATATACTCCTACATGTCCTCTCATCACTACCTTTACCAAATCGTGTTCACACACTTAGCTCTCAACAGCAGGACATGTTTACCACCATCCCAATCCATCCCAAATGAATCGGACTTGACACAACTCTAAGCATAGCAGGCATAACAAGCAAGCATGAATGAGTAGGCACATCATGGCTCAAACAACTCCTACTCATGCTAGTGGGTTTCAACTATTTACTATGGCAAAGACAGGTCATGCAGAGGAATGGGTTCAACTACCGCAACATGTAACAGTTGAATCGTTGTTGTCCCAATGCAGTAAAATAGAGCAGGAGCGAGAAAGTGGGATTGTATCGAAATGCTCAAAGGGGGTTTGCTTTCCTGGCACTTCTGAAGATAGCATTGAGTCTTCATCAGTGACATCGATCTCAACGTCGGAAAACGTCTACCGAGAGGGAACAAACATCGACAACACAGAAGGAACACAATCAATGCAATGCAACAATATGATTCATGATCATGACATGTAAATATGATAGTTTTTGAGCTAATGCAAAATGCTACCATGTTAGTTGAAGTTCATTTGAATCAAAGATTCAAATTCAAACTCCAAAAGAAGCATTTAAAATGCCCTTTAATTGATTTGACCTGATCAATAGGTATAAGTTGTTCAAACATCCATGAAAATGCCATAAACAGATTCATTGGATTTTTCTGATAATTTTTCATATATAATTTATTTCATTCTGAGCTACGGTTGAATTACCATGAATTTTTGAAGTTTAAAACATTTTCTAAAATTAATAAATCATTTCTGATTAATTTAAAATACTAGAAGTCAGTTATGACATTAGCCCTGCATCATCACCGCATCAGCAGGTCAATGGGGTCAGCTCTGGTCAAACCTGACCAGTGGGGTCCACTGGTTAGTGAAAAGCAGTGTGATTAGTGTTAGTTTAATCAACTAACCGGGGCCCGCATGTCAGTGACTAGTGGGGGTTATTAGGTTAGTTTTAACCGGGTTAACTTGCTGGCAAGGTGCTGTGGTGGCGGGGTGGCTCAGGAATTGCCTTCGGGGCGCAGATCGATGTGTCGATGGGCTCTCTGGAGAGCTCGTGCGATGGCACGTCGGAAGGTGGCGGTGGCCGGGCCTGAGATGGCCGGGGTTGATGGTGGCAAGCACGGATGCGCCGGCCGGAGCTCGGGTTTCTGCGGATTCACTGCTGTGGCATGCAAACGAGTGAAACAACGTGCTAGTGATGCTCTGGGGTTCGACGCGAGGTTGTTGGACGCACTAGAGCGACCAAATGGTCGCCGGAGCAACGCCGGCGACGGGTTCGTGCGGCGGTGTGCCTCGGTCAACAAGGGGACAGTGGCTACGGTGAGGGATAGGCTACGGGGTCAGGGGGAAATGCTAGCAGAGCTCACAGGGAGGTCGATGCGCAGCTCTGTGGGCTCGGGGGAGTCATGTCGGCGATGAATCAACCATCGACAGACATCGGGCAGAGAGGCGGAGACAAGCTTGATGGAGACGCTGTAGGGCCTCCAGCGCTGTGTGGCTCTGCGTGGAGAGACTTCAAACATCTACGAAGCGACTGTACATGGCTGCGCGGCCTAGGGTGTGCGATGGCTACGCCGCGACGGGCGGCGCAGTCATGGCTGGCTCTCGGGCTCGCTCGAGGTCGAACAAAGGAGGGGGCAGTGAGGCCAGAGAGAGGGGAAAGTGAGAGGAGAGTGAGGGGGGGGGGGGGTTGTGTGGCATGCTCAGGTCGACGAGGAGGCAAGCAGAGAGGCAGGAGGTGGCGGGGCGCGTGCGTGCGCACGTCGGCCACACGCTCCAGTCCTTCTGGCCGAAGGAAGATGACTGGCGAAGGGGTAAGTGGGTAGGGCCGGTTTCAACAGTAGGAGGCCAGGTAGCCCAGGTAGGGTTTATGTCCCTTCTTTTCTATTTGCTTTCTGTTTTCTATTTTGTAGGTATGTTTTGATTTAGTTTAAAATACCAAATCACTTTTATAAATCCAGAAATTAATTTTGGGTACTATTGGAATTATTTTCAACAGCCCTCAACTACTTTCAGAATCATTTGGGCCTTTAAAATATTTATAGCAATTAAATGCCCAAATTCAAATACTTTATGAATTAATTCAAAAATCCAAAGATGACCTAGAAATTGTGAACCATTTTTGGCAGAGGCTTTCCCCCATTACAAAAATGATGAACTTTTGTGAAGGACATTTTGGGTTCATTGAATTTTTTTTAGTTTGAACAAGTTGATTTGATTTGGTGCTAGGGTTTGATCAATCCCCATTTCAAATAAAAAATAATTTATACATGATGCAAGGATGATTATGCAACTATTTACAATCAAGGCTAGGGCTGTGACATTCTTGCTATATGGTCTGAGCCGACCTCTACGACGATGGTGATGGGGAGAAGCCACACTCACGCAACTGCCGGAATGACCAAGGTGCCGCCCCGGGGGCGTGGATGCTCTCCTACGGTCATCGACGCTGGCCCAAGCTACCATGGGAGGGACGCCGCTCATGGGCACGGATGCGGACGGTGAGGCGCCCATGGCCGAGGTGGCTGAGGCGGCACGGCTGCCCTGCCTTCCCAGGTGGGAAGCCACTCGGCCGAAGCGGCCCGCGAGTTCATCATGGACATGCACCACCGGCCCTGCACCTGGCTCCGACTTCCAGACTCCTTTGCGAGGGAGATGGCAGACCACGCGCCGCTGGGCCTGTGGGTGCAGGCGGATGGCTGCTGCAATGGCCCTTCCTGGGTGGCGACGGAGTTCACCCCCATGGGCTTCATGTTCTTGAGTCAGGGGTGGAAGTCGTTCGCCCTCGCCCGCGGCCTGAAGAGGAAGCACGTTCTCCAGTTCAAGTACGACGGGGCCGCCACGCTCTTCACGAAGATCTTCGGGGTCACCGGCAGCCGTCTAAGATGTTGCATGGAGAGCGGGGATAGCGACTCCTTCGCCGAAGACGATGACGACGGCGATGTGTTCCCCTCCAGCGGGAGCGGGAGCAGCGACGACTCCCCCCACATCAAGAGTGAAGACGATGACTCCGACTAGGGTGTCGTCGGCGCCCGTGCCGGAGGCCTAGGGGTGGTCGAGCCCGTCTGAAGCTTCCTCTTTTATTTATTCTTTTCATCTCCACTGGATCGATGTAGGCCCCATGGGGGGTGATGACCCAAAAGTATAGAGGATCAATTGTAGTCCTTTCGATAAGTAAGAGTGTCGAACCCAACGAGGAGCAGAAGGAAATGACAAGCGGTTTTCAGCAAGGTAATGTCTGCAAGCATTGGAATTGTTTGTAACAGGTAGTTTGATAGATAGATAATTTTTAGCAAGTAACAAGGAGCAATAGTAACAATAGGTGCAGCAAGGTAGCCCAAACCTTTTTGTAGCAAAGGACATGCCAAAACAATCTCTTATAGTAAGCAAAGCGTTCTTGAGGACACACGGGAATTTCATCTAGTCACTTTCATCATGTTGCTTTGATTCGCGTTCGCTACTTTGATAATTTGATATGTGGGTGGCCGGTGCTTGGGTGCTGTTCTTACTTGAACAATCCTCCCACTTATGATTAACCCCCCTCGCAAGCATCCACAACTACGAAAGAAGAATTAAGATAAAATCTAACCATAGCATTAAACATGCATATGGATCCAAATCAGCCCCTTATGAAATAGTGCATAAACTAGGGTTCAAGTTTCTTTCACTCTAGCAACCCATCATCTAATAACTACTCCACAATGCATTCCCTTAGGCCCAAAGATGGTGAAGTTTCATGTAGTCGACATTCACATAACACCACTAAGGGAATCACAACATACATATCATCAAAATATTGAACGAATATCAAATTCACATGATTACTTGCAACATGACTTCTCCCATCTCCTCAAGAACAAAAGTAACTACTCACACAACATATTCATGCTCAAGATCAGAGGAGTAATAAATATCATAATGGATCTGAACATATAATCTTCCACCAAATAAATCGGCTAGCATCAAGTACAAGATGTAATCAACACTACTAGTCACCCATAGGTACCAATCGGAGGTTTTGATACAAAGATTGAACACAAGAGATGAACCAGGATTTTGAGATGAGATGGTGCTGTTGAAGATGTTGATGGATATTGGGCCTCCCACGATGAGAGGGTTGTTGGTGATGACGATAGCTTCGATTTCCCCTCCCGGAGGGAACTATCCCGGCGGAATCACTCCGCCGGAGAGCAAAAGTGCTCCTGCCCAAGTTCCGCCTCGAGACGGCGGCGCTCCATCCCGAAAGTCCTCTCCTTGTTTTTTTCTAGGTCAAAAGACCTTTTGTACTAGAAGATGGGCACCGAAGGTGGGCCAGGGAGCCCACTACCCACAAGGGTGAGCCTGGGGGGGGGGGGGGGGGGGTAGGCGCGCCCTGGTGCCTAGTGGGCACCTGGGTGGCCTCCTCCAGTATTTCTTTTATCTAGTATTTTTTTATATATTCCAAAATAAATCTCCATAATATTTCAGCTCATTTGGAGATGTGCAGAATAGGTATCTCTGATGTAGCTTTTTCAGGTCCAGAATTCCAGCTGCCGGTATTCTCCCTCTTTGTGTAAACCTAGCATATTATGAGAGAAAAGACATTAGAATTACTCAACAAAGTGCTATATTGAATAAAAACACTATAAATAATAGTAGGAAAACATGATGCAAAATGGACGTATCAGGGGGTATGTAAGAAACAATGGCCACTGCATTTTAATTTAATGCTTTCTCGGTTCGAATCGTACGCTCCCTCTTAAAATCTCCTTGCGAAGTTTGCCCCTCTTTTTCTTGCTCGCTTATGTGCTCTACGTCGTCAGGACCCAGCCCCCGAGCGGGCCTCATCTGTCGCTGGTATATCAGGTCACGATGCCTGCACAAGGCCAGGAGGTGAGGAGCACCGGGAGCTTGTGAGGGCTCCTGAGGCGCGATGCTCAGGGAGCCCCCCTTTGACGTTGATACGTCTCCAACGTATCTATAATTTATGAAGTATTCATACCATGTTTACAACAATTTTATATGGTTTTGGTATGATTTGAATGAAACTAACTCGGAGTGACGCTGTTTTCAGTAGAACTACCGTGGTATTATTTTTTTGTGCAGAAATGAAAGTTCTCCAAATGAGCTGAATCTTTTTGACGATTTTTTGGAACAAAAGAGGCACTAGAAGCTTCATGGGGGGTGGCCAGAAGGTGAAGGAGGTGGCCACCACCCACCAGGGCGCGCTAGGGGCCTTGCCCGTGTGCTGGTGGGCGGTGGGCCCCTCTAAGCCCATCTTCGCGTGAAACCGATGCCAAAAAATCCTATAAATACAGAAATCCCCAGAAATAGCCATAGATCAGAAGTTCCGCTGCCGCAAGCCTCTATAGCCACGAAAAACCAACCTAGACCCTGTTCCGGCACCCTACCGGAGGAGGAAAATCATCACCGGTGGCCATCTTCATCATCCCGGCGGCCACCATGATGAGGAGGGAGTAGTCCACCCTCGGGGCTGAGGGTTTGTACCAGTAGCTATGTATTTAATCTCTCTCTCTCTCTCTCTCTCTCTCTCTCTCTCTCGTGTTCTTGAGTTGGCACGATCTTGATGTACCGTGAGCTTTGTTAATATAGTTGGATCATATGGTGTTTCTCCCTCTCTATCTTGTTGTGATGAATTGAGTTTTCCCTTTGAGATTTCGTTTTATCAGATTGAATACTTTTATGGATTTGAGAGCACTTGATGTGTGTCTTGCTATGAATACCCGTGGTGACAATGGGGTATCATATTGATTCACTTGATATATGTTTTGGCACTCAACTCGCGTATTTCCAAGGTGACATTGGGGTAATCTATGCATAGGGGTTGATGCACGTTTTCGTTCTTGTTTCTTCGGTAGAAATCTTGGGGCACTCTTTGAAGTTCTTTGTATTGGATTGAGTTTTATGAATCTGAAATTGTTTGATGCATTTCGTATAATCAACTCACGGATACTCGCGGTGACATTGGAGTATCTAGGTGACATTAGAGTTGGTTGATGTGTATCGTATGGTGTTATATTCGTATGAACTCTTGGATAGATCGATCGGAAAGGATAACTTTGAGGTGGTTTCGTACCCTACAAACAATTTCTTCTTATGTTCTCCACTAGATAAGAACTTTGGGGTGATTCTTCATCGCACATTGAGGGATGGTTATATGATCCAATTATATTAGCATTGTTGAGAGATTGCACTAGCGAAAGTACTGACCCTAGGCCTCATTTTCAAGCATTGCAATACCGTTTGTGCTCCGTTTTATCAATTGCTACCTTGCTGTTTTTTATTGTTCCTATTACAAAAATCAATATCTACTATCATTACTACGCTTGTATCACCATCTCTTCACCAAACTAGGGCACCTATACAAATTACCATTGTATTTGGTGTGTTGGGGACACAAGAGACTTTTTGTTATTTGGTTGCAGGGCTGTTTGAGAGAGACCATCTTCATCCTATGCCTCCCATGGATTGATAAACCTTAGGTCATCCACTTGAGGGAAAATTGCTGCTGTCCTACAAAACTCTGCGCTTGGAGGCCCAACACGAGTCTAGAAGAACAAGTTGTGTAGTAGACATTAGACGTGCAAGCGACTCACGCAAAAAAGAGGCGAGAGCCTTCACCAAGCTCATGATAGGAGGGAATTCTAGCGACGATAGCTGCGCTTCGTGAGGCGGATAAACTTAGCTTTTTGCACGGGGTGGCGTCGGGCGAGCCATGGCTAACGAGGAGCCCACGCCGCTCTCAAGGCACGTTTGCCAAGGCTTAGTCTTTGAAGCCTTTGCCTCGCGAGGCCTTTCGGGTGAGGACGCTGCCTGTGGGGTTCCCGAGTGCCTGGTTCCTGGGGTAGTTGCCTATCAAAAGTGTTTTGGAATACAAGGGGCGATGCGCGCTCGCCGACTTGCTCATGGTTGTTTCGTGAGGAGATAAGGCACCAAGGACCTCGATGAGGCGACGTGCACAGGCGTAGCCCCGCGAGCCAGAGCTCGATCACTTGGATTTGTCAGCACTGCAGGGACTGACCCGAGCACATACGCCATGCCCAGCCCCCGCTCATGGGACAGTCAGGAGAGGAGTCGTGAGCGTGCGACACTCTCAGGGTGTCATCGCACTGGACACATAGTTATGCAAGCAATATAAATTCATCAGGGCATAACCAAGATTCGTTACACAACCAAAAAGTGGCGTTGTTGCCATGTCTGGCACGGGTCAACTCGAGGTTGGTGCAGCCCGTGGGGCGCCCTCAGTTTGAACAAACAGGAAGTCACCTGGCAAAATAGCGCTGTCGAGTTGCTTGATGAGGTGCGTGCGAACACTGGTCGCTCAAGGGACAAAAGGCTCCCAATGCTTAGGGGGCTCGTGTAACACCCTGTTACGCTTGGCGGGATCAAGACTGGCCCCACAGACCAACACTAGTCTTTTTTGCGCACTTTGTCCTCAGGAATTCCTTGTTGATATGAGTAGTCTATCATTCCTATTTAGCTAGGCTATCACACACACACCCCCACTCAAAGGAACCGACGTCCTCATCGGCCCATCAGGAACGTTCCCTCTTGGCACACCTATGCGTGTCCAGTTCGGCACAAGTGCCATGCCGTGTGCCACAATGGGCGACATGCGCCATGCGCCACATGCCCGCGGACCTGACCCGCGTATGTCCTTGTAACCGTGAGGGTCGGCTCTGATACCAATTGTACGTCTTTTCTGCACACTTTGTCCTCACTCGTGCGCACCCGAGAGATACTTCCCGATCGGTCACCCATCCTAGAATTACCCCAAGTGAAGCACGCTTAACTTTTGAGTTCTTTTCGAATGGGATCCTGGAATAGAAGGAATTCCTTGTTGATATGAGTAGTCTATCATTCCTATTAAGCTAGGCTCTCAGAGCTCGCGAGGGTCAGAGGGCTCACGCGGTTCCATCAGGCCGAAGGGCATGCGGGTGTAGTTGGTGGCGAGGCCCATGCCCCGGTCGACGCGCGATGGCCAAAGGAGGTCCCGAGAGCAGGCCCTGTTAAAGCTCGCGAGGTCGACACACATGCGCGCCTTGCCGCCCTTCTTAGGGACGGCGATCGAGGTGGCGAGCCACACGGGGTGGTGCTCCCCAAGGATGACTCGTGCTTCTTGCAGCTTGTAAGTCTCCTGGACGACGAACTCTTGCTTCTCTGGCGCCTAGGGCCATGCTCCTTGCTTGACGGGGCGTGCGCCAGGGCGCACCGCTAGGTGGTCCTCAATCACCTCCCTCGGCACATCGGACAGTTTAGACGCTTTCCAGGCGAAAACACCCGAGCATACCCGAAGAGAGGCGTTGAGCGTGCCTTCCTATGCGGGCAGAGGGGAGGCGCCAATGGCAAGGGCAGGGCCTGGGCGCTGCCATCAGCTGATGCCTTCTTTGCCTCGGGGTGGTATTGGGAGAGCAGCTGCTTCTTCTTCGTGGGAGTGGCCTCGGGAGGCTTGACGGCGTCCTCGCACATCCGAATGTGCGGCCGCGGTGGCCCTGTAGGTGTGCTCGAGGGAGCAGACCATAGCCTTCTCGTCGCAGGTGATGGTGATGACGCCGTTGCAGCCAGGCATCTTGAGGACGTTGTAGCCGTGGTGGGTAACCGCCATGAACTTGGCGAGTGCCGGGTATCCCAGGATGGCATTGTACGGCAGGCCGATATGCGCCACGTAGAAGTCGATGAGCTCGGTGTGATAGTTATGGCGGGTGCCAAAGGTGACGGAGAGGCGCACTTGCCCCAGGGGGATGGTAGACCCATCAGTCACCCCGGAGAAGGGCCTGGCTGGCATCAGCTGGTCGTAAGGCACTTGAAGCATCTTGAAGGTCTCGATGGAGATCACGTTGAGGCTGGCGCCTTCGTCGATGAGTGTCTTGGTGACTGCGACGTTGCTGATGGTGGGGGTGCATAGCATGGGAAGCGCACCGGTAGTGGCCGTGGACTTGAGGTGGTCCTTGGAGTCGAAGGTGATGGCATACTGCGACCACTTAAGGGGCCGACTAGCTTCAGGCCTTGAGAGGGCGATGTTCACCTCGCGATAGAACTGCTTGAAGAGGCGATTAGACGCAGGGCCTGAGATCCCCCGAGGATGCAGGCTACCGCGTGAGGCTCCTGGTAGCCCCCAGCCCCCTCATCGAGCTGGTTGATTTTGTTCCTCTTGGGCGGCGGCGGCAGCAACAGAAGGGCAGCGTTGGCTTGAGGATGCGCCTCGCGAGGCTGATCGCGCCAGGCGCCCTCACGTGGATGGTCGCGCCAGCCCTGGCGGGGGTTGTCATTGCTGTTGCGGCTGTCACATTGGCCGCTACCATGGCCTCCCCCGCGACTGGCGCCACCGTCATTGCGGTCCCCTCGGCGGCCCAAGCGCTCATCACGGGGCGACTTGAGCTCCTGGCAGTCTTCAATGTTGTGGGTGCACACATTGTGGTAGACGCAGAACGGGCGGTTGTCCTTCTCGGGCTCGCCGTGGTCGCTCCCGCCAAAAGCATGGCAGGGCCTTTGCGCTTGACGTCCTTGCCCTTGGCCTTGTTGTCATCGAGCGCAGTGTCGGGGTCGTTGTGGATGAAGAGGCGGCCCTCTTCAGCCTTGGCGCACCTGTCGGCGAGGTCAAACAACTCCAACACTGAGTCAAGCTCATCATTGATGGCGAGCTTCTCACGCATCCTGACGTCCGTGACGCCAGTGGAGAATGCTGAGATGATGGCCGTGTCAGAGGTGCGCGGGATCTTATGGCGCACCTGGTTGAAGCGTTGGATGTACTTGCGGAGGGTCTCGCCGGGGCGCTGCCGCACATGCCGCAGGTCGTTGATGGTGAGGGGGCGGTCGTGCGTGCCCTTGAAGTTAGGGATGAACTAGTCACAGAGCTTGCTCCATGAAGAGATCGACCCCTCAGGCAGGTTCATGAGCCAGGAGCGCACGCCATCCTTGAGGGCCATGGGGAACCAATTCGCCATGACCTTGTTGTCGCTGTTTGCCGCCTCGATGCTCAGCGCATAGAGCTGAAGGAACTCCGCAGGGTTGGGAATGCCGTCATAGCGTGGGAGCAACTCCGGCTTGAACTTGGTGGGATAGACCACCCGGTGCAGGTTGCGCATGAAAGCCCGACACCCACGCTGCTTGAAGGAATGCCACCTACAAGGGCGGCACAGTTCTAGCGCCCGCCCGCAGTGACTTCCTGGACTATCTGGTGTTGGCGCTGGCGCTGCTGCTCGAGGAGCACGCACGCATCAGGCGGCGCGCGATGGACGATCTGGCAGCTGGCCTCATCTCGGGCTGGCGGGGGCGCTCCATGGGACGGGTCACACGCCCGCACGTCGCTCCTGGGCTCGCCCAAATCGCTGCACAGGGGAGGCGATGGAGGCGCGCTGTGTGCCACGTCCCCAACACAAGACGGCGGAGGGCGGAGCGGGTCTGATGTCGCCGGGGCGTCTCCGGCAGTGTTGACGAGCTCGGTGATGCGGCCAAGCCAAGCGTCGTACCGGGCATCAGCCGGGCGGTAGCGGAGCAGCACAGCCTGCGCGTTCAGTGGCCCACGGCGGGCGAGGGAGGAAGAGGCGGTAGCGCTGCGGCCATCCGGCTGCATGGAGGAGTCCTGTTGCTCGTGGGCAGCAGGGCCGCTGGCGGTAGCAGTAGCGGCCCCGGCAGGGCGGCGGTGGTTGTCACAGCCCAGGGGCTCCGTCTGGGCGACGCGACCCGCCCGGTGCTCGGCAGGCTCGTGGCGAGTGTTAGCCATGGATCTTGGCGGAGCATAAAACGGAGCGAAGTGGAAGAACGGCGGTGCTCCCCTACCTAGCGCGTCAAATGTCAGAATCGGGGCTCTGGGGACCCAAAGGTTTGAACTTTGGGGTGCGCTCGTTCCTACCGCCCTGTCCTTCCCTGCAGCCAACCACGGCGAGGCTACGGCGAGGGCGAGCTAGCAGGAGCGGGCCGGAGACACAATAGTTACCTAGGTTCGGGCCACCTTGCGGTGTAAAACCCTACTCCTGCTTGGTTTTGGATTGCACTGGTAGGAGAGAGCTAGAGTAAAAGGGCTGAAGAGCAGGAATCGTCCACCCCCTCTACGGCGGCACCCTGCCCTCCTTTCATATGTGCCTTGGTCCTCTTCCCCCGAAAATGTTGGAGGGAAGGGTTGCCACACAACGGCAATTTTGAAGGGGGATAGGGGCGCGGTCTATCCTAACAAAAGGTGGTCTTCACCTGCAAAGCCACCGTCCATGACGTGCCGGTGGGCTCTGATACGTCCATTTTGCATCATGTTTATCTACTGTTATTTGTAATTTTTTTATGCATAATAATGCTTTTTGACCTAGAAAAAATAGGGAGAGGACTTTCGGGATGAAGCGTCGCCGTCTCGAGGCAGAACTTGGGCAGGAGCACTTTTGCTCTCCGACGGAGAGATTCCGCCAGGGAAACTTCCCTCCCGGATGGGGAAATCATCGTCATCGTCATCACCAACAACTCTCCCATCTTTGGGAGGGCCATCTCCATCAACATCTTCAACAGCACCATCTCCCCTCGAACCCTAGTTCATCTCTTGTGTTCAATCTTTGTACCGGAACCTTAGATTGGTACTTGTGGGTGACTAGTAGTGTTGATTACATCTTGTAGTTGATTACTATATGGTTCATTTGGTGGAAGATTATATGTTCAGATCCATTATGCTATTTAATACCCCTATGATCTTGAGCATGATTATTATTTGTGAGTAGTTACTTTTGTTCTTGAGGTCACGGGAGAAGTCATGTTGCAAGTAATTATGTGAACTTGATTTGTGTTCGATATTTTGATGATATGTATGTTGTGATTCCCTTAGTGGTGTCATGTGAACGCCGACTACATGGCACTTCACCATATTTGGACCTAAGGGAATTGTAACGCCCCAAAAATATTTTTCTGAATATTTGAAATCTTTCCCTTAAAAATAAAAGTTTTGAAAATCATTTTTTTTCATATCACCTTTCTTCAATTTGAAAACCTTTTCAAATTTTATTTGGGTTCCAATCTTCTCTAAATATTCTGGTTGAAGAGTTTAAAATTATAAGGATAATTATTTTGGGGTTTTCAAAAACTTTAGTTTTAGCAAGAAAAGTTTTGAGTTTAATAAATTTTCAAAGGAGACAACCTCTTCACCTCCCTTTTAGCCCTACTAAACCCATCCAACAATTTTCTTCCATTCCAACTTTATCCCACAAGTCACTCACATCATCTAGGACATAATCCAACTCTCTCCTACCCCACAGAAATAGTTTTCACAATCCAAATAAATTCCAAAGTTGGAATTCATATTATCCATCATTCCTTTGGTTTACAAAGGAACCACAATTTCCACAAGGTTTCTACCTCCACCAAAATTATCCCAACAAATATATGGTACCCACAACCCATTTCTCCAAAGATATGGGGTACCACAGTTCAAAATTTTCAAATTCCACTCAATTCAAATTTGGACCAGATTCAATATTTCTGATCCAAACATATTTTTAAATACTCCAAAAATTCCCAAACTTTGCCAGACCCTCTCATATGTATCAACACATCACCACAAAAAATGCCACAAATTCTAAAAATCTCTAGCACTCTCTGTCAAAGGATTATATGAGTATCAGTGCACTGTTCATAACTGAAACAAATTCAGTTAACAGAATTCGGATTCAGACGACAGAGGCGAGCGGTGCCGTGCACTTCTTCCTTTCCCCTTGCCCGCACGGTATCGCCTCCCCTGGCCATCAATGCATCTCCATGAGTTCTCCCTCGTCAGTACTCCTCATTCAACTGGCCGGTGGCAGGCCGGTGCACCTGTCATCGTGCTCATCCACGGCGGGCCGAGCTGATCCACACGGCGCCCACCATCTTCACTTCTCTCGCTGACCTCCCCCACCTACTCTATGCTGACCACGCCGCCCAGGCCAACTGCCAATCGCCAGAGCTGCGCGGCATCCGCCATGGCCGCACGGCGGCCACACCATGGATAAGGCACTAGAAGTCGAGCTCATCTGCGCTGGCGTTTCGGTCAGCTCTCACCACTCTCACTGACACTCACCGACCATGGCCACCGCCCAAACCTACCTCGCTGACCACCGTAATTCCGGCGTGATCCGATCCTCGCCGGACTGCCTCGGATCGCCTATAAAAGGCCCTCCCGAGCTCCGTTCTCCTCACCCATCGCCTCCACCACCTCCTAATCGCCCCTATGCCACTTCCCTGACCTGGAGGAGGTCTCCTCCCTCCTCTCTGGTCACCGCTCCACCGCCTCTGTCCCCGTTCGGTTCGACGCCGTTACACCACCACCACAGCTCAAACTTCATCAGTAGCCATCTCATCCACCAACTCATCAATCCCGAGCTCCAATTTCATTGCCCGAGCCCTCTCCGGCGAGTCCCAAAACCACCCGAGCCCTGTCTGCCGCCGTCGACCCCGCCGGCGTTCAGGTGCTCTCCGGCGACCACCACCACCTCCATCTGACGCGGCACTCCGCCCTGGTCACGTTACGACCATCGCCGCCCTCCAAAACCCCGGCGATCACCGCCGGCGACCGCCGTCGCCTCTCTGTCTCGCGCGCGATCGGGTTCAAATTTGAACCTGACGGTGGGCCCCCACCCCGCGCGGTCTTTTTTCTTTTTCCTTGTTTAAAATGAAGACGTACTCTGCCTTTTACGCCTTCTCCACTAAGAAGCGTATTTCGGCCGAAACATTTTCTGTTTAAAGTGTGCAGGGACTGCTGTTTTACAGAAAAGCCCCTGGTTTTGAAAGTTTAATAACTTTTAAACCACAACTCCGTTTGAGTTGAACTTTTTTTTGAAATTCTTATTTTTCTCTCTAGTTTTTTTAGTATTTATTTAAAAAAATGTTTTGGGACAACTTTTCGTACTGTTGCCAATTTTTTTAATTTGAGTTGATTTTGAATTTTCAGAAAAAGAAGAGGGAAACTTTGCCGAGAATTTTGAAGGGTTTTCACCTGACTACTTTGGACAAGGCAAGCATTATTGAACTTGGGATATGGTGATTGCATTTGCTTTTGCATGTTGCATCGGTTGATATTGCACCGTATGTGTAGTATGTCACTAGCACTTGCATGCATGGTCATATCTCTTTTGCTCATAACTTGCACATCACTCAAGCAAAAGATTCTTCTGACACGGTAAAGTTGTGGAAATACGGGAGAGTGTGTCCTGCTTTGGACGTGCCGGTGGGCGCGGGCCATTCTTGGTTTGACACGGTGGTGTCATGTGACTTAAATGGATTTTTCCGGTGATGTTAATTAACACCTCCTGAGTCGTCCTAGATCGAGTCTTGTTCCACTACACCTAGCTGGATACCGTGCTGCCACGAGTCTTTCCGCAAGGAAGGTACGACTGAGTAAGTTGTTAACCCCTGTCTAGGTACACACCGTACAGAGGGCCACGATGAGGGTTTCCAAAGGCCTTGGACTAAATCCTGTCATCGGGTCAGGGGGCATGGGTGTTACCGGTTGTGACTTAGAGGGGGGCACCCCTTGTAATCCGCGTGTATTAATAGTGATCCCATGCATGACGTTGGTCTCTCTGTCTCAGAGTTTTTCTTGAACGATGCATTGGGTGATTCCTGGCATCCAGAGAGTTATTCTGGTGTGTACTGGTCAGGTGTGTTTTCAACCCAAAGACCGTAATGGGAATTAGTCAGTGTCACGGTACTGACTAAAGAAATCCTTTACTTGTGGGTAAAGAGTACACCCTCTGCAGAGTTAAAACTATTCGAATAGCCGTGTCCTCGGTCAAAGGGCGTAGCTGGGTGGGTCAAGTGTCGGTCCCGGTATCGGTCTCTGGAGGAAATAAAAAAATGTCTGACTCATTTTTGCAGAATAATTGTTGATACCCTATTGCTACCCTAATTTTTTTTATGCTTAATAAATATTATTATGGCTATATTGAGGACTAACCCGTTTCTCTTAATTTATTTCCTTCCTGAGTGTCTCAGGGGCTGGCTAGACTACCCCGGGCACTCAACTATTATTTTCGAGACCTCTCGTGACGTCTCTCGAGTTAACAGGCGGTTTATCTCGCCACTACTCTTGTGGACACCCGATTGGCATTTCTCTGCAAGTCCAACCGTGGCGTCACTTGACGCCCGACAGGCATTTCTTTTCAAGACCTCTCGTGGCGTCTCTCGAGTTAACAGGCGGTTTATCTCGCCACAACTCTTGTAGACACCCGACCGGCATTTCTCTTATTTATTTCGGAATGTCACTTGGGCTGGCTAGACTACCCGTGGCATTCACTTGCTTTTATTTTCTTAAGAGACTGGTTATGGCTAACATGTTTTATTTACTTCCGCATCATTTTATAATTATGTCATGACCAGGATTTTATTCAGCATGAGCATGTGCATCCATTATATCTTTTGTTCATAATGTTTGCGAGTACATTCCAACGTACTCACTGGCTTGTCCCTGGCTATTTACTTGGCCAGACTTGGAAGAAGACGAGCTTGTGGAGAAGGATTGCGCTAGCGAGCCTGACGCTTAGAGGAGTCCCAGTCAGTCACCTGTGAGATAGGAGTCTACCACATGTATCATTCGCTGAGCTTCCGCTACACCAATAAAATAGTCAAGCCTCACTCTGAGGCTTGGCTTTACGTTATTGTATCAGAGATGTACCACCACCACACCACTGTCATATTCCGCCGCTGCCATATATTTGGCGAGTTTGTAATAATTTTGGTGAGCCTTTAGACTCAACCCTGTGTAATATTATTTGTACTGGTTATCTGTATCAAGGAAGTCCACCAGTTGTGTTGATCCTGGGGCTGGTGTGACTTAGGACCTTTTCTGAGATTTATTCCCAGAAAGGGGCTCGACAGGACTTGGTATCAGAGCCAGGCTGACTGTAGGAAACCCTAGGCACGATCGCTAGCACTCGAGTCAATACTAACATTTTTTTTAGCATGCATTTCATGCATCGTAACAAATTTCTCTTAGTCATCATATTTTTATGATATGACTGTTTGGATTTCTGTCTACTGATGTAGATGTCTGGCGGCAGCTGCCCATCCTAGATTTTTGCCAACGAGCCGGCGGGATTTTCCCGTCTTCTTGCCATCATCGCTAGGGATGCGATGAAGTCTCCGAGTCGTCCTGAGTACACGGTTTTTCCTGACAGGGTCACAGACACTCTGACTATGTACCAGGCTTCGGTATATATTCGGGGTGGAAGTAACCTGTCCTTCCGCAACTACAGTTTCATGGGGAGAGTCATGCCCTCTGAGAGGCATGCTATCCAGATGGCCGCACGTGAGGCTATTGCACGTCTTAGGGACATCCTACCCATTATGCAGACTCGTCCTTATCACTACCTTCCGTGTCATGTTCCTTATACCAACCATTACGCTTTTTCCTGCACCGCGGGAGAAAGGGAGGGGGCGATTGAGCCCCTTGTTCAGTACATCATGGAACTCGAGTTGATTTTTACCGCACTGGTGGACGACCACCTTGCTGCACGAATGGACCTGGCTCGTGCGAGGATCACTCGCAGGAGTGATTTCCATTCACCTTCACCACGTACCCCTCGTATTCCGACTCCACCACACTACTCTCCTACTCAGCCCACGGTTCAGCACTCATCCCCGAGTGATGAGGCTAGTCGCTTGGCTGCTCCTGTTCCGACCAGAGCCCCACTTTCGACGCACATGGTGCCACCTCAGACAGGCATGGCATCAACCGCTACACGACTGGAGACCATCCCAGAGGAGGAGGAGGTTGAGTCTCGAGAGCCACAGCTGGGACTCACCCTCAGTGGTGCTTACAGTGTCTCAGACACTCCGTGAGGACTGAGCGAGCGTCAGCACCGTAGTAGTCTTTTTATGATGTCATGGTTGTAAGATATTTATTTTCTGTTTCTTCTTCTTTTCCTTCTTTGTAAGATGGCGAATAATGGACTCGGACCATAGCTTGTTGAGAGGACGAAGTAGTACGCTAGTTGAACAAGTGGTCTTGTAGTATACAGTTTCTGCAAGCATCTTGTATAATCACGTCGTGCTTGTTTAATTAAGTCATGCATGTATGATATGACCTGTTGTACTTGCATCCTGGGGGGAGATTTATTCCCAGTCTCTTAAAAAAATTTATTGCTGCTTTTATAATTTCTTTTCTCATCGATGTTACACAAATACCCCCAGAAAGAAAATGCATCGCCCCTGGACCCGTTCTATGCCAAATCCGCCAGAGAACAACCATGGACAGATGGGAAATAATTTTACATAAGGACAGAGTAGTCAACAGGATAGTGACACAGCATTTTCACAAGTGTGCCATCTGTACGAGCAAAGCCATCAACAGCACCAAGAAATGATGCGTCATTTAATCAATATGGGAAACCACCAAGGACAAAATCAGAACAGGTCAAAATTATCTGAGCTCCAGAAGACCAATCCTACTGTGTTTTCTCACACCGACAAACCATTGGAGGCAGATGATTGGCTACGTGATATTGAAAGAAAATTGGTTATTGCCTAGTGTATGGACCGAGAAAAAGTACTTTATACCCCGTACTATTTTTCTGGTACAACAGCATCATGGTGGGAAAACTTATGCCACACTCATCCCAACGGAGCCAATATGACATGGGAACAATTCAAGGAAAATTTTCGAGGAGCACATATCCCCAACAGTATCATGAAACTGAAAAAGAGGGAGTTTGAGGATCTCAAGCAGCGAGGCACCACGGTGACACAGTACCTAGATCAGTCCACTCAGCTGGCCCGGTATGCCAACAATGAATATATGACAGAAGACAAAAAGATGGAAAAGTTTCTCGATGGACTTATTCCGTCTTTAAAATGCCAACTGGTGGTCCACACCTTTCCTGATTTCAAGACACTGGTGGACAAGGCAATTATACTGGAGAACGAGCATCATAACATGAACGAGATACGCAAGCACCGTATGAACCAGTCATCTTAGGTTCACAACAATAAACCCAAGAATGAATCTCAGAAGCCCACAACGCACCGACTAGCAACACTACTACCTCGACCACCGCAGCAGAACCGCAGTGCTTTCAACAACAGAACCAGAGATACAACATACTAGCCGGGCATCACCTGCTATGCCTGCGGAGGAGAAGGGCATTACACCAGGCAATGCCCAAAGCAGGGAAATAATACTACTAAGCCCAACAACAATGGCCGTGGTACAAACACAGCCCCCAAGCACAACAACATCAACCACAATAACAACCAAAGGAAGGGACAAGTCAACCACGTGACCCTTGAGGAAGCACAAAATGCACCGGATATTGTGTTCGGTACGTTTCCTGTCAACTCAATTAATGCTACAGTTTTATTTGATTCCGGAGCTTCGCATTCATGCATCTCTAAAAAGTTCGCCGCGGAAAATCGATTTTCTTTTTCGCCTTTGCAAAATTTCATGGTTATTCAGTCCCCGGGATCGAAGCAAAGCACACAATGGTACTGCAAGGATGTAGATATCGGGATCAAGGGAATGGTATTTCTAGCCAACCTTATTGTTCTGGAAGCAGTCGAACTGGATGTTATTCTGGGAATGGATTGGTTAACCAAAAATAAAGGTTTCATAGACTGCTACAACCGCACGGTGACTCTTACAAGCTGCCAAGGAGAAACAATAAAATTTGGCACAAGGAGGATTTCCGCATGACAAGGAAAATTAAATCAAGTGGATGCGGCAGAATTAAGTAAGGTCCTTGTAGTCTATGAATACCCCGATGTATTTCCAGAAGAGCTACCTGGCATGCCACCTGATCGGGAAATTGAGTTTGTTATTGAATTAGCACCTGGAACGGCTCCCATTTATAAGAAGCCGTATCGTATGGCTCCAACCGAATTGGCTGAACTAAAGAAACAAATTAAGGAATTAATGGAAAAAGGGTACGTCAGACCCAGCTCGTCACCATGGGGATCGCTAGTTTTATTTGCTAAGAAAAAGGATGGTACCCTCAGACTATATATTGATTACAGGGCTCTCAATATGGTCACCATAAAAAATAAATACTTGCTGCCCAGGATAAATGACTTGTTCGAACAGCTAGCAGAAGCCAAGGTATTCTCAAAAATAGATTTGAGGTCAGGCTACCACCAATTAAAAATCCGATCGTCAGCTATACCCAAGACTGCATTTACTACCAGATATGGATTGTACGAATTTACAGTGATGCCATTTGGCTTAACCAACGCTCCCGCTTATTTTGTTCAGCTGATGAACAAGGTTTTCTTGAAATATTTGGACAAGTTCGTGGTCGTATTTATTGATGACATACTTATCTACTCCAAGACACCCGAAGAACACGAACAACACCTTCGAATAGTCCTGGAAGAATTGAGGAAAACCCAACTTTATGCCAAATTCAGTAAATGTGAATTTTGGTTACGAGAAGTTGGCTTCCTAGGACACATTCTGACATAGGATGGGATAGCAGTGGACCCAAGCAAGGTAAAAGCTGTCCAAGAATGGAAACAACCCACCAACGTGACTGAGGTCAGGAGTTTTCTTGGTCTGGCAGGATATTACCGAAGATTTATCGAAGGATTTTCCACCATAGCTAAACCCATGACCCAATTGCTTAAGAAGGATAAGAAGTTTGAATGGACTGAAGCTTGTGAGAAAAGTTTCCAAGAATTGAAGAAAAGATTAACAACGACACCCGTTCTGGTCGTACACAATGTGCACAAAAAGTTTGAGATATACTGTGATGCGTCCAGGAAAGGCCTTGGATGTGTATTGATGCAAGAAGGAAAAGTCGTGGCTTATGCCTCAAGACAGCTACGACGACACGAGGAGAATTATCCTACACATGATCTGGAGCTAGCTGCGGTAATACACGCACTCAAAGAATGGCGACACTTTCTTCTCGGTGAGCGATGTGAAATATACACGGACCACAAAAGTCTTAAGTATATTTTCACCCAGCCGGAATTAAACTTGAGACAGCGTCACTGGCTTGAGTTAATAAAGGACTACGATATCGGAATTCATTATCATCCGGGTAAAGCAAATGTTGTGGCAGATGCTCTCAGCCGAAATCCCTGCACCAACAATAATAGTGCGCAATTCTTACAGCATGAGTTTAATGAGGAATTTGCCAAACTCAATATGGTCCTAGTCATAGAAGGAACCATTGCCCAATTGGAAATAAAACCTACATTAGAGGATCAGATCAAAGAAGCCCAAGAAGGACACCCAAGTATTGAGGGGATTAAGAGGAAAATGAAACTGGGCAAGGCACCCGAGTTTACCGTTGATGGTCAGGGAATTTTATGGTTCGGGAAAAGATTATGTGTGCCTAATAAGGAAGAATTAAAGCAACAAATTTTGGTAGAAGCCCATACCACTCCATATTCTATCCATCCAGGAGGAACAAAAATGTACAAGGATTTACAAGAAAATTATTGGTGGCACGGGATGAAAAGAGATATAGCCGTATATGTCGCACGTTGTGATTCATGCCAGCATATAAAAGCAGAACACCAGAGGCCAGCAGGATTATTGCAGCCACTCAGAGTACCTGGATGGAAATGGGACGTAATAGGAATGGATTTTATCGTTGGACTGCCAAGGTCACGACATGGAAATGATGCTATCGGGGTTATAACAGATTATTTGACCAAGGTGGCGCACTTCATTCCGGTAAAAACCACATACACCACACAGCGACTCGCCAGATTATATCTCTCCCGAATTGTTTGCCTACATGGAGTACCCAAGACCATAGTCTGTGACAGAGGTACCCAATTTGTCTCTAGATTTTGGGAACACCTACAGCAAGCCCTAGGAACTCAACTAACATTCAGCACAGCATACCACCCGCAAACCGGAGGACAAACTGAGCGGGTAAATCAAATATTGGAGGACATGCTAAGAGCATGTGTGCTCACCTACGGAGTTAGCTGGGAAGACAGTTTACCATACGCGGAATTCTCATATAACAACAGTTATCAAGCCAGTTTAAAAATGCCACCTTTTGAAGCCCTGTACGGACGAAGGTGCCGTACCCCACTCAATTGGTCAGAGACCGGAGATAGTCAAATTTTTGGTCCCGAAGTTCTTAAAGAAGCAGAAACAAAAGTGAAGCTTATTCAAGGCAGACTAAAAGCAGCTCAGAGCCGTCAAAAGAGCTACTACGATCAAAAGCACCGCCAAATCACTTTTGAGCCCCGATGAATACGTGTATCTCAGAGTATCTCCAACTAGAGGACTACCGAGATTTAAAGTCAAAGGAAAATTGGCACCAAGATTTATTGGACCATTCCGTATAATCGCAAGAAGAGGCAAGGTTGCTTATCAACTAGAGCTACCGGCAGAATTATCAGATGTTCACGATGTGTTTCACGTATCACAACTAAGGAAATGTGTTAATAACCCAGACAAGCAAGTGCAACACCAAGACTTGGACCTTCATCCAGACCTCACATATAGGGAGCATCCTATAAAGATTTTAGAGGAATCTGAACGGACGACCCGATAGAATCTAATAAAATTTTACAAGGTTCAATGGAGTAATCACACCGAGGAAGAAGCAACATGGGAAAGAGAGGATCATCTGAGGACTGAATACCCGTACCTTTTTAAGGGACAGCTGAAATCTCGGGGACGAGATTTTTCTTAGGGGGGTAGGTGTTGTAACGTCCCAAAAATATTTTTCTGAATATTTGAAATCTTTCCCTTAAAAATAAAAGTTTTGAAAATCATTTTTTTTCATATCACCTTTCTTCAATTTGAAAACCTTTTCAAATTTTATTTGGGTTCCAATCTTCTCTAAATATTCTGGTTGAAGAGTTTAAAATTATAAGGATAATTATTTTGGGGTTTTCAAACACTTTAGTTTTAGCAAGAAAAGTTTTGAGGATAATAAATTTTCAAAGGAGACAACCTCTTCACCTCCCTTTTAGCCCTACTAAACCCATCCAACAATTTTCTTCCATTCCAACTTTATCCCACAAGTCACTCACATCATCTAGGACATAATCCAACTCTCTCCTACCCCACAGAAATATTTTTCACAATCCAAATAAATTCCAAAGTTGGAATTCATATTATCCATCATTCCTTTGGTTTACAAAGGAACCACAATTTCCACAAGGTTTCTACCTCCACCAAAATTATCCCAACAAATATATGGTACCCACAACCCATTTCTCCAAAGACATGGGGTACCACAGTTCAAAATTTTCAAATTCCACTCAATTCAAATTTGGACTAGATTCAATATTTCTGATCCAAACATATTTTTAAATACTCCAAAAATTCTCAAACTTTGCCAGACCCTCTCATATGTATCAACACATCACCACAAAAATTGCCACAAATTCTAAAAATCTCTAGCACTCTCTGTCAAAGGATTATATGAGTATCAGTGCACTGTTCATAACTGAAACAAATTCAGTTAACTGAATTCGGATTCAGACGACAGAGGCGACCGGTGCCGTGCACTTCTTCCTTTCCCCTTGCCTGCATGGTATCGCCTCCCTTGGCCATCAATGCATCTCCATGAGTTCTCCCTCGTCAGTACTCCTCAGTCAACTGGCCGGTGGCAGGCCGGTGCACCTGTCACCGTGCTCATCCACGGCGGGCCGAGCTGATCCACACAGTGCCCACCATCTTCACTTCTCTCGCTGACCTCCCCCACCTAATCTCCCTCCACGCGGCACCCTCTCCGCACCTTCTCTACGCCGACCACGCCGCCCAGGCCCACTGCCAATCGCCAGAGCTGCGCGGCATCCGCCATGGCCGCACGGTGGCCACACCATGGATAAGGCACTAGAAGTCGAGCTCATCTGCGCTGGCATTTCGGTCAGCTCTCGCCACTCTCACTGACACTCACCGACCACGGCCACCGCCCAAACCTACCTCGCCGACCACCGTAATTCCGGCGTGATCCGAACCTCACCGGACCGCCTCGGATCACCTATAAAAGGCCCTCCCGAGCTCCGTTCTCCTCACCCATCGCCTCCACCACCTCCTAATCGCCCCTATGCCACTTCCCTGACCTGGAGGAGGTCTCCTCCCTCCTCTCTGGTCACCTCTCCGCCACCTCTGTCCCCGTTCGGTTCGACGCCGTTACGCCACCCACCACAGCTCAAACTTCATCAGTAGCCATCTCATCCACCAACTCATCAATCCCGCGCTCCAATTTCATTGCCCGAGCCCTCTCCGGCGAGTCCCAAAACCACCCGAGCCCCGTCCGCCGCCGTCGACCCCGCCGGCGTTCAGGTGCTCTCCGGCGACCACCACCACCTCCCTCTGACACGGCACTCCGCCCTGGTCATGTTACGACCATCGCCGCCCTCCAAAACCCCGGCGATCACCGCCGGCGACCACCGTCGCCTCTCTGTCTCGTGCGCGATCGGGTTCAAATTTGAACATGACGGTGGGCCCCCACGCCGCACGGTCTTTTTTCTTTTTCCTGGTTTAAAACGAAGACGTACTCTGCCTTTTATGCCTTCTCCGCTGAGAAGCGTATTTTGGCCAAAACATTTTCTGTTCAAACTGTGCAGGGACTGCTGTTTTACAGAAAAGCCCCTTGTTTTGAAAGTTTAATAACTTTTAAACCACAACTCCATTTGAGTTGAACTTTTTTTTTGAAATTCTTATTTTTCTCTCTAGCTTTTTTAGTATTTATTTAAAAAAATGTTTTGGGAAAACTTTTTGTACTGTTGCCAATTTTTTTAATTTGAGTTGATTTTGAATTTTCAGAAAAAGAAGAGGGAAACTTTGCCGAGAATTTTGAAGGGTTTTCACCTGACTACTTTGGACAAGGCAAGCATTATTGAACTTGGGATATGGTGATTGCATTTGCTTTTGCATGTTGCATCGGTTGATATTGCACCGTATGTGTAGTATGTCACTAGCACTTGCATGCATGGTCATATCTCTTTTGCTCATAACTTGCACATCACTCAAGCAAGAGATTCTTCTGACACGGTAAAGTTGTGGAAATACGGGAGAGTGTCTCCTGCTTTGGACGTGCCAGTGGGCGCGGGCCATTCTTTGTTTGACACGGTGGTGTCATGTGACTTAAGTGGATTATTCCGGTGATGTTAATTAACACCTCCTGAGTCAGCCTAGATCGAGTCTTGTTCCGCTACACCTAGCTGGATACCATGCTACCACGAGTCTTTCCGCAAGGAAGGTACGACTGAGTAAGTTGTTAACCCCTGTCTAGGTACACACCGTACAGAGGGCCACGATGAGGGTTTCCAAAGGCCTTGGACTAAATCCTGTCATCAGGTCAGGGGGCATGGGTGTTACCGGTTGTGACTGAGAGGGGGGCACCCCTTGTAATCCACACGTATTAATAGTGATCCCATGCAGGACGTTGGTCTCTCCGTCTCAGACTTTTTCTTGAACGATGCATTGGGTGATTCCTGGCATCCGGAGAGTTATTCTGGTGTGTACTGGTCAGGTGTGTTTTCAACCCAAAGACCGTAACGGGAATTAGTCAGTGTCACGGTACTGACTAAAGAAATCCTTTACTTGTGGGTAAAGAGTACACCCTCTGCAGAGTTAAAAACTATTCGAATAGCCGTGTCCTCGGTCAAAGGGCATAGCTGGGTGGGTCAAGTGTCGGTCTTGGTATCGGTCTCCGGAGGAAATAAAAAAAATGTCTGACTCATTTTTGCAGTATAATTGTTGATACCCTGTTGCTACCCTGATTTTTTTATGCTTAATAAATATTATTATGGTTATATTGAGGACTAACCCGTTTCTCTTAATTTATTTCCGTCCTGAGTGTCTCAGGGGCTGGCTAGACTACCTCGGGCACTCAACTATTATTTTCAAGACCTCTCGTGGCGTCTCTCGAGTTAACAGGCGGTTTATCTCGCCACTACTCTTGTGGACACCCGATTGGCATTTCTCTTCAAGTCCAACCGTGGCGTCACTTGACGCCCGACAGGCATTTCTTTTCAAGACCTCTCGTGGCGTCTCTCGAGTTAACAGGCGGTTTATCTCGCCACAACTCTTGTAGACACCCGACCGGCATTTCTCTTATTTATTTCGGAATGTCACTTGGGCTGGCTAGACTACCCGTGGCATTCACTTGCTTTTATTTTCTTAAGAGACTGGTTATGGCTAACATGTTTTATTTACTTCCGCATCATTTTATAATTATGTCATGACCAGGATTTTAGTCAGCATGAGCATGTGCATCCATTATATCTTTTGTTCATAATGTTTGCGAGTACATTCCAATGTACTCACTGGCTTGTCCCTGGCTATTTACTTGGCCAGACTTGGAAGAAGATGAGCTTGTGGAGAAGGATTGCGCTAGCGAGCCCGACGCTTAGAGGAGTCCGAGTCAGTCACCTGTGAGATAGGAGTCTACCACATGTATCATCCACTGAGCTTCCGCTACACCAATAAAATTGTCAAGCCTCACTTTGACGCTTGGCTTTACGTTATTGTATCAGAGATGTACCACCACCACACCACTGTCATATTCCGCCGCTGCCATATATTTGGCGAATTTGTAATAATTTTGTTGAGCCTTCAGACTCAACCCTGCGTAATATTATTTTAACTGGTTATCTGTATCAAGGAAGTCCACCAGTTGTGTTGATCTTGGGGCTGGTGTGACTTAGGACCTTTTCTGAGATTTATTCCCAGAGGAATGCATTGTGGAGTAGTGATTAGATGATGGGTTGCTAGAGTGATAGAAGCTTAAGCCCTAGTTTATGCGCTATTTCGTAAGGGACTGATTTGGATCCAAAAGTTTAATGCTATGGTTAGATTTTATCTTAATACATTTCTCATAGTTGTGGATGCTTGCGAGGGGGTTAATCATCAGTAGGAGGTTTGTTCAAGTAAGAACAGCACCTAAGCACCGGTCCACCCACATATCAAATTATCAAAGTAGTGAACACGAATCAAATCAACATGATGAAAGTGATATGATGAAATTCCCGTGTACCCTCAAGAACGCTTTGCTTATCAGAAGAGACCAATTTGGCATATCCTTTGCCAAAAAAGGATTGGGCTACCTTGCTGCACATTATTTACCATTACAATTACTTGCTCGTCACAAATTATCTTGCTATCAAACTATCTGTTACCGACTATTTCAGTGCTTGCAGAAAATAGCTTGCTGAGAACCACTTGTCATTTCCTTCTGCTCCTCGTTGGGTTCGACACTCTTACTTATCGAAAGGACTACAATTGATCCCTTATACTTGTAGGTCATCAAGGCTCTTTTCTGGCGCCATTGCCAGGGAGTGAAGCGCTCTTGGTAAGTGGAAATTGGTAAGGGAAAATTATTACTACGTGCTGAAATTTATTGTCACTTGTTACGATGGAGAATCATCCTTTAAGGGGTTTGTTCGGGGTATCTTCACCTCGACCTGAACCACAATTAGCTACCCCTCAACCTACTGCACCTACTAAAAATATTGGTATGAAATTCCTTCGGGTATGATAGTACAACTGCTAGCTAATCCTTATGCAGGAGATGGAACTGAACATCCTGATATGCACTTTGTATATGTGGATGAAATTTGTGGATTATTTAAGCTTGCAGGTTTTCCTGGAGATGAAGCTAATAAGAAGGTTTTCCCTTTATCTTTGAAGGTAAAAGCATTGGCATGGTATAGGCTATGCGATGCTTTGGATCTTGGAACTGGAATCGATTGAAATTGGAATTTCACCAAAAAATTTATCCTATGCATCTAGTTCACCGTGATAGGAATTATATATATAATTTTTGGCCTCGTGAAGGATAAAGTATCGCTCTAGCTTGGGGGAGGCTTAAGTCAATTTTATATTCATGCCCCAATCATGAGCTCTCAAGAGAAATTATTATTCAGAATTTTTATGCTCGACTTTCTGATGATGATCGATCCATGCTCGATACTTCTTGTACTGATTCTTTTATGAAGAAGACTACTGAATTCAGGTGGGATCTTTTAGAAAGAATTAAACACAACTCTGGAGATTGGGAACTCGACGAAGGTAAAGAGTCATGTATTAAGCTTGAATTTGATTGTGTTAAATCTTTTATGAATACCAATGATTTTCACAAGTTTAGCACTAAATATGGACTAGACTCTGAGATAGTAGCCTCCTTTTGTGAATCATTTGCTACTCATGTTGATCTCCCTAAGGAGAAGTGGCTTAAATATCACCCACCTATTAAAGAAGAAATTCGAGAACCCAACATAGCTAAAGATAAAACTATTATTTACAATGTTGATCCAGTTGTGCCTACTGCTTATATTGAAAAACCACCTTTCCCTGTTAGGATAAAGGAGCATGCTAAGGTTTCAACTATGGTTCACAAAAGTAATATTAGAGCACCTAAACCTGCTGAACAAATTAACGTAGAACCTAGTTGTCATGGGAAACCACGGCCACCTATGGGGCCATCAGCCCCTTGTGGTTCGGCAGGGGGGATGAGCACATTGCACAAAGAGCAGAGAATGTAGCACAACACGACAGAGATCACACGGGCAGTTTTACCTAGGTTCGGGCAGCCGCGAGGCATAAAATCCTACTCCTGCTTTGGTGGATTGATGGTGGATTGTGGTGGAGATGCAACGCTCTTGCCCAGCAAGGATGCCTCGGGACGAGGGCAGCTACACGCATATGAAAGTACTGGGGTCCGAATCCTTTCTATCGTTGCCATGGCCCTCCTTTTGTAGAACAAGGGGTCACCATGGTGGCAAATTAGTCATTATGTACTAATTAGATAGCGAACAGTGCTATCATACCTAACTCTGCAGGCAGAGCAGAGCGCATTAAATGCGTCGCTTAGTGTCACATCGTGGCATGCCCGGCAAGCCTTGCCGGGCCGCTCGGTGACCTTCTTGTCTGTCTGCTTGACACATCTCTGGATGGGTGTCATTTGGAGGTGATTTCCATAGGAAGTGGCTGCCACGTGCCAAATAACAGCCACTTAGCCACTTGGGGGCTTGACACCGCACCGATTTATGACTTGCGTCGCTGTGAGGTGGAGCGGTGGAGCCTTGGCGGGGTAGTTTGCCTTCGTCGTGCCCGGCAGGCCTACTGGGATGGTCTTGAGGCTTGTATTTGGGGTGACCTCGTCCTTGCCAGGCTCGCCTGCCCGACAAGGGAGGTTTCTTCTTAGTGGTGTCTTGCTCATTTAGCTTGTCTTGGTCTTCTTGTTCCGCCCTTTGATTCCTCAAAGAGCTACCTCTTCAACTCGATCTCGCTTTGGATGTTGCAACCTTGCTCTTTTAGGCCTGTGCACGGTCTGGGCAATCGACCCAGGGTTTGTTGCACCAACAGGAGCCCCCGGGCCTGGCCCAAACACGTTGCCGGGCGTCATCAGGGTAGGCCCTATCCAGTTCACAGGTAAGAGGGTAGTAGTTGCTTGCCCTTTGAGATCTTCTTTGCTTCTTCATTAACCTGAGCCCAGGTCAGTTTCCGGTTCTCCTGCACGTCTTGTAATGCCAATTGTGGACGGGCCATCCTTGTAATGGCCCGTGAATGACTTTAACGCATGGGTGAGTAACTGCCAATTCACTCTTCCCATCACGCCCTTATCCTTGGCCACGTTTGCTGCATGCATTGAGTGGGGTAGGTAACGGAGGTGCGTGGTGTGGGAGAGCGTGAAGGCAGGGGCCCGGCCTTCTTGGATTGGTGGAGATGGACAGTGGTTGCCCGCCGAGGGATCTGCTCCCAGCCCCCAGCCCACCTATAAAAGGGGGGGGGGGCGAGGGGAAGCGGAAGTGCTCATCCACGCACCTCTTCTCCCCATCTCCTTCTTTCTTCTTGCAATGTTGTGAGGGAGAGACCGGGGCCAGGCCCCGGGCTTGAGCTTGGGGTTGATGATGCCGAATGCTTGTCTCGATGCTTGGGGAGTAGAAGGGCGTGGTCACGCCTTAGCTGGGATAAGACCCCTCTCCCGTCTTCGCACGGGCCTCAGGGGGGTGCGCGGCCGACGCGGCGGTAGCGCCGGAGGTAGCGACTCTGGTGCGTTTGTCGCCAGGCCGCCCGGGGCTTCAATTTTAGTGAGGGGCTACATGAGCGACACCACGCCGTAGCCCATAATGGATGCAAAGTTTGGTAGTCAATCGTGGCCTATCTCCCCTTCTCCTGTGACGTTGAAGGGAGACCGTGGGAGCGATTCGCCACTGGTAACGGCAGATCCCTTCCTTCGGGGTACTGCCCGCCTTGTGTATGGGCGGGTTCTTTGCACCCGTGTATGCTTCTTCAGGGGATGGCATCCTTCTAGCTTTGGGTCGTTGGAGATGACCATGCTATTGGTGGAGCCATCTAGAGCGCCTGGTGCCCACCCTGGCCGCCATGGAGGGGGCTTAAGCGACAGTGGGCGCGCCCCCTTGAGCGGTAGCGGCGAGGAAGGTGGCAGTAGCCCACGACGCGTCAAGAGCGAGGACGACCGCTCCAACAAGGCGTCATTGCCGGCAGCACCATCATCACCGGTTGGGCTTCCGGAAGTGTCACCATCCGCACCTGCCCTCTGGTTTCTTCCTCCCAGCCCGGGAATGGCGCCATCCTGATCCTGGGGAGGCGCCGGATCCCAATCAGGCCTTCCCTCCGTCGTCTTCGTCTCCCCCTGCAGTTCCAAGGAGGGGAGGGACAGAGCAAAGGCATCACGGGAATTTATCTTTTTTCAACCTAAATTATGTAAGCATTTGCCAAACTTTAGTCTAAATTATGTAATCTTCTTCATCCATGTTTGTGTTCTGTAAGATTTGTAATTGTGAATCAGCATATTAATGAAAAAGACAAGTCTTGCCGGGTACTTGTGCATGTAACATGTCCATGCAGAGGTGAAATGCCTCTATACATTAAAGTAAACAAGTTTTCCTCGGGAGGCTAACCTGCCGGTACCCGCAGTTCGTTGCCACAGGGCTAGGCCTGCCGGGCACAAACCACAGGGAGGGACCAGCCCCCCGCCAAATCTTTTTTGCCAAAGGCCACTACAACCATCCTGACCGAAGCAATGTTCGAATCAAGGGATGGGAGCACCTAGGTTTCAAAGCTGGCAAGGTTTTCATATGCACAAGTTTCTACTTACAGAACACGTACGGATAAGAAGAGAACTTATCTGTTTGGCTTGCCGGGGTTCATCACGTAGGCTTGTCTTCTTTTCTTCTCTTCAGGACCAAGTCCACGGCAAGAACCCTGCAACTTAATGCACATGAAAACAATGCCTCATGCGACCTCATCTACATGGTCATGCTATGCTCGTGATATGCTTATGCATGCATGCAAGTTTCGGGGGCCCCCCAGCGCTTCGTTTATTTCTTTGTTGCTCAGGGTCTGCGCCTGGCTTTGTACAAGGGGTTACATGCAACATCGGCAAGTCCCGTACAAAAGGGTGGCTGCCGGGCAGGGCCCGACAGCCGCGCCTTACGGGTAGAACTTACGGAGATGCTCAATGTTCCATGAGTTTTGCAATTGAATACCATCTCCGGTCTCCAGATGGACTACGCCAGGTCTGGTGACTCGTACTACCCGGTAAGGGCCTTCCCACTTTGGCGTCAACTTGTTTGTACCCTTGGCGGACTAAACACGCCTAAGGACAAGGTCGCCTTCCTCAAAACTCCGGGCATGAATTTTGCGGCTGTGATACCGACGTAGGGCTTGCTGGTAGCGTGCAGCACGCGTAGTAGCCCGGAGACGGTTCTCCTCGAGTAGCATAGCATCGTCATGCCGGTGCTGTTCTTGCGCTACTTCATCATAGGCAAGCACTCGAGGTGACCCGTAAATGAGTTCCGTGGGGATAACTTCTTCCCCATAGACTAGGGAGAAGGGTGTTTGCCCGGTAGCTCGATTTGGTGTCGTTCTGAGGGACCAAAGAACCACCGGCAACTCATCGATCCATCGCCTACCACACTTCTGCAGCTTATCAAATGTTCTTGTCTTGAGTCCTCGCAACACTTCAGCGTTCGCCCTCTCAGCTTGCCCGTTGCGCCTTGGATGAGCAACAGAGGCGAATGAGATTTTGCTTCCGAGGGCATGAACGTATTGCATGAAGGCGTGGCTCTTGAATTGGGTGCCATTGTCGGTGATGATTCAGGCAGGGACCCCGAAGAGGCACACCAATCCTTTCAAGAACTTGATAGCTGACTGAGCAATCACCTTTCAAATGGGCTCTACTTCCGGTGACTTTGTAAACTTGTCGATTGCAACGAACAAGAATTCAAAGCCCCCGGTAGCGCGGGGGAAGGGGCCCAAGATGTCGAGCCCCCAGACCGAAAACGACCATAACAAAGGGATTGTCTGAAGAGCTTGGGCAGGCAGATGGATATTCTTGGAATGGAACTGGCAGGCTTCACATTTGATGACCAACTCAACTGCATCTTGGAGGGCCGTGGGCTAGTAAAATCCTTGCCGGAAGGCTTTTCCAACCAGAGCCCTCGATCCAATGTGTGAGCCGCACATACCCTTGTGTATCTCTGCCAACAGTTCCTTTCCTTCTTCCCGATAAATGCACTTCAATTTCACACCGTTGGGCCTTCTTCTGTACAGCGTGTCGTCAACGAACAAATACATACTGGCCCTCCGGGCTACTCTTTCAGCTTCTTCTTACTCTTCGGGAAGTTCTCCAGTTTGGAGGAAATGGACTATGTGCCACACCCAAGTTGGAGCCTGGGGCTCGGCAACGAGGACTAGCGGCACCTCCTCATTCGTGGGAGCGCATTCCTCGATCACAGGGACCGGTGGTCTGGCGGGAGGGTGCAGCTCAGCGATCAAAGGTGAGTTGTTCCCGCCAAGCTCTCTGTCGGGGGCCTCGGGAGGCTCTGTCGGGAGAGGCTTGCCGGAGTCCAGTTTCCTCCTCTTTCTGGCCATTGTTGCTGGGGATACGGAGGGCTGAGTCAGATGGAGAACAAAAGTTCCTGGTTCCACAGGGAGTTTTTGTGCAGCGCACTTTGACAGATGATCAGCAATGCTGTTTTCCACACGTGGCACGTGCTTTGTTTGCAATCTGTCAAAGCGCTCCTCCAACTTTCTCACTTCCTCGATGTATGCCTCCATCAATGGCCTTTGGTAATCCTTGTTTACTTCTCTCACCACAAGTTGCGAGTCTCCGCGGATGATCAGCTTCTTGATTTCCAGTTCGGTTGCAATCCTGAGCCCGGCAAGGAGCCCTTCATACTCTGCAGTATTGTTGGTAGCCTCCTCCCGGGGGAAATGCATCTGAACGACGTACTTTAGGTGCTCCCCAGTGGGGGCAACGAGAAGCACGACAGCTCCTGCACCTTGTAGTGACAAGGCACCATCAAAATACATGATCCATTCTTGGGGTGCTTCCTTGCCGGGGATAGCTGTCTCCAACACTTCTTCATCAGGGTTTGGTGTCCACTCTACAATAAATTCTGCCAGTGCTCTGCTCTGGATAGTTGATGTGCTCTCAAACTTCAGACCAAAACTGGACAACTCCAAGGCCCACTCTACTATCCTGCCGGTGGCCTCCGGGTTTCTGATTATGCGTTGCAAAGGAAAGCGGGTGACAACCGTGATATCGTGGGCTTGGAAGTAGTGGCGCAGTTTCCTTGAGGCCATGATGAGGCCAAAAATCAACTTTTGCACGCCAGAGTACCTTGACCTAGCCCCCTGCAGCAGGGAGCTGACGAAGTACACTGGGTGCTGCACCACTTTCTTCCTTGCCGCGACCATAGAACTGCTTCCGCTGCCCTGCCTTTCTTCGCTTTGGACTGACTCTGGTCTTGCCGGGACGGGTTCACTTTCTTCTCCAGAGGGGACGATGGTGGCTGTCCCTTTGTCTACTTCCCGCTGCGCCACCAGTGCTGCACTAACCACTTGATTGGTTGCCACTAAGTATAGCAGCAATGGCTCTTGTGGTTTGGGAGTGACCAAAGTGGGCACAGAGGAGAGATAGGTCTTCAAATTTGGTAGCGTGGCGTCTGCCTTCGGGGTCCACTCCATAGGTCCTGCCTTCTTCAAGATTTTGAAGAACGGCAAGGCGCGCTCGGCAGACTTGGAAATGAGCTTGCTAAGCGCGGCAACACATCCAGTCAAATGCCTCACGTCCTTAACTGTCTCGGGTGCTTGAATCTGCTCAATAGCCTTGATCTTGTCGGGGTTGGCCTCTATCCCCCGATGGGACACAAAGAAGCCAAGTAGCTTGCCGGAAGGGACGCCAAACACGCACTTCTCCGGGTTTAGCTTCAAGTTGATCTTACGCAGATTAGCAAAGGTTTCTTCCAAATCCTGGATGAGGGTTGATCTGTCCTCGGCCTTGACCACAATATCATCCATGTAAGCTTCAACGTTTCTATGTAGCTGGGACTCAAAGCCAATCTGTACTGCTCTCTTGCAAAAGTGGATCCGGCGCTCTTCAACCCGAAGGGCATTCGTACGAAGCGGTACGTGCCACATGGGGTTATGAACATGGTCTTCTCCTCACCTTCCTTGGACATGAAAATCTGGTGGTATCCAGAGTATACATCTAGAAAAGAGAGCAAGTCACACCCAGAGGTGGAATCCACAATCTGTTCGATGCGTGGCAAGGGAAATGGGTCCTTCGGGCATGCCTTGTTCAGATCCATAAAATCTATGCAAAGCCTCCTTTTCCCATTAGCCTTGCGTACCACCACAGGATTTGCTAACCATGTTGGATGCAGTACTCCTCTGACCAGACCAGCTGCCTCAGGTTTCTTGATCTCCTCTGCAATGAACTACTACTGCTCCAAAGCTTGCTTCCGGACCTTCTTCTTGATGGGTCGGGCATGTGGGTAGACAACAAGGTGGTGCTCGATTACCTCCCTGGGAACACCGGGGATATCAGATGGTTGCCAGGAAAACACATCGATATTCATCCGCAGGAAGGTAACGAGCGCGCTTTCCTAATTGTCATCGAGGGTGGCACTGATAGTTAAGGTACCATCAGCGCCAGCCAGACTTGCCGAGACCTTTTTCACAGCGGGCGCAGCAGCCTTGGGTCGCTTGCTATTGGAACTCTCCGGCACGTCATCAACAGGCGCAACATACTCCGAAGAGGCACGTTTCCCGGATTCCTTGCAGGCATCCTTGCTATCTCTCTTCTTCTTGTTGTTTTCCTTAGCGGGAACACTGGCTTCCGTGGCCTCTACAGCGACTGCTTCCCGGTACATCTTGTCCACACAAATGATTGCATCCTTCTTGACTGACCGAATGGAAATGACGCCTATCGGCCCTGGCATCTTCAGAGCATTGTAGGCATAGTGGGTTGCCACCATGAACTTGGCCAGAACTGGGCGACCAAGGATTCCATTGTACGGCAGGGGCAGATCAACCATGTCAAATACGATCTTGTCAGTCCGGTAGTTTAACTCCCCCCCGAATGTCACCGGTAGCATGATCTTCCCCTTAGGATGACTCCTGCAGGGGTTGATCCCTTGAAACATGCCAGTAACCTTGACCTCTTCCTCTGCAATCTGAAGTTTGCTGATGACCTTTGGAGAAATCAGATTCAACCCGGCCCCGCTGTCAACCAACATCTTCGTGACCTTGAGGTTGCGGATTGTTGGTGAGACCAACAACGGCAAGCACCCTACCGCAGTGGTGCGGTCAGGGTGATCCTCTTCGTCAAAGATGATGGGCGCGCGGGACCACTTGAGCGGCTTTCGAGAATCTGCCGCTGGCTCCACAGCATTGACTTCACGCGCCCACTATTTAAGTTGGCGGTGAGAGGAGTGCAGAGATGCACCCCCGTCAATGCACAGGGCGTCAGTGGCTTTCTGGAACTCCTGCTCGCTGGTTTCCTCTTCATCTCCTCCATCACTCTCATCATTGCAATCCTCCTTCTTACGGCCTCTGGCGGGTTTCCCTTGATTCTGAGGAGCCTTGCCGGGGCGGCTTGCTCTGCAGCCTCGTCCTTTCCCGCCAGTGCCATCCTGACCTTTCTCCTTATCACGCTTCTCGTATTCAGCCCTCTGCTTCTTGGCGAGCTGCTCGACCTGATGACACTCCTGGAGATCGTGGCCCTTGGCCCAATGGATCTTGCAGTACGGCCCATCATCTTTCCCAGCCTTCTCGGTAGCCGCATCTTCCCAGCAATCAGTGCATGCGGCAACTTCTTTGCCGGGAACTTCAGTCTTGGCATTCTTGCCTGTACTAGGTGCGCCCGATCCCTCAACGGTCATCACTGCCTTATCCTTGCGCCTTTTGTTGTGCTTCTTGTTCTTCTTCTTCTGACTGGTGGCCTCGTCGTCATCCTCTGAGTCGATGTCGATGCCATCCTCTTCACCGGGGACCCGCCTCCCCTCCTCTACCCGAGCACACTTATCCATTAGAATGTAAAGCTCCATCACAGTCTTGGGCAGTCGAACTTTCATCTTGGAACGTATCCGACAATTGCGCACGTTGGACTGGAACGCAACTATCACAGCTGCCGGGTGGATGTCTGGAATGTTCCTGTGTACTCGGCTGAACCTATGCATGTACTTCCGCAGGGTCTCTCCTTCCTTCTGCGGGAGGAGCTGCAAGTCACTGGGCCGCCCCGGTTCTTGATGGCCGCCTGTGAAGGGGCCAACAAACTCATGGCACAGGTCAGCCCAGGTCGAAATGGAGTTTTCCGGCAGGTGCATTAGCCAAGACCTCACATTTGGCTTGAGCGCCAAAGGGAAGTAGTTAGCGAACACCTTCTCATCTCTTCCCCCGGCAGCTTGAACAGCGATTGTGTAGATGCTCAAGAACTCTGTCGGGTTTAGTTTCCCGTCGTATTTCTCTGGTATTTCTGGCTTGAATGTGTGGGTAGATGGCCAACGGACTTGTCGCAACTCACGAGTGAAGGCGGGGCACCCAACCTCGAAAGGTAGGTACCCACCTTCACCGAGAGTGGGCTCGTCGACGTCAGGGCCATTGTGCCTGTCGGACTGACGGTGGGTGTTGCAACGTCGCTCGATGGTGACGCGCGCGCCTTCCCTTTGCCTGTCCTCCAGGACTCGCCGTTGGCCTTGACGCGCTCGAGGGTCGGACGAAGCCATCAAGACGTCGTCGGGTTCTTGATCGCGTGGCCCCGGCTGTGGCCCCTGCGCAGGCCGCCGCGGAGGGGACTGCACCATGGGGGTGGCCCCTTCGGCGCGGCCAGCAGCGCGGGCCGTTGTCGTCACTTGGGGAGGTCGTGGCGGGCCAGCTCGCTGTGATCCTCCTGCCTCGGCGAAACAAATCAGGCTTTGAATGGTGGCTCTCCACTCATCCATCTGATCAGCTCCCGGCGGAAATCTCAACAGCAGCTGGGCCCACGCCATGGCCTCTGAAGCGCTGCTTGGCATGGATGACGACGTAGACCGTAGCGTCGCCTGGCTCCTTATGGTTATGGTGCCGGTAGTAGCCGCGCTCTGTTCTCGTCGTCGTGAGCCCATCGCCAGGGTGGCGTGGTGATGAGGTGGAAGCGCTTGAGGGCCAGCGGCTCCGTTTGGCGCATCGGCTGGGTCAGCTCGTTCCGGGGGTGGCGCAAACCCTGCGGCTGCGCCCGCAGCGGGAGCGGCCGGAGAGTTGCGATTCGCCCCAGAGCGAGTGCCACCACTGCGGCTGTGTCCCTCAGCCGGGCGGAGAGGTGCAGACGGAATGATCTCTTCGCCCGTGCCTCATGGAGTGTGACTGCTGGGATGCTGTTGGTGCGGTCCTTCTCCGGTGCCTTCTGCCCTCGTTTCGGCCGCAGGGAGGTGGTGATGACACCGCCTGCGCCTGCCATGTTCCCCGTAGCGTCCACGTCTTCGTGCGTCCCCGTAGCGCCCGTGGCATCAGCGGCCGCATGGGACAGGGCCTTCGAAGTGGACCGATGGGCTGTGACACCGAGCTTCTTCTTGGGCGCCATGGACGGTGGAGCCGTTGATGAAGAAGATGATGAAGATGATGACGCGCTGCGTACGCTTCTCGGGTTCGCGCAAGCGCTTCCCCCTACCTGGCGCGCCAAAGATGTCGTGGGAAACCACGGCCACCTATGGCGTGTGACACCCTGGTTTTTGACAACTTTTCTTTTTGAAATATTTTTGGCTTTATTTGAATTCTGGATGGTTTTTGAACCTTTTCAATTGACTTTGGACTTATTAATTTTTTCTAGTGAGCCAATATCCTAATCACCCTGCCAAAGCCTTGCCATATCTCTCTTGGATCAAATACCAATATTCAATCTTTTTCCAATAATTTATTTCCTTCCTTTGGGAAACTATGTCATCACTATGGGTTGTGAAGCAACCTATAGTTCTGATGATCAGAAAGATCCCAAACTTATGTCACACCTTCTTATCATCATATAACCTCATAATCTTCAAAAACATTCCATTGTCCAATACAAAATTTTGGCCAGAATAATTATTTTCTCTCTGGTCAGAATTGGCCATTTGTGAAGCAACCTCTATTTTCCTAACTTAGAAACTCCCAAATAAATTCCCTGAGATATTAGGGGACCTATCTAGCCACAATATCCAAAAATATCACTTTGGCCAAAACAACTTTCTAGCAACAAGGCTCTGCCAAATTTCTACTCATTTTGAACCTCTGTGAAGGAAGTACCATCTAGATGTATCTTTTTTAGCTGAAATTTTTATGGCATCTTCTACACATCAAATGACTCCCTCCTACTAAATTTCAGCTCCATCAGATCTACCATGTGAGTGAACCAAGTTCATCAAGTTTCTGGACTAGTATGGCAGTTTACACATGAACCCCATTCAAAACTTTTCCAAACAACTTCAAAATTGGTCAGTTTGTAGTCCCTCCATCCTAAACCACTCCAGACATTTCCACTAGCTTCATCTCTAGCTCATCTCTTCTCTAGATCCCTCCCAAAGTTGTTGTCAGAAACTCTAGCTGAAGCTACGCTTCATGTCAGGATGAACCTAGCCAAAACAGAGGCAGGGAGGGACTAAGTGACCAAGGGAGAACACTCTGGACATGGTGCGGTGGACAGGGGACGCCTCTAGACACCACTGCCCGTGGTGAGCACGGCATTGGCATGCCAATGCATGCGCTCTGCACCGCGCCAGTGTCTGAAGTGATGCGTCCATGCTGCCCCGCATGGCCTCGCCTTGTCCTAGCGTGCCGACGTCTTCCACTTCTCCCACCTGGCCGTTCTGGATCCATCTGCTCGCCGAAATCGTTCCCGGCGGCCGCCACCGCACACGGGCACTGTGGCACCCGTGCGGGCATTGTGGCCCCGCTGGCCGTTATCTTCCTCCGCAAGCCGCCACCGTCCGCATTAACTGCGCCTGCCCTCTCCTATCCCGTCACCCGCAATCGGCCAGCCAGCACGGCGTCCTCGCGCCGGCGACGTGGCCGAGCTCCACCAGGTTCCAGAGAGCTCGATTCCACCTATAAAAGGCCATGCCCAGCCCCTCTTAGCTCCTCACCACACTCCAGCTACTCCCAATCGAGCCCTGAGTAACGAGCCAAGGCCGGGAGGCCCTCTGGCCTCGCATCTCGCTGGTGATCCACCGACACCCGAGCTTCCCCCCCCCCCCCCCCCCCGCTATTTCACTCCACCCCAACACCAACTGACCTCACCCGCGAGCTTCCCTCGTTCTCCTGACCGTGCTCGAGCTCCTGCCCTCTCGAAACTCTGCCGAAAACGCTGACTCCGGCGACCCCCACAAATCACCGCCACCGGAAAGGAAGGGGATGATGTCATCTGGCCAGCTCTCATCGAACCATGGGTATGTACGTACTCGCCTTCGTGCGCTCTTCCCATCCCCGCAGTCGCCCGACTCAACCGCCGTCTCTATCGTCGGCGAACGCCGTCAGTGAGCCGCGCGTCTCTGCTTTCTTTCTCTCCCTCTCTGTTTAAGCCACCTGTCCCCACCTGTCAGCCACTCACCTCACGCGTGCCGAAGTGGTAAGTGGAGGCGCCCTGGCGAAATGCGACTTCGACGTGGCCCTCCACTGGATTTTCTATTTCTGTTTTTAATTCATATTTGACCAGGAACTTTGACCCTTTCTAACTTTTTATATATAAGTCCAAATAAATTGATTCTTCTTGCATTTGGTTTGTCTTGAGCTCCTCTAATTTCTGGTAAAATTTGGTATTTTTCTCATACTCACAGAATTTCTGGTAGACAAAATAGTGATATGTGGCATTTTCAATTGCTATTTTAAAATATTTTCAGAAGGGAACTTTGGTGGTTTTGAAAACCAGGAATTTGTGGGCAACCCAACAGAGCAAGGCAAGCCAGGACACCCATTTCATGAATCATTTCAATAGCATTGCATATTTAAATGATTTATTTCCATTTACTTGCTAGATAATAATTCATAGAAGTTAATTTCAAATGCCTAGTTGCTGTTATCATAAGTTACTATAATGAACCCCTATGCCTGTTAAATGAACCTAGTCGGTTGATTTAGAGTCACCTGTCCGGGCTTATTCGTGCAACCACATTTGCCGGAATGGGACGGCCTTGACTTGGTCTGGCTCCGTGCTCTTTCCCCGGTACCTCCTTATAGGGAGGGTTATGCGTGCGTGCGTGCTGCCCTGATCAGGTAGACGGCGATAACCCTATGAGCCCAGTTGAGTATTGTGCCGGCGTCCCCGTTTGGGACAGTTTAGATTGGCCACGACGGTGGTAGGTGTCACGAGTTGACACAGGGGCCACCTAGGGCTTGACTCCGGGGGAGGATGATTGCAGGTGGTATGATGGGAGGGTCACGGGTCAGGCGGGTTTCGTTGGAGTAACTCTGGTCCACCCGAATGGGAGCATGTACTAAGTACGAGGCCGGGTACTCCATGGTGTGGGTAAAGTGTGCAACCTCTGTAGAGCCACGTCCACGGTATTGGATAGCCCGTCCAGACCTCACTAGGTGGTCAACCGTAACAGTGATAATAATGATGGAAGAACTCATCTTATGGTCGGAAGTACTCGGTGACTTATGAGTATTCCGAGGGTTGTGGGACAACCCGGAAGAGAGTAAGTTGGTAACTGTTGATAGTAAGTGAATCACTTAAGCATTTAACATGTTACTTGCCATGCTATTGCTTAATGCATTATTTGGTTGTGGTGAGCTTGCGAGTACATTCAAAGTACTCACCTGGCGTATCATGCCAGATGCAGGAGAAGCCAAGGACGGAATTCCCGATGGCTCAGGCTACGCTAGCTAGGCTGTGTCCCAGTAGTGTCCCAGTGGATGGCGTTTCCGCTATGTTCCGCTACGCCGTAGAGTTTCCCAGTAGTACCGAGGCCCTGCTATGTTTCATAAATAATGTAGATATTGTCGTAGCACCGGGTGTGCTTTTGGCCTCGCTATCAATGTAAAATATGAGCTTGTACCCGAAGTTTATCAATAAAGATCAGTTCAGTTCTGTTCCAAGTTGGTGAGTGTTTCCAGAAGACATGATCTCTGGGTTGGAAACACTGGTGGACCGGTCATCTGAGCCGGGGTGCCACAACGCTTGGTATCAGAGCCGTGCTGACTGTATGACACCCTAGTTAACCTGTACTAGAGACCATGATTAGTGTAGGCTTTGAGTGTGCACTCTGTTTGCTACATTTGCTTGTTGCATAGCATGCATCCTGATTCATTGTTATAGTAACCGCTGGCATTGTGAGTGTAGATGGCACCAGTGCTGTACCACTACCACCATGAGCCAGCACCGTTCACTTTTCCTGTACTGCTCCATAGCATCTGGCTTCGGCTGTATCCGAACGGCGAAGATCCAGTGTACCAGGTGTTCCGAGAGCAACTTGCCGAGTTAGTATATGAGTATCACGCGGAGGCCTTTCTGACAACGAGCTCGGACATTGGTAGCTATTCTCGCTCTTCCAAGGGCGGAATGGCTTCTACTCCAGAGCTGGCGATCCAGTTGGCTGCGATGGAGGCTCTCACTGACTTGTGCTTTCACGAGGTCGAGATGCAGACTCATCCAGGTTTCTTTCACTACCCCACCCTGTCGCCTACGACGGGGCGTGTCATTTTCGCACCTGTTGACCCAGCGAGTGATCGTGCCACTAGTATTTTATCTCATTATCTGAACGCCAGTTATCGTATGATCATTTCCATGGCTGAGGAACTGTCGCGTGTCCAAGAGGCACTTGCAGCCGCGACTACAGTACCATCTCCACCTCAGCCTACATTTCCACCCATGTACCCACCGCCAGTTCCACCTCCACGTATGTTTGATACTCCCTCTAGCTCCACCACCGCACGAGGCTTTTTGTCGGGTAGCCGACATGAGATCCCGGCAGAGTGGGCCTCACTCTTAGCCACTCCAGCTGCTCTAATACTGAGGTGTCATGTTCCTTCTTCCCTGGAGGGAGAACCATCTCAGCAGTGTCGTCATGTTTCCTTTGATCCGGAGGATGCGATCCACATCATCAGTTCTGATTCTGACTCAGGATCAGATGACGAGGAGTCTTCAGTTTGGTAGTGCTCGTGCCACCCGCGCCACTAGAGTGGAGGCTTGAGCCCTAGTGCATGCATCTTTGCATATGTCAACTGCCGTATGAGCAGTCTAGCCATGATATCCCCCTACTAGCTTGCCATGTACGATGTTGGGTTATCTTGTATAATTATGTTGTTTGCTTTTTTTTCACCTCTTTTTCGTGAATTCTCTTTTGGTGTCATATTACTGTGTTTCCCTTATGGATGTTGCTCATCGATTCGGTATTTTGCAATGTGAACTAATTTAGGATGAAGAGACGTAGTAGCCAAGGCGGCGACGGAACCCTGTTCGTCGGTCCGCCAGACAAGCAGGACAACCACCAGAAGATTTACCACCACCACCGCCTCAGGCACCGACCACTGATCAGATCAATACGATGTTTGAAGAGAAAAGAAATTAGGATCTCATGGAATTTCTGAAAAGTATGCAGACTATGGTGGGTCAGAATAACAACAATGGGAGACACTCTAAGTTACCTGACTTTCAACGCACTAGGCCACCCAGTTTTGGTCAAGCTGTGGACCCAATGGAGGCTGATGATTGGCTGAGGACCATGGAAAAGAAGCTGGATATAGTTCGCTATGAAGAGGTAGACAAGGTTCCTTTTGTCACTCATTACCTAGAAGGGCCAGTAGCTATATGGTGGGACAACACAAAGATAACAAGGCCTCCTGGAGAAGATATCTCTTGGGAGAAGTTCAAGGAGTTATTTCGCAAGTATCATATCCCTACTGGCATAATGAAGGTAAAGCAAAGGGAATTTCTTGCTCTCACGCAAGGAAATATGTCCGTGGGAGAGTATCTAAACAAGTTCAACAATTTGGCACGGTACTCTGCCCATGACGTATCCACTGAGGAAAGGAAGATAGACCGATTCCTAGGAGGACTGAATCATGCCCTCCGTTGTCAGCTCTGTATGCTGGACTTTCCGGGCTTCCAGACTTTGGTGAACAAGGCTTTTATAGCAGAGCGAGATCATAAGTCTGGGTATGATGACCGCAAGCGAAAGTTTGAACCCAAGAAGGACAACCGGGAGCAATTTGCGCAGAAGCCACGCATTTGGCAGACGGGCCCATCTCAATACAAGCCCGCATGGAACAATGGTAACAACTATATTAAGATGGCCAGCCAGGACAAGACCTTTGGCAAACAGCCCGTGATGGAGGACTGCCGCCGCAATAACACTTGCTTTACTTGTGGCCAAGGCGGACACTACTCCAAACAGTGCCCCACCAGAAATTGGAAGCCACATCCGATTTCAAGCCACAGGTCAACACTCTTGGACGCCTCCCCAACCATAACTTCAGCTACGGATGCATCCATCATATCTCCGCTGAAGAAGCCTGTGAAGCACCAGACGTAGTCCACGGTATGTTTTCTGTTAATGACATACCTGCAGTAATTTTATTTGATTCTGGAGCTTCCCATTCGTTTATTTCACGGAGTTTTGTCACCTTGCACAAATTTACCGCTTCGCTTTTGGATAAAATCATGGTGGTACAATCCCCTGGCTCCCTGCTTAGAACCAATCTGGTATATAAAGGTCTGGAAATCTCGATACATAGAGTTAAATTTCCAGCTACACTCGTTGCCATTGAATCCCCTGGATTGGATATTATACTGGGGATGGACTGGTTGACACCACACCAGGTGTGCATCAACTGCGCTACCAGGACAGTGACACTGGTTAACCCGACAGGACAAACAGTTCAATTCATTGCCAGCAAAATGATGTCAAGAAAGGGGAAGGGCATACCAAACTACCGATACGGATATGAACTGGATTCCGGTAGTCTGCGAATTCCCGGATGTATTTCCCGAGGAACTACCGGGAATGCCACCCGACCGGGAATTAGAATTTGCAATTGAGGTGATTCCCGGAACTGCTCCGATTTACAAGAAATGCTATCGTATGCCTAGTCCAGAGCTGGTAGAATTAAAGAGACAGTTGGATGAATTACTACAGAAAGAGTACATCCGTCCAAGCGTCTCACCATGGGGATCACCCGTACTATTTGTCAAGAAGAAGGATGGAAGTCTACGAGTGTGCGTAGATTATCGCCAGTTGAATGAGGTCACTATCAAAAATAAGTACCCACTCCCTCGCATTGACGATTTGTTTGACCAGCTGAACATAGCACGGGTATTCTCCAAGATTGACCTCCGAACAGGGTATCATCAGCTAAAAATCAGAAAAGAGGATTTCCCCAAGACAACTTTCACCACCCGATATGGTCTGTATGAATTTATGGTCATGGCGTTTGGACTGACGAACGCTCCAGCCTATTTCATGAGCATGATGAACAAGGTCTTCATGGATTTTCTGGACAAATTCATGGTGGTATTTATCGATGACATCCTGATATACTCCAAGGATGAAGAAGAGCACAAACAACACCTCTGTGCTGTCTTGGAAAGATTAAGGACCCATCGTCTGTATGCCAAATTCAGCAAATGTGAATTTTGGCTAAAAGAGGTGGGATTTCTAGGACATGTTCTATCAGAACAAGGAGTAGCCGTCGACCCCAGCAAAGTAACTGCAGTTTTGAACTGGAAGACACCACCCTCAGTTACCGAAGTCCGCAGTTTCCTGGGATTGGCAGGCTATTACCGTCGCTTCATAGAAGGCTTCTCTAAGATAGCCAAGCCACGGACAGAATTGCTGAGGAAAAATCAACAGTTTGTCTAGACAGTAGAATGCGAGAGCAGCTTCTTGGAGCTAAAGACAAGGCTAACCACAGCCCCTATCTTAGTCCTTCCAGACATCCACAAAAACTTTGACATATATTGCGATGCTTCCAGACGTGGAATCAGCTGCGTGTTAATGCAAGAAGGAAAGGTTGTAGCGTATGCATCCAGACAGCTATGACCTCATGAAGAAAACTATCCCACGCATGATTTGTAACTAGCAGCAGTGGTTCATGCCTTAAAGATTTGGAGGCATTATCTCATTGGGCAGCGCTGTGAAATATACACGGACCATGAGAGTCTCAAGTATATTTTCACTCAGCTTGACCTGAATCTCAGATAGCAAAGATGGCTGGAACTGGTCGAGGATTATGATCTTGGAATAAATTATCATCCAGGAAAAGCCAATGTGGTTGCTGATGCTCTCAGTAGAAAACCAGGCACCGTGAATACACCGACTGCAAGTATCCACCCCAGGTTGCAAGAACAGTTTGCCAAACTCAATATGGTACTATGCGGCCCAGTTAACCCGGATACCTTGGAAATTACCCCAACTCTTATGGAAGAGATTAAAAAGGCTCAAGAACCAGATGAGGGAATACAAGAGATCAGGGAGTAGATGCAGCAAGGGAAGGCCAAGTCTTTTCGTGTGGATGACCAAGGCACCTTATGGTTTGAGAAGCGGATATGTGTGCCCGATCAGGACAACTTGAGACAGCAAATACTCAGAGAAGCTCATGAGTCCGTGTACTCTATTCACCCAGGAGGCACAAAGATGTATCAGGACGTAAGAGAAACTTTTTGGTGGACAGGAATGCGAAGGGATATATCATACTATGTTGCCTGCTGTGACATCTGCAACAGATTCAAAGGCAGAACACTAGAAACCCGCTGGGCTACTGCAACCTTTACCGGTTCCCCAATGGAAGTGGGACGACATATGCATGGACTTTATTGTCGGACTACCCAAGTCAACAAGAGGTCATGATGCTATCTGGGTCGTCATGGATATACTTACAAAAGTGGCTCACTTTATTTCGGTAAAGACCACTGTTAACGCCAACCAGCTTGCACAACTCTACATGTCCCGGATAGTCAGCCTGCATGGAGTACCCAAGTCTATCACCTCGGATAGGGGCTCCTTATTCACCTCAGCATTCTGGCTGCGATTGCACCAGGCTTTGGGAACTGTGCTAAAGCATAGCACAACGTATCATCCACAAACAGATGGACAGACTGAACGAGTAAACCAGATACTAGAGGATATGCTTCGGTCATGTGATCTTACCCATGGACCCAAATGGGAAGATAGCCTACCCTATGCGGAATTTTCCTATAACAACATCTATCATTCAAGTCTTAAGATGTCACCATTTGAAGCACTGTATGGGCGGAAGTGCTGCACCCCATTAAACTGGTCTCAGGCAGTAGATAGCCGTATCTTTGGCACAGACTTGATGCTCGAGGCTGAGAGACAAGTCAAGGATATTCAGGAGCGTCTTCAGGCAGCCAAGTCCCGTCAAAAGAGTTATTACGACCCAAAGCAACGAGAAGTGACCTTTGAGCCCAGAGGATATGCTTACCTTCGAGTAACCCCCATGAAGGGAGTGAAGAGGTTTCATACGCGGGGAAAGCTTGCACCAAGATACATCGGTCCCTTTACAGTAATTTCTAGGAAAGGCAGGGTAGCATATCAGCTGGAATTACTGTCGGAGTTGTCTGACGTTCACGATGTCTTCCACGTATCACAGTTAATGAAGTGCATTGCCCCACCAATCAAGCAAGCAGATATGAGTGAGATATAACTGGCTAAAGATCTGACCTACGAGGACAAACCTATCAGAATCTTGGATGAAATGGAAAGAACTACCCAGAGTAAGGTGATCAGGTTTTACAAAGTATTGTGGGAACACCACACGGAGGAAGAGGCTACGTGGGAAAGAGAAGACTTTCTAAGATCCGCATACCCGTACTTGTTCCCTAAGCAACCGAATATCGAGGACGAGATTCATCCTAAGGGGGGTAGGTTTGTGACACCCTGGTTTTTGACAACTTTTTCTTTTTGAAATCTTTTTGGCTTTATTTGAATTCTGGATGGTTTTTGAACCTTTTCAATTGACTTTGGACTTATTAATTTTTTCTAGTGAGCCAAAATCCTCATCACCCTGCCAAAGCCTTGCCATATCTCTCTTGGATCAAATACCAATATTCAATCTGTTTCCAATAATTTATTTCCTTCCTTTGGGAAACTATGTCATCACTATGGGTTGTGAAGCAACCTATAGTTCTGATGATCAGAAAGATCCCAAACTTATGCACACCCTCTTATCATCATATAACCTCATAATCTTCAAAAACATTCCATTGTCCAATACAAAATTTTGGCCAGAATAATTATTTTCTCTCTGGTCAGAATTGGCCATTTGTGAAGCAACCTCTATTTTCCTAACTCAGAAACTTCCAAATAAATTCCCTGAGATATTAGGGGACCTATCTAGCCACAATATCCAAAAATATCACTTTGGCCAAAACAACTTTCTAGCAACAAGGCTCTACCAAGTTTCTGCTCATTTTGAACCTCTGTGAAGGAAGTACCATCTAGAGGTATCTTTTTGAGCTGAAATTTTTATGGCATCTTCTACACATCAAATGACTCCCTCCTACAAAATTTTAGCTCCATCCAATCTACCATGTGAGTGAACCAAGTTCATCAAATTTCTGGACTAGTATGGCAGTTTACACATGAACCCCATTCAAAACTTTTCCAAACAACTTCAAAATTGGTCAGTTTGTAGTCCCTCCAACCTAAACCAGTCTAGACAGTTCCACTGGCTTCATCTCCAGCTCATATTTTCTCTAGAGCCCTCCCAAAGTTGCTGTCAGAAACTGTAGCTGAAGCTACTCTTCATGTCAGGATGAGCCTAGCCAAAACAGAGGCAGGGAGGGACTAAATGACCAAGGGAGAACACTCTGGACATGGTGCGGTGGACAGGGGAGGCCTCTAGACACCACTGCCTGTGGTGAGCATGGCATTGGCATGCCAATGCACGCACTCTGCACTGCGCCAGTGCCTGAAGTGACGAGTGGCCGCCACCGCACACGGGCACTGTGGCACCCGTGCGGGCACTGTGGCCCCACTGGCCGTCGTCTTCCTCCGCAAGCCGCCACCGGCCGCATTAACTGTGCCTGCCCTCTCCTATCCCGTCACCTGCAACCGGCCAGCCAGCGCGGCGTCCTCGCGCCGGCGACGTGGCCGAGCTCCACCATGTTCAAGAGAGCTCGACTCCGCCTATAAAAGGCCAGGCCTAGCCCCTCTTAGCTCCTCACCGCACTCCTCCTACTCCCAATCGAGCCCCGAGTAACGAGCCAAGTCCGGGAGGCTCTCTGGCCTCGCATCTCGCTGGTGATCCGCCGCCACCCGAGCTTTGCCGCCCCCCCCCCCGCTATTTCACTCCACCCCAGCGCCAACCGACCTCACCAGCGAACTTCCCTCGTTCTCCTGACCATGCTCGAGCTCCTGCCCTCTCGAAACTCTTCCGGAAACACCGACTCCGGCGACCCCCGTAAGTCACCGCCACCGGGGAGGAAGGGGATGACATCATTCAACCACCTCTCATCGATCCACGGGTATGTACGTACTCGCCTTCGTGCGCTCTTCCCATCCCCGCAGTCGCCCGACTCCACCGCCGTCTCTATCGCTGGTGAACGCCGGTGATGAGCCGCATGTCTCTGCTTTCTCTCTCTTCCTCTCTGTTTAAACCAGCTGAAACCACCTGTCAGCCACTCACCTCGCGCGCACCGAAGCAGTAAGTATAGGCTCCCTGGCGAAATGTGCCTTCGACGTGGCCCTCCACTGGATTTTCTATTTCTGTTTTTAATTCATATTTGACCAGGAACTTTGACCCTTTATAAATTTTTAACTATAAGTCCAAATCAATTGATTCTTCTTGCATTTGGTTTGTCTTGAGCTCCTCTAATTTCTGGTAAAATTTGGTATTTTTCTCATACTCACAGAATTTCTAGTAGACAAAATAGTGATATGTGACATTTTCAATTGCTATTTTAAAATATTTTCAGAAGGGAACTTTGGTGGTTTTGAAGACCAGGAGTTGGTGGGCAACACAACAGAGTAAGGCAAGCCAGGACACCCATTTCATGAAGCATTTCAATAGCATTGCATATTTAAATGATTTATTTCCATTTACTTGCTAGATAATAATTCATAGAAGTTAATTTCAAATGCATAGTTGCTGTTATCATAAGTTACTATAATGAACCCCTATGCCTGTTAAATGAACCTAGTCGATTGATCTTGAGTCACCTATCCGGGCTTATTCGTGCAACCACATTTGCCGGTATGGGACGGCCTTGACTTGGTCTGGCTCCATGCTCTTTCACCGGTACCTCCATATAGGGAGGGTTATGTGTGCGTGCTGCCCTGATCAGGTAGACGGCGATAACCCTGTAAGCCCAGTTGAGTATTGTGCCGGCATCTCCGTTTGGGACAGTTTAGTTTGGCCACAACAGTGGCAGGTGTCACGAGGTGACACAGGGGCCACCCAGGGCATGACTCCGGGGGAGGATGATTGCCGGTGGTATGATGGGAGGGTCACGGGTCAGGCGGGTTTCGTTGGAGTAACTCCGGTCCACCCGAATGGGAGCATGTACTAAGTACGAGGCCGGGTACTCCATGGTGTGGGTAAAGTGTGCAACCTCTGCAGAGTGTAAAATCTATTCGAATAGCCGCTACCACGGTATTGGACAGCCCGTCCAGACCTCACTAGGTGGTCAACCATAACAGTGATAATAATGATGGAAGAACTCATCTTATGGTCGGAAGTACTCGGTGACTTATGAGTATTCCAAGGGTTGTGGGACAACCCGGAAGAGAGTAAGTTGGTAACTGTTGACAGTAAGTGAATCACTTAAGAATTTAACATGTTACTTGCCATGCTATTGCTTGCTGCATTACTTGGTTGTCGTGAGCTTGCGAGTACATTCAAAGTACTCACCTGGCATATCATGCCAGATGCAGGAGAAGCCGAGGACGGAGGTCCCGATGGCTCAGGTTACGCTAGCTAGGCTGTGTCATAGCAGTATCCCTGTGGATGGAGTTTCCACTATGTTCCGCTATGCCGTAGAGTTTCCCAGTAGTACCGAGGCCCTGCTGTGTTTCATAAATAATGTAGATATTGTCGTAGCACCAGGTGTGCTTTTGGCCTCGCTATCAATGTAAAATATGAGCTTGTACCCAAAGTTTATCAATAAAGAACAGTTTTGTTCTGTTCCAAGTTGTTGAGTGTTTCCAGAAGACATGATCTTTGGGTTGGAAACACTGGTGGACCGGTTCTCTGAGCCGGGGTGCCACATGGGGCCATCAGCCCCTTGTGGTTCGGCAGGGGGGATGAGCACATTGCACAAAGAGCGGAGAACGTAGCACAGCATGACAGAGATCACACGGGCAGTTTTACCCAGGTTCGGGCCACCGCGAGGCGTAAAACCCTACTCCTACTTTGGTGGATTGATGGTGGATTGTGGTGGAGACGCAGCGCTCTTGGCCGGCAAGGATGCCTCTGGACGAGGGCAGCTACGCTTGTATGAAATTACAGGGGTCCGAATCCTTTCTATCGTTGCCATGGCCCTCCTTTTATAGATCAAGGGGTCACCATAGTGGTAAATCAGTCATTGTGTACTAATTAGATAGTGAACAGTGCTATCATACCTAACTGTGCAGGCAGAGCAGAGCGCATTAAATGCGCCGCTTAGAGTCACATCGTGGCATGCTAGGCAAGCCTTGCCGGGCCACTCGGCCACCTTCTCATTTGTCTGCTTGACACGTCTCTGGACGGGTGTCATTTGGAGGTGATTTCCATAGGAAGTGGCTGCCACGTGCCACATAACAGCCACTTAGCCACTTGGGGGCTTGACACCGCACCGATTGATGACTTGCGTTGCTGTGAGGTGGAGTGGTGGAGCCTTGGCGGGGTAGTTTGCCTTCGTCGTGCCCAGCAGACCTGCCAGGATGGTCTTGAGGCTTGTCTTCGGGGTGACCTCATCCTTGCCAGGCTCGCCTGCCCGGCAAGGGAGGTTTCTTCTTAGTGGTGTCTTGCTCATTTAGCTTGTCTTGGTCTTCTTGTTCCACCCTTTGATTCCTCAAAGAGCTATCTCTTCAACTCGATCTTGCTTTGGATGTTGCAACCTTGCTCTTTTAGGGCTGTGCACGGTCTGGGCAACAGACCCAGGGTTTGTTGCACCGACACTAGTGTTGCTATGGTTAAAGGTCTCCTGGTAGAAAATATTGATGGGCATGTCATTTACTTCTATGATGAAGCTGCTAGAATTGCCAAACCCGATGAAAAAGATAAACATAGACCTATCGTTGGCATGCCCGTTGTCTCAGTTAAAATAGAGGATCATTGTTATCATGGTTTATGTGATTTAGGTGCTAGTGTGAGTGCTATTCCTTTTAACTTATACCAAGAAATTATGAATGACATAGCACCCGCTGAAATAGAAGACATAGATGTTACTATTAAACTTGCTAATAGAGACACCATCACACCACTTGGGATTGTTAGAGATGTTGAAGTCTTGTGTGGGAAAATAAAATACCCTAATGATTTTCTAGTTCTTGGTTCCCCACAAGATGACTTTTGTCCCATCATTTTTGGTAGACCTTTCTTGAACACTGTCAATGCTAAAATAGATTCTCATAATCAAACAGTCGGTGTTAGCTTTGGTGATGAGTCTCATGAGTTTAATTTTTTCACGTTTAATAGACAACCTAATAAGAAAGAATTACCCAGTAAGGATGAAATAATTGGTCTTGCTTCTATTGCTGTGCCTCCTACTGATCCACTAGAACAATATTTGCTAGAACATTAAAATGATATGCACATGCATGAAAGAAATGAGATAGATAAAATTTTCTTTGAACAACGACCCTTCACTACCAAAAAATACACTTCCGTCATGATACGTGTTTGTCACAGTAGGTCATGTTTTCTGTCATGCATGTACATCCATGACGATTTTATGACAGAATCAAGATAGTCATACCTGTGCTGTCGTAGAAGTGTTCCATGACATTACCAAAATTATCATCACAGAAGTGTCCACTTCCATGATGATAAATGACGCGTCATGGAAGTGCTTTCGTCAAGGGTAACCGACACGTGGCATCCACCGTAACGGGTCGCCGTTAAGCTATCAGGTTCTGGATTGAATCTGATAACCCGTTAACAGCCCGAACCAATGGGGATTTTCCACGTGTAAAATTCTCAATGGCCAGAGGAACCACGTGTCGGCTCAGCATTGGGACAGATGTCATCCACTCATTGGACGGGAGGCACCTATGATACGTCGACACGTGGCATGGCCCAACAGAGGCCCATTCAGGTGAAAAGGCCAGCCCGTTTGACTTAGTCAAAGGGTAGCGGGCCGGCCCACGAAAAGCCTGTTAATGGCCTATTCGCATATAGCCCATTTACAGCCCGCTAACTCATGGCCCATTATGGCCTAACCGAATTGGGCCCAGTAGCGTTATCTGGGCCGTCCAATATGATTCAAGCCCGTTGTAACTTCTGGCCCATGTATGGCCCATGACGTCTTTCGGCCCATACGAGGTCCTTTGTAACTCTTGGCTCTTTAAAGGCCCGTGGTGAAACTGGCCCATAATGAACAGTGTAATGCTTTACAGCCATTAATGGCCCATTATTCCACTGGGCCGTTTCTAGCCCGTGTTACCTTTTGGCCTTCTAAGGGCCCAATTATTCTTGGGCTCATTTCCAGCATTCGGTTACTTACGGCCCGTTACTGGCCTGTTCTGCTTGTGGGCCAAATTCAGCCCGTGGTTACAGTCGGCCCGTTTGTGGCCCGTTAACCCGTTGGGCTGTTTTCATAGCTTCATCAAATACGGCCCATTAATGACCCATGATGCCTATCGATAGAACTAAGCCCGTTATACATTTCGGCCTATTAATGGCCTGTTATGGTCGAGCCATAAACACACGATTTCCACTATCCGTTTATGGCCCATTTTGCGGACCGTCATTGGTCCACGAATAATACGGCCCGTATAAGGCCCATTGAATATACAGCCCGTCGAGGGCCCATGGATCCTACGACCCGTAGGAGGCCCATGGTCACTACAACAGGTAGCAGGACCATGGTTACAACGGTCCGTATGTTGCCCATGGTTATTGTGGCCTAGTTATAAAAAATAGGTTATTATGGCCACTAGAAAAACACGGAAAAATAACTGCAGTGACTACAGGCAAATAACTAAACAAGATAATAAGGAAATAAATAAGCAAGCAACTAACGCTAGGTTATTATGGCTATTACACATATTACATCCACTGGGCATCAAAGTTCGCCACCAGTGCAAATATAGGGAACAAAACAGCATATCACATACACTGGTTGTCAAAGTTGGCGACCAGTGCATATAAACGCCGTAGCAAAAGAAGTCCAGAACTGAAACCACTTTAGAAGAGCTGAAGAAACAATATCCTGGGTACCCAGCATGCTGGCAAGATGCTTAGCAAGCTTATTAACTTTCTCTTGTTTGGCACTTAAATCCTCTAGCGCTTGTTGTTGCACCAGAAAGTATGCATCTGAATTCTGCAGGGACTTCCTCAGTCCTTTGGCTTCGTGTCGCAGCACATCTGATCAATGTCTTTCAAATTGAATTTGAGACTCAAGAAGACGAACTGATTCAGGCAGCGAGTTCGAAGAGCTTGTGCCAGCAGTAGTGGCTAGTAACTCGAACACTACATCAAGATAGGACTTTTGGGTTGTCTCACTGTCGTCAAGATAGTTTTTATCAGCTTTCTTGGAGACCAACAGGGATGTCTCACTATCTTGAACCTTATCTGCATTACTTCCTTTACCATTGCATAACGGGGTACTCTTCTCCAATATTTTGTCCGCATTCTAAAAGAGAAACAAGCGGACACATCACAGGTTTACCATGTTGTATATGAAACTCATTTTGGTAAATAAGTTCAGTAGTAAAGTGGACATGATAACAGCATGAAACAAACATATATCTATGTACCATGGTCACTGTATGGTCTATATCATTCTAGTTTTTGTTGCCAAATCAAGATAGAGACACAGTTCAAATAATATCTGTTTAAGACAAAGCAGCATAGATAGAATATAAGTGTGGGAAACTACAGAGCAATAACAACACTTGTAATGTGCATGACATGAGAACATAACTGTTTATTCAATTGAAACTAAAATCAACATAGAGCAAATTTCAATAGCAAACCAGTTAAAGAAACAGGTTTAAAACATACCTGTTGCGCCATTGGAGTTTCAATTCCATCCTTCAAATTTGAAAATAGTTGGTATGAGTAAATACAGTGATGGAAGAGCAAAGGAGTATGAACCATAGCTACAGAACCTGACCTGAGAACAATTCTTCTTCTACTTTAAGCGTTGAGTTGGGGTTTGGAGTTGTGGTCCTTATGCTTTGGGCACTGCAGTTGCCTTACTAACTGCTCGTGTTTGGGTGCTCTGTGGTGGAGACGGTGCTGTGTCAACTGGAACTGGGTTACTATCTACTGGGGTTGGGGTTAGAAGGGGTGTAGCTGGTTCCCTGTCCAACTGGGTAGGGGTACAATCTGCGAGAGTCTGGGTTTTGTGTGGTGGGGCTGGTTCTTGGGCAAGTACAACCGTGGTTCTATCTGCATCGATTGGTAGCACTATCTTTTCTAAAGACCGTGTTGTTACTCCCTTAAATACTGCCATCACCCTCTCCAATTCGAATGGCTGATAAACAAGAAAAGTAATTCAATGTACAGACATTGTATGATAGACAGGTGCAATGGATAGTGTGGAATAAAAGAGGGCATGAAATAATTCACATTTATGTTGTCTAACCAGACAGGATACACTACTAGGGAAAAGCCTAGCAGTAGCGCGGGTCTAAGTGCTCATCATATCATACACATAATAGTCTCATCATATCATCCAACACAAATCATGTCGTCACATCATAATCACGATATAGCTATACAAGTTACACGACATGTCTCATCATACATAATGTAGTACATACTTCTTGAGGCGTCGGTTCGTATACCTCTCTCGGACTAGCGTGAACCTAAACTAACTACTGGCTGTCGCTCGGAAACCGGTACACCTGGGCCTGACACTCCGGCCACTCGTCGTATACTCCTGGCATCACACTTCTTCGCCATCGATGATCTATGCACCTGCATTGTCACATGAGTCGATGATATGCAACATATATAGTTGAGCAACAGAAAGAGACAGATTTGGCAAAAATAGAAGCAACATATCATAAGCATAAATAACAAAGTTCATCTTACCCAAAATGCCCTAACTAGAGTGATCTTCGCTAGTTGAGGAGGATGGTTTAATTACATCACAAATAAAGTTTCGTCGTGCATAACTCAAAGTTTCGTCATAGAGAAAGTATGGACTAAATGGACATATTGTCATATATCGTCAATCACTCCAACATGTCGTGCCATCCAGCCAAGTCAGGGAGATAGTCCGCGAGTGCAGTGAAAGGCTTCAGGTCGAGACGCTGAGCCGATACGCATGTTCGAACGTCTTGCCACGACATTTGCCCTTCTTCGTAGAACATCCCTATTTTTTTGACAACCTCCTTCATGATGATTTGGGCAAGTTCATGCTGGATGTGATAGAACTCAGCTAGAAGTCGATGATCCGGGATATCTCTTAGGTTCTTTGCCCATTGCAGAATATGGGCATCATCGGATGTAGGTGACATGCGAAGGTTCTGCTGATCCTGTCTGTACGCCAGCATGTGGTGTAGGACATAGAATCCATCACTAAGAGTACCACTTAGTTGCTGGATGCAGCAGAAGTCGGTCTTATGGCCGAAGGTGGGCCTGTGGTTCCTTGTCTTCCTAATCTTGATCTCTCCACCCTGTACGCCATAGATAAAGATAGCACTGTCGAGAACAGACTTGATGTGGGTGTAATCCTTTTTGTTCATGTTCTTCGACGAGTCCAAGTAAAGGGCGTGGGAGAATCAGGGGTAAAGGATGATGAGGACGGCGTTCTCGTGGCTGCGCAAAATAATTACACCTCAATAGCCTCCACCGTGCAAATGAATGATTGAAATCGAAGGAAGGATATCCGCGCAGATGACTTACATGGGATGATAAGGCACGAGAATCGTCTCCTTGTCCTTATTGGCGACCATGAAATCGGCGATGTAGTCCCTCGCGTATTCACGGTGCTCTGGGCAGACTACCAAGAAGCCCTCATGCATGAAGTATGGGTCAGCGACACAGATATAAGTTATCTTCTCAATCCCGATGATGTAGTTCATGTACAAGGCAAAAAGGCGGACAAACGTAAAATCCAACTTTTTCAAGTGAAACATGTCGAAGATGTAATCGAACCGAAGGAATAACTTCTCCGCGGGGAATGTGTCGACGTACAACCTTTGCCGTGGCACGTTAACCACATAGAGTGGGTATCCTGGATTTTCCGAGGCGATTTGGCTTTTCTCTCTCCGTAGCACATCGTCATGAAGTCTCCTTAGATCGCCATATATGGCCTCTACCGCTACCTTAGGTAGGATCGGATGACCAGGGATATGACATTTTGCCGCACCGGGGATAGCTATACAGTCTTGAACCCGAGGCTGCTGAGGTGGCTGGATCAGAGAAGCAGCTTTGTTGCCTTTCCTCGATCTCTTCCTATGCTTCTTTGCTACTGGAAGGTTGTCTATAATACGTACATCCTCCAGCAATTCAGGCACCGACTCATGACACTCAAACCCTGAGTACTCATACTGCTGAGCCATCAATCCTCCGTCGTCATAGGCGTCGGTATTGAAATATTGTAGAGTGTCATCGTCATCCTCATCCTCATCGATGGCATCGATATCATGCATTTCTTCTTCGACGGCGGCGACGTCATCAGCGACTAATGGAGCCTCTTCCTCACCCCATCTGCTATCACCCGGCACGACAGGCGACGCTAATTGGGTAGGTGGGGTGTTGATGTTCATACCTTGCTGAGGCTCCGTGGTCGTGGGTGTGCTCCCGGCTGCCTCCAGACGAAGCAGACTCTTTGGCCACAACAGGACCCACCTCTTGCAATCGCCAAGCCGCCACGGGGTCTCGTCGTCATCTCCCCCTAGTACCGGAGGAGCCAAATTCTCGTGGCCCGGTTTGACACTGGCCACAGAAACCTTGAAGAAGTCAGGGGGGATCGGCCGGCTGTGGAACAATTGTTCCTTCGGCTTCACTATCGTCGCCTTCCGCACATCCACCTTCTGGCCGCTGATGGTGTACAATATGGTGCACGGGGTTACGTCGGCCTGCAAAGACATGTCTGCGACGTGAGACATCCGAAAGGCAACGGAAACGGGAGATTATATATTTATTGAAGAGGGCCAGTGTGACAGGTACCGTGAGGGCGTCGAGCTCAGCCAAACACGAATCATCACCGAGGACTTCCGAGACAAAGGATGGGCTGCTATGAGCAGGTGCGGGAGCTGGTTCAGGAGCAGGTGCGGCAGCCGGTGCAGGAGCAGGTGCTGGTGCAACGCTAGTCGAGCTACTCCCGAAGAAGTCGGAAAGGGGAAAGTCCGCTGCCTCTTTATTTGGATTTTGCCTGCTCCAACTGATGATAGCCGGAACCAAGACACCATACGAAGCTACAATCTCCTGTTTTGTGGCAGCTACCGCTACTGCGACTGTCTCAACTGATTTCTTCTCAACCGCAATCTCAACCTTCTTGTCGATGTTTTCTTCATTTAACCTCCATCTTTCCTTTCTCTCCTCCATGGTCTCACGGTAGTACTTCTTCCACGTGGCGCCGTCTCTGACGCCGTGCACGCCTCCATACGACGGCCGAGTGTCCACCGGGAGTCCTTTCAATATGTTCAAGGCTCGGTTGAATGGGGTGTCCCACTTGGGCCTCGCCAACGCCTCAGACGGCGATTCGCTTTCAGCCGCAATCCTGTGCTGCTCTCTCTGCAAAAGGAACAAGGATCGTTTACAAATATGACTAAAAGTGCAGTCGAATTGATCAGAAGCTAAAATTACCAGCAGTCTCATGAACTCCGTCGTGACCGCTTCCATCTCAAAAACCTTCTTCACTGGGTCCCAACGGTACCGGGCCCTGAGGACGTCACGCTCCTGGGGGACGGTGAACTCCGCCAAGGGGTCTGGGATGCCCAGACTTTCGCGTTCCGCGTCCTCCTTGGCCCATATGGACCTCTTCCCCGCGTAACCACGGCTTCCGAGGTGGTGACACCCCATGTTCCTCTCTTGAAGCCCCTTCATGTACTTAGACTTTTCTTTGGCAGCTTCGGCAACGCAAGCCGCCTTGAATATTTCAAACTGCTCTTCCGTAATTGTCAGATTATCCTTTACAATCTTGGAGTAGGGTTCCTTTTTGTCGATGATCCTTGCTTTCACCCTTACTTTCCAGGCGGCCAACGCGTCGCTAAGCTTGCTCATGGCGCGTTTGTTTATCTTATTCATTGCTGGGTCTTTATATTGATCAGTATATTTCTTTTCATCCCGGCCCGGGAACAAGAATACCTGGTGCAGCTTCGTTAGGAGGGAGTGCTTCATATTTTCCATCTTCTTTAGTTTCTCATCGTTGATGGTGGCGGTTGTCCGTACGATGTAGCCTATTTGATTGCCATAGCACGCTCGCGCTTCCCCAGGCTCTTTTGGCTCCAAATTGCCGTCGTCCACCTCCGTGACCACCAGTCTAGTAGTGATGAGCTGGTTTGGGCGTCGACGTCTCCTCTTCGGTTTCGGTTCTATACCGGCTTCGCCAGTCTCGGTGCCGATCTCGGTGTCGGTCTGGGTCTCAATGCCAGTCTTGGCGCCGGTCTCGATGTCGGTCTCGGATGTGACAGGTGGGCCCTGCAACAACCGTTGCTCGTCGAGAAGGTTCAAATAATCGTCTGCCGCCATGTAGACGTTGCAATCACCACAACCCTGTCCTTCATCGTTGCTAGGCATGTTTCCTACTATTAAATCTAGTCAATTAATTCTAGACCTAATAAAATGAATAATGACATAAAAAAAAGGCCTATGTTTTGTAGGAACGATGATTCCTTCCCGGTGCGGCAAATCCTGGGCACTCGATATGTCCTAGTTTGTAGCACAAGTCATGCCGAAATTCACGGAAAATTTCGGCATGACCTTTGCTAAAAAGTGGACAAATCGAGCACCTGAAATTTGCCGGGACGGAAATGAATCAACATTCTGGCAAAACATAGGCCACTCGGCTTCATTCCCTGGAAACAACAAAAGGCCACTTGGGCACAATCGAACCACTTCAATGTTGCATATAACATGAGAAAACACTATTGAGGAATTTGCATATAACATGACCACTTCAGTGAAAAGATATAATCAACAATAATGGAATATGCAAATGAACATCAATGACATATATCATATAACATCAATCTTGTTTTTCGTTTACATAGCAACAATTACTTTAACCAAGTTTTTGAAAAAGAAAAACAATTCTGTTTTTTGTTTATAGCTAAATGCCATAGCTACTTTTTTTTATTTATAGCTAAATACTTTTGTTTTTTGTCTAAAGCTAAAAGTCTAGGAAGGGATCATCTTTAAAATAAAACTTGCCTAAATTCTTTTCCTTGAAAAATAGTGGTCTTTTCAAAACAAAAAACCTTTGCAAAATGACCTCACTATACAATTCTCTGCCTAGGACAGAACCCAAATTCTATTCTAGCTATTCCTCTCACACACACACACATTATTTTCTTTTCATCCAAATTGTTTTAGAGCAAATATTCCAACAATACTTGACCTTATTAGAAATTGCAAAGGAACTCCATTTTCTCTAACCCTTCTGACCTCACCAAAATTTTCACAGGAAGACCATAGTACCTACACCCAATTTCTTCAAAAATATTCAGGTCCATAGTCCAAATAATTCAAATTTCATTTGAATGAAATTTGGACCAGATTCAGGTCCATAGTCCAAATAATTTTTTATAGCTAAATGCTATTGTTTTTTGTTTATAGCCTCTATTAATTTAAAGCTAAATGCTACTATTATTTATATACCCTCTATTAATTTAAAGCTAAATGGAATTACTGTTTAGGCATTTGCATAAAAAATTGCCCTAGCTAATTTCCTAAAAAAATTGCTCAATTATTTTGCTAAATGCTAAAAAAATTCCTACTGTCATAAACAAATCTAAGGTTCATATGAACATCATCACAGTAGCGCTCTTTGAAATTTGCCCTAGCTAGCAGAGAGAGAGAGAGAGAGGAGGGCATGGGAGAGGAGAGGGAGAGGCTTATGGTCCACGGCGAGGGCGGGCTCGGGCGGCGACGGTCCAGGGAGGGCTCGAGCGGCGGCGGCAAGGTCGAGGGCGGCCTCGGGCGGCGGCGGTGAGGGCGAGGGCGGGCTCGGGCGGCGGCCGGCGTCTCGGGCATGCTCGGGCGCAGGGCTCGGGCGGGCTCGGGCGATAGCGGTGACAGATCGAGTGGGGGGAGAAGGGAAGAGGGGGGAAAAGGACTTAGCAAAATTTTGAGCCCGCGCGTGGTTAAGTCAAACTAGCAGTAGCGCTGGTACAAAAAACGTGCTATAGCTAAGTTAGCTATAGCGCTTTCCACCAAAACACGCTGCTGCTACAGGAAGTAGCTATTTATTTTCCTTTTTCTTTTCCTTTTATCTAAGGAACTTAGCTATAGCGCAGGTACGCAAAAAGCGCTACTGCTAACGTAGCTATAGCTCTTTGTGAGAACAAGCGCTACTACTATGCCTTTCTCCTCTTTTTTTCTTTTTCTTTTGTTTTTCTTTTTTTCATTTCTCCTTTTTCTATTTATTTCATTTTCATTTACTTTTCTATTTATTTTTCTACTTGTTTACTTTTCCTTAGCAGTAGCGCTCTACAACAGAAACGCGCTGCTACAAGGCACTTAGCAATAGCGTGTTTTCCTCAGGCTCGCTACTACTATTCCTAGCCTACCGGCAACAGTGTGGGAATTATAGTAGTAGCGCTTTTTTGTGCAGACGCGCTACTGCTACAACTATAGTTGTAGCGCGCTTTTTTGACGCGCGCTACTACTAAGTAGTAGTAGCACTTAGTTCTAACCAGCGCTATTGGTATACCTCTGTGTATAAGGTTTTCCCTAGTAGTGATAGCATGACACAATTTCACATATATGATGGCTAACTAAACAGGATAGCATGACACAATTTCACATATATGATGTCTAACTAAACAGGATGGAAAGACATAGATCAAAATATGATGACTATGTAAACAGGATGACATGATATAACTATATAATGTGTTTATTAAATAGGTTGGCATGCCATAATTCACATACATGTCGCCTATAGAAACATGATAGCATGATATAATTCACGGATAGAATGACATAATTCAAAATATGATGACTGTAAACACTACACAGGATGAGATGATATAACTATATGATGTCTTTATTAAATGGGTTGGCATGCCATAATTCAGACAGATGCTATCTATGTAAACATGATGGCATGATATAATTCAAATATATGATTTATATATTAAGAAAGTAAGCAAATGGCAATCACATATATGATGTAAAAACTAAGCAATGCAAGACAACATATGCATGATATGAGTAATATAACCCTGCCAAGTTTGAGCATAGACCTCAGCGGGGAAATAGGACTGGTCATCTATCTCTGAATCCTCCTCTGAGGATCTATCTGTAACCAGCAAGATGTCTGCTTCAGCAGGTAGCATTGTCTGCTCTGAAGACCTTGTTTTCACTCCAGATACTTCCATCACTGCTTCAAATGGCTGATGCACAGGAAGAGTAATTGAATATACAAATGTTGTCGACAAATGGAATATGTAATACAAAAAAAGGATAGCATGATATAATTCACATATATGATGATTGGCTAAACAGCATGGCATTGCATAATTCACATATATAATGCCTTGCACCAAGATAGCATTGCATAATTCACATATATAATGTCTTGCAACAAGATGGCATTGCATAATTCACATATATGGTAATTAGACACTAAATAGGTGGCACTCACACAAAGCATGTCTAAACTAAGCAAATGACATAGAAATGCAAGACACCATACGCACGATATGAGCAACATAACCCTGCCAAGTTAGAGCATACACCTCAGGGGGGGGAAGAGGAATAGTCATCTGTCTCTGAATCCTCCTCTGAGGAGCTATCCGTAACCAGCGAGATATGCGCTTCGTCAGATAGCATAGTCTGCTCGGAAGACCTTGTTTTCACTCCAGAATTTTCCATCACCGTGTCAAATGGCTGATGCACACGAAGAGTAGTTGAATGTACTAACATTGTTGACAAATGTAATATGTAATAAAAAGAAAGGATGGCATGATATAATTCACATATAAGATGACTGGCTAAGCAGGATGGCATTGCAAAATTCACATATATGATGCTTGGCTAAACAAGATGGCGTTGCATAATTCACATATACGATAAAGACACTAAATAGATGTCATTCACATAAAGCATGTCTAAACTAAGCAGATGACGTATTTGATGTATAAAGTAAGCAATGCAAGGCACCATATGCATGATATGACCAACATCAGCATGCCAAGTTAGAGATTAGACCTCAGGGCTAAATAGGAGTGGTCTTCTCCTTTTGAATCCCCCTTAGAACAGTTATCTTGCTCTTGATTACAATCTGAAATGGGTGGAGGGGGGCTTCCTTTGCGCCCACCATGGAGCGACGTCTGCATGAAATTTTATTGCCACGCAAGGCTCGTCTCTTTTGCTCTACATCTTTAGTTCCATTGTGTACAATAACTGACATGCATAGGAATAAAACATAGTGAGATTATGTAAGGAGTGCATGCAGAAATCCAGAGTGATGGTAGCAACCTGTGGATAGACCCAAAACCAATGATAGCAGGCAGATAATGGCTTCAGTTAAAAATACAGATAATGGCTTCTTTATTGTTTGTTTCCCACCCAACATGAAACTCATAGTAGATACCAGGGATTAACTAGATAGTAGACAGATACTATTGATTGCGGCCCCGATATGTACCCCACAACCATTTAAAAACTCAAGTTTGAGCATTAGTTTAGAGCTGACTCAGAGTCTAATCGGTGAACAGGACAATAAAGTAGCATGTAATATTAAGCGATGCATAACGTAAGCAGACACGAAAGAGTGCGACCTCTCTTGTGGACCCGTGTAGTCCTTGAGGTCATCTGCTCAGTTGATGATGGTAATGCAGTTGTCGTGGCTGCCGGCGGCGGGGAAGAAGATCTGAGGTGGCGAAAGACAGTCTGGAGGGCGGATCCCTGCTGTGGTGGACCCTTCTGTCGTTGGAGCAGCTGAGCTAGGGTGGACGACGGCGCAGCAGGAGCGGGACAAACCACACAAGGTTTTCTTTGACAACTATCTGTAAGAGAAGTAATTATGTAAGGGCTCATTTGAATTGGAGGATTCTAACTATGCAGGGATAGGAAATACACAGTAATAGGATAGGAATGCATGTGCAAAGAATTTAAAATCACAGGATTTCTGTCAATCTGGGTGTTTGGTTCACAGGAATTGGAAGGTCACAGGAGTGCAAAGAAGCATGGTCAAATTAAGTCAAACCACAAGAAAATGTACAGTTATAATGCTATTATGCTACTATCACTTAGTCTTATTCTTCATGAATAGGAATTTGAAAAGGAGGGCCAAGTGGATATTAAATTCCTACAGTTTTTCTTTGAAAGAGACACTAAAGGAACAAATCCTACAGTTTTCCTTTGCTCCATTCCTTTGAACCAAATGCATTAATAGTAGTATCATAGGAAACTTTCCAATTCCTATGTTTTTCCTTCACTTTTCCTTTCAACCACAAGCAATTCTAGTAGGCAGGATTGAACAGGCAAAAGCCTGCACTCCATAAATGTTTTTGTGCTACTTGTACTACTTTGGACCCAGGCCACTACCCTACTACCTCAACTCACAGGCCCATCTACACCTGCACAACTCAAAAGAAATAAATAATGATGGCTTTCGAGAGAGTCCATCACGGATAGCTAAGTTGCCTGGTACCTCACTGCTTGTCATATAGTAGGAGAAACTAATCATATTTCACATTCCTACGTGTGCTCAGTGGACAATATATATAACATGTAGAGTAAAAAAGCGATGCAACAAGTGTACAACCTCTTTGGCGAAGCCATGTCGATCTCAGCATGATTGGGTTGGTCGGTGAGGATGCTCCGGCTGATGTGGCTGTCGAAGGAGGGGAAGAAGATCTTAGGCATCTGGAGATGGAGCCGAGGGTACTGCTCCACTATGATGGAGGGTTTCGTCGTTGGAGCAGGTCCGGTGAGTTGTACGACAGCGAGGCTGAAGCAGGACAAGAGAGACAATGTTAACCTGAGTGGAATTCTAATAGCATCTTCAATAGATGATGTAAAATACATACCCACAAAGTGCTAGATGTAAAATACATCAGCCGCTCATCTCTGAACTTAACTGTCGAAACTGAATTTATCTGTCGAAATTGAATTTTACTGTCAAAACTGAATTTTGCTGTCGAAACTGAATTTATCTGTCGAAATTGAATTTTACTGTCAAAACTGAATTTTGCTGTCGAAACTGAATTTTGCTGTCGAAACTAAACGCACTAGTAGCAGAAAAGCAATAGCAGTAGCAGCAGCGCCCGGAGCAGCAGCGCGTGTGAGAGCCGGGGCAGCTGGTCATGTAGCAGCTGCAGGGGCTCGACCAAGAGCAGGATCTACTGCTCATGCAGCAGCAGCGCAAGCAAGAGCAAGAGCGAGAGCAGCAGCGCGAGCAAGAGCAAGAGCAGACCAGGCAGGGGACCGAGAGCAATAGCAGAGCAGCAGCGCGAGCGAGAGCCAATGCAGCAGCAGCTCCTACTAATGTGGACGTCACGGCCGAGGGAGCAACGCCATGGAGGAAGTGGCCGGCTACGCCGCCGTAGATGGAGCCACACCATGTCTGCTTGGGACCGAGCGCCGGCAGCACCGTGAGATCGAATCAAGAAGAAAATGCAGCGATTAGTGTAGAACCTCTTTGGTGGCGCCGATTAGGACTCAGCTTCATCCGAGGAATCGGTGATGATGCTGCTCTTTCGGTGGTGCAGGTGAAGACGATGGTGTGGGAATGGAGGTGGCGCGAAAGACTAGGGGAACATCGGGGCAGCTCCTTGGAGGTGGAGGATGGGGTGGCTGAACCGGCGGGGACGACAAGATCGGCGACGGATCCTCATCCGGTGCGGTGGATGAGGGACGTTGAGGTGTTGTTGTGGACGACGTCATCGGGGAAGAGGCTCCGGCTGGGTGGGCGGACGGAGGAGGGTGTGGGGCTTCGCGGGTTTTCACGGCCTCGGTGTACGAATGGGGGGCGGAGCGGATGGGAGGAGGGAACCATGGCTTAGGGACACGCTGTCGGGGCCGGATTTCGGGGACGCAATATCCCAGAAATTAACCCCTCATATCATCACCAGCCCAGGATTACCTTTACTGGTGGACATGTCCTTGTTACAGGTTACCAAGCAATTACAAGAATTGGATACAAGACCATAAAGGTCTAATGATACAACGATGTTATCTGGTGACGGGTGACGGAAGTGACTTGTCGTTCTCCAACGTTGATATGGCTCCATTCCCACAGGAATGGCTGACCCGGATAACTCCTAGGCTCCGCACGGACATCGTGGTGGTATTCCTTGTAGAACTCCTGACCTGGCCAAGTAAATAGCCAGGGACAAGCCTGTGAGTACGTTTGAATGTACTCGCAAACATGATGAACAAAAGATATACCGAATGCATATGCTCCTGATGGAGTAAATGCTATGCTCATGCTGACTGGATATTTAAAGATGGCATGATAACAATAATAGGGTGCAGAAAAATAAATATAACATGTTAGTCATAAAACAAGGAAAGGTACGCAGAAAGAATATAAGAGAAATGCCAATCGGGTATCCACAAGAGTATTGGCGTGACAGACCGCCTGAGAACTCGAGGGACACCACGTAGAGGTCTTGAAAAGAAATGCCAGTCGGCTGTCAAAAAGTGACGCCATGGTCGGTCTTGAAAAGAAATGCCAGTCGGGTATCCACAAGAGTAGTGGCGTGATAGACCGCCTGAGAACTCGAGGGACGCCATGGAGAGGTCTTGAAAATAAAACCGAATGCCCGGGGTAGTCTAGCCAGCCCCTGAGACACTCAGGAAAATAAATTAAGAGAAACGGGTTAGTCCACAATAATATGCATAACCACAAAAATATTAATATGCATAGCAAAATATTCATGGTAGCATCAGGGTGACAATAATTATCCTTCAAAATAATTCAGGCTCAAATTACTTATTTCCTTCGGAGACCGACACTAAGACCGACACATGACCAACCCAGACTGTAGTCCTTAACCGCGGACATGGCTATTCGAATAGGTTTAAACTTTGCAGAGGCTGTACTCTTTACCCACGTGCATGGGATTCCTTTAGTCAGCACCGTGGCACTGGCTAATTCACACTACGGTCTTTGGGTTGAAAACACACCCAACCAGCACAAACCAGATTAACTGTCCGGACGCCAGGAATCACCCAAAGCATCATTCCAGAAAAACTTTAAGTCAGGGAGACAACAATCTCGAATAGCATGGGATCACTATTAATACACACGGATTCCAAGGGGGGACCCCCTCTCGGCTACAACCGGAAACACCCATGCCCCCTGACCCGATGACAGGATTTAGTCCATGGCCATGGAAACCCTCATCGTGGCCCTCTATGTGGTGTGTACCTGGACAGGGGTTAACTACTTACTAAGCCATACCTTCCTTGCGCAAGGACTCGTGGCAGCACGGAACAAGTATGGGGGTTACCGGAACAAGACTTGATCTACGGTCTACTCAGGAGGTTTAATTTTTCCTGCAGTGGTTAGCACAATATGATTCCTCGGTAGTACCCAACAGGGTCACCACCTGACATGTCCCGACATGCCCTTACTGATCATTCTCGTCACCACGAGAATTCAGTCTCATGGTCACTTTACTCATGACTGATTCTTTCCTGCAGTTTAGTCCAGATCAACACGGTGTGTATGACAAGTGCAAGTAACCATACTTACTCATACTACAAAGATGTCAGCAAAATGGTCATGGATCATGCATGCAAAAATAGCTATATGCCAAATTTTATTTGAATTCAAATTATTCATAACTCGACTATTCATGCAAATAACGAACCAAGCATTCACCATATCAAGTGTTCAAGATGCTTGCCTTGAGCATGCAGAAGTGTTGGGTGCACTCCAAAAGTTTGAGAATTTTTATCTTCCCTCCATTTCCTATTTTCAAAAATATTTAAATTACCATATAAAACAAAAACAGTGCTAAAAAGTGTTTCAAATATTTTTGGAATAAATATTAAAATAAACTAGATGAAAACTAAAGAATAACAGAAAAAGAATCAAATTATTTGGAGTTCATATGAATTACTTAGGGAATTTTTAAGTTGAAATAAATGACTAAATGGACTATTTTATAGACCCAACAAAAACTAAGCTTATCATAAATGTTCACCCTAGCTAGTTTAATAGAGCATGATTTTATAAGTTTACATAAATTTGAATCATTAAATTTGGACTTGTAATAGTGGTTGTGGAATTATTCTAGTTGTGCTGGAAAAGAAAAAGAGAGAATGCAGAGGTGTGCCCTGGGCGTAATATAGCCATGAGGTGCTATTGGGCCGAGCCCAGCCGGTCAGCTGTGCGGGAGGATCGACGACGTCGATGGCGTATTCCAAGAATACGCCTTCCCCGCGCGAACACAGTTTCGAGGGAAACCATCTCCACTTGAACGGCGGGACCAGCGACTTGTGAGGCTGACGGGCGGGCCCGACTTGTCGGGTTTGATGGAGGTCAACCAGGCCTTCTCCCTCCTTTGGCCGGAACACAGCGCGGTCACCGGCGATGATTCCCAATGACACAGGCCACCGTTCGAGGTTCTCTGGCCACCAGTATGTTCAGGGAGGTGAGCCTCATCCGCACGTGGTGGGGGTGGTCACTAGGGAGGTTGGTATCGAGCATAACTTTGACCACAGTAGAGGAGAGCTCGAGTGAAATGGGGCGTTTGACCACGGGCTAGCCCCGATGAAATTGCAGTGGGGAAAGGATCCGCTGGATCATGGGGAGACTACTGGTGAAGAGAACGGAGTGGGGGAGGCACTGGTTAGCTCGGAACCGATCGGAGAGTGACATCGATCGAGGCGATAGGAGTTGGGGGAGATGACCATTCCAGGTCGTCCTACTGCTCGGAGAGGATTAGTGAGGGAGGGAGAGAGGTGTTGAGGGTATGAGCGAGCTCGGGGTGAGCTTTTATAGGCCGGAAGGGGTCGGTCCGCAGCTTCCAGAGAGGCACACGTCGGTGGCGGCCATTAATGGCACCGTTGAGGTGGTTACCAGGGCAGCGCGACGTAGGATGGCTTCTGGAGGAGGCCACCGTCCAGGTGATGTGTTGACTCGCTCAGACAGGCGCCAGGTGGCCTAGATGGCGCTGTCCATAGCGGACTGTGTCGACGGTCGTTTATAGCGAGCGCAGTCGGTGGTGAAGCCGGTGAGGACAGTGGGGAGGTCAGCGAAGATAGGTGATGTCGGCAGGGATTGGTGAGGTAGTGTATGAGCTCGGGCCTTAGCATTTAAGCGAGGCAGAGGCGTGGCACAGAGGGACTCGTCGGGCGGCGGTCGTGGGTGGCGTGGTCGGCGATGGCCGGCGCAAACGGCCAAGTGAGGGTGTCGGCGGGGTCGGTGGTTGATCAGATGGTCAAGTGGAGGGCTAAGGCGATCGAGAGGGGCAGCAAAGGAGCAGCAGCAGTCAATGCCGGAGCCTGTAGTCCCGGCGCTCTAGCCACGCGCAGTGCACGCGCCCAGGGTGTTCGGCAAAATGCCAATGGCATCCACAGGGTCCCAAACAATTTGCAAATTAACAGAATGGTGCTATTGTGGGTGGGGATGATGATGGACAAGTTAGTTTAGCCATAGGATCCAGTGGCACATGGAGTTTAGAAAGGATGCCAAATTCTGTCATGCCCACAAGGTGCTTGATGAAATGCTAAGGCCATTTAGAAGATTCCTATGAAAGTGATATTTGGCAGAATGGTGCCTAATTAGATGTTAGATATGGTGGTGGAGTTGGTTGGGCAAAATGAAAAACTTGTTAGTGCAAGTTTTAGAGAAATTTATTTCTGGACAGAATATTTGGTGAATTAAAAGATTCCAATGGAGCTAAAATTTTGGACTTAAGGGTTTGGTTGGAAGGACTGTAAGTGGGAAAAATTTCAGAATTTTTGGAGCAAAGAAAATTTGGGCTGTAGTTCAAAGCTGGATCTGGACCGGAAAGGAAAACAGGATGTTTCACTCAAAAATTTCAAATGACCAAGATAGGTTTTTGCATAAAAGGGATATATAGGCATCACATGACCTCCCATAATTTTTGTGGAATTTTAAAAGAATTATTTAACATGGTTGCAGAGCAACAGAAGCATTTCAAAGAATGAAAATGCTATTAAAAGAATTGTTTTGGGGCAAGTTTTATTATGAAAATATTTCCTACTGTTATTAAAATATAAATGAAATGATTAAGAAAACTACCAAAGCCCATAATATTTCTCCCAAAAATTTCTACATGGAGCGAAGTATTTTGGAAAATCCGAAACAGAAAATACTCTGAAAGTAATAAAGGACTTAATATAATTCAAAATTTTATTTCTGGCCAAATTTTACTTAATAAAAAATGTGGTTAAATTTTTGGAATGTTACAAAATCTACCCCCCTAAAGAAAATCTTGTCCTCGAGATTTGTTAAGGTGGTCATCAAAATTAAACCCACTCTTCGAGGAGATTTTTCTGAGCTATTGAAAATAACCTATTCAGGCACAGTTGACGTGGGCTCCTGATAATTGGTGTAACTACAGTGAGGCACTAGTGTTGTGGTTCTACTGTGACTGTTATGACAAATTTGGAAAAAGTATAAATTCCAAAATTCGCTTGTCGTACTCCAGTGCATAGTGCTTTCTCCAGCTGACAGGTGGACCCAGGGCCCACTTTCAGTCTCTTCTTCTTCCTCTGGCTCTCTTCTCCTTCTCCCTCTCGCGCGCTTTCTCCACCTGCAGCTTCTAGCGCGTAGGGTATCTAGGGCCGTACTGCGGTAGTGCGTGGCATGCTAGCTACCGGTGCAGCGTGCACTCACCTCGCAGGCCAGCACCTTGTCGGCACTGCTCGCGGATTCGCCTCCGAACACCGGTGGTCGAGCGGCGAGCGGTGCTGGTGGACTTTGCTCACCGTGCACCAAGCTCGAGCTATAAAAGCGACCGCAGTGTTACTCTCTTATCCCATACACTTTGCCTCACTTTCCCTTCCTCTTCTTCTTCCTTCTTCTGGCTGTAGGAGCTCGAGGTGAAGCCCCAATGGAGGATGTGTTTCTGGATGTGATCACGATTCTCCTGGCCGGGATGCTGGCGGCGTTGGTTGGTTCCTCGCTACTATTATGTGCGATGATTCTAGATGATCGCCGTGATGCTGCTGCTCGAGTGGTGGCTCTCCGCGACGGCGGTGGCCATGAGGACTAGATACCGGTGTTGGTTATGAGCGGGTGCTAGTGTGTTGGCAATAGGTCTCATAGAAATAATTACCCACAAATTTTCCCTAGGAAAACTGTGGTGTGCTGGTGAGGCAAGTGATTAGGTGCTAAATGTGTGTGTGGTTCTGCACTTAGTGCATGTAGTGGTGTGAGTGTGGCTGTAAGCCGGATGTCGTGGCAGTGCGTGAATTAATTCTGTGTTTGCAAAAATTATTAGTCGCAGTGGTCCTTAATAAAATATCAACCCGAGATTTGTTAAGGGTGAAAAATCAATTATAAGCTATGGTAACATAATTACTCATATGCAACTGCAACCAAACATTTTACTTATAGGGTAAATCCTAAGATGCAACACAGATATTAAATCACGCAATCTAAACGCTAGACTAACGAACACAACCATGGTGTCTACGGTACAAAGGTAAAATCGATAGGGTCCTGAGGAAATATCCTCGGTATTGGGACACATTCTTCTTCTCCCGGGGAAAGTGGATGGAGGAGTCGGAGAACGTTCCCTCCTTGGTCTGGCAACAGTGGTCTGCCGATGGTGATCTAAGGATTCAGAACAGCAAGAGTCTGGAGGAAGTACATCACTTGCTGGGTCAAACGCTCTTGTGCGATGACATATTGAACCAGGTTGGCCAGCATTGGATCTCTCTCCGATTGTCTGCAAGGGAAAGATGCTTCTTCTCCGGGTGCTGCATGGCTCGGGAAGTAGTAATACCCCCTTTCGCTAGCACGAGGCACTCCGAACCAGAGACGAGTAATTGCTTCATAGGCAGCAACTTCTATTGCCATTTCTGGAGTTGGCATAGATTTCCCGATGAAGATGACACTTGTAGGGCCTTGGTTTGGGTCTACTGGTGGGATGTGTGCGACTGCCCAATATTTCGAGGCGTTGTGGTTGATCCTCGATTTGAATAGCTCGTACTGGGGTGGTTGAGTGGAACCAAGAGTGTTGCGGGTGAAATCCCACAATATCTTGACAAAACTGCCCGGGGTTGCATCTGGGGTTTGTAGATGAATCCCAAGGTGCGACATGGGGAAAATGGTTATGGAGGCAGTGTACAAAGTGAGGGATGGTGGTTGTACTCACGAGAGTGGCCTCTTATATAGTGCCTGGCTAGGAAATGCATATCAGCATGGTTACGGTTCTGGGTATCAGCTATGTTCTAGAGCGGTCGAGTCAATATCGCAGATACAAATCACAAAATGTGACGTATTACTGTGGTTGTCGGTTAAGGTGATAGGTTGGGCACCGATTATCAAAAGATGTCGGCTGGCCACTATTTAGGCTTTATCGGATGGAATGGGCTGACTATGGATAGGTTGTGAATGGTGTGGAAATCTAGGGATAGTGACCAGGCTAAGATAGGATTAGCCAGTGGTCAGCCTGGCTTTGATACCAAGGCTGTCGGGGCAGGATTTTGGGGACGTAATATCCCAGAAATTAACCCCTTGTGTCATCACCAGCCCAGGATTACCGTTATTGGTGGACACGTCCTTGTTACAGGTTACCAAGCAATTACAAAAATTGGATACAAGACCATAAAGGTCTAATGATACAACGATGATATTTGATGACGGGTGACGGAGCGACTTGTGGTTCTCCAACGTCGATGGGGCTCCATTCCCACAGGAACATCTGACGCGGATAACTCCTATCCGCGTGGCCGCTAATCCTAGGCTCTGCACGGACATCGTGGTGGTATTCCTTGTAGAACTCCTGACCTGGCCAAGTAAATAGCCTGGGACAAGCCTGTGAGTACGTTTGAATGTACTCGCAAACATGATGAACAAAAGATATACCGAATGCATATGCTCCTGATGGATTAAATGCTATGCTCATGCTGACTAGAAATTTAAAGATGGCATGATAACAATAATAGGGTGCAGAAAAATAAATATAACATGTTAGTCATAAAACAAGGAAATGTACGCAGAAAGAATATAAGAGAAATGCCAATCGGGTATCCACAAGAGTATTGGCGTGGCAAACCGCCTGAGAACTCGAGGGACGCCATGTAGAGGTCTTGAAAAGAAATGCCAGTCGGGTATCAAAAAGTGACGCCATGGTCGGTCTTGAAAAGAAATGCCAATCGGGTATCCACAAGAGTAGTGGCGTGATAGACCACTTGAGAACTCAAGGGACGCCATGGAGAGGTCTTGAAAATAAAACTGAATGCCCGGGGTAGTCTAGCCAGCCCCTGAGACACTCAGGAAAATAAATTAAGAGAAACGGGTTAGTCCACAATAATATGCATAACCACAAAAATATTAATATGCATAGCAAAATATTCATGGTAGCATCAGGGTGACAATAATTATCCTGCAAAATAATTCAGGCTCAATTTAAATATTTCCTCCGGAGACCGACACTAAGACCGACACTTGACCAACCCAGACTGTAGTCCTTAACCGCGGACATGGCTATTCGAATAGGTTTAAACTCTGCAGAGGGTGTACTCTTTACCCATGTGCATGGGATTCCTTTAGTCAGCACCGTGGCACTGGCTAATTCCCACTACGGTCTTTGGGTTGAAAACACACCCAACCAGCACACACCAGATTAACTGTCCGGACGCCAGGAATCACCCAAAGCATCGTTCCAGAAAAACTTTAAGTCGGGGAGACAACAATCTCGAATAGCATGGGATCACTATTAATACACGCGGATTCCAAGGGGGGACCCCCTCTCGGCTACAACCGGAAACACCCATGCCCCCTGACCCGATGACAGGATTTAGTCCATGGCCATGGAAACCCTCATCGTGGCCCTCTATGTGGTGTGTACCTAGACAGGGGTTAACAACTTACTAAGCTGTACCTTCCTTGCGCAAGGACTCGTGGCAGCACAGAACAAGTATAGGGGTTACCGGAACAAGACTCGATCTACGGTCGACTCAGGAGGTTTAATTTTTCCTGTAGTGGTTAGCACAATATGATTCCTCGGTAGTACCCAATAGGGTCACCACCTGACATGTCCCGACATGCCCTTACTAATCATTCTCATCACCACAAGAATTCAGTCTCACGGTCACTTTACTCGTGACTAATTCTTTCCTGCAGTTTAGTCTAGATCAACACGGTGTGTATGACACGTGCAAGTAACCAAACTTACTCATACTAGAAAGATGTCAGCAAAATGGTCATGGATCATGCATGCAAAAATAGCTATATGCCAAATTTTATTTGAATTCAAATTATTCATAACTCCACTATTCATGCAAATAACCAACCAAGCATTCACCATATCAAGTGTTCAAGATGCTTGCCTTGAGCATGCAGAAGTGTTGGGTGCACTCCAAAAGTTTGAGAATTTTTATCTTCCCTCCATTTCCTATTTTCAAAAATATTTAAATTACCATATAAAACAAAAAAAGTGCTAAAAAGTGTTTCAAATATTTTTGGAATAAATATTAAAATAAACTAGATGAAAATTAAAGAATAACATAAAAAGAATCAAATTATTTGTAGTTCATATGAATTACTTAGGGAATTTTTAAATTGAAATAAATGACTAAATGGACTATTTTATAGACCCAACAAAAACTAAGCTTATCAAAAATGTTCACCCTAGCTAGTTTAATAGAGCATGATTTTATAAGTTTACAGAAATTTGAATCATTAAATTTGGACTTGTAATAGTGGATGTGGAAATATTCTAGTTCTGCTGGAAAAGAAAAAGAGAGAAGGCAGAGGTGTGCCCTGGGCGTAATATAGCCATGAGGTGCTATTGGGCCAAACCCAGCCGGTCAGCTGTGCGGGAGGACCGACGACGTCGATGGCGTATTCCAAGAATTCGCCTTTCCCGCGCGAACACAGGTTTGGGTGAAACTGTCTCCACTTAAACGGCGGGGCCCGCGACTTGTGAGGCTGACGGGCAGGCCCGACTTGTCGGGTTTGACACAGGTCAACCTGGCCTTCTCCCTCCTTTGGCCGAAACAGAGCACGGTCATCGGCGATGATTCCTGGTGACACAGGCCACTGTTTGAGGTGCTCTGGCCACCAAAATGTTCAGGGAGGTGAGCCTCATCCGCACGTGGTGGGGGTGGTCACTTGGGAGGTCGGTTTCGAGCACAGCTTCGACCATGGCAGAGGAGAGCTCGATTGAAAGTGGGCTTTTCCCCATGGGCTAGCCCCGATGGAATTGGAGTGGGGAAAGGATCCGCTGGATCATGGGGAGACTACTGGTGAAGAGAACGGAGTGGGGGAGGCACTGGTTAGCTCAGAACCGACCAGAGAGTGACGGCGGCCGAGGCGATCGGAGTTGGGGAGACAACCATTCCAGGTCGTCCTGCTGCTCGGAGAGGATTAGTGAGGGAGGGAGAGAGGTGTTGAGGGTATGAGCGAGCTCGGGGTGAGCTTTTATAGGCCGGAGGGGGTCATTTTGCGGCTTCCAGAGAAGCACACGTCGGCGGCGGCCATTAATCGCGCCGTTGAGGTGATTACCAGGGCGGCGCGACGTAGGCAGGCTTCTGGAGGAGGCCACCGTCCGGGTGATGTGTTGGCTCACTCAGACAGGCGCTAGGTGGCTTTGATGGCACTGCCCACAGTAGACTACGGCGGCAGTCGTTTATGGCGAGCGCGGTCGGTGGTGAAGACGGTGAGAACGGTGGGGAGGTCAGCGAAGATAGGTGAGGTTGGTTGGGATTGGTGAGGTAGTTAATGAGCTCGGGCCTTAGCATTTAAGCGAGGCAGAGGTGTGGCGCAGAGGGACTCGTCGGGCGGCGGTCGTGGATGGCGTGGTCGGCGATGGCCGGCGCAAACGGCCAAGTGAGGGTGTCGGCAGGGTCGATGGTTAATCAGAGGGTCAAGTGGAGGGCTAAGGCGATCGAGAGGGGCAGCAAAGGAGCAACAGCAGTCAATGCCGGAGCCTGTAGTCCCGGTGCTGTAGCCACGCACAGTGCACGCGCCCAGGGTGTTCGGCAAAATGCCAATGGCATCCACAGGGTCCCAAACAAGTTGCAAATTAACAGAATGGTGCTAGTGTGGGTGGGGATGATGATGGACAAGTTAGTTTAGCTATAGGATCCAGTGGCACATGGAGTTCAAAAAGGATGCCAAATTCTGTCATGCCCACAAGGTGCTTGATGAAATGTTAAGGCCATTTAGAAGATTCCTATGAAAGTGATATTTGGCAGAATGGTGCCTAATTAGATGTTAGATATGGTGGTGGAGTTGGTTGGGCAAAATGAAAAACTTGTTAGTGCAAGTTTTAGAGAAATTTATTTCTGGACAGAATCTTCAGAGGAATATTTGGTGAACTAAAAAGATTCCAATGGAGATAAAATTTTGGACTTAAGGGTTTGGTTGGAAGGACTGTAAGTGGGAAAAATTTCAGAATTTTTGGAGCAAAGAAAATTAGGGCTGTAGTTCAAAGCTGGATCTAGACCAGAAAGGAAAACAGGATGTTTCACTCAAAAATTTCAAATGACCAAGATAGGTTTTTGCATAAAAGTGATATATAGGCATCACATGACCTCCCATAATTTTTTATGGAATTTAAAAAAAATTATTTAACATGGTTGCAGTGCAACAGAAGCATTTCAAAGAATGAAAATGCTATTAAAAGAATAGTTTTGGGGCAAGTTTTATAATTTTATTTCTAGCCAAATTTTACTTAATAAAAATGTGGTTAAATTTTTGGGGTGTTACACGCGCTTGTCCAAAATGTGGGGTAAGTTACGAAAGTAGCCCCACCGATTTGAACTAGGTGGTTCTTTCGGTTCAGGGGTATCACGGGAATTTTGCGTGTCGGGATTTGGCAGGAGGTGGGAGTTTTCGCGCTCGTTGTAATGTTGGGATAGCAAGGCGCGGGTTGTGATGGAGGGAATTTTAGGAGTACAACGAGACAAAGAGATATCTTAAAATTTTGGGATAAAAAGGCGCGGGTTGAAATTTCCGGACATGCCTAACGTGTATACTATGGGTGTGTTTGGTTTGTGCCCAAGGTTTCCCCACCAAAGCATTGGCTAGCCAAAATTTTGGTTGAGGTTTGGGTTGCCCATGATTTGGCCAACATTGGCAAGAAAAATGAACTAGAGTTGGCTTGAGTTCATTGGCATGACAAAAAATTGGCAACCATCCAAACAAAGACCAATCTTTGGGTCATGACCAAAATTTTGGTAAGGTGCACTTTGGCCACAATCCAAACACACCCTATATCAAATCAATTCGCACTTCCCTCGACGAAAAAACAAAAAGAAATCTATTCGCACCACACAAGAGAGTCTAGTCCGATGTACTGTACCCAATCAATTCGCACTACAAATGCCATTGAAAATTTGAATCCATGTTATGTTCAATTAAAATATTTCACTAGGTGTATAATGCATGCAACCTGCTACTCAAATGAACATTTTAGTGCATTCCAAATGTATATACTACCGCTTCAATATGAACTAAATTTGAATTCGTTTCTCTATTTGAATAAGATCTACAATCATGATTGTTGTCAAGTTAAACCATTTGAATTCATTTCTCTATTTTAATAATATCTACAATCATCATTATTGTCAAGTTAAACCATCGTTTGTATATTATCTTCACAGCACACCACATGATTACTGTCGAGTTAGATATGAACTATTTGTAATATATGAACTCGAACTCGATTTTTTGAATCCACTTTATGTTGATTTCAAATCACAGTACATTTCAAGCTCTAGCTAGATATTCATAATCTAAACCATGTCTCATATGTATAATGTGTTTATCACGTAATGTATGGTGCCCCGCCCCCTACGCCTACAAGTATTTAGATGTGAGTTGCAAACGCCACACATTATCACAAATTCAAATAAAATGTGAGATTGTATGATATATAGTATGGTTTAGATTGTTCGATATTTATTTTGAGCTGCAAACGCCACACATTTTCACAAATTCAAATAAAATGTGAGATTGTTCGATATATAGTGTGGTTTAGATTGTTCGATATTTAGCTGTGAGTTGCAAATGCAACGCATTATCACATTATGGTATAACATGTCCAAAACCACACCACGCGTATTACTGCTATATTCATGCATGCATAGGTTTATAACACTATGATCTCTTATTCAAATATATGAATCCACTTTCATATCGAATTATGATCTTTGTTAGTCTCTTACACCCACACAATCCTCTAACCTTTGTAGCTCGCACTAACTTTCTCTCGTGCATGCACACGCCCTCCTCGCCTTCCCCCTCCCTCAGCATTCTATCCATCGCGCACATTCATTTTTTTCTTTAGGTCATTCTCCCACGGTCTCCACAACTCCTTTCCCACACACACCGATCGATAAACCTCTCCAGTGATATCTGCCTACCACATACACACACACACACTTTCCATCTCCTCCTTTCTGTGTCCATGCCTCGTGTCTCTCATACGGCCCCACACACGTGTAAACTCTCGCCCCTCTTTTCATCGATCTCACAATCGCACACTCCTCCCCCTATCTAGCTAGTAGGCCTCTCGCACCACCTCCTAGCTCCATCTGTCTCTCTCTCTATCTGTCTCTCTGGGCCTTATTTGCCTCTAACAAATGGATGTACACCGACCGATCTCCTGCTATACATATAGCTAGCTAGGTCGTTTATAACTCGTTTTCCCCACGCGCCGATCGATCTACCTCATTAGTTATATCTCTCCCTTCCTCCGACACACAACAATTGATCTACCGATCTAGTTAGGTCTACTTACCAAACACATGGTCCCCCTTCATCATCCATGCATGCCTCCCGACACATCTATCACGCACATGCACACACAAAAACACATCCCCACTCTTCTTGATAATATTACAGTTGTACCCACAGTTTGTCTAGTATGCCTCTCCCACCATCTCCGAGAAGCAACTCCACCACCCCTCCGGCACTCTACCTCTCCCTCTCTCTCTCTCTCTCTCTCTCTCTCTCTCTCTCTCTCTATGTCCCAACCTATTCCCCATCCTTCACTTATGTATGGATGTCGACCGATCTCCCTCAAGACATAGCTAGGTCTCTCCTTCTCAACACATATACGAGTCGATCTACCTCTCTAGTTAGGTCTCTGCCTCCCCCTCCCCCCCCCACACACACCGATATATCGAGCGCTCTAGTCATGTCTGCCACAAACAAACTTGCCCTGTGCCCTCTGACGTTCTGGTAGGTCAGTCGCCCTATATCTTTGACGTGCACACTCACAATTTCGATGGCTCTCTTCATCGATCTTGCACCCACACACTTGATCCTCTCTTCGACTCTATCGATATCTATGACCCCTCCCTCTGTTCTCGTGGATCGCCCCCTCTATATATGATATAGATAGGCCTCTATTTCACACACATTGCATGTGTCAAATTTTTGTTTGAGATATCATCGACACGTATTCCCACAAATACATTCGCTAAATCACCCCCCCTATAACAAAAAACACTTACGAATGCACACGCCATCTCTCTAGGTATGTATCTCTCTCACACACACCCACGTAGGTGGGGGACGTGCATGAAGGAAGAGGTGCACGCACGGTGCACGTACTCCCGTCTCTTTCCCAACCACACCCTCGCGGGTACACGGTGGAGCTCATTTCTGTACGAAAAGGCAGCCCACGTGGTAATTTGACACGTGTACGGGTTGTCCACTTGATGGATGATTGTGTACCACGGGTGAACAAACAAATTTCAACTTGACGCATTATTTTAAAAAAGAGGCAAACCATGTGGGTCCTACCTTAGAGGCAAGGCTCTATATACAGGAGATGCTCTGTATTACTTTTGATGTGTCCCATCAACTCGCAGAACAAGGTGAAGCTTGCTTAGTAGGCCCTCTCCCCCGCCCACGGGCGCGGTGGCTTGCAGAGTCGTGGGACGAGGAGAAGCTTTGCTTACTACGCCTACACCCGCTCCCTCGCCCATGCGCGCGGTGGCTCGCATGACGAGGAGAAAATTTTACTACTCCCTCCGTTAGACGTATATACACTCCTCGTCCCTACCTTGGTTAGAGAGATTATCATATTGTTTGAAATATATGTCTTCTAGCAGATTTCAATATGAACGACTAGTAAATACTCCAAACACTGATGTATATAGACGTATTTTAGAGTGTAGATCACTCATTTTGCTCCGTATGTAGTCCATATTGAAACGGACATAGTAGTACGCACTCTCCCTCGCCCCTCGACCCTTGCCCACGTGGTGTACGTGCAGCAATTCATTCGGCCTCAGATAGCCAAAACCATATACTGTAGTACCATTATTGCTCGACTTCCCGAAGACCCGAAGAGCCAAGCGCAACGTTAATATTTTTGAGATGCCAAGCGCAAGGTTTATAGGAGAACGAGTAGTAGTAGTACGTACTGTACAAGGGGTACGTACTGTATGAGGAAGAAGGCAACAAGAATGTATGTTTTGCATGACAGTCTCTTCTTACAGGACGTGCTAGACCTAGTGGACCTCATTGTTGCAATGGGAGTACTATCATAGATGGCACGATTCAGAGCGGTGGGCAGCGGGAATAATTTGGAGCTGCTTAGTCTTAAACCCCATGAAGAAGCCCCATCGAAAGGAATAGCCATCCTCTACACGTGCTCCTATGTAAAATGAGTAAATGAGACAAAAAGAGAAAGAGACAAAGTAAAAAAAAATCACCAGCCTTAGAGCCAGCCCTATTGTATTAGTGAATGATATTTCTACGTCATGATTGACATGGCTATATTATTAACCATGCTGCGGAGGTAGAAGCAGATTTTTATTTATTTCCGGAGGTAGCAGTGGATGGATATTCAACGAGGAGTGAAATGATGGCTGCTTCCTCGGTCAAACATAGAGAAAGGTTGGCCTCGTGATTTGACGGCTTATTAGTCATTATTACTGCCTATACTCTTTGCCCATATAATAACCATGTGGTAGATTACTAGTGGGATATACTTAACCATACTCGAAGAGAAGAGGTGCACGCACCCACGCATGTAGTACTAGTAGCACTCTTTGCATCTTTTGCGTCTTCCCCAACCACACACGTGACATGGTGGAGCTCATTTCTGTACGATGATGTAGCCCACGTGATAACTTGACGCGTCTAGTAGTAGTTACTCACTTAATGGAGGGTCGGGAACCACGCATGAACGGTGCCACATCATTTATAAATAAAGTTTTTTTTTCTTCAGTGGCACGTACGCAATATAAATAGGTTCATATGGAGAGAAAAAGAAACCGCTCCACTATATACATAGCCAGGACGAGCCTACACGGTTGCTTGCTGGGGTTGCTCTCTTCACACTCTCTTGCACCAAATGACTGTGGCCACATCTCTAACATCCGGGCGGATCATGTCCGCAGGGGGAACACGTGGATGCTTTGGGTAGATGCGGTTGACGTCGCCGACGGCGAAAACCCACTATCGGTGCGTCCCGATCAGGTGTCCTCGCCGTTCTGTCTCACAAAGCCGGTGTGGTTGCCTTCGTCCCTTGCTCACTGCTGCGATGTGGGCAGTTGCCGCCTCCCACCGCCCTCCTCTAAGCTAGCTACATCCCGACATCCCTCAGGTACAACTACCTTTACAGCCGGCTTGCACCACTGCCCCTGCTGCCCACATCGCTCCATGTGGATATTTCTCTACTTCTTTGCCCCGCACGTACCTCTACTGGCTTCTACTGTATTTGTGATGAGTTTATGTCTCATCAACTAGTCCCACAAGTCTTATTCTAATCACGCTTCTTAAATTTCTTTGCCACAGGGATGCTCAGCTCGATTTTAGTGAAACTGCACAAAATGATCCGACGGTCAAAGGGTTGCAAAGCTCATTTCTTCGGAAGGTTCAACGTCGCCAGCAAATTAAAGCCTAGTTAGGGTTTAGGGTTCAAGGCCTAGGGACTGCATGGATCGTTGTTTTTTTTGTTGTCTCTGTTCCAAAATAAGTGTCAACTTTAGTAGTAGTACAACTTTGTACTAAAGTTTGCATAAAGTTGAGACACTTATTTTGGAACGGAGGGAGTACATATTGGCTATGATCTGTCAATCATTGAGATGCAATAGCATGCATGTTAGTCTCCTTTGTATTTGATGGAATGTTGCAACGGGGCAACCTTGGATGCAAGATACATGAAGCAGAAGCTGGAAGTTTCATAGCATTGTACAAATTTATCTCGCTGAGAAATTATAGTACGTACTACTATGTACTAAAGAGTTATGTGTCGCACGGTGTCCAGAAAATATGGTGATAGTGTGAGGTGGGCCAAGTAAATATGTAATCACTAAGCTTGCGTGTTTTCACTGCTTTCGCACTCCTCCGCTGTAAGAATGGAGAAAATTGTAAAGAATGGAGACGGTCTACCTCCTTTCGCTGAAACGTGTGACATCCAGCATCCGGTGCATGTGTCATGCACCAAAGTAAAGTGTATAGTGCAACTGAGACTCAGCACCTTCGTACCACCTCAGTAATAATGACCAATGAGCCGTCAAATAACATAGACCCGGCAGTAAGTTCGACGGACGAAGCAACCATCACTCTTGAATCCGCTTCTCCATTCAACACTAGCCCCAGTGAGAGGTCGCGTCCGCTCTGCCCGGGCATGAATGCGGCACCGATTCTCTGGAGCGACGATGACCGTTTCAGGCAGGAAGCGCACGCAAGCGATGGAGGGGCTTTGGGTGGGCCAGGCTGGTCAGGAGCGGCGTGGCAGCTGTCCTGACCGGACGCCCAGAAATGAGAGGATGCACCGACTCTCGTGGCTAAATCGTAGTACTACACACCATCTCTCTGTAGGAGTAGGTCGATGTGTCGCTCTCTCTAACACACACACGCACACACAGGTTCATAGAATAGGAATATCGTGGGAGTGGGAAGCCACAGGAAGTGAGATAAATGGAGTACGTACAAGAAGAGAAGAGGTACATGCACGTCCGTCGGAGCCTCGCACTATAGCCCAGCCGACCACAGCACGACGGCCGGATATGTGCCTCTCATCCCGGCGCTGGCGGTCAGCCGCTATATCTGCAGCCGCGGGATTTGACACACGTGGCTGACTGATTTGGAGCATTCCGGCCACCTGCGACTGCTCCTAGCCATGGAGTGTCCGGGTACCGGGTCGCACAGCAATGGCAGTGCCTCCACGTCGCGTGCAGGTACTGAATCCACCTCTAGCCGCACGGATCTATCCCGTCGGCAGATTGCCAGCAAAGACACGGCCGTCCACCGTCCGGGCTCGGCCCTGGCCCAACGGCTAGCCGGTTCACTGTTGCCGCTCATAAAGTGTGATGGCTGCCCGCGGTAGGTCCTACGCCGCATTCTGACCACGCCACAACATCCCGGATGGGTGTTCATCAAGTACGAAAAAGATAAGGTGCATAGTACTTCTTTTGATTTGGCTGTGCTCCCTTATTCGGCGCATGTTCGGCAGCTTATACTCAAACTTGTGTGTAGGATGGATGCAAGTTTTGGTTTTGGGAAGAAGAATACATCGATCTATTGATAGCACAAAAATTGGTAGATGCTCGTACACTCCTTGCTAGAATAGAGGCTAGAGATGAGACTAGAGATGATATTAGATGTGAAGCAACATCTAGTTCTTTAGAATCGAAGAAGAAAGAAGTGTGCAAGCTCGAGAAGCCACAGATCAACAATGAAGACATAGAGAAGATATTAATACAATTAGTGGGAGCATTTATGGAAATTGGATATCTTTTAAAATGTCTAATAGTGTTTCTTGTTTTCTTTGGTCTTGCTCTCCTAGCAAAGAATTGGTGAATGTACTTCCCTATATCAAAATGTCGTTGATGAAATAAAGAAATGTGCTGGAAAATAAATGTGTTCACATTCCAAGGTGTGTTAAATTGATGCATGCAAGGATTAAAACAAACCAACCTGTGCATGTAACCATTCATACTCATTTAGTGGTCGTCCATGAATATATTGTAATTAATGCAGATTAAAGTTTGAGTGATTTTGTAAACTACGAGATGGAGTACTACATTTCTCCATTCATCATCTGCCTTGGTTGATGAGATTTCAAATTTATGCCCTATTAACCGGAAAGTAGTGAGTAGTTAAAACATTTGGTCAAACTTTGACAAAAAAATATATGACGTGGCGTAAAAACTTCGACTGAGGTAGTACTCCCTCTATCTAGGTGTTAAGCCATCTTACGAAAATTAGATATTCCCAAAATGTTTGGGCGTCGTCCATTAACTTCGCATCTCAATCCCCTCCTAGCCTTGTTGCTAGGGAGCGTTACTTACTCTGCTTTGTTATCTCCCACGGAAACCCAATACATGAAGAGCAACTACGCGTTGATTAGTCAAGGGATCGAAGCCGGCTTGCATGCGAGTTAATACGTGGCCCTGCATGGTAGCTAAAACAACATCTCTTAATTGCTATGATTAATTGTTGCCCTTAGAGGGAGAAATCAGGGCTTTGATTGGAGGAAGGACCGGTCAAGTTTCTCCTTCTCCTCCAATCTGCTTGCACCTTGGTCCCGTTGGACCTTCTAATGTGACTTTATACACCTAGACGGAGGGAGTAGTACGAGATACGGTGGCACACTGACTTAGGACGAATACAAGTGCCCAAAATTATTGGAAGAGAGCAAAGTGTACATACAAAATAATTAAAATTGAATTTCTCATTTTTTTTTGAAACGGAAGCAAAAGATTAGCCTCATCCATTAAATAAGAGGAGAATAGAGTTTGACAGTTTGCAAGAGACCCTACAAATAAACGGCATGGCAATTACTCTCAATACACCCTAGTTTCTTAGCACCTGCTGTAACCCTTAGTACATATAGTGGCACACTGACTTAGGCCGAATACAAGTGCCCAAAATATTTAAAATTGGAGGATGGTGCAGCCCACCTTTCTGATATTTTGACCGTGTGTGGTTCAGTTGTTGCTTTACCACACGTGAACGATAGTAAATGTGACCGAGAGGCGTGGAGCGTTAATTTCAAGTTGACTCCTTGGAGCGTTAATTTTCTTCATGTAGTAGTATTAGCTTTGCCCTACTAGTAGTATTTTTCTTCACTAGTAGTACGTTAAATAAAGAGTTCCGTTTAGTGCACAATTTAAAATGATTTTTATGGAGAGAAAAAGAAAACCACTCCAACTATATACGCTGCAGCGTCAGCGCTTGTTTTCTAGGGTTTGCTCTCTTCACACTCTCTTTCCACTATATATATACACGCTGGAGCCTCAGCGCTTGTTTTCTAGGGTTTGCTCTCTTCACACTCTCTCTGCACTATATATATACACGCTGGAGCCTCAGCTTGTAGTTGCTCTCTACACACTCTATCACTCTATCAAGATCTAAACAAGACTGCGTTGGCCTCTCCTCTCTTTCTCTCACGTCACTGCTGGTCAAAGAGCCGGTAGGATCCTGTCCGTCGGGGAAGGCAAGGAGGCTTAACACTGTCGCCGTCGGCAAGGGAGGGAATCCACTGCCGGCGCCGCTGTTCTCTTTCACCCAGCGGCGGCGCGGGAGGGCCTCTGACCCCTTCTTCCTCGCCGCCATACATAGTGTAGGTAGATCATCCTTCGGTCGCCCACCGAGCCACACCCTGAGAACCTTAAGGTATAATTTTCTTAATCCACAGGCTTTGCTCTAGCTGCATGTGGAATTTTTTCGCTTCTGCAATCGAATCTAGGTGTTGGATCAAACAGGAAAGTAGTGGGGAAAGTTGTATAGCATGAATCTAGGACGTGGTTCAAAGAGGAAAGGAAGGTGGAAAGTAGTACAGACTGGCTATCCAACACCTATGTTGGTTGAAAAGGGAAAACAATGACAAACGCAGTACACACATCTGTAAGGAACTCATCTTTCTGTGGGTGGGGGACAAGGCTGTATAGTTTGAGTAGGACTAGATTTGCTGCCCTCACATAGGGAAAGGTGTCTAAAGATTACAAAAATGGGACCAACACAAATATGTTCCTTGGTTGTTTGTTGCAAGAGACTGTGCATCACCCCTTTATACATCAATACATGCACATGGTGCTTGTGCGTCCACTGTCCCATACAACTCTTTAGCTGTTGTTAATCTAATAATGCCGCTGGAAAATTGAAGCAATGCCACAGTTAAAAGCAAATTACATGATTAACGAATTTTATTGTTAATATAATCTCTCTGTTAATATGAATCAATGCCACTATTTGAGAAATGCTACTGTCTTGCTTTCTTTTCCATTTAGATAAGTTAGATGCTTCTTTTTGTGGGCTTCTGTGTCATCCACCGTTATTGACCACTAATTATTTCCTTTGCACCTCTGTGTAAATAGGGTTATCTACCTCACCTCGTTGCTATTGCGACCTTTTGTTGCACTGCACAAAACACTTTGTTTTTAGAGTGTTTTGTGCAGTTCAACCAAAATGTCACACTGACAACGTTGCTTGATTGCTTGATCTTAGTGGAACTGCACAAGAGGAGATCTGACTTCCTATCTGTGTTGGCAAATTTGTTTCAGATCTTCTTCTTGTGAGTTGTTTCAATTCCGCGTCATGAGAGGTCAGTACTGGCCTTCTTCCACATGATTGTGCAGTGTGCTTTCATATGTTTTACTACTTATACGATAATGTTGCTTGATTTTAGTGAACTGCACAAAAGGAGACCAGACTTCCAATCTGTATGTGCACCGTAATATCCCATTGAGGTAAGATAATGATATTTCACAACTATTGGCCTGTATATTGCTACTGTCATCAGAAAAGTAATGTTGTTGTTTAGTGCTATACTTGTGCTCCCTAATTGACATGCCAAATCTTACATTGAAGGCGAAGCTTGTCTGTTATTGACCCAAGTGATGAAGGGGAAGAACAAGCGGAAGAAGAACAAAAATCAACTCCCGGTGCTGTAATGAAGCACTGGAACTGTGATGACACAAGTAATGATATAGTTTTGCATCTTAATTTATTGCTATGGCTGGAACGAGCAATTGTTTTGCCACTGTGATTTGATGCCACTCTTAATGTAATATGTAATTATCTCTACTTGTGCAAATAGGGATCTTGTTGGAAGATAACATATATTTTAGTGGAACTGCACAAGATGTTGGAAACATTAAACAAATTGAGGAGTTTATAGTAAGCATGGCAACCACAGTAGATAATAACGGATGGTTCCGGAGAAGTGCTTTATCTGCATGCTCTACACAATAAGCCTCCTGACAAAGGTTGGTACCAGCCCACGGATTTCATCGATATGATCGAGCTTTGTCATCTCTATTGGTGTTGTGCTACTGTTTAGCAACTATCATGAGAAAGTGGTATTGTTTCGCATGTTAATCTAAGGCTGTTAATAAATTGAGGCACCGGTTTGCCACTGTTATAGCCACTGATAAAATTAAGTAATAATACAGTTCTAGTTGAGCTGCTGTGTTTGGTATCATATCATTTCCTATGAGGATAATGAGGATGCATCTCTTTGTGACTATACATTTCATCAGTTACTCCCATTGTTAATGTAATGGGTGTTTTAAATATTTCCTTTCCTTCTTTTCAAGCAAACAGGGATGCTAGCATTTAGTTGTTCTCTTGTCTTTGCACAACAGGATCATCCTCCTCTGAAGAAGAATATGCCAAGATATGAAGAAGCCAAGCCCTTCTCTTCTTATCAGAAGGAGCAGTTGAAGGATGGTTACATTACTGCCCACAAGAACAAACTAACTTCAGCTCAGAAGGACTCACAGATCTTCATCTTTGTTGCTGTGATGGCCAATACAATGTTGTTTCAGGATTCTTTCTGGTGAGTTCTATTTTTTTAAATGTGTGCTCTGCATGGATCATGTAGGTTGCCTGTTTAAGCTGTAAATTCATAATACAGTTTGCTTTGTACTAATCACTTTTTTTATTTATGCAAATAGGGATGCTCAGCTTGATTTCAATGGGAAGTGCACAAAATGTTCTGATGGTTCGTCCCCTCCATTATACTTCATCATGCACAATAGAATGAATGTTCTCGAATCATTCATTTCCACCTCCAGCCACAAAGTTAGCTACAAGAAAGGAGGTGCCGATATGTTCAAGGCCTTGCAACATATAAAGGCGAAATCATACAAGCTATGTGCGAAGTTGGTTGATTTTAGTGGAACTACACAAAAAGAATAGCTCATTTATTTAGCACTAGGTGACATGTCAATGTCCGAACTGATGGCAAACCCAGCCCATTCCACAGTCGTAGGCATTTGATATTTTGAAATGGGAAAACTTTGTCAAAGTTTGCTCATTGATGTACGCAAAAAGCATTTGATATTTTGGAATGGGAAAACCTTGTCAAAGTTTGCTCATTGATGTACGCAAAAAGAGACGCATTTGATATTTTGGAATGGACAACCTTCTCAAATTTTGCACATTGATGTTAGCAAGAAGACATGCGTTTGATATATTGGAATGGGACGCCCTTTGCCGTCAGTAGCATCGATCGATTTTTCTTTATTCTTTAGTTGTGAAGTAAATATTGGCTCTGACGTGTGAATCATTGAGATGCATAATCATTACATTTCATACATTCTTCAACTAAAAAGGGGTGCGCTGGAGGTATAATTAATTAACCTAATCTATGATCTCGGGCGCCCATTTCCCATGTCTGGCTGAGCCGAACAGAAGCTTCTTCTCCAGCTCAGCTCTCTGACTCCACGTCGCCGCCAAGAAGATAATCGTCCGTCAATGTTCAACCCGCCAAGCTTGGTTTCAACCGAAGGGTAGCAGTGGTGGCCTTACTTGGACCCGAGTGGTGGCGACCTATCGTGTCCTACTCTTCCTCATTTTCTATGTAGCGCAGCCTCGTTGGTAGCGGGACGGGGCCTCAACGGAGCCAGTGATGTCCTCTGTCTCGTTGCCGGCGGGGCGGCACCTCGGCAGAGCGGGGGAAATCCTCCCCCTCATTGCCAGCAGCACGAGGCCTCGGCGGAGCCGGCAATGTCCTCTGCCTCATTGTTGGAGGGGCGGGGCCTCGACGGAGCAGGGCCTCACAAAAGCCGGGGAAGTCCTCCGCCTCGGTGCCGGCGGGGCGGGGCCTCGGCGGAGCCGGCATTGTCCTCCGCCTCGTCGTCGGTCTCACCAAACAGCGCCTCGCCCACTTCATCGCTTTCTTTGTAGGCGGCCGCAACATCCGCCACCCGCATGCGGTACCACCAGCGCGCGAGGCGGCTCTCGTGGGCTGAGCGGTACGACTCGAGCAGCGCCTCTTGCTCCGCCCGCTCTGCGGCGATCTGCTCCTCCGCCTGTAGGTGCTCCTGGAGGACATGGTGGTTGGAGGCGGTGTCGGCCTACGCCTCCCGGAACTGCTCCTCATGCTTCTGCCTCACCTTGTCCATGTATTGGGCACGGGCCTCGCCGATGGTCATTGTGCCATGCACCGACGAGGATGGCGCGGAGGAGGGGGTTGGCGCTGGATCGTTGACTACCACATTCTCCATTGGGACGTCGTCGTCCTCCAGCTGCCTGCCGGCCAGCCAGTCGGCAGCAATGGCTGCCATCTCCTTCTAGTCCATCGTCCGCCCGTCCCGAAGAGCACTGGAGCGCGACGAAGCCATGGTGGCAGTGGTGTTGACAGGAGAAAGGGAAACGAGGCGGATGATTGCGGCTATGGCTGGCGCAACAGTTTATATAGCAATGGTGGGCGGCAGAGGGACTGACGGGTGGCGCCGGAGTAGCCGCCTCGGCAACCATGTATCATTAATGCGGGCGGCAGACGGACGGACGGACGACACTTGTGTCGTTTGAACGCGGAGCAATCGCCTACACCGGGAAGCGGCGTGGGCGGCGCTGACCGCTTCCTCCTGGTTTCTTGACATCACGGTCCCACACCATTGTCAACTCATATAGTCAATAAACGAGAGAATTGCACAAGGAGCGGCCGACAGCTGGGACCCAGCAGCTCGAGCAGAATTTGTGTTTTTGAGGTGTGAGAAGAGTTTTTCTTGAGCAATGTTTTTGTTGTTGTTCAGAGGAGATCACCTGGGCGTGCTGTGGCCTGTCTAGCCCAGGCTATTATTTTACGCCCACCAAATATCCAACCCAGATAATAATTTTTTTCAAGCTGAAAATGGCTAGCCCAGCTATACTTTTTTTTGAGGAATACCCAGCCCAGGTCAACTTGTTATTCTCCGCCCCGCTGGGCTGCAAATATTTCCTAGGAGGGGTGCATTAGGCTTAACAAGAAAATAGGCTTTAAGAAATAATAAATGGGAGGTAATTATAAAAACTGGGCTGTAACTATAAAAAAAGCACCAAACACGTAATTAGTTAAAAAAAATATTATTATTGGATTTTGAAAATTTTAATTTCATTACTTGTTGCGCTCGCAATATTTCGTTGGATTTTTATGTTATACAAATTTATTTTAAAATTATATTTAATCTGACTTGAAATTTTGGGATAAAAATATTTCGGATCCCATCAAAATGTGGAAAATTTTATTCAATTTTGTTTTGAGCGTTTGGTTGAAATTATTAATCATTGTCCTAGCTAGAAAATGGGCTGTAATTTTAACAAACTGTAAATGGGTTGTAGTAAATTCCATTAGAATTCAAAAATGGGCTGTACAATCTTACAAATCGCAAATGGGCTATATGTTCTCTGCCACACACTTGTGGGCCTACTAGGTTGACGCGTACGTAATGCTTTGTTAACTTATAGTCAACACACGATTCTAGCAGCAGTGGCCGTTGGATGTCCATCCAACGGATGTCGTGCTTCTTCTTCAATCTCGGATATTCTTGTTTCAGCCGCCCAAACCACCGATGGTGGTACCGCCTGCTACCGCCTCCCGTGGACGGTTGTGCTGTCGCGCAGGTCTCACCGGCCCACCCTACTCCCATCGCCGTCCAGGCCATTCCTCTACTCACCAACACCTCCTGTTATTCTCCGGCGACAGTAGCCTCACACCGCAGCCAAACCAGTGAACCCTCGTACTCCCCTCTGCGTGGGCATCCACCTGCCTCGTCTTCCCTGGCTTCGCGTCATTCCCTTCCTAGGCCTTGCCGTCGTCCACCGCACTGGTGCTATCCGTGCGGCGTGGTCAACGTGGTCAACGAACGACAGCCATCGGAAGAGGACTCTATGCGGTGAGGCTGACAGATGGACCCACCAGCTACATCTTCGCACGCAAGGAAGTGCGTCCATATTACGGGCAAAAAAAATGATTCTTCCCCCTGAAAGCTGGGACCCACCATCTATATCTTCGCACGCAAGGAAGTGCGTCCTTGTCCTCCCTGACAGCTGGGACCCACCCGGTCGAGGCGTACGTAGCGTTTTCTGTCTGGTCGCGAACGTGTACGTAAATACTGGTCGATCGGTGTCTCTGCAACGATGAACCGTGGCCGAGCAAGCAGTGGCACATGTAGTTGTAGAGCCCCCGACGTAGCAGTTCAGGCAGTCCCTTCTAAACCGTGTACACATACGTACAACCACATGCCAAAAAATACGGCCACGTACGTACATACGGGCGGGGTCTCGAACGCGTACTCGCCCATATGTACGGCCAGGGCTCATGTACATGGCAAGGCAACGCACGGTAGCAACGGCATCCTGTTCATCGGCAGCTAACCGGCTGGGTCGGAACGGAGGAAACAGCGTCGTGTATCACCGGGAGCCAAGTGACTGGGTCGGAACGCGTCCTATTCATCGGGAGCGAAGCCACTGGGTCAGAATGGGTCGTGTTCAACGGGAGCCAACTGGCTTGGACGGAACAGCAGGAACGGGGTCTGGCGTACCACAAAACGGAGGAAAATGGCCTTCTGTTCGACCGCGTACGGTCGAAACGGGGTCCTGTTCATCGGGAAGGGTCTGGCGTACCGCACAACGGAGGAAACAGACTTGTGTTCGAGTGCCTACGGTCGAAACGGGGTGCTGTTGATCGGGAGGGGTGTGGCATAGCGCAAAACGGAGGAAACATACTTGTGTTGGAGCGCCTACGGTCGAAACAGGGGTCCTATTCATCGGGAGGGGTGTGGCGTACCGCAAAACAGGACTCCACGGGCTGCTGTTCATCCACCATCTACTGCCTCGCTCCAGCCTCCATGGGCTACTGTTCATCCATCGTCGACTTCCTCCAGCCTCCACCTGCTACTGTTCATCCACCGTCGACTTCCTCCAGCCTCCACCAGCTACTGTTCATCCACGGGGGTCCTGTTCATTCAGCCTCCACCGGCTACTGTTCAACCAGCCTTCCACGGGGTCCTGTTCATCCAGCCTCCACCGGCTACTGTTCAACCAGCCCTCCACACGAGGTCCTGTTCAACCTGCCCTCCACGGGGTCCCTCCACCAGCTACTGTTCATCCACCCCCACCTCCTCGATCAGGGTCCTGTTCATCCAGCGGCAACGGCCTCTACTACCACGGGATCCTGTTCATCCAACCCCCCAACGGACTGTTCATCCAACCCCCCACCAGGAACTGTTCATCCAACCCCCACCGAGGACTGTTCATCAAGAGGTAGCTTCGATCGGCTTCAGTTAGCAGCAGTAGCAAAGGAATCACTCGGGTTCAGTTAACAGCCAAGGGATGGATCGGGGTTCAGTAATGTAGCTAGTGCAATCGCAAGGGTTCAGTTAGAGCCTAACACCTCGCTCGGGTTCACTTAGAGCCCAACGCCTCGCACACATGCGCGTATGTCTACGAGAGAAATGCGCAAACCTCCGTGCATCGCTCGGCCCCGACCACCCACCATAACCGGGAACTTCCCGAAATTTTCCTCACCCTCGCTTCTACCACAATTTTTCCGTCATGGACGGCCCAAAGAATGTCATGCAGGTGCGTCCCCGGCCCGCCCAGGACGAAAAGCCCATTTTCTGTCATGATTTTTTGTCATAGAAGTAGGAGCCCACCACATCTATGAGAGCTCCTAACGGGCGCCTTTAGCGCCGGTTGGCAGTTCGGGCGGCCACGCGGCTGTGAACTGGGCCGGCCCAGGTTGCCTCCTTCTCCCCTGAGTCCGCTCGATCGCACCCTTCGCTCCCTTCGATCACGGTTGACCGGTCGACAGTTAGCCAGTTGACCGGTCAACCATTGACTTTTGACAAAAATCAAAAGAAAATCTTGAATTCAAAAAAGTTCATGAAATTTGAAAGAAGGTCCAGAAACTTAAAAAAAGTTCATGATTTTGAAAAAAAAGTTCATTGATTTTGAAAAAAGTTCACCAAAAATGAAAGAGAATTCATAAATTTTGAAGACAAAAAATAAGTTTGTCGATTTATGAAAAAAGTTCATCAAAAATGAAGAAAGAGTTCATCGATTTTGAAAAAGAGTTTGTCGATTTAGGAAAAAAGTTCATCAAAAATGAAGAAAGAGTTCATCGATTTTCAAAAAGAGTTCATTGATTTGGAAAAAAAGTTCATTGAATTTGAAATAAGTTCATCGAATTATGAAAAAAGTTCATCGAATTTGAAAAAAGTTGATCGGTTTTAAAAAAAAGAGTTCATCAATTTTGAAAAAAAGTTCATCGAGTTTTGAAAAAAGTTCATTGAATTTGGGAAAAAGTTCATTGAGTTTGAAAAAAAGTTCACTGAATTTGAAGACATTTCATCGAATTTGAAAATAGTTCACACGTTTAAGAAAAGAAAATGAAAAAGCCCAGAAATCAGCGAACCAGTGAAAAAAACTGATTTGGGAAGTTTCCCAATACCAAGGGCTCTCGCGACCTGAAGGAATAAAGGAAAGGAACGAAGTTGACAGGCACAAGTGCTTATTTGTCCTGGTGGTCGTTGCGTTGCACTCTCAATGAGAGATCCCGAGTTCGAAACCACGCTAGCACGCACGCCCTTTTTGCTGCAGTTTTGAAAAAAAAGGAACGGGCCGGCCCAGCGCGCGCGCGCGCGGGGGGGGGGAGGAGTATGCGCCCGTTTGCGTGAACTGAAGAAACGGGCGGAACTGGCGCCGAATAGGGTTTGCCCACATCTATGATGATACGTGCTTTTGTCACAATTATCGTCATAGAAATGTCATAAGCATGACAGAAAAAAAATTCATTCGGCCCAAAATGTCACGGATGTGTCTTTTTTTTGTAGTGCTTGCTCAAACATAATTTGCCTATTGAAACTCTAGGAGGTCCTCCTCCACCTAAAGGTGATCCTGTGTTTGAATTGAAACAATTGCCTCACACTTTGAAATATGCTTATCTTGATGAGAAAAAGATATATCCTGTTATTATTAGTGCTAACCTTTCAGAACATGAAGAAGAAAGATTATTGAAAATTCTGAAGAAGCATCGTGCTGCTATTGGATATACTCTTGATGATCTGAAGGGCATTAGTCCCACTCTTTGTCAGCACAAGATTAATATGGAACCTGATGCTAAACCCGTTGTTGATCACCAATGACTATTGAATCCTAAGATGAAAGAAGTGGTAAGAACTGAAATATTATAACTTCTGGAAGTAGGTATAATCTATCCCATAGCTAATAGTAGATGGGTAAGCCCTATTTTGTGTCCCTAAGAAGGGAGGTACTACTGTTGTTCCTAATGATAAAAATGAACTCATTCCACAAAGAATTGTTACTGGCTATAGAATGGTAATTGATTTTAGAAAATTAAATAAAGCTACTAGAAAAGATCATTACCCTTTGCCTTTTATTGATCAAATGCTAGAAAGATTATCAAAGCACACACACTTTTGCTTCATAGATGGATATTCTGGTATTTCTCAAATACCTGTTTCACAACCTGATTAAGAGAAAACCACTTTTACTTGCCCTTTCGGAACTTATGCTTATAGACGTATGCCTTTTGGTTTATGCAATGCACCTGCTACCTTTCAAAGATGTATGACTGCTATATTCTCTGATTTTTGTGAAAAGATTGCTGAGGTTTTCATGGGTGATTTTTCTGTTTATGGAACTTCTTTTGATGATTGCTTGAGCAACCTTAATCGAGTTTTGCAGAGATGCGAGCAAACTAATCTTGTCTTGAATTGGGAAAAGTGCCACTTTATGGTTAATGAAGGTATTGTCTAGGGGCATGCAATTTCTGAATGAGGTATTGAGGTGGAGAAAGCTAAAGTTGATGCAATTGAGAAAATGTCATGTCCTAAAGATATTAAAGGTATTCGTAGTTTTCTCAGTCATGCTGGTTTCTATAGGAGGTTTATTAAAGAGTTCTCTAAAATTTCTAGGCCTCTTACAAATCTTTTACAAAAGGATTTTCCATTTTTTTTATGATGATTGTGCAGAAGCCTTTGAAACACTTAAGAAAGCCTTAATTTCTACACCTATTGTTCAACCACCTGATTGGAACTTGCCTTTTGAAATTATGTGTGATGCCAGTGATTATGTTGTTGGTGCTGTTCTTGGACAAAGGGTTGATAAGAAATTAAATGTCATTCATTATGCTAGCAAAACTCTAGATAGTGCCCAAAGAAATTATGCTACCACTGAAAAAGAATTTTTAGCAGTTGTGTTTGCTTGTGATAAATTCAAATCTTACATTGTTGATTCTAAAGTTATTGTTCACACCGATCATGCTGCTATTAAATATCTTATGGAAAATTAAGATGCTAAACCTAGACTCATTAGGTGGTTTCTCTTGCTACAAGAATTTGATTTACATATCACTGATAGAAAAGGAGCTGAGAACCCCATAGCTGATAACTTATCTAGGTTGGAAAATATCCTTGATGACCCACTACCAATTGATGATAGCTTTCCTGATGAACAACTAGCTGCAATAAATGTTTCTCATAATACTACTTAGTATGCTGACTATGCTAATTATATTGTTGCTAAATACATACCTCCTAGTTTCACATACTAATAAAAGAAAAAGTTCCTCTATGATTTAAGACATTACTTTTGGGATGACTCACACCTTTATAAAGAAGGAGTAGATGGTATTATTAGACGTTGTGTACCCGAGCATGAACAAGAACAAATCCTATGGAAATGTCACTCCGAAGCTTATGGAGGGCATCATGCGGGAGATAGAACTGCTCACAAGGTATTGCAATCTGGTTTTTATTGGCCTACTCTCTTCAAGGATGCCCGTAAGTTTGTTTTATCTTGTGATGAATTTCAACGAATTGGTAATATTGGTAAGCATCAAGAAATGCCTATGAATTATTCACTTGCTGTTGAACCATTTGATGTTTGGGGTTTTCATTATATGGCACCTTTTCCTTCCTCTAATGGGTATACACATATTTTGGTTGCTGTTGATTACGTTACTAAGTGGGTAGAAGCTATTCCAACTAGAAGTGCTGATCATAACACTTCCATTAAAATGCTTAAAGAAGTTATTTTCCCAAGGTTCGGAGTCCCTAGATATTTAATGAATGATGGTGGTTCACACTTTATTCATGGTGCTTTCCGTAAAATGCTTGCTAAATATGATATTAACCATAGAATTGCATCACCCTATCATCCTCAATCTAGTGGTCAAGTTGAACTTAGCAATAGAGAAATAAAATTAATATTACAAAAAACTGTTAGTAGGTCCAGAAAGAATTGGTCTAAGAAATTGGATGATGCACTTTGGGCCTACCGAACAGCATATAAAAATCCTATGGGTATGTCTCCCTATAAAATGGTTTATGGAAAAGCTTGTCATTTGCATCTAGAGTTAGAACATAAAGCATATTAGGCAATTAAAGAACTCAACTATGATTTAAAAACTTGCCGGTGAAAAGAGGTTATTTGATATTAGCTCATTAGATGAATGGAGAACCCAAGCTTATGAAAATGCTAAGTTATTTAAAGAAAAAGTTAAAAGATGGCATGACAAGAGAATCCAAAAGAGAGAATTCAAAGTTGGAGAATATGTTCTATTATACAACTCTCGTTTCAGATTCTTTGCAGGAAAACTTCTCTCTAAATGGGAAGGACCATATATCATCGAAGAGGTTTACCGCTCTGGAGCTACCAAAATAAATAATGCCGAAGGTACTAATCCGAAGGTGGTCAATGGGCAAAGAATTAAGCATTATATTTTAGGTACACCTATTATGTTGAAAGAAATATTATTCAAACTATTACACCTGAGGAACACATAAAAGAGACCTTCCGGAACACTCCAGAATAATTAAAAAAGAGGAGGTACATGATACGGTAAGTAAACGGACTCCGAAAAATCCGCAAAAATATTTTCTGTCAGTTTTGGAATATTTTAAAAAATAGAAAAACTAGTAACAACCAGGAAGGCACCCGAGGAGGGCACGCCAGGGCCCCCTGGCGCGCCCAGGTGGGTTGTGCCCACCTCGGGAACCTTCCCGGCTCTGTTTTCCTTCCATTTGCTTGTTTCCAAAGATAAAAAAAATCTTTATATACCCCCCGAACGTATTGACCACCATATCTCGGAGAAATCTTATGTTCTTCTTTCTTGCTATTTTCTGACAGATCTAGATCGCAATGGCCGCTTCGGGCTCCTCCAAGGACAAATTCTTTGAGAACGTCATCAACCCGTATTTGCGGGAGGTGATGCAGCACCCTCAAGCCATTGAGATGCGTGAGGTGGTGCTCCACATCCGGGACGTCCAGGGCCCCAAGGGGACGGCAACCGTGGAGGCCAGGCTTGAAGCTATGGAGCAGGAGGACTTCAAGTGCAAGGGGATGGTGGAACAAGGACTCAATGCCAATCACCTCATGATCGCGGATTACACCCGTGATCTCAAGGTGGATGGCAAATCCATGAAGGACATCGTCTTCACCTTCAATGAGCAAATCAACTTTTTACAAAGCCAAATCTATGATCTCCAAAACCAAGTCTTTGAATATGAGGCAAGGTTAAAAGATATGAGTTTGGCTGCTAGTTGCAGGACTCGCGAGACTCTCTGCTCCTCTTATGATGGTGAGCCATTGCCATGGAAACCGGAAGATAAGATCGCTACTACCTCATCACCACCACCACCTTCTTCATCACCAAAGGAGACTTGAGTTCATGGTATGGACACTCCCCTTGGCTTGTGCCAAGCTTGGGGGAGGTGTCCCGGTATCGTATCACCACCACTATCTTTGTCTTTATCTATTTTAGTTCGATCTTTAGCTTTCCTATGATTTAGTTGAATAAAAGTGTTAGTTCGATCCTTTCTTTTCGAGTGTTTCTTAGTGATCTATCAATCGATGTAATCGTGTGCGAGATATATAATAAAGAGTAGTTTGAGTTTTGTTTCTTTACTTTTATGTCTCAATAAAAAGAAAGGAAAATAAATGAAAAAGATCATATGCTAATCTTATGGTAAGTAATGACATCACATAAGGAAAAGTATAAGTGGTAAAATTTGTTGGAGATTGACAAACATAGCATTGGTCAATGATGCAACTCATGAAAGAATTAATAAGGGAAGAGAAGATTCACATGCAAATACACTATCTTGGACATCTTTTATGATTGTGAGCCCTCATTAAATATTTTGTGTCAAAATAGTTGATGTTGGACAAGGAAGACAACGTAATGATTTATGTTTGTTCATATTCACATAGAAGTTATATTGTCATAGGTCCTTTAACTTGTGGTGCTTGCTCAATATCTTTTCTAGCCAAAAATTCCGCACTAAGTAGAGATACTACTTATGCATCCAAAAACCCTTAACCCAAATCTTAGTTTGAGAGTCCACCATACCTACCTATGGATTGAGTAAGATCCTTCAAGTAAGTTGTCATCGGTGCAATAAGGCAATAAAATTGCTTCTAAATGTGTTGGATCATTAGTGTAAGAGAAAATTGAGCGTTGTACGAACTTGTGATGGCAAAGTAATAAAAGCGACGGACTGCATAATAAAGGTTGCTATCATAAGGGGCAATATAACATGACGTTCTTTTGCATTAAGGGATTTGGCATACAAACAAATAAGCACATGACAACCTCTGCTTCCCTCTGCGAAGGGCCTATCTTTTACTTTTACGCATTTACTTTTATGAAGAGTCAAAGTTTTCTTCCCTATTCCTTTTTATTTTCTCTTTTTGCAAGAATCATGTGGTGAGGAAAGATCTAGGAACATATATCTAGTTGGATATGAGTAGGCATGAGTTATTATTGTTGACATCACCCTTGAGGTTAATACGTTGGGAGGCGAAACTATAAGCCCTTATCTTTCTGTGTGTCCGGTTGAAACTTTTTGTTCATGGGTACGCTGTGAGTGTTAGCAATCATAGAAGATTAAATGATGGTTGAGTATGTGGACTTGCCTAAAGGCTCTGATACATGAACCTTCCTGAAAATATGATGAATTGTAGTTGCAAAGTTGACTGAGAACATAGTTTGTTGGTTTTCAATAAGGTTTATGCTTTATACTTCAATGTTGTGATGAATTGTTACTTGTTCATGAGAAGTTATATGATAAAAGTTATGTGATAAAAGTTATTTGACAAAGTTTTATGTTAAAGTTCTTTGCTGTTATAATAATATGCATGATGCTTCTATGTCCGTATTTTGTTTTTTATCGACACCTCTCTCTCTAAGCATGTGGGCATGTTTTTCGATTTCGGTTTTCGCTTGAGGACAAGCAAGGTCTAAGCTTGGGGGAGTTGATATGTCCATTTTGCATCATGTTTTTCTACTGTTATTTATAATGTTTTTATGCATAATAATGCTTTTTGGAGTATTTCTAATGCCTTTTCTCTCATATTATGCAAGATTCATGCAAAGAGGGAGAATACCGGCAGCTAGAATTCTGGACCTGAAAAAGCTACGTCAGAGTTACCTATTCTGCACATCTCCAAATGAGCTGAAAATTTACGGAGAATTGTTTTGGAATATATGAAGAATATTGGAGCAAATAAATACCAGAGGGGGCCCACCAGGTGGGCACAACCCACCTGGGCGCGCTAGGGAGCCTAGGCGCGCCATGGTGGGTTGTGCCCTCCTCGGCCCACCTCCAATGCCCCTCTTCTGCTATATAAGTCATTTTGACCTAGAAAAAATAGGGACAGGACTTTCGGGACGAAGCGCCGCCGTCTCGAGGCGGAACTTGGGCAGGGGCACTTTTGCCCTTCGGTGAAGCGATTCCGCCGGGGGAACTTCCCTCTCAGAGGGGGAAATCATCGTCATCGTCATCACCAACAACTCTCCCATATTTGGGAGGGCCATCTCCATCAACATCTTCAACAACACCATCTCCCCTCAAACCCTAGTTCATCTCTTGTGTTCAATCTTTGTACCGGAACCTTAGAGAGGTACTTGTGGGTGACTAGTAGTGTTGATTACATCTTGTAGTTGATTACTATATGGTTTATTTGGTGGAAGATTATATGTTCAGATCCATTATACTATTTAATACCCCTCTGATCCTGAGCATGATTATTATTTCTGAGTAGTTACTTTTGTTCTTGAGGTCACGGGAGAAGTCATGTGGCAAGTAATTATGTGAACTTGATATGTGTTCGATATTTTGATGATATGTACGTTGTGATTCCCATAGTGGTGTCATGTGAACGTCGACTACATGGCACTTCACCATATTTGGGCCTAAGGGAATGCATTGTGGAGTAGTTATTAGATGATGGGTTGCTAGAGTGACAGAAGCTTAAACCCTAGTTTATGCGCTATTTCGTAAGGGACTGATTTGGATCCAAAAGTTTAATGCTATGGTTAGATTTTATCTTAATACTTTTCTCGTAGTTGCGGATGCTTGCGAGGGTGTTAATCATAAGTAGGAGGTTTTTTCAAGTAAGAACAGCACCTGAGCACCGGTCCACCCACATATCAAATTATCAAAGTAGCAAACACGAATCAAATCAACATGATGAAAGTGATATGATGAAATACCCGTGTACCCTCAAGAACGCTTTGCTTATCATAAGAGACCATTTTGGCCTGTCCTTTGCCACAAAAGCATTGGGCTACCTTGCTGCACATTATTTACCGTTAGCGTTACTTGCTCGTTACAAATTATCTTGCTATCAAACTATCTGTTACCGACTATTTCAGTGCTTGCAGAAAATACCTTGCTGAGAACCACTTGTCATTTCCTTCCGCTCCTTGTTGGGTTTGACACTCTTACTTATCAAAAGGACTACGATTGATCCCCTATACTTGTGGGTCATCAAGCTCGGTTATGACCTCCACCCTGCGCGCCCATCGGCTTGGTCTTCTTGCACCGATCTAGCAACCTTTGGGGATTGCTTTGGGAACCGACGAGCTGGCCTTGCTCCCTTAGCACAAAAGAGGAAATCCTCCTCATCCGCGCTCGCTCGCACAGTCTCTGGAGTCCTTCATCGCCGCACGCATCACTCACGTGGAAGCGCGGGGCCGCCCGACTGGGCTGAACAGCCCCTGACCTGCTTGTCCCTGAAAGGGTGCCTCGGGAAACAACCTCCAGATGCTACCTTGCGAGAAGGCCTCACGAGGCTCTTGGCGGTGCCGCCTAGTCTGATCAGGACGCCTGCTGAAGGGGGGCCTTGTGAGGCGAGTGCCTCGCGAGGAGTCTTGCTCGTGACGCTCACTGCTGGGCCACTCCTTAGGCTCTTGATACGCGCCGCGCCCTGAGCTGAAGGTAGACGGGCCTGGGTAGCCCCGGTCCCACGGGCCCGACAATGTTAGTCCCAAAAATAATATAAAATATTAACAAAAGTATTCAGAATTTGTAGAATATTGGTATGAAACAATAAAAAATTATAGATACGACGGAGACGTATCAGCATCCCAAGCTTACTTCTTCCTCATCGTCGAGTAGGTAAATGATAAAAAAGATAATTTTGATGTGGAATGCTACCTAGCATAATCTTGATCATATAATCTAATCATGGCACGAATATTAAGACATGACTAATTCAAAGCAATAGTCTATAATTTGACATAAAGACATCAATACTCAAGCATCTCAACAAATAATCATGTCTTTCAAAATATCAATGCTAAAGATCGTTATCCCTACAAAATCAGATAGTCTTGTCATGCTCCATCTTCTTAACACAAAATATAAATCATGTACTACCCTGGTGTTAGCCAAGCAATTGGTTCATACCTTTTAACACGCTTCAGCTTTTTCAACACCCATGCAATACCTGAGCGCAAGCCATGAAAATAGCACTATGGGTGGAATAGAGTACGGTGGTAGAGATTAATATGGAGAAGACAAAAAAGAAGAAAGTCTCACATCGACGCGGCTAATTACGAGTCATGGAGATGCTCCTCAATTGATATCAATGCGAGGAGTAGGGATTACCATGCAACGGATGCACTAAGAGCTATAAGTGTATGAAAGCTCAACATGAAAATAAGTGGGTGTGCATCCAACTTGCTTGCCCGAAGACCTCGGGCATTTGAGGAATCCCATCATTGGAGTATACAAGCCAAGTTCTATAATGAAAAATTCCCACTAGTATATGAAAGTGACAACATAGGAGACTCTCTATATGAAAAACATGGTGCTACTCTGAAGCACAAGTGTCGTAAAGGATAGTAATAATGCGTAAAGGATGGTAACATGGCCGACGAAGTATGTACCAACTCTCAAAGTGAGAAAGGGCAAAGCACGGTACCGAAGAGGGTAGCAAATTGCGGAAAGGTGAAAGTGTGTATAATCCATGGACTCACATTAGTCATAAAGAACTCCCATACTTATTGCGAAAGTTTATTAGCCCTCGAAGCAAAGTACTACTATGCATGCCCCTAGGGGGGAGGTTGGTAGGAGTTAACCATCGCGCTCCCCCGACCTCCACGCAAAGGAAGACAATCAATAATAAATCATGCTCCAACTTCCCAGCATAACGAGAGACTATACATGCATGCTTCAGGAATCACACACCTTGACACCAATATTCCTACTAAACCACAATCATTCACTAGTACCTCCCACATTTTATGATTAACCATGCGAATGACCAATTCCCGTTGACTCTCTAATTAATATAAGTGAAGCAAGAGAGTTTAATTCTTTCTACAAAATACCATGATCTAATAAATATAAGTGAAGCAAAAGAGCATTCTACAAATAATGGGTTTTTTATATGTAGAGAAACAGACATCCAAACTTCAAATGATATAAGTAAAGCTTGTGAAGCAATCTATAAAGCCATAATCAAAAGATATAAGTGAAGTGCAAAGAGCATTCTATAAATCAACTAAGGACTATCTCATACCAACATGGTGCATCACTAAAAGAAAAATAAAAAGCACATGATGCTCCAAGAATTTACGCATATCATGTGAACAAAACAAAAACCGAAACATACCGATACTTGTTGAAGAAAGATGGGATGCCTTTTGGGGCATCCCCAAGCTTAGATGCTTGAGCCTCCTTGAATATTTACTTGTGGTGCCTTGGGCATCCCCAAGCTTGAACTCTTGCCTCTCCTTCTTCTCCTCATATCGATACCTCCTTGATCTTCGAACACTTCATCCACACAAAACTTAACCAAACCTTCATGAGATCTGTTAGTATAATAGACCAAATCCCTACTTTAAGTACTGTTGAAAACCTATTCATATTTCATTATTGCATTATATCCACTGTATTATCACTTCACTATGGCTTATACCCCACGATACAATCCATAGATTCATCAAAACAAGCGAACAACGCAACGAAAATAGAATCTGTCAAAAACAGAACAATCTGTAGCAATTCGAACAATTACCATACATATGTAACTCCAAAAATTCTAAACAATTAGGACATAATAAAAAAATTGCATAGCAGTACTGTGTAAAAATTCAGAATTTTTGCATGTTCCAATAAAAAATGTAAATTCACGCACTACAGCAAAACTTTCTGTTTTTTCACTACACATACCAAACAAGAAATTTAAACATCCTAAAGGTAAATCTTGGCACATTATTTTTATAATACAATGGATTTGTACAAAGGGGATAACTATTTTTTGTTAAAAAGTTTCTGTAATTAAGATTCATAAAGTTTCCATGGGCATGAACAAAGTTCAAGGCATGCTCCCGCTTCCACGGTGCTCGTCTTTCTCACTTTCACTTTTCTTTTTGTAAAGTTTTAGGTTCCCCTCTATATTTTTTGTTTTTAAAATTTATATAAGCACACAAAAGAATAAAATGACTCTCTAAAACTTCCGGGTTGTCTCCCTAGCAGCGCTTTCTTTAAAGCCATTAAGCTAGGCATAAAGTGCTCAAGTAATTGATCCACCTGGATCCCAAGGTATATCAAAGCCAATTTTAATTAACAATGATTTGATATTTAGTAGTGAGCACCAAGCAACATATATCATGCAATGACGAAGTCTGATTCTCTTCCTATGCATCGGCATGTCATAAAAGAACAATTCATGCACACATAATACAGGCCGATACATAGCATAAATAGTTTCTTGCAATTATATTGTGTTGCAAACATAGAGAGGTTGAGATGTAGTTCCTCTGTCATAATAATTGCAAGTAGGAGCAGCAAGCAGATGTATATTATATTCATCAAAATCATCATGTGTGGTAGTAAAACGCAACCCATGAATATAATCCTTAATGAGTGCAAACTTCTCCGATATAGTGTAGTTGAGAGAATTCAAAAAGATAATAGGACTATCATGTATGGGTGCAATAGCAACAATTTCATTCTTAACATAAGGAACTATAGCAAGTTCATCTCCATAAACATAATTCAAATTGGCATCATGGCCACAAGCATAGCCAGTATCAAGTTCATCAAAAAGGGATATTTCAAATGAATCAACGGGATCATAGCAATCATCATAGCATTCCTCCTTTGGTAAGCACGAAGGGAAATTAAACAATGTGTGAGTTGAAGAGTTACTCTCATTAGAAGGTGGGCATGGGTAGCTAATCTGTTCTTCCTCCTTTTGTTCTTCGCTCTCCTCATCATCTTTTTCATCTAATGATCTCATAATATCAACAATTTCTTCTTCCATAGTTTCCTGCAAAATATTAGTCTCTTCTTGGACAGCGGAGGCGTCCTCAATATATGCTTTAACATAAGCATTAGAAGCATAGTTTTCATAGCAATATTTAAGTATGGCAAAAAAACTAGATTTGTAAAGAGTAGCATCATAAGCAATTTCATAAGCACTCTTAAAAGCAACAAATTCTTCAATTTGTTCAATATCATAGTAACTATAAACACCTTTAGCACAAGAAGATACAATTCCATTATCACTAAACTCACACTGGTAGGGAAGGTGTTTCTTAGGCTCTCTAGAACAACAAGTAAAATCATATATTTCGCATAAATTCCAAGCATAGCAATGCATAATATTAATATGATGCCATAAAAGGTTCCCTTTTTTAGATCAGTGGTGTCGCACAAAATAAGCATGCTCATTTAATGATTTTTCCTCAACTAAGCTAGTTGGGTTTTCAGCACGAGCACATAGGGATCGAAGATGATCCAAGTAGAAAGCTTCAGCAGTATGATAGATTTTGGGTGGTTCTTCAACCATTGGTTTAGCATGCACAACAATTTTTTTTGGTATTTTATGTTTCCTACCCATAACTATAGATAGAAAACAAGGGCACAAAAAAAATCTACTTAGTGATAAAGCAAACAAGCACACACTAGAATATTCACCCCACGCTATTGTTCCCCGGCAACGGCGCTAGATAAAGGTCTTGATAACCCACAAGTAAAGGGGATCAATTGTAGCTTTTTCGATAAATAAGAGTGTTGAACCCAATGTGGTGCTAAAGTTAGGATTTATATTCCCTTCAAGTTATATCAACCACCGATACAACTCTACGCACACTAGACGTTCGCTTTACCTAGAACAAGTATGAAACTTTTTTGTAGGTGATAGGATAGGTTTGCAAGAATAAAACTAGATGTACTTAGCGAGAATAAAACTACGAGTAATTTGCAAGATAATGATAGTTAGTTGTTTAGTAGAAAAATTTTTGTAACACAAGAGAAGAATTTGTCCATAGGCAATCGATTACTAGACCGGTAATCATTATTGCAATTTAATATGAGGGAGAGGCATGAACTAACATACTTTCCGTACTTGGACCATATGCACTTATGATTGGAACTCTAGCAAGCATCTGCAACTACCAAAGATCATTAAGGTAAAACCCAACCATAGCATTAAGTATCAAGTCCTCTTTACTCCCATACGCAACAACCCCCTTACTAGGGTATAAGCTTCTGTCACTCCCGCCACCCACCATAAGGGAATCATGAACGTATTGCAACACCCTATAGCGGGAATCCCACATGCTTCCGTGACACGGAGGGCACCATAGGACAGATCAAAAATAAGATATACAACTCAAACCAATCATGATCATCAATCAACCCATAGGACAAAACGAATCTACTCAAACATCATAGGATGGCCATACATAGCTGCATAGAGAGGGAGAGAGTTTGTGATGACTGCTACTTCTTGAACTTGCGTTGATTTTTCCCTTTAAGAGGAAAGGGTGATGCAGCAAAGTAGAGATAACTATTTCCCTCAGTTAAGAACCAAGGTATCAATCTAGTAGGAGGCACAAGCAAGTCTCCAATATATGCACCTGCACAAACTAACAAATACTTGCACACAACACAAAAAAGGGGTTGTCAATCCCTTCACGGTCACAAACAAGAGTGAGATGTAATAGATATAGCTATAAAAGATAAAAAAGAGAGCAAAATAAAGTAAATATAAATAAAGTGCAACAAGGTATTTTTGGGTTTTTTGCTTTATAGATCTGAAAATATATGATGGAAAATAGACCCGGGGGCCATAGGTTTCACTAGAGGCTTCTCTCTTGAAGAAAACATACGGTGGGTAAACAAATTATTGTTGAGCAATTGATAAAAAAGCGCATAATTATGAAGACATCTAAGGCAATGATCATGAATATAGGCATCACGTCCGTGACAAGTAGACCGACTCCTACCTGCATCTACTACTATTACTTCACACATCGACCGGCTCCTGCCTACATCTAGAGTATTAAGTTCATAAGAACAAAGCAACGCTTCAAGTAAGATGACATGATGTAGAGGGATAAACTCAAGCAATATGATGTAAACCCCATCTTTTTATCCTTGATGGCAGCAATACAATATGTGCCTCGCTACCCCTTCTGTCACTGGGTGAGGACACCGCAAGATTGAACCCAAAACTAAGCACCTCTCCCATTGCAAGAAAAACCAATCTAGTTGGCAAACCAAACCGATAGTTCGAAGAGAAATACAAAGATATCTCAATCATGCATAAAAGAGTTCAGAGAAGACTCAGATAATATTCATACATAATCTGATCATAAATCCACAATTTATCGGATCTCAACAAACGCACCGTGAAAGAAGATTACATCGAATAGATCTCCAAGAACATCAAGGAGAACATTGTATTGAAGATCAAAGAGAGAGAAGAAGCCATCTAGCTACTAGCTATGGACCCGTTGGTCTGTGGTGAACTACTCACACATCATCGGAAGGGCAGCAAGGTTGGTGTAGAGGTCCTCCGTGATCGAATCCCCCTTTGGCAAAGTGCCGGAAAAGGCCCCAAGAAGGGATCTCGTGGGAACAGAGGCTTGCGGTGACGGAAAAGTTTTTTTAGTGTGCCCTCTGGTGTAGGGGGAATATTTGAGGATTTATAGTGCGAAGATTAGGGTTGGAAGGTCTACGGGGGCCCCACAAGCCCTGGGGACGCGCCACCCTGGGGCATGCCCCTACGGGTTGTGGCCTCCCCGTAGGGCTTCTGGCCTCCTCTCCAAGTCTCATGGGTTTCTTCTGGTCGAAGAAAAATCACCGTAAAGTTTTATTCCATTTCGACTCCGTTTGGTATTCCTTTTCTGTAAAAGTCAAAAACAAGGAAAAAACAGAAACTGACACTGACACTGGGCACTAGGTTAATAAGTTAGTCCCAAAAATAATATAAAATAGTATATTAATGCATATAAAACATCCAAAACAGATAATATAATAGCATGGAACAATAAAAAATTATAGATACATTGGAGACGTATCAAGCATCCCCAAGCTTAATTCCTGCTCATCCTCGAGTAGGTAAATGATAAAAACAGAATTTTTGATGTGAAATGCTACCTAACATGTTTATCAATGCAATTTTCTTTATTGTGGCATGAATATTCAGATCTGTAAGATTCAAAAAAAAGTTTCATATTGACATAAAAACAATAATACTTCAAGCATACTAATAAAGCAATCATGTCTTCTCAAAATAACATGGCCAAAGAAAGTTATCCCTATAGAATCATATAGTATGGCTATGCTCCATCTTCATCACACAAAATATTTCATCATGCACAACCCCGATGACAAGCCAAGCAATTGTTTCATACTTTTAGTGTTCTCAAGCTTTTTCAACTTTCACGCAATACATGAGCGTGAGCCATGGATATAGCACTATAGGTGGAATAGTGTATGGTGGAGGTTGTGAGGAGAAGACAAAAAGGAGAAAGTCTCACATCAACTAGGCAAATTAATGGGCTATGGAGATGCCCATCAATTGATATTGATGCGAGTGAGTAGGGATTGCCATGCAACGGATGCACTAGAGCTATAAGTGTATGAAAGCCCAAAAAGATACTAAGTGGGTGTGCATCAAACTTGCTTGCTCACAAATACCTAGGGCAATTTGAGGAAGCCCATCATTGGAATATACAAGCCAAGTTCTATAATGAAAAATTCCCACTAGTATATGAAAGTGACAAAATAGGAGACTCTCTATCATGAAGAACATGGTGCTACTTTGAAGCACAAATGTGGAAAAAGGATAGTAACATTGTCCCTTCTCTCTTTTCTCTCAATTTTTTTTGTTTGGGCTCTTTGGCCTCTCTTTTTTTTAGTCCGGAGTCTCATCCCAACTTGTGAGGGAATCATAGCTTCCATCATCCTTTCCTCACATGGGACAATGCTCTAATAATGATGATCATCACACTTTTATTTACTTACAACTCAAGAATTACACCTCGATACTAGAACAAAATATGACTCTATATGAATGCCTCCGGTGGTGTACTGGGATTTGCAATGATCAAGAGTGACATGTATAAAAAATATGAACGGTAGTCGAGCCACAAATACTATGCCAACTACATGATCGTGCAAAGCAATATGACAATGATGATATTTGTCATAATAAACGGAACGGTGGAAGTTGCATGGCAATATATCTCGGAATGGCTATGGAAATGCCATAATAGGTAGGTATGGTGGCTGTTTTGAGGAAGGGTATATGGTGGGTTTAATGCACCGGCGAAATTGCGCGGTACTAGAGAGGCTAGCAATGGTGGAAGAGTGAGAGTGCGTATAATCCGTGAACTCTACATTAGTCATAAAGAACTCACATATTTATTGCAAAAATTTATTAGCCATCAAAGAAAAGTACTAATAGGCATGCTCCTAGTGGGATAGATTGGTAGGAAAATACCATCGCTCGTCCCCGACCGCCACTCATAAGGAAGACAATCCAAAAATAAATCATGCTCCGACTTCATCACATAACGGTTCACCATATGTGCATGCTTCGGGAATCACAAAATTTAACACAAGTATTTCTACCAATCCAAAATTACTCACTAGCATGACTCTAATTAATATCACCATCATTATATCTCAAAATAAATGCAAGGAATCAAACTTCTCATATTATTCAATGCTCTTATATGAAAGTTTTTATTATATCCCTCTTGGATGCCCATCATATTAGGACTAAATTCATAACCTAAGAAAATTACCATGCTGTTTAAATACTCTCAAAATAATATAGGTTAAGCATGAGAGTTCATCAATTTCTATAAAATAAAACTACCGCCGTGCTCTCAAAAGATATAAGCGAATCACTAGAGCAACCACCTAGCTCAAAAGATGTAAGTGAAGCACATAGAGTATTCTAATAAAGTCATGATTAATGTTTGTCCCTCTCAAAAGGTGTGTACAGCAAGGAAGATTGTGTCAAACTAAAAAAAAGACTCATATCATACAAGACGGTCCGAACAAAACACATATCATGTGGTGAATAAAAATATAGCCTCAAGTAAATTTACCGATGGATTGAAGACAAAAGAGGGGATGCCATCCGTGGCAACCCCAAGCTTAGATGCTTGGTTGTCCTTGAATATTACCTTGGGGTGCCTTGGGCATCCCCAAGCTTAGGCTCTTGCCACTCCGTATTCCGTGGTCCATCAAAACTTTACCCAAAACTTGAAAACTTCACAACACAAAACTCAACAGAAAACTCGTAAGATCTGTTAGTATAATAAAATAAATCACCACTTTAGTTACTATCGTGAACTCATTCTAAATTTATATTGGTGTTATATCTACTGTATTCCAACTTCTCCATGGTTCATACCCCACGATACTACCCATGGATTCATCAAAATAAGCAAACAACACAAAGAAAACAGAATCTGTCAAAAACAGAACAGTCTGCGAAGATCTGAATTGTTCTCATACTTATGTAATTCAAAATTCTAAAAACTTAGGAAACGTAGGAAATTTGTATAGCAATCTGGTGTAAAAAATTCATAAGTTTTTGTCGCTTCTGTGAATTTTCAAAATTCTGCTACTGGACGCAAAAGTTTCTGTTTTTCAGCAAAATCAAATAAACTATCACCATAGATCATCCCAAAGGTCATACTTGGCTCAAACACTAATTAAAACATACAAATCACAATCATAAAAGAGGCATAATTGTGTGACCACACAAAAACATAAAAAAAGAAAAAAAAATTATTCATTGGGTTGCCTCCCAACAAGCGCTATCGTTTTATGCCCCTAGCTAGGCATAAGATTTTATTGATGCTCACATGAAAGATAATAATTGAAACACAAAGAGAGCATCATAAAACCTGTGACAAACATATTTAAGTCTAACATACTTCCTATGCATAGGCATTTAATAAGCAAACAAATTATCTAGGCAAGCGAAAACTAGCATATGCAAGGAAATAGAAAGAAACAATAGCAATCTCAACATAACGAGAGGTAGTTTTGTAACATGAAAATTTATACAACTATATTTTCCTCTCTCATAATAATTACATGTAGGATCATAATCAAATTCAACTATATAGCTATCAAATAAAATTTTCTTTTTATGATCCACATGGATGCAAAGTTGACACTCTTCCAAAATAGCGGGATCGTCAAATAAAGTCATGACCTCTCCAAGCCCACTTTTATCAAAAAAATCATAAGATTGATCATACTGCAAAGTAGTGGGATCATTATTACCTAGAGTTGATGCTCTTCCAAACCCACTTCCAATATTATCGCTAAGATATTCATTATGAGGCTTAAATAAATTTTGAAGATCATAAGAAAAATCACCCCAATCATGATCATTGCAATAAGTAGTGGACATATCAAAATTAGCATTCCCAAGCTTGGGGTTTTTGCATATTATTAGCACAACTGACATTAATAGAATTTATAATAACACCATTGCAATCATGCTTTTCATTCAAGGAGCTATCGTGAATCACTTCATAAATTTCCTCTTTTAGCACTTCATCACAATTTTCAGATTCACGAATTTCAAGCAAAACTTCATAAAGATAATTTAGTGAACTCAATTCACTAGCAATTGGTTCATCATGATTGGATCTTTTAAAAAGATTAGCAAGTGGATGGGGATCCATATCAATAGATTTTTAGCAAGCAAAGATGCAAGCATATAGAAGGCACATGGCAACACAAGCAAACAAAAGATCAAACAAGAAAAGGGCAAACGAAAAGAAGGCGAATAAAAAGGCAAATATTTTTGTGACGTGGGGGAGATGAAAACGAGAGGCAAATCGAAAATAATGTAAGTGCAAGAGATGAGAGTTTATGATAGGTACTTGGTAGGCTTGATGTAGAACCTCCCCGGCAAAGGCGCTATAAATTCTTCTTGCTACTTCTTGAGTTTGCATTGATTTTTCCCTTGAAGAGGAAAGGGTGATGCGGCAAAGTAGAGATAAGTATTTCCCTCAGTTAAGAATCAAGGTATCAATCCAGTAGGAGGCACAAGCAAGTCTCCAATATATGCACCTGCACAAACTAATAAATACTTGCACACAACGCGAAAAAGGGGTTGTCAATCCCTTCACGGGCACGAACAAGAGTGAGATCTAATAAAGATAGCTATAAAAGATAAATAAAAAAGCAAAATAAAGTAAATATAAATAAAGTGCAGCAAGGTATTTTTGGGTTTTTTGGTTTATAGATATGAAAATATATGATGGAAAATAGACCCGGTGGCCATAGGTTTCACTAGAGGCTTCTCTCTTGAAGAAAACATACGGTGGGTAAACAAATTACTGTTGAGCAATTGATAGAAAAGCGCAAAATTATGAAGACATCTAAGGCAATGATCATGAATATAGGCATCACGTCCGTTATAAGTAGACCGACTCCTGCCTGCATCTACTACTATTACTCCACACATCGACCGACTCATGCCTGCATCTAGAGTATTAAGTTCATAAGAACAGAGCAACACTTTAAGTAAGATGGCATGATGTAGAGGGATAAACTCAAGCAATATGATGTAAACCCCATATTTTTATCCTTGATGGCAACAACACAATACATGCCTCGCTACCCCTTCTGTCACTGGGTGAGGACACCGCAAGATTGAACCCCAAACTAAGCACCTCTCCCATTGCAAGAAAAACCTATCTAGATGGCCAAACCAAACCGATAGTTCGAAGAGAAATAAAAAGATATCTCAATCATGCATAAAAGAGTTCAGAGAATACTCAAATAATATTCATAGATAATCTGATCATAAATCCACAATTCATCGGATCTCAACAAACGCACCGCAAAAGAAGATTACATCGAATAGATCTCCAAGAACATTGTATTGAAGATCAAAGAGAGAGAAGAAGCCATCTAGCTACTAGCTATGGACCCGTAGGTCTGTGATAAAATACTCACACATCATCAGAAGGGCAGCAAGGTTGGTGTAGAGGTCCTCCGTGATCGAATACCCCTCCGACGGAGTGCCGGAAAAGGCCCCAAGATGGGATCTCACGGGAACAAAGGCTTGTGGCGGCGGAAAAGTATTTTTCGCGTGCCCTCAGGTGTAGGGGGAATATTTAAGGATTTATAGTGCGAAGATTAGGTTGGAAGGTCTACGGGGGGCCCACAAGCCCTGCGGATGCGCCCCTACGGCTTGTGGCCTCCCCGTAGGGCTTTTGGCCTCCTCTCCAAGTCTCGTGGGTTTCTTCTGGTCCAAGAAAAATCACCGTAAAGTTTTATTCCTTTTGAACTCCGTTTGGTATTCCTTTTCTGTAAAAGTCAAAAACAAGGAAAAAACAGAAACTGGCACTGGGCACTAGGTTAGAGCATCTCTAGCAGAGCCCTTAAACCGCGGAACTATAAACGCGGTTTTCAGTTCGCGAAAAACACGTTTTAAGGGTCGTTTTGAGCTGCGGCCGAACAGACCCCTCAAACTAAAACTGTAAAATCGAATATTTGCTTATATTTTTTTTCCATGTCCTCTTCCTCTCACCCGTGTCCACGATCAACTAACTTGCTCCTATGAATCCAGCGAACGATGCATGAAGCGGTCAAATATGAAGCCGCCGACGTCCGTTGCCGTAGCTGCTTGAATGGATCGATCAAATTGGTGCAGAAGCTAGCTAGCTAGCTCCCATCGCGCGTAGCCTGAATGTATCGATTTGAGCTAGCTAGTTAGCTTCTGTCGCCGTATCTTGATGGATCGATCAGGAGCTAGCTAGCTAGCTTCTAGCTTCCATCGCGGTAGCTTGATGAGTCGATCAGGAGCTAGCTAGCTCCCATCGCCTCGAATCGATCCAGCTCCCGTCACCGTAGCTTGATGGAGATAGCTCCCGCTGCTGCTCCTGTGAGCTACTCCGTAGGCCGACACCGCAGCAGCTGTAAACGGCGAGTTTCCGGCGAGTTCCGTGGCGGAAGGTCACCGGAGCCCATGTGGGAATGGCGGAATTTCCTTGTCGCGTAGCATTGACCGGTTTTCAGTCCCCCTTATATTTTATCTCTAAAACTGCAAATAAAAGGGTCGTGGGGGAGGATTCTCAGGGGCTGAAAAAAGTTTACGGGTTTGACCACTTTTACGGGCTCTATTCTGGACGTTTTTTGACACCATAGAACTGAAAACACGGATTTTTACGGGTTTGGCCACTTTTAAGGGGTCTGCTAGAGATGCTCTTCATAAGTTAGTCCCAAAAATAATATCAAATAGCATATTAATGCATACAAAATATCCAAAACAGATAATATAATAGCATGGAACAACCAAAAATTATAGATACGTAGGAGACGTATCAATGACGGCGGCGAAGTTGTTGACGTAGATCGTCGTCACGATGATTGCCCTGGCGGCGTTCCGGTGCCACCGGGAGAGAGGGCGAGAGAGCCCGTCCTCCTTCTTCTGCCTTGGCCTCCCCCTAGATGGGAGGAGAGTTTCCCCTCTGTTACATGATCTCCATGGCGGCGGAGGGGCGGGAGCCCCTCCGAGATTGGATCTCTCTCGTTCCTGTTTTGCGTTCCTGTTTTCTGGCCGAAAACTGTTTCTTAAATATACGGAGATCCGTAACTCCGATTGGGCTAAAATTTTAACACGATTTTTTCCGGATATTATCTTTCTTGCAGCGAAAGAAGGGCAGCAACCGACTTACGGGGTGCCCATAACACACCTGGGCGCGCCCATACCCCCTAGGAGCGTCCTGGTGCCTTGTGGGCCCCTCAATCACCGTCTTGCGTTGATTCTTCTTCCCGAAAATCACATATATTCCAAAATAAATCTTCATAAATTTTTATCGCGTTTGGACTTTTTTTGGTATGGATATTCTGCGAAATAAAAAACATGCAACAAACAAGAACTGGCACAGGGCACTGGATCAATATGTTAGTCCAAAAAATAATATAAAATGTTGCCAAAAATATATGAAAGTTGTAGAATATTGGCATGAAATAATCAAAAATTATAGATACGACGGAGACGTATCATTCCCGACAGTATCCGATATGCCACTTGCACGTGGGGGCTCAAGGTAGTACAAGAATATTGATGATCTCGATATTAGAGCATCTCCAACGGATGATGTATAATAGGGCACCAGATTTTTCGTGTGTATCAAATGATTTAAAATATGCTACCAGACATTTTCTGCCATAACAGATGATGTAAAATAGGGCACATGGTCATGGCATATTAGGACATTTTGAAATACCAAATGTTCTAACTTAAACACGAGTTCAAACTTAAACATAATAACACTACAAAAGTACTACGCACACACTACTCATCACCATCATCCCCGTCGTCGACATGGTTCCAAAGCTCCATGAATGACTCAATCTCTCTATCCACCTCGAATTCTTCTTCGTCGTCGGACTCAAGCATGATCGTAGAGGGGCTTGCCTCTTCCTCCTCCTTGATCACCGAGAGGCCGGTCTCGTCCTCCTTCTTGATCGCCTTCTAGCCTTGCACGTCCTGCTCCTCAGCCCAGCGGTGCGGCACGTCATTCTCGGCTCAATGGTGGCGGTGGAGCGGTGTCCGATGTCATGGGAACGATTCTAATAGTAAGAAGTAAGGTACGAACAAGGGCTGATCCTAGCTACGGCGCAAGTGTAACACAAGGGTTTTACGAGTTCGGCCCCCTCTCGGAGGAGGTAACAACCTACGTCTCAAGCTCTGGGAGTTGTGTTTTCTTCTTGTATCTGGTGATTATATACCATGGATGCCAACCCTTGTCTTAATGCTACGGGCAGCTTATGTAGAGTGTGCCGCCCCTTGGGCTAGGCATTTGATGATTGAGGTCATTACAGGCATTACTCTTAGTAACTGATGCATTTAATACTGATAACTCATGAAGACATGCGCCTCTTGATGCTTCAGAGACCAAGCTATCCATCTGTCTTCCTTTCTCCAAATCTTCATGGGGCAACCGAGTGGCTTGAAGCGTCCGGCAGGATGAATGTCATCCGAGTGAAATGGATCTTGATTGCCACCCGTCTGGATTGGTATCCCGGGGATTTCGGTGTGTGGTGTTGTGGGCCCTACATTCGGTCTAGATGTACTCTTTATGACCCTACCTGTAGTGGGAAATGGCAACCCCAACATTAGTCACCGAATCGGTTGAGATTTTGTAGAACGAGTGTACAAAAAACTTGATTCGGCCCGAGTACTACAGAGGCACTCGGCGCCTGTCATGAACTTTAGTCAATCATGATTTGAACAAAACTCCAACGGATTCTGGACTCAGCGCTTCTCGACTGATCGGGGATAGTTGACTGCGAGGAAAAACTTGGTGGCACTCATTCATCTCCCCGGGGAGACTGACTAGAGATTTGAGTGTGGATGTGCCATGGGAACCAAGTGGCGATGGCGCGTGGTCTGACTCTTCGGAAAGATGCCACTCACTATTCTGGAGGAATGCCGGCACAGGCTGACTGCAAGTTCAAGTTTATGAAATCTACGCCTTGGAGCCTAGAAGAAGGACCAAGTGGATCCGCGGAGGAGCGTCGATCTCATCCTATAGCAGTCCTGAGGATGGCTTTAGGCAAAATTTTGAGCATCTGTCCTAGTGGACGTCGATGTTTTAAAGAACCTTCGACGGAACGAGTATGTATCTTCGGAAAGATATCTCTGGTGGGATCAACGGATTGATCATCAACAAAATTTGCGCATTGGAAATTTCGCACACACGTCTCTGCGAAATCACCGCGAAAATGGGGAGGTGGGCTGTGGTACCTCGATTTCCGCCGCAGACGTCGGCATCTGTCCCACCTCTGTATCGCAAAATTCGCAGGCACCGTTGGATGACTAAATCAACGGCGGTGGACTGCCCCAACGGATTTACCCAGGGGTATAAATTGGAATGCTTCCAGGGTAATTTCCAGATCCCTTTTTCCTCCATCCAGTTACTCCCTCAAGCTTAGCTCTCGCTCTCCGCTCGACTCTAGCGTTGCCTGCGGAAATGGGGAAGGACAAGACCTTCACGCTGGAGAAGAAGGCGTGGAAGGGCTCAACGTTGAGCTCCGCCCCTTCGCCTGGTTGGAAACAGGGGGACTAGTTGCCGCCCAAGGTGACCGCGCAGCAAGTGCTCGATCTCGTCGCCGATGGACTCGTCCCGGAGAAAGGGTGGAGACTGCCTGATGCTTGTGATGAGGCAGGGGCTCTCTTGGTCTTCGATGAGGTATGATTCAGCTTGCTTTCAGTAATACTTATCTGTGTTGTCCATCACATAGAAGTAATTAGTGGCAACTACACAATTTGTAGTAGTATAAAGGAGAGTAAATTTTACTCCTTGTTCTGGAGATTGCTCAGTGGTAGTTCAAGACTGGGAATGTATTTTGCATCCCCATGAAGGAATACCCCATGAGGAGTCTGCGTGTTAATACTACCCAAATAGGCAATTCAACAGTAGGGATTTAGGATTTCACTTTGAAGTTCAACTTCTGTCAATTTGGAAAGTGGAGACATCTAATCTACTGTCTGAAACGCAGGTTCAATGTGGTATGGGGCGCACAGGTTACCTCTGGGCCCATGAGGTTTATGGTGTACTACCTGCCATAATGACCTTGGCGAAGCCACTGGCCAACTGCCTTCCCATTGGCGTGGCCTTGGTCACAGAAAAGGTTGCGGCAGCCATAAACTACGGTGACCATGGTACCACATTCGGCGGAGGCCCTTTTGTGTGCCATGCTGCATTGGCCACATTGGACAAGATCCAGAAACCGGGCTTTCTTGCAGAGGTGACCAAGAAAGGAGAATACTTCAAATAGCTGCTCAAAACTAAGCTGAGTAGAAACCCTCATGTCAAAGAGATCCGGGGGGCCGGTCTCATCGTTGGCATCGAGCTCGACGTACCGTCTGGGCTTCTGGTCGATGCATGCTTGAATGCTGGTGTCTTTTTGCTGACGGCCGGGAAACGCAATGTGGTGAGGCTTGCGCCTGCGCTCATTGTGTCGGAGAAGGAGCTGGAACAAGCTGCAGAGGTGATAAGGGAATGTCTACCTGCTCTTGAAACCTCTACCTCTTAGTGTAAACAAGATCTCTTAAGATCTACATGTTGAAGTTTCTTTCCAAATTTGGAAGGGAATAAAATGTCATGTTGGACTATTATTGTGATGTTGAAGTTCTTTTCAAAGTTTGGAAGGAAACAATGCCTGTGTTGTTGTCGGTATAAGTCTTTTATTGGCTAAGTTATATCTGCCTAAATTACAAGGACGGCATTGACATTGCACATCTCTTGACTGAAAACAGGAACATCAGTTATGCAGAAGCCTCGCAAGCACTCCGACGATGGGCGCGACAGTGTAGGTTGATGGCTCGCCTTGCTGGTAATTCCCCCGAGAATCGTCGTAGTGGTCGTTGTTGTCAGGCCCTCCGACGATGGCGCCGTCGATCACATTCAAGTTGGGCGCAGACCTGTGGAAGTACTCGGATCCCTTGCCGCAGGAGATCTTCCCCGGGTTGTTCCTGATGGACGGCAGCGACGCACCGCGGTGGTGCGGCTGCGTCGGGTACCTCTTTCCTACCCCAACCATGTAGCTCATCTTCATGGGGTTCTTGCCAAGGATGTAGTTCACCTGTGACCGCGCGAACGAGACGAGCTGTGCCGGCGGTAGCCTCACGCCGCCGCACTGCAGGGAAGCCCTTGCCGCCGCCAGGCGGTCGGCGTGCGTGACGAGGACGAACATCGCCGTCGTGACATCCTGCAGGTTAGACCAGGGCTGCAGGTAGAGCATGCCGCCCGGGGTGAGCCGCCCGCTGCGGCCGTCGCCGTGCTGCACCACGTTGCAGAGGAAGCTCTCCACGTTGCTCCTCATCTCGGCGTGGCGGCCGTTGTTCGGCAGCTTCCCTTGGAGGATGAGCTGCAGTATGGCCGGCATAGTCATCAGTTACTGAAGCTAAAAGTTGCTGTCACTTCATCAGACCAACTAGGATCATCATGGTACTTTTTTTTTGAGTAACTCATCATGGTACATTTCAAGATGGCGATGGGGCCCGAAACCCGCGTCCCCGTGGGTTTTTACCCTATTAGGCGAAGGGGATGGGCGACTTTCTATCCCCGTGGGGCTACTCGTGGGTACATTATAAAATCCGGCATGTTTCGCGGGTTTAAATCCGTTTGAGTACTACCCAAACCCGAAACCCGACAAAACCCGTCAAAATACATTTTTTTAGCATGCACCGATCCATCTTGACTGTAGTGGCCCAAAGCCACAGCGCCCGAGCAGCCGAGCCTCACAACATCGAGGCACTAGAGTACAAACCAACCCCTCGCTCGGTCGCTGCAGTGTCGCTCTCTCGTCAGGCCTCTCTCTCCCGCACAACACAACACCTAAACCTAAACCTAGGTCCCGAGTCGTCGTTTGTTGCTGTAATATGCTCCTGTTTTTCTTTCAAATGTTGTTGTTTTCATTGACTCCTCGTGGGGGCGGGTTCCCCGTGGGTTTAGAAAACCCGACGGGTTTAGGGGACGGCCAAAAATTTAATCCCGCGCACGTTGATGGGGACGGGGACGGGTTTGCAATTTTCTCGTGGGGATGGGTTTGGGGAAGCAAAACCCGGTGGGTTTCGTCCCCGTTGCCATCTTGAGGTACATTTACCTTGGCGACCAGTGCCTGGGCTCCGACGAACTTGTCGTCCCAGCCCAACGATTGCCGCACCCCGTCGACGTTGTTGGCGCCGGCGATGTAGGCCTTGTACTCCTGGTGGCCGGTGGCGATGTAGAGCCAGACAGCTGCCCACAGCAGCTCGTCCTGTTCCAAACAAGTTTCAGTATTTGCTTTACAATACTGCTATTTTTCTGTTCATTATTTTGACATTAATTAGTGATGCGCTACCTCGTCGCCGCTGCTACTGTAGAAACCTCTGGTCGATGGAATGCTGTTCTGGTAGAGGCCACGGTGGTTCTTGGCGAACTGAAACAACTGCAGAAGCAAGTGACTCAAGAAATTAACTGATACAGTTTCGTCTGTCTGTGTGCACAAATAAGTCCACCTTCAGTTTTCTAGCAATAATTAATTTGACATTCATTTTTAGCCACTATATGACCACGACTCTATGAAATGGTTTGCTAAATAAATTCCCTCACATGATTTCCAATTTGTGATGTGCATGCATATAATTGTGCAATTAAAAGGGCAAATTAATTTGTGCGCCGCTCTATTTTCTTATCTACACCAATTGTTTTTGGACCATCCATTGTGTAATCTGTGTGCTGTCCATGCAATGCGATATACATACGTGTGCCAAAACTCAAAACATGCAGCAGTCTCTCTGAATGTAAGCAAGTAAAAATGCGCACCTGTTTCGCGTGCTTCAGAAGCGTCGACGCGTATCGGGGGTCGGCGTGCGGCCCCGTGAACGCGACGGAGGCCGCGGCCAGTGCTGCCGCCGTCTCCGCGGCGACGTCGGAGCCCGGGTGGGTGGCGTTCACCATGTAGGCCCTCCGTGGCGTGTCCATGTCCTCCGGCCGCTCCCAGCACGCGTGGTCGGAGTCACCGTCGCCGACATTCACGTAGAGCATATCGGGGCGGGCGTGCGCCTTGGCCAGGTAGTCGGCGCCCCACCGCACCGCCTGGAGCGCGTGGCCCAGCTCCCCGGCCGCGGCCAGCCGGCCCCGGTGCTCCACCACGCTCCACGACAACATCGTCACCGTGAACGCCATGGGGAACCCGAACTTGACGTTGTCGCCGGAGTCGTAGTAGCCGCCGGTGAGATCCACCTGCACGTCGATCAATCAAGCATGTCAGCATCACGCACGAACCAAACACGTACAACGTACCACACATGCATGCATCGCCGACGTGCTTACCCCGTGGTCGGCGCCGTCCTTGAGGGCCGAGTTGCCGCGCCACTGGACGCGCTGGGTCGGCGGCAGCCTGCCGGAGCGCTGCGCCTCGAAGTAGAGCAGCGACTTGCTGAGCGCGGTGGCGTAGTCCCGCTGGGCGGCTTGGCACGCCGTGGTTGCCAAAAACCCTACCACGGCGGCTACGAGCAGCACCCTAGCGCTACCCACCATCTTCGCCGTCCTCGACGTTAACTAGCTAGTTTCTCTACAACAAAAGCTAGCTAGTTTCTTGCTAGGTCCTATCGTTGTATTGTACCACTGCTTTATGTGTGCGGTGGAGTGATCAGCGAGTATGCTCCTCCCGTCGACGGGACGAGTGTATTTATAGGCGCAAGTAAGGAGATGGGGGTGAGGAACAAGGTTTCAATGGAAAAAATCCACTATGAATTGGTGAAACGAATCCATCAGAAATGCACGCATTGATATCCTAGAATAATTACGCGCCATGCATGAACGAGTATTGATTTGTTTTGACGATGTGCGCAGATTTTGCGACCTTTAGAAACAGGGTGCCAAATGTAAACCGTATCCTCCCCGTATCTGAACTTATTTGGCGGAATTAACTTCATTGGAGAAGGTTGATATTTCCTACAGCCAGTTCATATATTTTTCGGACACGTTTGAGATCATGTATTTACGGTGTATATATGGATCTCATTTGAAAATAAAAGGACTGTATTGATTACTCTGAGATTTGAATACTATCTTTGGAGATCGAAGAGTTAACATACAAGATGTATAATGAACAAAGTCACACTGCGCTGTGCCTGCGTGAGTTGATCTTCTCGAGTGAGAAAAAGGATGGATATCTGGGAACCAATGACTGAGCTCTTTAGCACAATATGAGATGGGGTTTTACTACTCCAATAGCCAATAGATTTTTTTTAACATAGTACAGACACAAGCGCTCGTATAAACGTGCATACACTCACCCTTATGAACGTACACACGCACACCCTACCCCTATGAGAGCATCTACAGCCGGACTCCTCAAATTGACCGGGCGGGCGCGGGGACCACTGACCGGACAGGAGAGAGAGAAGCAAAAAGTGGCAAAAATTTGAACCAACCGGACCCCCATATCTTCCCTATATGTTCGGGCTACCCGCGAACCCTCATATCCATCTCAAATATGGGGAGGATATGAGGGCTCACGGACACGCCCGAGCGCGCCCGGTCAATCCGCCACATAGGATGCGGCCTCACCCCGGACCACCTTTTTCTCTTTCTTTATTCATTCTTTTCTTTCTCTCTTCATCTCCACCAAACACGTGCCAGTGACCGGACATATGAGTAAGAAAATGAGGATTGTGGCTGCGGGGATGGACAAATAGGGGCTCAAAGTGGACACGTCCGGTCACTGACCGGGCACGTCCGCGGGCGTTTGAGGGATCGAATTAGAGGTACGTGGCTGAAGATGCTCTCGAACGTCTCCTCCCACTTAACGCACATCGTCGGAAATCGTGAAATAAATCCAGGATAAATGCGAGCAGCAGGACTTGAACCTTGGTGGGCTGGAGATATCACTGTCCACCTGACCATCCAACCACGGGCTGGTTCGCCCAATAGCTAATAGAATAGTAGTAGTTGTTGGGCCTCATAGAAGGGGTTTGCTACAATTGGCAACTTTTCTTTTAGTTCGAGAAAACAAGATATAAATCCATGAGATAACACCCTAACACTAGTAGAAAAAGGCCCATTTGTCCCGGTTCCAGAGGCCCATTTGTCCCGGTTCTGGAACCGGGACTAAAGGGTCGGGACTAAAGCCCAATACCTTTAGTCCCGGTTCGCCTATGAACCGGGACAGATGGGGCTCCACGTGGCCGCTGCGGCTTGCCCAGGCAGGAGGGCCTTTTGTCCCGGTTGGTAGCACCAACCGGGACCAAAAAGCATCCACGCGTCAGCAGTTCATGGGCTGGGTTTTTTTTTTTAAAGAGGGGGGGGGGGGGGTTTGGGGGTTTTGTAGGGTTAATTTAGGGGTTTCATATATTCTGTTAGCTAGCTAATAGAGAGAAGTGTCCTCTCTTATCTCCGTGCTTGGTCGACGCTACGTACTATACGTATAGAGTGGACTCGACATGCTAGCTAGTAAGCAAATGAAGGAAACCATTAAGTACACAAGATCGTCATGAACATATACAGAGAGAAGTGATCGACCTCCTCCTTCTCTGAGAGATTGGTCGAACAACAAGTTTTCGTATAACTATCCGACGCTACTAGCTACATATATACAATATAAGATCTCTTACAATCCCTAACATCTAAAGTCAGTTTCCACATGGTATTCTCCGGCTGGATTGATGACGTGGTCAAGAAAGAATCCCGCCAATTCCTCTTGAATTGCTTTTATGCGATCTTGTGGTAGGAGTTCATCCCGCAGCTGCCACATCTAATTTGAAGAAAGGGGTCAATACATATATATGAATGAAACTCAACACAAATGATGGTAATAAAATAAAATTGTGAATATTATTGCTTACATACTTCATATTGTTTTTCAGAGTAGCCCCGCTTAGAGGTCGTCACGTTGTAGATGTACTCGCAAACGTAGTATCCACAAAAATTATTCCCGCCTTCCTGTCACAACCACTTTACGAGAAATAGAGGTCAATCAAACTAATAATCAAGCATTATAAATGGTATTGATGAAACTAGCTAGAATCAATGGGAGATGCGCGGAACTAGCTAGTAGTACTTACTTTCGGGTGTGTAAATCGGAGCTTCTCCGGCAGTCCCGGAGCTTCTGCGGTGAACTCTTTCCAAACCCTGCCAGACAAAGAAAACAATTACTTGATATCAGGAAATGAACAAAGTTGCCGATATGGTGCGATAACGATCGATTGAACTTACTTCTCGAGCATTTTAGTCATGGCCGCATACTCCTTGGGATCTTTTCGTCTCGAGTCTAAGCCAGTTACTAGTCCCTGCTCAAGCTTAATCTCTAGGAGAATAAAGTGGAAGCTGCGCACGCATGCATAACTCATCAATTACATTACTTTAACCTCGAGTAATAAGGAAAACCGAATATGCACAAGACAGTAACACTCACTTGAAGTTGTAAGGAAAGAGTATTTTATCTTTGTTTTGATTTTGAAGCAACAATTGTAGCAAGTTGGCCTCGGTTTCTTTGGCATTATATTTAACCGTCCATTCATCTATGCGATTTGTGTTAATGAACCCAATATCATAGATTTGTGCATTTCTGCATTCCACGATCTTCAATCTGCATAATATAGTGAGGATAATTATATATACATGCAATGAAAGAGCTAAGCTATATATAGAGACTTAATTATAGAAGTAGTACTTACAGACAGTAGCAAGTGACGATTATTTTATCGAGGGCCTTTTGATTGAAAAACTGGAAGAACTCCTCAAATGGAACAGACAATAGATCAATTCCAACGAGGTCGTGCTCCTCTTTAACTCTCAGCGTCAAAGTATCCTTCCCAGACTCGCTGCAGGTGTCCATGTATCACTCATGGAATCTTCGCATCATCGTTGTTAGAGGAGGATGACCAGGTTTGACGAGAGGCTTCCCGTGCCGGTATTTGTGTTCATCCACCTCCATTATATCAAAATGTGTATCGTCGGGCAGGTAATCACCAGGATTGGTACCAGGCAGCATCCCCGGCAGATTTGCGACGATATCGCTAGACACCTTGAGCGGGGGGCACGATTGGTTCGCCCGTTCGCCGAGCTGGGGATTTTTTTCCCACTTCTTCGTTCTTGTAACCTTTTGTCACTTGAAGTAATTCCCGATCGGCGCGCTCTGCCTTTTTAAGAGCGCGGACATGGTTGTCATCCGGCGGAGGCGGTGGTGGTCGCTTCAGGGCATTCAAAGTGCGCTTCAATTTCACCGGTTCTATCTTCTCCTCCGGAGGTGGATTTTTCTTTGCAAAAAAGTCCTTCACTTGGGCTTCACAGATCTGCGCGTTTTCCTCCTCGGTCATCTCGTATGGCAACTTCTCTAGAGGCTTGAGAGATGGACCGAATCTGTATTGCCTCCCGCCTCTGGCTGTACTGCTAGACGCCGGAGAAGCCGGAGCAGCTGCGGCTGTATTCCTTTGTTGCTTACGAGGCGAAGAAGGAGGCGGAGTGCTACGACACACCGGAGCAGCTGGAGCGGCGGCGGCTGTCTTCCGCTGTTGCTGACAAGGCGGAGGAGGAGGCGGGCTGCTCGGACGCGCCGGCGCAGGCGGAGAAGGAGGCGGAGTGCCGCCATGCGCCGGAGCAGCCGGAGAAGGAGGCGGGTTGCTCGGACACGCCGGTGCAGGCAGAGAAGGAGGCGGAGTGCCGCCACACGCCGGAGCAGCCGGAGAAGGAGGCATAGTGCCCTGATCACTCGCCGAAGGAGGAGGCGGAGGAGGAGGCGGAGTGCCCTGACTCGCCGGAGGAGGAGGAGGAGGCGGAGGCGTCCAGTTCGGAAGGTTGATGAGCTCCTTCCGCCATAGACATGGAGTCTTTAGAGCAAGACCCAGCTGAGTCTCCCCTTCACCGTTAGGGTGGTCAAGCTCGAGCTCCTCAAATCCCTCCGTTATTTCATCGACCATCACAACAGCATAGCCTTATGGAATCGGAAGGCAGTGAAAAGTTGCGCCGGGTTCAGGAGGTGCAACAGAGCCGACAGCCGCCTTGACTTTGAGGTGCTGCCATTGCGTCATAAGGTGGCAATCTTGAGCCTTCGTGATAGCATCCACGGGGTAGCTAGGAGCCGTGAAGTCAGGCTGCTGAAGGAGCTCGGTGGAAGCCACGCTGCTTCTCCGCTGAGATGGCGGGGTAGCTTCTGGTGTAGCTCCGGCAGGTCACTGGCTCTGAACTAGTGCTTGTTCCTCTAGCGCTCGTACCCTTGCATTCAGCTTCTGCAGTTCGGTCTGCTCCACTTTCCTCCTCCTCTCCCGGATTTTGTAACCGCCTGCGCTGGGAAACCCAACCTTCCACGGAACGGAGCCTGCCGTGCCTCGTGTTCGTCTTGGGTGCTCAGGATTCCCGAGGGCCTGTGTGAGCTCGTTGTTCTCTCTGTCGGGAACGAACGTCCCTTGCTGCGCTGCGGCGATATACTTCTGAAGCTTCTTGACGGGTATTTCAAGTTGCTCCGCCGTCCAACGGCACTTCCCTGTTTCAGGGTCCAAGGTTCCCCCAACCCCGAAGAACCAAGTCCTTGAATGGTCTGGCCAGTTCAATGTCTCTGGTTCGACCCCTTTATCAAGCAGGTCCTTCTCAGCCTTGTCCTACAACGGCCGGGCTTTGAGGTAGCCACCTGACCCCGTGCGATGGTGATGCTCCTTCTTTGCAGCATTTTTCTTGTTTGTCGCTGACATCCTCTTACTCTTCTCCGATGTCTTGTGGGCCACAAATGCGGGCCAGTGATCTCTTATCTTCTCAAATCGGCTGGTGAATTCTGGAGTCTTCCCTTTGTCGACAAACGTTGATTTCAACTCATTCTTCCACCTCCTGAATAGATCTGCCATCTTCTTAAGAGCATGAGCCTTGACCAATGGCTCTATAACTGGCTTATCCGGATCCTCCTCTGGCAGTAGGGTGAAATTTGCCTTCAGCGCGGTCCAAAGATCATCTTTCTATCTATCGTTGACAAAAGACACTTGAGGGTATTCGCTCTTAGGCTTATTCCATTGGTGGATGCTGATCGGGATCATGTCCCTAACAAGAACCCCGCACTGAGCAGAAAATGCTTCCTTGGTCCGGCTGGGTTCAATCAGTTGGCCATCGCCCTTGATTGCTGTGATCGTGAATCTTTCATCCTAGCGCAACCTTTTCTTCGGGCCTCGTCTCATTACCGAAGTTTGGCTCGATCTGGAGGGCTAGAAAAGAAGAAAAAAGAGAGTTAATATGTGTACATACCAAAACAATTAATGCATCAATTAGCTAGTCAGCACAGGCTTAATTAATATATATACCTCGCCGGACTTTGCAACAGCTCCTTCCTCCGTTCGCTCACCGGAGCAGTCATCATGGTCTCCTTCTTCCACCGGCATTCCGTCACTGGAGCCATCATAATCATGTCCTTCCACCTCCATTGTTCGATCACCGGAGCCTGCTTCACCCTCTCCTTCCAGACCATCGGTGTCGTTGAGATACGACAAGACATCACCTCCGCCGAGGATTATGTCCCCAAACAACTATTCTGCTACGATGTCTCGGTGCTCCATAGTTTCTGCAAATATTACAACATGGCAATTAATATACAAACATGACAGATGGATATATTAGTGCAAACGTAGACCTAGCTAGCTTGACGCTTCTACGGTTTGGGGTGGCCTCGACAACGCTTCTAGGGTTTGGGGTGGCCTAGGCAACGCTTCTAGGGTTTGGGGTGGCCTCGACAACGCTTCTAGGGTTTGGGCCGAACCGCCTCTCTCATGAATGTCCGACGTCCGGACCGACAAGGGATGTAACAAAATGACGCCATTCTGGATGTGCAGAAAATGGAACGAAATGACGCCTCTCTCATCATTAGCCGGAAGTAACAGGCGCATAATGGTACGAAGCTCTCCAAAATTGTTTTGGAACAGAGTCCCGGATAGGATAATTAGTTTTTTGGTACGAAGTTCAGCAAGAGCCTTCCGAATATCGCTATTTAGAAGGCCTTTGCTGAAATTCGTACCAAAAAGCGAATTATTCTATCCGGACTCCGTTCCAAAAAAACTTTGAAGAGCTTCGTAGCATCATACGCCTGTTACTTCCGGCTAATGATGAAGCCATGGATTTCTTCAATACTTTGACAGACAACATGACATATAGAAGAATATATATACATATGAGATCAGAAAAAAAATTGGATCAACTTGTGCACATCCATAATGGGGGCATTCTTGATAAATCTCGACCGTCGACCCCTCGGCGACCCTCGTGTTGGGAACGCAGTATTTCAAAAAAATTACGTACGATCACGCAAGATCTATCTATGTGATGCATAGCAACGAGCGGGAGAGTGTGTCCACGTACCCTCGTAGACCGAAAGCGGAAGCGTTTAGCAACGCGGTTGATGTAGTCGAACGTCTTCGCGATCCAACCCATCCAAGTACCGAACGTACGGCACCTCCGCGATCTGCACATGGTCAGCTCGGTGATGTCCCTCGAACTCTTGATCCAGTTGAGGCCGAAGGAGAGTTTCGTCAGCACGACAGCGTGGTGACGGTGATGATGAAGTGATTCCGGCAGGGCTTCGCCTAAGCTCTCCGAAAATATGACCGAGGTAGAAATCTGTGGAGGGGGGCACCGCACACGGCAAAAAACAATCAACTTGTGTGTCCTAGGGTGCTCCCCTCCCCACGTATATAAAGGAGGGAGGGGGAGGCCGGCCGGCCTAAAGGGGCGCGCCAAGGGGGGGAGGAATCCTACTCCTAGTAGGAGTAGGTTTCCCCCCTTTCCTAGTCCAACTAGGAGGAGAAGGAAGGAGAGGGAGAGGGAGAGGGAAAGAGGGGCTGCGCCCCCCCTCCCCTAGTCCAATTCGGACTCCCCTTGGGGGGGGCGCCATCTCCTGGCTTCTGTCCTCTCTCTCCCCTAAAGCCCACTAAGGGCCCATAACTTCCCGGGGGGGGGGGGGGGGTTCCGGTAACCCTCCGGCACTTCGGTTTTATCCGAAACCTTCCGGAACACTTCCAGTGTCCGAATAACATGGTACAATATATCAATCTTTATGTCTCGACTATTTTGAGACTCCTCGTCATGTCCGTGATCTCATCCGGGACTCCGAACTACCTTCGGTACATTAAAACACATAAACTCATAATACCGATCGTCATGGAACGTTAAGTGTGCGGACCCTACGGGTTCGAGAACTATGTAGACATGACCGAGACTCATCTCCAGTCAATAACCAATAGCGAAACCTGGATGCTCATATTGGCTCCCACATATTCTACGAAGATCTTTATCGGTCAAACCGCATAACAACATACGTTGTTCCCTTTGTCATCGGTATGTTACTTGCCCGAGATTCGATCGTCGGTATCATCATACCTAGTTCAATCTCGTTACCGGTAAGTCTCTTTACTTGTTCCGTAATGCATCATCCCGTAAGTAACTCATTAGTCACATTGCTTGCAAGGCTTCGTATGATGTGCATTACCGAGAGGGCCCAGAGATACCTCTCCGACAATCGGAGTGACAAATCCTAATCTCGATCTATGCCAACTCAACAAACACCATCGGAGACACCTGTAGAGCATCTTTATAATCACCCAGTTACGTTGTGACATTTGATAGAACACAAGGTGTTCCTCCGGTATTCGGGAGTTGCATAATCTCATAGTCAGAGGAACATGTATAAGTCATGAAGAAAGCAATAGCAATAAACTTAACAATCATTATGCTAAGCTAATGGATGGGTCATGTCCATCACATCATTCTCCTAATGATGTGATCCCGTTCATCAAATGACAACACATGTCTATGGTCAGGAAACTTAACCATCTTTGATTAACGAGCTAGTCAAGTAGAGGCATACTAGGAACACTTTGTTTTGTCTATGTATTCACACATGTATCAAGTTTCCGGTTAATACAATTCTAGCATGAATAATAAACATTTATCATTACATAAGGAAATAAAATAATAACTTTATTATTACTTCTAGGGCATATTTCCTTCAGTCTCCCACTTGCACTAGAGTCAATAATCTAGTTCACATCGCCATGTGATTTAACACCAATAGTTCACATCACCATGTGATTAACACCCATAGTTCACATCGCTATGTGACCAACACTCAAAGGGTTTACTAGAGTCAATAATCTAGTTCACATCGCCATGTGATTAACACCCAAAGAGTACTAAGGTGTGATCAAGTTTTGCTTCTGAGAGAAGTTTAGTCAACGGGTCTGCCACATTCGGATTCGTATGTATTTTGCAAATTTCTATGTCTACAATGCTCTGCATGGAGCTACTCTAGCTAATTGCTCCCACTTTCAATATGTATCCAGATTGAGACTCTGAGTCATCTGGATCGGTGTAAAAGCTTACATCGACGTAACCTTTTACGACGAACTCTTTTATCACCTCCATAACCGAGAAATATTTCCTTAGTCCTCTTAGGTAACTAAGGATAACTTTGACCGCTATCCAGTGATCTATCCCTGGATCACTATCGTATCTCCTTGCTAAACTCATAGCAAGGCACACAACTGGTCTGGTACATAGCATGGCATACTTTATAGAACCTATGACTGAGGCATAGGTAATGACTTTCATTCTCTTTCTATCTTCTGCCGGGGTCGGGTTTTGAGTCTTACTCAATTTTACACCTTGTAACACAGGCAAGAACTCCTTCTTTGACTGATCCATTTTGAACTTCTTCAAAATCTTGTCAAGGTATGTGCTTTGTGAAAGTCCTATTAAGCGTCTCGATCTATCCCTATAGATCTTGATGCTCAATACTTAAGCAGCTTCACCGAGGTCCTTTTTATTGAAAAATTCTTATTCAAGTATCCTTTTATGCTATCTAGAAATTCTATATCATTTCCAATCAACAATATGTCATCCACATATAATATCAGAAATGCTACAAAGCTCCCACTCACTTTCTTGTAAATACAGGCTTCACCGTAAGTCTGTATAAAACCATATGCTTTGATCACTTCATCAAAGCATATATTCCAACTCCGAGATGCTTGCACCAGTCCATAGATGTATCGCTGGAGCTTGAACATTTTGTTAGCACCTTTAGGATTGACAAAACCTTCTGGTTGCATCATATACAACTTCTTCTTTAAAAATTCCATTAAAGAATGTAGTTTTGACATTCATTTGCCAGATTTCATAAAATGCGGCAATTGCTAACATGATTCGGACAGACTTTAAGCATCGATACGAGTGAGAAAATCTCATCGTAGTCAACACCTTGAACTTGTCGAAAAACTTTTGCGACAATTCGAGCTTTGTAGATAGTAACATTACTATCAGCATCTATCTTCCTCTTGAAGATCCATTTATTCTCAATGGCTCGCCGATCATCGGGCAAGTCAGTCAAAGTCCATACTTTGTTCTCATACATGGATCCTATCTCAGATTTCATGGCCTCAAGCCATTTATCGGAATCTGGGCTCATCATCGCTTCCTCATAGTTCGTAGGTTCGTCATGGTCTAGTAACATGATTTCCAGATCAGGATTACCGTACCACTCTGGTGCGGAACGTACTCTGGTTGACCTACGAGGTTCTGTAGTAACTTGATCTGAAGTTTCATGATCATCATCATTAGTTTCCTCACTAATTGGTGTAGGAATCACTGGAACTGATTTCTGTGATAAACTACTTTCCAATTCGGGAGAAGGTACAATTACCTCATCAAGTTCTACTTTCGTCCTACTCACTTCTTTCGAGAGAAACTCCTTCTCTAGAAAGGATCCATTCTTAGCAATGAATATCTTGCCTTCGGATCTGTGATAGAAGGTGTACCCAACAATCTCCTTTGGGTATCCTATGAAGACGCATTTCTCCGATTTGGGTTTGAGCTTATCAGGTTGAAGCTTTTCACATAAGCATTGCAACCCCAAACTTTAAGAAACGACAGCTTAGGTTTCTTGCCAAACAGTTCATTTGGTGTCGTCTCAACGGATTTAGATGGTGCCCTATTTAATGTGAATGCAGCTGTCTCTAATGCATAACCCCAAAACAATAGTGGTAAATCGGTAAGAGACATCATAGATTGCACTATATCCAATAAAGTACGGTTATGACGTTCGGACACACCATTATGCTGTGGTGTTCCAGGTGGCATGAGTTTGTGAAACTATTCCACATTGTTTTAATTGAAGGCCAAACTCATAACTCAGATATTCGCCTCTGCAATCAGATCGTAGAAACTTTATTTTCTTGTTACGATGATTCTCTACTTCACTCTGAAATTATTTTGAACTTTTCAAATGTTTCAGACTTATGTTTCATCAAGTAGATATACCCATATCTGCTCAAATCATCTATGAAGGTCAGAAAATAACGGTACCCGCCATGAGCCTCAACACTCATCGGACTGCATACATCGATATGTATTATTTCCAATAAGTCATTAGCTCGCTCCATTGTTCCGGAGAATGGAGTCTTAGTCATGTTGCCCATGAGGCATGGTTCGCAAGCATCAAATGATTCATAATCAAGTGATTCCAAAATTCTATCCGAATGGAGTTTCTTCATGCGCTTTACACCAATATGACCTAAACGGCATTGCCACAAACTATGTTGCATTATCATTATCAACTTTGCATCTTTTGGCATCAATATTATGAATATGTGTATCACTACGATCGAGATTCAATAAACCATTTATATTGAGTGTATGACCATAGAAGGTTTTATTCATTTAAACAGAACAACAATTATTCTTTGACTTAAATGAATAACCGTATCGCAATAAACATGATCCAATCATATTCATGCTCAACGCAAATACCAAATAACATTTATTTAGGTCCAACACTAATCCCGAAGATAGAGGGAGTGTGCGATGGTGATCTTATCAACCTTGGAATCACTTCCAACACACATCGTCACCTCGTCATTAACTAGTCTCTGTTCATTTTGCAACTCCTGTTTCGAGTTACTAATGTTAGCAACTGAACCAGTATCAAATACCCAGGGTGTCATGGACTTGACACGGCAGATGTCCTAGAGGAAGGACTTACTCGTGGAGCCATCGCAACTAGGTAAAAGCCTACTCCTGCTTTGTGTTGTATTGCTAGGGTTTCGATTACCAGGGAGCGAATACGCTTGACCTAGTTCTCGATTGTTTTTCACCTGTCTCTAAACCGCCGCCGGGTCGTCCCTTTATATCCACAGGTTGACGCCCGGCGGTTGAAAGAATCCCGACCGGCTCATAAACGTGTCCGGCTTGGTCTCCACTCTTTCCTATCTTACAATAGAAGTCATATACTTATGGCGGTTTACATCTATGGGCCCTAACTCGCCTTTGGGCTTTGGGCCTTCTTATTAAGTCTCCTTCGTAAGTCGCCATCTTCTATGTCTTCATGGGCTTCAATATAGGTAAATCACTATGAGCATAACCCGGCCCCTCCTGGGCGGTTTATACTCAATAGTTACATCCCCAACATTAGGCCCCAGGTTGATGTGAACTTGTTCATATCAATCTTCCATACTTGACTTAGAAAAAATCCTTCCTCATCAGTCCTTATGAAAATTTATAACCCGCCACGACGTCTGCTCACAAAATTGTGCTAACCCGCCATGACATCATCTTGCATTAATATCGCACGAGGCCCAAATTTCAGCCTCCTTGACTCCCGCGCATGCCATCTATCCACTGCCTTATAAATAGGGATAGGGGTCCTTTTGATTTTTCCCCCTTACCTCCTCGTCTTCATCCTCTTCCTTGCCAGACCACACGCGCCCGAGCTTCGCCGCCGTCGACCTCATGAGCTGCCTCCACTCCGGCCACTGCATCGTCCTGAATGCACCGGAGCACCGCCGCGCGCCACCGCTGTCCAACAGTCCTGGTAAGTCCTCTTCCTTCCTTTTCTCCTAGATCCCATTAGGGTTTCCACGAGTTCATCGGAGTTCATCTTGGTTCATCTTTGTTTCTCCATAGACCATGTAGTTTTTGATCTAAATATAGTACCAATCTTGTGCGATAGCCGTTTAGCACTCATTTTTAATATCTGAACGCCCCCCCTCCATAGGAGATCCCATCTGAGCACGTGAACTGTCCTGCTGCCGCTACTTTAGGTTAGAATTTTTCTTCATTATCTGAACTGCTGTAGATCCAAAATCATAACACCAACCTGTGAAACCTGTTTTTCACCACTTAGCCATTTTCCAACTTCAGATCTATGCTTTCAATATCCGTGTAGGCGGTTTAATCTCAGAAAATAATAACCTGCCAGGTACCATTAGTCCCCTCTTAAACCGCCAAGTGCTCGTCCTTGTGATTTGATAATGTCATAGTCCGGTTTAACATTTATGCATGCTTCAACACTTTCTGCCTGTTAAACATGGACCTTAAACCGGCACAAATCTTTTCCAAATTATCGTACAAATGGCCAAATCCTTTTATTCCTGTAATTGGGTCCAATCCCGGGTTACAGAGGAAGAATTGAATGGGTGGGTTGCAACCGGCGCTTTAGCGAAAAAGGAAGACATCCACTGGAGAGCCCCCGGTCCAGAAAATCCTCCTGAGCCCAAGGATGGGGAAGTGATCGTTTTTGTTGATCATCTGAGTCGAGGGTTCAGCCCTCCCGGATCAAATTTTTTCCGTGATGTGCTTCACTTCTTCCAACTTCACCCTCAAGATATTGGGCCTAACTCCGTGTCCAATATTTGCAATTTTCAAGTGTTTTGTGAAGCCTACCTGCAAGAAGAGCCCACAGTCGACCTGTTCAGAGATTTCTTCTATTTAAACCGCCGTACTGAATTTACTGATGGGCCCAACACTGAACTTGGCGGGGTTTCAATTCAGAAGAGAAAAGACGTCAGCTTCCCTCACGCTAGGCATCATAGCCATCCCAAAGATTGGAATAAAACTTGGTTCTATTGCCAAGATACATCTCCAGCTGGCGAGAATCCTCTGCCGGGTTACCGTGCTCACCAGCTTACCGATGCACATCCATTCCCCCAAAGACTCAATGCAAAGAAACGGTCCAAATATGCACCACAGCTCTCAAAGCTCAGAGTCTTTATGGCAAACGGTTTGACAGGCATTGATTTTGTCCGTTGCTGGGTATCTTGGAGCATTTTGCCTTTAAGCTGTCGCCCCGGTTTAATGTGTGAGTACACAGGGGATGTGAAAGACCCTCAACGCCACACTGATATTCAGCTGACTGATGCTGAATTTACTGAATCTGTCAAGGAGATGTTGGATGAACCAGTGACAGACTGTAGCAAAACAGGACTTAGTCCTTTCTGCACTTCAAATAAACCGCCAGCTGTAAGAATTGCCCCACTCCTGCTTTAATCCATATTCTTAATATTCCCTTATGATTTTTTCAATCTTGAAACAGGGTGATGATCCATTCTGGAAGAAGAAACCGCAGGATAAACCGGCCAAAACACTTCGTGTCAAGACCAAGGTCAACAAGAAGCCCGCCAAGAAGAAAAACACCGAGCCTACCGAGTTAAATATTAACGATGATAATCCGGAGTCAGAGGTAGAACTTGATTCACTTGGCTGTTTTTTCATACATCTCATTGACAATGATTCTTATCAGGACGACGTAGAAGCTAGCCGCGCAAACGACGTAGAGGTAACTATTCTCTCATCTAGTTCAGAACCTCTGCCCACACAGAAAACCCGACAAGCAAGCCAGAAAATAAGATTTTCTCACCCCCTAGCTTACTTGGATCCAAACTTTCTTTTGAAGAAGTAGCAACACGAAGCTCGCTGCACAACCCGGCATAGCGGCCATGTGGTCACTTCTTCCGGTTTACCGAACTCGCCAGTTCGTAAACGCCGCCCAGAGGTCTCTTCTATTTCTGACACGTCTTATCCCAAGGCTGGTTATTTCTGACAACCTCTTAATCCGTCTGATTCAAACTACCAGGGAACTTCCCTTTCATCCTCTGGCGAGTCCACCGGGACACAAATTCCAACCTCAAAACTGTTCCTGGGTGAGCATTTTTAACTAACCCCTTGTACCTTATGCTTGATCATTACACTAACCTGTTATTTGCGTCTCTATCAGAGCCAAGGCCAGGCCCAGTAAAAAGGCCAAATTGAACAAACCGGCTGATGATAGCGCGCCAACTGATCCAGAAAAGAACCCGGAACAGTTTGAAACAAACACTGAAGCTATTCTTGATGATCCGGCACCGCAAGATCATGACACCTTTGTTGAGCAGATGGAAATTGATCCGATAGGTCATGCTGATAAACTGCCAAGCCCAACTAAGGCTGCTGATGATAAAGCTGACGATGTTGTAGTTACCGGTGTTGGGTATACAGCCCCGGACAACCCCACTGCTCTGTCAAAACATAGTGCCAAAGAAGAATTTTCTGCTGTTGACAAGGGCAAGTGGAAGGCGGACTTGGAAAGCTATGCCCACCTCAGCGCCCAAGATATTCATTCTGGGTTTTTAAACCATCTGTACACAAGCCGTGATTATGAAGCCGGTTTACTGAACATGATGAAGGAGCGATATTAGGTAAATGTTGTTAACTCTGCATAAATATTCTTCCCTTAGCCGCCAAGTTTACTGGACATAAAAGAATAGAATGTTCTGCAAACTTTCAAGAACCATATAGATCAACTCCACTAGCCCGCAAGGGCCGGTTTATAATGTCAATGTGAACCGGGACTTTAGAATAATAACTTCAATTTCGCCTGTGTAGCCCCCAAGGGTCGACTTAACAAATATGTTAAGTTGCGACTAATTATGCTGTAAGGCTCAAAAATCTTACTCAGGACCTTTATAATCCTGTTGACCATCAAGCTGATAGTTGTTATGTGCTTGGGACTTGTAAATTTTTTTTTGATAAGAAGCAATAGACATTAGCCCCCAAGTGCCAAGTATATTACTTGTTATGTGCTTGGGACTTTGAATATGCACTGCTATGTAATTAATTACATGTCTCTTGCAGGCTGATCTTAACAAGAAGGAATCTCAAATTGCCGACCTTCAAGAAAACATCAAGTCGCAACAAGCCGAGACCTCCAAAGCCAAGGAGGAACTGACCAGTGCCTTAACAGCAATGGAGAAACTGAAGGAGAGCATCGAGAACAAGCGGGCAGGTTGGGATACAGAAAAGCCAACTCTGCTGAAGAGGGCTGAGGATGCTAAGGCTGCCCTTAAACCGGTAGCTGAAGAGCTGACTGGCTTGAAACAGCAAATAAATGCCATGACCGCTGCCGTATTTGGTAAATAACTTCTTCATAAGCTTTGAACATGTATTATGTAAGAGACTGCCGGTTTACCGATGTTTTTAATGATGCAGGAACTTGCATTGCTCATCTTGGCTCAGATATGCGGCAAAAACTGAAGGCTGCCTATACACTTATAGAGCAATTATATACCGGCGTACAACGGGTTATCTGCACAGCTTCCCATAATAAACCGCCACCAACCTTGATCAAGGAGACGTTGGAAAGGCTGGCGATGATGCCTGCACGGTTTGAAGAGCTAAAGAAATCAGCCGCCAGGGCGGGTGCTCTTACTGCACTGACTCGGGCCAAAGCTTGGATAACTGATCTTGATCCAGCCGATGTGGTAAACGGCTACCCGAGCATAAAGGAGGACGGGTCAGAGTTTAATAACGACGACCTCAGAGCCTTGACGAGGGAAATGCGCCCATTGGCCAGCAAATTGGCTGAAGAAACAGATATTTCACATTATTAGTCGATTTATGATGCCAACAACAAGAGAGTTAATGCGCCAACTTATGATGCTCCAAATCTTATTCCTCCAATCCGTAAGCATACCTATGCCCCTGATGTTGACCCCTCCACACTTATAAGTGATGAAGCTGTATTCAAGGCCTTAACTGGGATCGATTGGACCACCATTGACTTCCAACCACTGGGTACACTACTAGGAAAAGGGCTATAGATGATATGACCACTAATGGCGCACCAGACATGTGGTGCGCCACTACTATATAGCAGTGGCGCACCATGTGTTGGTGCGCCATTAGTGTGAAAGACACTAATGGCGCACCAGACCCATGGTGCGCCACTAGTAATAATTTTTTTTTTCCAAAAATACTAATGGCGCACCATGCCAGAGTGCGCCATTACTAGTTGCCACAGAGTGCGCCACTAGTAACACATTTTTTTTATTATTATTTTTCTAAAAATACTAATGGCGCACCAGGGCAGAGTGCGCCATTACTAGTTTTAACTAGTAATGGCGCACCAGCCACACAGTGCGCCACTACTATATTTTTTTTTAATTATTTTTTTGCAAAACTACTAATGGCGCACCACCAGCTGGTGCGCCATTAGTAACCAAGGTTACTAATGGCGCATTTGTAGGTGGTGCGCCATTAGTAACCTGGGACCAGCTAGATATTTTGGACAGCCACACCTACACACTCACTTTCCCCACTTCATTCTCTCCACCTCCTCCTCCTCACCTCATTTGCACCATAGATTCATCAAAATTAAGTGGTTAAATTACCTTTTTTTGATAGGTAAGTAAGGGGAAAGCTATATTTATGTTGTAGCTAGATCTACTTTTTTTCTCCCTCCAACAACGTGCACATGCACTTTTTATGGCCTAGCTAGATCTATGTATGTTTGTGGTGTTGCATATGTTTCTGGTGTTGCATATATGTTTGTGTTTGCAGGTACCGGTATTTGAAATGTGATAGTTGCCAATATTTTGCCGGAATGTTGATTCATTTCCGTTTCGGCAAGAATTTTGGCACTATGCATTCTTTTTGGTCCTATTTTTAGGGAAAGTCATGCCAAATTTTTTCTTGGTTCTAAAATATCGTTTTGCTCTACCCCGCAGGCGACCATGGTCCGCACGATGACCGAAGGCATCGTGAATAGGTTTTTGAGCTCCGCGAAGGCCGAGATGCTTCAAAAGAACGAGACGGAGATAAGATGTCCGTGTCGAAGATGCAAGCTGAAGAGCCTTATTGTGGACCCGGATTCTGGGCAGGTGCGGGACCACCTGCTCTTGCGTGGTTTCATGGATGGCTATCGGTGGCAAGGTGATGAAGATGACTATGAAGTCGTCCATGGGGGCCGGGCAAGAAATGAGGAAGGGCAGCAAGACAACCACCGCGGCGAGGGCGAGCGGGAAGACGAAGAATCTCCAGGACATGATCACGACGGTGATGCTGTACACAGTCATCATGTAGAAGATGCCGGACATGATGATGAGGAAGATCAAGATGAAGGGCATGATCATGAAGATGAAGATGCCGAAGTAGACGACGATGGAGGCTGGGTGCAGGACCCTCATATTCAAGAGCTGCTTCTCAAGCAGACGGATAACGCAAGAGCTGCCGCCCGAGAGAAAGCCAAGCTGGATCAACTAGAGATAGACGCGGTTACTCCATTGTATGAAGGATGCAGGCCCGAGGATACCCGCCTGAAAGTAACACTCATGGCTTTGGAGATGAAGGTAAAACACAAAATGACCGACGCATGCTTCGACGAGAACATGTCATTCTGGCACGAACGTCTTCCCAAGGGGAACAAGTGCCCAACCAGTTTCGAGGAGGCGAAGAAAATCGTGTGTCCTCTGGATTTACCGCATGTGAAATACCATGTGTGCATGAACAATTGCATCATTTATCGGGACGAGCACGCGGAGTCTACCATATGTCCGGTGTGCGGCGTCACTCGATACAAGAAGAGGAAGAAAGCTCCTCGAAAAGTGGTGTGGTACTTTCCGATCACTCCTCGTCTGCAGCGGTATTTCGCGGACCCTAAGGTAGCAAAGCTCCTGCGTTGGCACGCGGATAGGGAGGAGAAGAAGCGAGAAGATGACGGAAATGATCGGGAGATAAATAAAAAAGACAAGATGCTGAGTCACCCTAAGGATGCGAGCCAGTGGCAAGCGTTGAACTTCGAAGACCCAGAATTTGGGAACGATCCAAGGAACATCGTGCTAGGCGCGAGCACCAATGGAGTCAATCCGTTTGGTAGCTAGAGAAGCACACATAGCAGCTGGCCTGTGTTTGTGTGGATGTACAACCTTCCCCCCTGGTTGTGCATGAAGAGGAAGTACATTCACATGAGTATGCTAATTGAAGGGCCGAAACAACCAGGGAACGACATCAATCTGTATCTAGGGCTGCTGAAAGAGGAGCTAGACACGCTGTGGAAAACGCCAGCCAATACGTGGGACGCCGCAGAGAAAGAATATTTCCCTATGAGAGCCGCACTGCTCACGACGGTGCACGACTATCTCGGTTCTGGATATCTCGCGGGGCAGGTGGTCCACGGATTTTCTGGATGCGTCAGGTGCATGGATGACACAACGTATCGCCATCTAGATAGAGATCCCGGGTCTTCGAAAACCGTGTTCATGGGACATCGAAGGTGGCTTCGCGATGATGACCCGTGGAGAAAACGCAAGGATCTGTTCGATGGTGAAACCGAACCCCGAAGACGCCCGCGTACGAGGAGCGGCGAGGAAATAGACGAGCTGTTGAAAAATTGAAAAGATTGCCCACTGCCGGGAAAGAAGCAAAAGGCGCCAGAGCCGGGAAAGAAGCGAAAGGCGCCAGAGCCGCTGCTAAAGGTATGGAAAACGAGGTCTGTTTTCTGGGACTTGCCGTACTGGAAGATCCACCGTGTGCCTCACAGCCTTAATGTCATGCATATCACGAAGAACGTGTGCGAGAGTCTGCTTGGTACCCTGCTCAACATGCCAGAGAGGACCAAAGATGGGCCGAAAGCAAGGGCAGACTTGAAATCAATGGGCATCAGGGAGGAGCTTCACGCTAATGATGATGATGATGAGGCGAAGCAGGACACAGAAAGTCGTCGCAAAGGCAAAAAGGCCAAGAAGACCGGAAATGACTACCCTCCCGCGTGCTTCACTCTAAGTCAGGAGGAGATCGAGCAGTTTTTCACCTGCCTCGTAGGAGTAAAACTTCCTTACGGTTATGCGGGGAAGATAAGCAGATACCTAGACCCAGCGAAGCAGAAGTTCAGCGGGATGAAGTCTCACGACTGTCACGTGCTGATGACGCAGATACTTCCAGTTGCAATCCGTGGCATCATGGACGCGCACGTCCGTGAAACGCTATTTGGCCTATGCAACTTTTTCAACGTCATCTCTCGGAAGTTGGTTGGCGTGAGGCTACTCAGAAGGCTACAGGAAGAGATCGTGGTGATACTATGCGAGCTTGAGATGTACTTCCTGCCCGCATTCTTCGACGTTATGGTGCATCTTCTGGTCCATATCGTGGAGGATATCATCCAACTCGGGCTGACGTTCCTGCACAGCATGATGCCGTTCGAAAGGATGAATGGTGTCATCAAAGGATACGTTCGCAACATGTCACGTCCAGAGGGAAGCATAGCCAGGGGCTTTCTGACCGAAGAGTGCATCTCCTACTGCATGAATTATCTAGGCATCGAGAACCCCGTTGGTCTGCCCGTCAACAGGCACCTCGGCAGGCTCGCTGGATGGGGTCACCGCGAGGGTCGCCGCGAAATGCATGTCGACTTCGAGGGTCGACTCGCCGACTTTGAAAGAGCAAACCTAGTCGCGCTACAACACATAGACGTGGTCGATCCTTGGGTGGTAGAGCACAAAACCTTTATTGAGAAGACGTACAATGACCGAGGCCAATAGAGGACGGACGGAGATATAATCAAAGAGCACAACTCATGTTTCACGCGTTGGTTCAAGCAGAAGCTTCTGTCGTACCCTTTACATGAGGATTCTTCCGTGGAAGAACAACTCATATTCGCCTTGTCACAGGGCGCCGAGCACAACCTGATGACCTATGAGGCGTACGATATCAACGGCTACACATTCTACACCGAGGACAAGGACATGAAGAGCGATGGTTATCAGAACTCCGGGGTAACGATGGAATCCTACACCGGTAACGACAAGGACAGATACTACGGAAGGATCGAGGAGATCTGGGAGCTGAGCTACGCTGGAGAGAAGGTCCCGATGTTCCGTGTCAGATGGGCCAAGAGCGTCCTAAAAGAAGACCGGTATTTCACCACCATGGTTATACCCGAAGCCAAATCCAAGACCGCGGGCGCAAACGTCACCGCGAAAAATGAGCCATGGGTACTGGCTTCCCAAGTGGACCAATGCTTCTTCATTACCGACCCGTCAAAGCCCAGTCGTGTTGTTGTGAGGAGAGGCAAAAGGAAGATCATCGGAATGGATGGAGTCGCCAATGAGCAAGACTTCGACAAGTACGGCGACCCGAAGATGGAACATGACGACGACGATGAAGTAGCAGCATACACCACAAGAAGAAGCAGGACCACCCTACCTAAAGGACGTCCGTTCCACAGAAGAACTCCATTTGCGAAAAAGAAGGGCAAGAAGATTGTGAACAGATAGCTAGCTAGCTAAGATCGATTGTATTTAAATTGTAGCATTCATTTCTCGATTGTATTTCATGGGCACTTTTTGAACTCATGAATATTTTTAAATTTCATGGGCACTTTTTGAACTCATGAATATTTTTAAATTTCATGGGCACTTTTTGAATTCATGAAAAAATATTGAATATTCATGAGGACACTCGATCTCGATCCCCCTCCATCTCGATCGCTATCCCCCCTCGCCAGATCCCCCTCGCCGCCGAGCACCCCCCGCACCCTCCCCCGCTCCACCACCGCCGACGACCCCCGCACCCTCCCCCGCTCCACCGTCACAAATGAATGCAACTAAAAATTATTACTGTTTTTATAAAAATTTATTACTGTTTCATATTCATATTCATTTTCTAAAAAATTATTAGACGCAACAAAAAAATAATAATAAATTACTTATGGCGCACCGCTGGCTGGTGCGCCATTGCTATCTAAAAAAAAGATTACTTATGGCGCACCGTCCCGATGGTGCGCCATTGCTATAAAAAAAACATTCTAATGGCGCACCGCCAGGGGGTGCGCCATTAGTAATCTTCCCCCCTATAGCTAGTCGCCCGATCCCTTCGTCCCTCCCTCGCCAGATCCACTCCCCCTATAGCTAGTCATCCGACCCACTGCGCCGCCGCCGCCGCCGCTGCCCCGACCCACTGCGCCGCAGCCGCCCACGCGCCCCCGCCGCCTCCCTCTCCCCATCCTCCCCTTCCTCCCCCTCCGACCCCACCCCGACGCGTCTCCGTCTCCATGCCGCCCACTGCATCTTCCCTGGCACCCGCACGGAACAGATCGGAGGAGACACAGAGACAGGCGAGAGGAGAGGAGGAGCCCGCTGCCTCCTCGACGCGTGCCGCCGGATCTTCAACGCCTAGCCGCTGCCGGAGCTTCAGCGCCTTGACGCGTGCCACTCGTCATCGACCTGCCCCGCAGCCGCCACAACCTCCACATCGTCGTCATCGAGGCCGGGACGCCAGGTGAGAGGCCCTCTCCATCCCAGTTGTTGTTTCACTTGCTCTTGGACTCATGCTTCAGTGAAATCTGAGGCACACTTTCTTTTTCATCTGCTAAGGATGTTACTCAAGCAAAGTATCTACTTGAGAATACCAACTGCGCATATAAATTTACTAGATAATACCCCGCGCGTTGCTGCGGGACTTTAGATTGAATAAAAATGTGTACATAGTGAATGAATAGGAAAGCATGTTTGGACATTTGAGCCATTCAGTAATCAGGGGCTGGTACTAAAGGCCTAGAGAAACCAAATTAGTTGAAAAAGCATGTTCCTGCTCGAGAAACAATGACATAAATTTTATCTGTAGAAAAAAAATTATCTATAAAAACTATAAATGTTATAGGACTAAAGAGGCTAATGGCTATGAAAATGAATATAACAATATTTCTAGCCTCAAGCACGGAACAAATAGAACAACAAATGCACAAACTTAAGAAAAAACAGTTGAGTACGAAAGAACCAAATAAAGGCACATAAACTTAATCTTGATAAGGTAAGGTGAGATGAGTCAGATGACTCATCGTATATTCGTATGGGCCACGAAGATGGATCCCAACCATTTCTTACTTGGAAAAAATATAGGCAAGAAATGAGATATCCCATTTCATTAGCTTTAACAGTGTAACCTCATCTTAATTCTGGTACTTCCTCTCTGGTCGTGTGTCACGCCTCCGGCTACGTCGGCGGACATCAAGTCGCCTGGTCTTGCCAACCTAGACGATTGTGCAGGACCCAGCTATGAGGTGAGCTGCGATTCAGGATGAGCGAGCTCGCTGAGCTTGCTGGTGGCCCCCGGGACCACCTGTAAGTGTGTGTGGGAGAAATGTATAAGAGTGGCTGAGACCATGCAAGTGAGCAGGCGTTGATTAGTCTCTAAACTCTCTCTCTCTCTCTCATTCTCGGAAACTCACCCCTGCAACTTCCTCCTCCCTCTGTATCTCCAATTCCCCATCCCAAACTCTCCTGTATCCTGTATCCTGGTGATGTTGAAATAGATGATTTGGGACATTACATCGTGGGGAGCAGTGACACAGGTTGTGAATCGTTGAGGCAGATTTATACCCATTTGCATAAATCTAGAATAAATGGCTGTAGAACTTCATTATGCAAAACTTCACTAGTGGCTGTAGAATAAATGGCTGTAGAATAAATCTGCAATTATATCACTAGTTTATGCAATACCGATTATGGCTGTAGAATAAATCTAGAATAAATGGCAGATTTATACCCATTTGCAAAACTTCACTAGTGGAATAAATAATTATATTGCCCATTTGCATATTAGTAGAACTAAATCCATGTTTTAATGCTTAGTTGCATTTAAGGAGGAAATCATTATCTGCCATCTTCTTGGAGAGTGGATCAGTTATTCTGAACATCAAAATGAGTAGTCATTACCTTATAGTTAGTTAGCGCGGCTGGATTTTCTTCTTCTTAAAAGCTTCAACTTCAAAGTATAGTTTTACAAGCTTCTGCAACTTTTTCTTAAAAGCTCCAGCTATACATTTTATCACTTGTTCTTTTCTCAGAATATGGAACCTATTTGTGTAATCTGACCTATCTCTCCTTCTTTTTGCCTGCATTGTTGTATGCTCCTATGAAGATCCAAATGTATCATCATAATGTAGGTGCTGTGTTGTGTGATTCTTCATGCTGAGAACTTCAGCTTTTTCAACTTGCTGGACAATATGTTCATTGGTACTACTTGTGATGCTGCTGCTGTACTACTTGGGAATTTTGTCAACTTGTGATGCTGCTGCTGTACCCCGAGAGGCCCTTGAGTTTGCCGGAATGTCGATTAACTTCCGTTCCGGCAAATTCGGGTACTCCATATGTTCTATTTTCATCAAAGGTCATGCTGAAATTTTCCGTGAATTTTAGCATGACTTTGCTAAAAATAGGACATATGGGGTACTTGCGACTAATGCATGGGCCGGGGTATCTTAGTACTTAATTAAGTAGGATCAACTGCCCCTTTATTCTTGCTGCATTAAACACATATGATGAATTCATGTGTGGACAGACGAAAAAGCAACTGCCATAGGTGGCAATAGAGCCAAGTGATTAGGCCCTAAATGATAAAACCTTGGCTTTTAGGGTGCCTCGGTGTCGATAAGAACCTAAATGATGAAAGCTTAGGCTTTTAGGGTGCCTCGGTGTTGACAAACCCTAAATGATAAAACCTTAGCTTTTAGGATGCCTCGGTGTCGACAAACCCTAAATGATGAGACCATGATAATTCCTCACAAACCCTAAATGATGAGATCTTGTTCCTTGACAATAACCAACTTTTTGACAAAACTTTTTTCCTATTTAGAGGGAAACATGGCCCACAACGATGAGGCCGGCGGTTCGGGCGGCAAGGCATTCTGGGAGCTGTCCCAGGAGATGGAGGAAGAACCTCACCGCTATGAGGACGCCGCGGAAGACACCGATCCTGACTACACAACCCCTAGTGGCATCGGGGATGACACCACTGATGGTGCCGCCGAGGATGCCACCACTGATGGTGCCGCCGAGGAAGCCACCACTGATGATGGCAGCGCACGCACAGATGGCAGCCAACCGAAGAGGCAACGGAAGGACCAGCGCCCGAATGTGCTCCGCACCGTCAAGGAGGAATTTACTGAAGTGAACTCCGACGGGCATCCAACGGCGCCCAACCAAATAGTCAAGGGGTACTCGGTTCAGCTCGGGTGCATTCTCCGGAGCACCGTCTCGATCAACACCGAGAACCTAAGGCATAAGGACCGAGGGAATTTGCGCACCCTCCTCTTCACGAAGCTGCACGAACGATACAAGTTCCCCGCTGAATTTGAAAACACACGCCTCTCAGGGAATAAAGTGAATAGTGCCGCCCTCACGAGGATGAGCACGGCCCTGTCTACTTGGAGAAGCGCGGTGAAGAGAATGATTGACAAAGGTGATAGTTATGAGAAGATCAAGGCAAAAAATCCTTCGATCAGCGAAGATGACTACAAGGAGTTCAAGATCAAGTGCGAGAGCAGCGCAACCTCCGAATCAAGTCAGTGGGGGAAAGAAATGCGGGAGTTGAACTTAGGGGAACACAAACTCGGTCCCGGCGGTTACAGAGTGGCGGAGCCTATATGGGACAAGGAGGACGCGGAGCGTGCTGAGCAAGGACTACCGCCCCGCTTCGAGAAATACCGTGACAAGCAGACCAGGAACTATGTCAGGGCCCGGTACAAGGAGGACCCGGTAACAAAGGAGCTTACCACGGATCCGAAGACCAGGGCGCTTGAGCTTGTTCTGGTAAGGAATACACCCCCGCGTAATTAGCTCCATATGGTTGCATTCTAATTAATGAAGCCAAATTTCTAAATGGTTCACATTCCTTCCGCAGGAGACTGAAAGCAGTAGCGCGGGGTCGGCTCAGAGCACCCCTTGGGACAGCACTCTAAATAGGGCGTTGAACATAATGAAAAACAAGGATAAGCTCAGTAAGCCGTCGTCAGCTGGTCATGTGGCCGGCAAAGGCTTGTCCACAAAATGGTCGTCATACTATAATGCTGGTGGGCGAAAGGAGAGAAAGACCAGCTCGGAAAGCCAGTCGCGCGAGGTTCAAGAACTCAAGGCACAAGTGGCGCGGATTCCGGAGATTGTCCAAGAGCAAGTGCAACAACAACTGGGATCGACGCTCACCGGCATTATGCCTACCTTGATTCATGGGCTGACGACGTGGATTGCGGGCGGCCAACAAGGGCCACCCCCGATTCCCAGCTTCACGGCCAGCAACTCGCACAACGCGCAGGCGGTGCCATTGGTGTCTCCGGCGGAGGCGGTATTGGTGTCTCCGACGCCAGCACGGGCATTGGAGCTTAATGCACCAGGGTGTACGCCGGCCGGCACCTCGGCAGCAAGCGGCCCCTCCGTCAATTGCACGCCCGCCGTTGGCGGTGCCTCGACATTAGCCGAGCTCGACGCCATCATCACGGTAACTAATTAAGCCTCTCGGCCGAGGACTTCATCTCCTTGCCTTTGACTGGGCATCCCTGACGGCCTACATGTTTTCGCAGGGCGCCGCTGACGTTCCGTGCACTCTCCTGCACTTCGTGAACGACGAGTTTGTCGATGTCGCCAAGGGCAGAATCGTTCAACCGGGCAACCCCGTGTTCCACGGTAATCCGATGCCACCCACCATGTATAGGGTTCAACTGGTTCGGGTGCTGCCAGGCTACGATGAGTTGTTACCTCCGATTCGACCCGCCGGGGCCGACGAAGATGATGTGATGACCCTCAGTGCCTGCCTAAGCTGGCCCCTGCTTTGGCCAAAGAGCCAGATTCGTTTGGGGGCGGGGGACACCACCCCAAAGACAACACCGCCAGTCGTGCCGGCGCAAGACCGCCGCAACGCTACCAGACATGCCGGACATCCCTATGGCACAGGATCCGAACATGCATATGGCACAGGATCCGGACGACGACGACAACGACGACGGTACATTTACCAACGTCGATAAGTACTTTGCCGAACATGGGTACGATGACGAATTCTTGGGGCCTCCTTCTCAAGAACCCAACCCTACAAAAGACGATCGCGATCTAGCTGGTACCGCGGAGAAACCCAATTGCAACAGGCATCGTCTGGCGTTCAGTTCTCAGGAAACGCCTCCAGCTGCCGACTTCACCGAGCCTCAGATAGCCGAGGTGCGAAATATTACCAGCCCCAACACACTCAAGAAGGCGGTCTGTGAGCAGAACTCGGTCCCATTACAGCAGAAGAAGAAGGGACGAAAAAGAAAGAGTAACAAGGGTGCGAGCCAGCCGGCACCGAGTACGATCCGTGCTCAGGACAGGCCACCTTCACCTAAGGATATCTCGAGGAGGGTGCATGTGGCGGGTAGGCTGATGCTACCGACTAATATGCTCAATGCTGCAACCGGTGCTATGCGGAGTCTGCATGACAGTGTTCTTTCTTTGGAGAAGCGGTGTCTCAGAGAGAATGATGTGGCATACCCGGTTTTCATGGCCAAGGTGCCAGAGGGCAAGGGCTTTGTGGATAGCGCCATCGGGGGTACGATCGTCCTGCGGTTTGATGACATCTTCGCTATGTTTAACCTTCATCCGCTGCACTACACCTTCGTTCGGCTATTTTCGCTGAGTATGGAGATGCGGATCATTAGAGACAAGACCCCGGACATCATGATAGTCGACCCCTTCTACATGCGTGCCAAGATCTTGGGCAGCGCTGGGGACCGGCAAGTCGCGAGTTCTTACCTCGAAGGCGTCATTCTGGCAAACCCAGATAAGGATAACTTCCTCGTGCCTTACTTTCCCGAGTAAGTTGTCCCCTCAACCGCCCCGTAACATATGATTTCTTAGATTTCGATCATTTTTTTTAACATTCCGTGTTTTGTGCAGTGACACACATTGCACACTCATCCTCTTAAGCCTGAAATATTCCACGGCCACGTATTTTGACTCGGACCGTCAGTCGAAGAAAGACTACACAAATATCAAGAAAGTTCTTGATGATGTTCTCCCCGGCTACGCCAAATCTGGAGGCACCTTCACCAGGCCAATTCGTAAGTACGGCAAGCACATGTTCGCCCACAATACGACGTTCTGCTGCGTCAAGCAGCCGCCTGGCGGTCAGAAGGATGCCTACTATGCCCTCCATCACATGTGGGCGATCGTACGGGACCATAATCACCTTCTGCTACCAAATAATCTCAAAGATTGGGCCGCGAGCTTGTCGGCAATCCAGGACGCGGACATCAAACAAGAATTCTTTCGCATCCAGTCGGAGTTTGCGGAAATCATCCATCAAGATGTCCTTCGTACCTCGGGGCAGTTCAACCTCAGAAAGCAACCGTCCAACAGTGAGATAGACACAACGCTACAAATGTAGGCTGACAACGCCCGCGATTTCATGACCATCATGAGAGACGGCGGCTTCATCCACGCTCCGGTCCCTTGAGTCGAGTCGAAAGTAGTGATGCTATGTGTAGTTCTGAAACATCGATTGGCTCATGTTGTAATTAAACTTTAATGAACTTGTATGTCTCTTTGGTTTGGACAGTCGTTCAACTTAGATGTAATCGATGCTATTAATGTCTTGCTTTTCTCTTCCAATCCTTTTGTTGCATACTTATATATTGCTTATGTATTGTCTGTGAATTGCTACTAACGTTTTGTTTGGCTAGTGCATAGAGATGCCGTCGTATGTCGTGTACAAGGGTAAGGTTCCCGGAGTCTACGACGACTGGGAGGAGTGTCGGAGACAGGTTCACCGTTTCAGCGGTAACAGTTACAAAGGGTACACCACTAGGGCGGAGGTGGAATCTAGATACGCGCGCTATCTAGCGGGAGAGAGGAGGGAGCGTTGGAGGAACCGGATGAAGACCAGTTTCATCGTGATTATGCTCATCGTGATGACCGCAGCTCTCTTCTATGTGATGGTAGTTTAGATGATCGATATCGACTTGTAATGTGAAGACAAAGTCACTACTCGCGGTCTCGAGACTTGTAATGTTCTATCTTTGTTCGGTCTTTTGAATTCGGAGACTAATATGATGAATTGTATTCGGAGACTAATCTTCTATTGTATTCGATGAATCTGCTATTGCTGTGTGGTGCTGTCTATATTCTGTCCAATAATATATTTTGCAACCTGTGAAAATATCAGAAAAGAAAAAAAAAATCCCTAATATTCATACTAGTGGCGCACCACTCAGCACACTAATGGCGCACTTCAAAAATGACACTAATGGCGCATCACCCACTAGTGCGCCATTAGTATGCCAAAGCACATGGGTACATATGGCCCCCTCGGAGGCATACTAATGGCGCACGGTGGGCTATACTAATGGCGCACTGCGTGGTGCGCCATTAGTATACCAGATACTAATGGCGCACCAGGGGTGCGCCATTAGTATTTAATTCTAATGGCGTGGTGCTAGTGGCGCACCAGTAGTAAGCCATTAGTAGGCAAAACTGGTGCGCCACTAGCAGGCCTTTTCCTAGTAGTGGTAGAGAGGAGGAAGATGAACCGGCGCTGGACAATCTGCAACCTTCAGGTCAGCCAGGCCCGGACTCATAAACCGGGGCCGGTATAGCAGCTGCTTCCTTTAAGACTTGTTAAAACAATTATTCTTTTGGGCACCAAACGCCTTGTAATAGGCTAGCTTAAACTCTTGTTCTGCTATGCCATTGTGCATATTTACTTTGCATGAAACTGCCAATCCACCATGTTAAGATATGCCACTTATGCTTATAATATTAACAATGTGGAATCTGTTCCTGCATGCAAAGGATTAAAGGTGTCCTGGCGGTTTACTGCTGGACGGGTCATTACGCCCAATATAAAACCATGGAAACTAACATAGCTTGTACCCAAGGCTGGACTTTAAGAATAACCAAATTTGAAATATATCATACCTATGGTATTTGATCACACTGTTGGTTTATCAAACTGGTGTAGTAAGGGGAGAACCCAAACTTTGAGCACTGGTAGTCATCATAGATTTGCTTGGCTTATGAACAAAACCAGGCCGGGTTAATAAACACCGGATATTATCTTATCTCATACTGGCGACTTATAGTCAAAACCAGGCCGGGTTAATAAACACCGGATGAATTATGATCATAAAGCATTATAAGCCTTATCAAATAAACCTCAAAACCTGTGGAATAAAACAAACGAAAAAATGAGGCTTTTCATGGGCTGCCAGGCCGAAAATCCAGTGCTTTCACGGGCCGCACAGCCACTGAGTTAAACCTATATACAAACCTTATAAGATGGACCTCACATAACCAATCGTCATTTTAACTTTGACAAGTTCAGGGTCTGTATAAGATTGACTTGTCAAACGTTCGGCGGGTCATTCCAGGAATACCTGGGTGGAGTGGCTTACTTAAAAAGGCAGGATAACCCGGGGTTTTAAGTGAATACACATGGCTTCCAAGCCTGGCTTTTAAGCCTATTACAAGGGTTATACAAACTCTTTGTTCTTTAGAATCAAGGAGCCCCCAAGTAATATTTTTTAGCTGTGCTCAAGGGGCACCTATGTTTGAGCTGTGATTTTGCAACAGACTCTCTTTGGTACCTTTAACCTGGGTAGCAAGCCCCCAAGTTTTTTTTCAGTTGGCTTATAAGCCGGTTCAAAGGGTAATCATAACTTCGCTCATAAGCCGGAAGCCCCCAAGTAACCAAAAACTCATTAAGAAAAAACAACAGAGGCCTTGCTTTAGCAGGGGTGCCGGTTTAATATATACATTGTCAAAAATATGTACATCAGAAGAGCCAATGGCTCAGGTGTAGTAAGGCCGAAGATGAGCACTATTCCACGGCCGGCGAGTCTCTTCCTCCGACGTGCGTGAGTCCTTGTGGTCTCGAACATCAATAAGGTAGTATGACCTGTTGTTCAGATTCTTGCTGACCACAAAGGGTCCTTCCCAAGGTGGGGATAACTTGTGCATATCAGTCTGATCCTGGATAAGCCGGAGCACTAAGTCGCCTTCTTGAAAGGTTCTGGTCTTAACCCGGCGGCTGTAATAACGACGTAGATCTTGCTGGTAAATCGCCGAACGAGCAGCTGCGAGATCACGCGCTTCATCTAACAGGTCAAGTGCTGCTCTTCTTTCCCTTTCCCGGCTTGTCATCATCAGACTCGGGGTCCTTGGTACCATCAGAGTCAGCGTACTTAACCAGAGCCGCCATCAGCTCTCCCATGTCATTGCAGTGGCGCTTAAGCCGACCCAACTTCTGCTTAAGAGGCATAAACCGGCAATTCTTCTCCAACATTATGACTGTTGAACCGGCATTGATGCGATCCGATGAATGTAAGATGGTCGAAACTCGGTGCACCCAATGGGTTGTGGACTCACCCTCTTCTTGGACACAGGCATCCAGATCCACAATCGACATCGGCTGCTTGCACGTATCTTTGAAATTCTGGATAAACCGGACCTTTAACTCTGCCCATGACCCAATGGAGTTAGCAGGGAGCCCCTTCAACCAAGTGCAAACCGTTCCATCCAACATCAGGGGAAAATATTTGGCACATGCCGCATCGCTAACATCTAGCAATTCCATGGCCATCTCATAACTCTCGATCCATGCTTCAGGAGGTAAATCGGCTGTATAGTTAGGCACCTTGCGAGGACCCTTAAAATCCTTGGGCAGACGCTCATTACGTATGGCCCGCACTAAACATGGTATGCCCAAATTCCTAAAGGTTACATCTGGCTCCACCGAAGTTGTCGGACGAACTGGAGAAGGTTGACGGGCCGCATGTTGCGCCGCCAGCTCGGCCTCTCGACGCACTCTACCTTGATCCACCACATTTTGAGCATCAGCACCACCGCCTGCCGGGTTATGCCCACGAGGCTGGTTATGGTTCCGCCCACTGCTTGACATAGCTGGTTCATCAATATGCCTACTGTAACTCCAGCTTGGGCGAGGGGTGGAATGAATCCGGCTTCGACTCTAAGAATAAGCCTGCTGCTGAACCAATGCTGTCTGAAGGAGCTCTCTAGCCCTCCGCATCTCAACTGCCGCTGGAGACTCGCCTTCAACCGGGATAGCCGCCAATCGTGACACTGCAGCGATCATGTTATCCAAAGGGTTAGAGTAATGACCCCGGTGGTGTTGGCATGTGTTGCGGCGGAATATTGTTCTGACGAGGCGGATCCGTGGTGTGCGGCTGAACCGGCGCTCCCGTCCCAGGCGTTTCAACCCGGTCCACCACTAGCGGGTTGCTGGTTCCTACTCCGGGCGTGTTAAAGAGGTTCCTCGCCTCGTAAACCGGTGGCAGGCGAGACTGATGCCTCCTCCTCATGACTTCGTTTGAAGCGTTCTGATCTAGCATGAGCCGGTAAGACTCCGACTAAATCCACTGTGCCTGTGCATCCAACGTAACCCGCTCTGCAGCCATCCTGGCATCTTCAGCTACCAGGTCTTCCTTAGCTTGAGCTATCTGATCTCGCAATTTCACGACTTCCGTGTTATGCTGATCTTGATTACCCGGGTTAACCTCCACTGTCAGCAGTGTTGCCAAGGCGTCTAGTAACCCAGACAAGACTTGAGCCGGCGGGCGCGCAGGGCCTCCTGCCCCGGCTGCTGTCACCACTGCTGACCCGGAAATCAATGCCGCTGCAGTGGAAGAGTGCTGCACTGGCTGCGTACCAGCCATGAAGATTGCAACCCGGTTCGGCGGCTCGTAGGGGTCCGGAATACTATCGCCATCGGAACAACCCCCAAGCCGACCGTCTTGCAGTTGGTACAATGACTCGGTTTCACCGGTGGATGACTCGCCATCAGAGTAGACAACTGTCTCACCGTCAAATACCGATTTATCCTCAGACCCCGCACCATTGATGAATCCCACAAAGGCACGACTCATGGCAGGCTGAACTTGGGCGGGTTTTGCACGCTGAGCCGTCTCGATGATGTCGGGCAGGTGTCCGGCTCAGGGCCCAGTTCGCCGATCTTGCCAATGAAGACGTGAATTCCACCGAAGGGGACCTGGTATCCATACTCAATTGAGCCGGCCTCAGGGCCCCAGCCTTCGTCATCGATGTAGAGCTTTCCGCGATGACTCTTGGTCATCCGGCCCACAGCGTATCCCTTGATCCCTTCGAAGTTGCCCTTCAAGAACTCGAAACCACCGTGCGATAGCCCCACGGTGGGCGCCAACTGTCGTGGACTTGACACGGTAGATGTCCTAGCGGAAGGACTTAGTCGTGGAGCCATCGCAACTAGGTTAACTTGAAGGGGTTTAAACGGGACAAAAGACACGGAGAGTTTACCCAGGTTCGGTCCCTCTCAATGAGGTAAAAGCCTACTCCTGTTTTGTGTTGTATTGCTAGGGTTTCGATTACTAGGGAGCGAATACGCTTGACCTAGTTCTCGATTGTTTTTCACCTGTCTCTAAACCGTCGCCGGGTCGTCCCTTTATATCCACAGGTTGACGCCTGGCGGTTCACAGAATTCCGGCCGGCTCATAAACGTGTCCGGCTCGGTCTCCACTCTTTCCTATCTTACAATACAAGTCATATACTTATGGCGGTTTACATCTATGGGCCCTAACTCGCCTTTGGGCTTTGGGCCTTCTTATTAAGTCTCCTTCGTAAGTCGCCATCTTCTATGTCTTCATGGGCTTCAATACAGGTAAATCACTATGAGCATAACCCGGCCCCTCCTGGGCGGTTTATACTCAATAGTTACATCCCCAACACAGGGGCTACTATGAACACTAGTAAAATACACATCAATAACATGTATATCAAATATACCTTCTTATCCGCCAAATATTTGGGGCAGTTCCGCTTCCAGTGACCAGTCCCTTTGCAGTAGAAGCACTCAGTTTCAGGCTTAGGTCCAGACTTGGGCTTCTTCCCGGGAGTAGCAACTTGCTTGCTATTCTTCTTGAAGTTCCCCTTCTTCACTTTGCCCTTTTCTTGAAACTAGTGGTCTTGTTAACCATCAACACTTGATGCTCTTTCTTGATTTCTACCTTCATTGATTTCAGCATCACGAAGACCTCGGGAATCGTTTTTGTCATCCCTTGCATATTATAGTTCATCACGAAGTTCCAGTAACTTGGTGATAGTGACTAGAGAATTCTGTCAATTAATATCTTATCCAGAAGATTGATTCCCACTTGATTCAAGCAACTGTAGTACTCAGACATTCTGAGCACATGCTCACTGGTTGAGCTATTCTCCTCCATCTTGTAGGCGAAGTACTTGTCAGAGGTCTCATACCTCTTGACACGGGCATGAGTCTGAAATACCAATTTCATCTCTTTGGAACATCTCATATGCTCCGTGGCGTTCAAAATGTTTTGAAGTCCCAATTCTAAGCCGTAAAGCATGGTGCACTAAACTATCAAGTAGTCATCATATTGAGCTTGCCAAACATTCATAACGTCTGCATCTGCTCCTGCAATAGGTGTGTCATTTAGCGGTGCATCAAGGACATAATTCTTCTATGCAGCAATGAGGATAATCCTCAGATCACGGAACCAGTCCGCATCATTGCTACTATCATCTTTCAACTTAATATTCTCCAGGAACATATCAAAAATAAAACAGGGGAGCTATACGCGAGCTATTGATCTACAACATAATTTGCAAATACTACTAGGACTAAGTTCATGATAAATTAAAGTTCAATTTAATCATATTACTTAAGAACTCCCAGTTAGATAGACATCCCTCTAGTCATCTAAATGATCATGTGATCCATATAAACTAAACCATGTCCGATCATCAGGTGAGATGGAGTAGTTTTCAATGGTGAACATCTCTATGTTGATCAAATCTACTATATGATTCACGTTCGACCATTCGGTCTCCAGTGTTCCGAGGCCATATCTGCATATGCTAGGCTCGTCAAGTTTAACCCGAGTATTCCGCATGTGCAAAACTGTCTTGCACCCGTTGTATGTGAACGTAGAGCTTATCACACCTGATCATCACGTGGTGTCTCAGCACGAAGAACTTTCGCAATGGTGCATACTCAGGGAGAACACTTATACCTTGAAATTTTTAGTGAGGGATCATCTTATAATGCTACCGACATACTAAGCAAAATAAGATGCATAATAGGATTAACATCACATGCAATTCAATATGTGACATGATATGGCCATCATCATCTTGTGCTCTTGATCTCCATCATCGAAGCACCGTCAGGATCTTCATCGTCACTGGCGCCCCAGCTTGATCTCCATCGTCACCGGCGCCCCAGCATGATCTCCATCGTAGCATTGTTGTCGTCTCGCCAACTTATTGCTTCTACGACTATCGCTACCGCTTAGCGATAAAGTAAAGCAATTACATGGCGATTGCATTGCATACAATAAAGCGACAACCATATGGCTCCTGCCGGTTGCCGATAACTCTGTTACAAAACATGATCATCTCATACAATAAATTATATCACATCATGTCTTGACCATATCACATCACAGCAAGCCCTGCAAAAACAAGTTAGATGTCCTCTACTTTGTTGTTGCAAGTTTTACGTGGCTGCTACGGGCTGAGCAAGAACCGTTCTTACCTACGCATCAAAACCACAATGATTTTTCGTCAAGTGTGCTGTTTTAACCTTCAACAAGGACCGGGCGTAGTCACACTTGATTCAACTAAAGTTGGAGAAACTGACACCCACTAGCCACCTGTGTGCGAAGCACGTCGGTAGAACCAGTCTCGCGTAAGCGTACGCGTAATGTCGGTCTGAGCCGCTTCATCCAACAATACCGCCGAATCAAAGTATGACATGCTGGTAAGCAGTATGACTATTATCGCCCACAACTCTTTGTGTTCTACTCGTGCATATAACATCTACGCATAGACCTGGCTCTGATGCCACTGTTGGGAACGCAGTATTTCAAAAAATTTACCTACGATCACGCAAGATCTATCTATGTGATGCATAGCAACGAGCGGGAGAGTGTATCCACGTACCCTCATAGACCGAAAGCGGAAGCGTTTAGCAACGCGGTTGATGTAGTCGAACGTCTTTGCGATCCAACCGATCCAAGTACCGAACGTACGGCACCTCCGCGATCTACACACGTTCAGCTCGATGACGTCCCTCGAACTCTTGATCCAGTTGAGGCCGAAGGAGAGTTTCGTCAGTACGACGGCTTGGTGACAGTGATGATGAAGTGATTCCGGCAGGGCTTCGCCTAAGCTCTCCGAAAATATGACCGAGGTGGAAATCTGTGGAGGGGGGCACCGCACACGGCTAAAAACTATCAACTTGTGTGTCCTAGGGTGCCCCCCTCCCCACGTATATAAAGGAGGGAGGGGGAGTCCGGCCGGCCTCAAGGGGCGCGCCAAGGGGTGGAGGAATCCTACTCCTAGTAGGAGTAGGTTTTCCCCCTTTCCTAGTCCAACTAGGAGGAGAAGGAAGGAGAGGGAGAGGGAGAGGGAAAGAGGGGCTGCGCCCCCCTCCCCTAGTCCAATTCGGACTCCCCTTGTGGGGGGCGTGCCACCTCCTGGCTGCTGCCCTCTCTCTCCCCTAAAGCCCACTAAGGGCCCATAACTTCCCGGGGGGGCGGGGGGGGGGGGGTTCCGGTAACCCTCCGGCACTCCAGTTTTATCCGAAACCTTTCGGAACACTTCCGGTGTCTGAATAACATGGTCCAATATATCAATCTTTATGTCTCGACTATTTCGAGACTCCTTGTCATGTCCGTGATCTCATTCGGGACTCCGAACTACCTTCGGTACATCAAAACACATAAACTCATAATACCGATCATCATCGAACGTTAAGCGTGCGGACCCTACGGGTTCGAGAACTATGTAGACATGACCGAGACTCATCTCCAGTCAATAACCAATAGCGGAATCCGGATGCTCATACTGGCTCCCACATATTCTACGAAGATCTTTATCAGTCAAACCGCATACCAACATACGTTGTTCCCTTTGTCATCGGTATGTTACTTGCCCGAGATTCGATCATCGGTATCATCATACCTAGTTCAATCTCGTTACCGGGAAGTCTCTTTACTCGTTCCGTAATGCATCATCCCGTAACTAACTCATTAGTCACATTGCTTGCAAGGCTTCATATGATGTGCATTACCGAGAGGGCCCAGAGATACCTCTCCAACAATCGGAGTGACAAATCCTAATCTCGATCTATGCCAACTCAACAAACACCATCGGAGACACCTGTAGAGCATCTTTATAATCACCCAATTACGTTGTGACGTTTGATAGCACACAAGGTGTTCCTCCGGTATTCGGGAGTTGCATAATCTCATAGTCAGAGGAACATGTATAAGTCATGAAGAAAGCAATAGCAATAAACTTAACGATCATTATGCTAAGCTAATGGATGGGTCATGTCCATCACATCATTCTCCTAATGATGTGATCCCGTTCATCAAATGACAACACATGTCTATGGTCAGGAAACTTAACCATCTTTGATTAACGAGCTAGTCAAGTAGAGGCATACTAAGGATACTTTGTTTTGTCTATGTATTCACACATGTATCAAGTTTCCGGTTAATACAATTCTAGCATGAATAATAAACATTTATCATGACATAAGGAAATAAAATAATAACTTTATTATTGCCTCTAGGGCATATTTCCTTCACCTCGACCCCTCGGCGACCCTCGACCCTCTACCCTAGTTCCCGACCCTCAACCGCTTGGTGATCCTCAACACCCTCGTTCCCGATAAAAAATAAGAAGAGGAAGAAGAAGAAAAAAAAGAGGAGAAGAAGAAGGAATAGAATAGAGGAGAAGAAGTTAGTTTTCCATTCCTCTATTCCTTCTTCTTCTCCTCTTTTTTTTCTTCTTCTTTCTCTTCTTATTTTTTTCTCCTCTTCTTCCTCTCCTCTTCTTCTCCTTCTTCTCCTCCTTCTTCCTCTCCTCTTCTTCTCCTTCTTCTCCTCCTTCTTCCTCTTCTTATTTTCCTTTTTCCTCTACTTCTTTTTCTTCTTCTTCCTTCTTCCTTCTTCCTTCTTCCCCTTTTCTTCTCTTTCCTTATTTTCCTTTTTCCTCTCCACTAACCTAAAATCTACTAACCTAAAATGCACTAACAATACAACTAACCTAAAATGCACTAAATCAACTAACCTAAAATGCACTAACCTAAATCAACTAACTCAACTTATGAATTTATAAAGTGCACTTGATATGTTTCGAGGACTCCTCCCCCCCCTCATGACGAAGTTATCGGGCAGGGGGTATATCAACAACGACATACATACATGGAAAAAAATGATATCCATCTATACATACATAGCCACATACATATATACATGAAAAAAAATGCTATAAAAATACATATATGAACAACAAAATGCTATGAACAAAAAAATTAATACACATATGACAAAAAATATATATATGAACAAAAATTCTAACTTTTGCATATTCTTTGCATATGAACATAATACATACATTTTCTTTTTTTCTTAAATGTAACTTTTGCATACACATACATATATATCATCATATACACTACATATATATCATCTATGAACAAAAAAATTATGAAAAAACAGGACATATGATCATATAAATACACATACATATCATCATATACACTACATATATATCATCTATGAACAAAAAAAATCATCACATTAAAAAAAAACAGAGAGGAGGAGGCCGGCAGGACCGAACGGCGAGGAGAGGTGCGGCGTGGTTGGGGCAGGGCAGGAGCGCGGGGCGACGGCGACGAGGAGCGGGCGGCAACGGCGTCGAGGAGCGGGCAGCGACGGCGATGGCGACAACGGGGCGGCGACGGTGTCGAGGAAGCAGGGGGCACGGGCCGGGCCGCGCGTCGGGGCAGGGCAGGAGCGCGGGGCGACGGCGACGAGGAGCAGGCGGCGACGGCAACGGTGACCATGGGGCGGCGACGGCGTCGAGGAAGCAGGGGGCGGCGTTCAGAGAAGAATGGCGAGGTGGGGGGAAATTTCTCCAAGTGTGGGGTTATATACCCACACCTTTGGTCCCGGTTCGTGGCACCAACCGGGACCAATGCTACCCTTTGGTCCCGGTTCGTGGCACCAACCGGGACCAAAGGTCTCTTTTCGTCAGCCCAAAGGGCGGGAAGCAAAGACCTTTGGTCCCGGTTGGTGGCACGAACCGGGACCAAAGGGTAGCATTGGTCCCGGTTGGTGAAACGAACCGGGACCAAAGGTGGGCATTGGTCCCGGTTCGTGCCACCAACCGGGACCAATAGCCTGTGCCTGGCACAGCCGCGGTGGATGTTTAGTCCCACCTCGCTAGCTGAGGAGCTTCGGCACCAGTTTATAAGCGCAGATGTGCCTCCCCTATCGAACTCCTCTCTATTGCAGGCCTACTGGCCTAACTGTGTCTCTCTGCCTGTGGGCCTACTTGGCCTTCTGCGGGCCTGAATCCTGGCCCACCTGCCGGGTTGGGTTTCTAGTTGTATTCAGGCCGTGGTGGCCCAGTAGGCGGCATTTTTTTTATTTTTTTTCCAGTTTTTTGTTTTGTTTTTTGCATTATTTATTTTCTTTTGTTTTTTGCTTTATTTTTTTTAATTCTTTTTGCTGTTAGGTCACAAAAATTATAAACTTTCTGTTAGTGCCATTAGTTTTCAAATTTGAATTCTTTGAAATTTGTGTGAATCACTAGTTTGTGAATAACTTTACTATAAAAATAGATTTTTGAGTGATTCTTTTTCCTGCTATTTAATATTACTGTGTTTTAACCTTATATTCAAAAACAGATTTGGTTATTTTAGTTTCTAAAAAAATTCTTTATGATAATTCTTTTTGCTATTAAAGTTTCTAACAAAAAAATTCTTTATGATAATTCTTTTTCCTATTAATGTTTTGAACTAAAAATACTTTTGATAATTTTAGTTGCATAAATTTTTATAATTTTAGTTTCAAAAATACTAGAGGTTTATAAAAGCTTTTTAGTTATTCCTTTTGCTATTTATAGTTTTTATAAAAGCTTTTTAGTTGATTCTTTTTGCTATTTAAGAATATTATAGTTTTGTTTTAGTTGATCATAACAGAAAATTTTAATTGATTATTTTAAGTTCATTCTTTTTGCTATTAGTTCATTCTTTTTGCGCTAAATGACCCTGAAATTGAAAAGCACTACAAATGAACTCTGAAAAGGTTGAAAGTTGGCATGGTATCATCATTTCACCCACATAGCATGTGCTAAAAAGTTGAGAGGGTTACGGCAAAAACTGGATGCACTTCGTGTACAAAACAGGCAATCTCTTTCGAAGTATCAGGGTTTCGAACGAAAACTCGTCTGTTACAAAGGGATTTCATTTTTTGAACTTATTTGAACTCCAGACTTTTTGTGTGTTCAAAATGCACCATTCAAAGCCACATCATCAATTTTCAACCCTTTCTGACTTCATTTGTTATTTTTCATGCATTTACTGATTTTTTTGAGTATATGACCTGAAATTGAAAAGCACTTCAAATGAACTCTGAAAAGGTTGAAAGTTGGCATGGATCATCATTTCACCACAATAGCATGTGCTAAAAAGTTGAGAGGGTTACGGCAAAAACTGGATGCACTTCGTGTACAAAACGGACAATCTCTTTCGAAGTATCAGGGTTTCATACGGAAAATCGTCTGTTCAAAGGATTTCATTTTTTGAACTTATTTGAACTCCAGACTTTTTGTGTGTTCGAAATGCACCATTCAAAGCCACATCATCAATTTTCAACCCTTTCTGACTTCATTTGTTATTTTTCATGCATTTACTGATTTTTTTGAGCTATATGACCCTGAAATTGAAAAGCACTTCAAATGAACTCTGAAGAGGTTGAAAATTGGCATGGTATCATCATTTCACCCACATAGCATGTGCTAAAAAGTTGAGAGGGTTACGGCAAAAAATAGATGCACTTCGTGTACAAAACGGACAATCTGTTTCGAAGTATTAGGGTTTCCGGAAACTCGTCTGTTACAAAAGGCATTTCATTTCTTCACATGTAACTGCAGTGATATTCTAGATCAAAGGCATCATCATAATAGTTGTGGAGAGAAAGTCTTCACTTTTTCTTCGCTTGTGTCCTTTGCTTATTACGCCGTAATCATGGATATTCTTCATCGCTTAACAGGGTGCTTGGGTCAGCCTTGACTTTGAACGGAGGAATTTCATGAAACTTTTCATAATCTTCAGACATGTCTGTCTTGCCCTCCAATCCCACGATGTCTCTTTTTCCTGAAAGAACTATGTGGCGCTTTGGCTCATCGTATGATGTATTCGCTTCCTTATCTTTTCTTTTTCTCGGTTTGGTAGACATGTCCTTCACATCGAAAACCTGCGCCACATCATTGGCTAGGACGAATGGTTCGTCTGTGTACCCAAGATTGTTCAGATCCACTGTTGTCATTCCGTACTGTGGGTCTACCTGTACCCCACCTCCTGACATATTGACCCATTTGCACTTAAACAAAGGGACCTTAAAATCATGTCCGTAGTCAAGTTCCCATATGTCCACTATGTAACCATAATATGTGTCCTTTCCCCTCTTGGTTGTTGCATCAAAGCGGACACCGCTGTTTTGGTTGGTGCTCTTTTGATCTTGGGCGATCGTGTAAAATGTATTCCCATTTATCTCGTATCCTTTGTAAGTCAATACAGTCGAAGATGGTCCCCTGGACAACGAGTACAGCTCATCAGAAACAGTGTTGTCACCTCTGAGACATGTTTCAAACCAACTGCCGAAAGTCCTGATGTGTTCACATGTAATCTAGTCGTCACACTGCCCCGGGTGTTTGGAGCGCAGAATGTTCTTGTGTTCATCGACATACGGGGTCACCAAGGTAGAGTTCTGTAGAACTGTGTAGTGTGCTTGAGACCAAGAATGCCCGTCCCTACATATTATTGAGTCCCCTCCTAGCGTGCCTTTTCCAGTCAGTCTCCCCTCATACCGCGATTGAGGGAGGCCAGGAATGAAGTCAACACAAAACCCAATGACATCCTTTGTTTGATGGCCCATGGAGATGCTTCCTTCTGGCCTAGCGCGGTTACGGACATATTTCTTTAGGACTCCCATGAACCTCTCAAAGGGGAACATATTGTGTAGAAATACAGGGCCCAGAATGACAATCTCGTCGACTAGATGAACTAGGACGTGCGTCATGATATTGAAGAAGGATGGTGGGAACACCAGCTCGAAACTGACAAGACATTGCGCCACATCTCTCCTTAGCCTTGGTAGGATTTGTGGATCGATCACCTTCTGAGAGATTGCATTGAGGAATGCACATAGCTTCATAATGGCTAATCGAATGTTTTCCGGTAGAAGCCCCCTCAATGCAACCAAAAGCAGTTGCGTCATAATCACGTGGCAGTCATGAGACTTTAGGTTCTGGAACTTTTTCTTTGCCATATTTATTATTCCCTTTATATTCGACGAGAAGCCAGACGGGACCTTCATACTGAGCAGGCATTCAAAGAAGATTTTCTTCTCTTCTTTGGTAAGAGCATAGCTGGCAGGACCTTCATACTGCTTTGGAGGCATGCCGTCTTTTTCGTGCAAACGTTGCAGGTCCTCCTGTGCCTCCAGTGTATCTTTTGTCTTCCCATACACGCCCAAGAAGCCTAGCAGGTTCATGCAAAGGTTCTTTGTCACGTGCATCACGTCGATTGAAGAGCGGACCTCTAGGTCTTTCCAGTAGGGTAGGTCCCAAAATATAGATTTCTTCTTCCACATGGGTGCGCGTCCCTCAGCGTCATTCGGAACAGATAGTCCACCGGGACCCTTTCCAAAGATTACGTGTAAATCATTGACCATAGCAAGTACGTGATCACCGGTACGCATGGCGGGCTTCTTCTGGTGATCTGCCTCGCCTTTGAAATGCTTGCCTTTCTTTCGACATTGATGGTTGGTCGGAAGAAATCGACAATGCCCCAGGTACACATTCTTCCTGCATTTGTCCAGGTATATACTTTCGGTGTCAGCTAAACAGTGCGTGCATGCATGGTATCCCTTGTTTGTCTGTCCTGAAAGGTTACTGAGAGCAGGCCAATCATTGATGGTTACAAACAGCAACGCATGTAGGTCAAATTCCTCCTGTCTGTGCTCATCCCACACACGTACACCGTTTCCATTCCACAGCTGTAAAAGTTCTTCAACTAATGGCCTTAGGTACACATCAATGTCGTTGCCGGGTTGCTTAGGGCCTTGGATGAATACTGGCATCATAATGAACTTCCGCTTCATGCACAGCCAAGGAGGACGGTTATAGATACATAGAGTCACGGGCCAGGTGCTGTGATTGCTGCTCTGCTCCCCAAAAGGATTAATGCCATCCGCGCTTAAACCAAACCATACGTTCCTTGCGTCACCTGCAAACTCCTCCCAGTACTTTCTCTCGATTTTTCTCCACTGCGACCCGTCAGCGGGTGCTCTCAACTTCCCGTCTTTCTTACGGTCCTCTCTGTGCCATCGCATCAACTTGGCATGCTCTTTGTTTCTGAACAGACATTTCAACCATGGTATTATAGGAGCATACCACATCACCTTCACAGGAACCCTCTTCCTGGGGAGCTCGCCGTCAACATCACCAGGGTCATCTCGTTTAATCTTATACAACAATGCACCGCATACCGGGCATGCATTCAAATCCTCGTACGCACCGCGGTACAGGATGCAGTCATTAGGGCATGCATGTATCTTCTGCACCTCCAATCCTAGAGGGCATACAACCTTCTTTGCTTCGTACATACTATCGGGCAATTCGTTATCCTTTGGAAGCTTCTTCTTCAATATTTTCAGTAGCTTCTCAAATCCTTTGTCAGGCACAACATTCTCTGCCTTCCACTGCAGCAATTCCAGTACGGTACCGAGCTTTGTGTTGCCATCTTCGCAATTGGGGTACAACCCTTTTTGGTGATCCTCTAACATGCGATCGAACTTCAGCTTCTCCTTTTCACTTTCGCACTGTCTCTTTGCATCAACAATGACCCGGCGGAGATCATCATCGGGCACATCGTTTGGTTCCTCTTGATCTTCAGCTTCCCCCGTTGCAGCATCACCGTATTCAGGGGGCACATAGTTGTCATCCTCCTCTTCTTCTTTGCTGTCTTCCATCATAACCCCTCTTTCTCCGTGCTTGGTCCAAACATTATAGTGTGGCATGAAACCCTTATAAAGCAGGTGGGTGTGAAGGATTTTCCGGTCAGAGTAAGACTTCGTATTCCCACATATAGGGCATGGACAACACATAAAATCATTCTTCTTGTTTTCCTCAGCCACTTCGAGAAAATTATGCACGCCCTTAATGTACTCGGAGGTGCGTCTGTCAACGTACATCCATTGCCGGTTCATCTGCGTGCATTATATATAATTAAGTGTGTCAAAAACCATTACAGAACATCATGAATAGATAAGTGACCAAATTAATAGAAGTTCATCATCACATTAAAACCAAAGTACATACATAGTTCTCATTGAACAACATATAGCTCTCCAGAGCATCTAGTTAAACCATACATTGAAACTATGTAAAACATTTCAATGCAACAACAAATGCGATCATAATCGCAACCAAGGTAACAATTGATCCAACGGCATAATGATACCAAGCCTTGGTATGAATGGCATATTTTCTATACTTTCTAATCTTGAAGCGCATTGCATTCATCTTGATCTTGTGATCATCGACGACATCCGCAACATGCAACTCCAATATCATCTTCTCCTCCTCAATTTTTTTCAATTTTTCCTTCAAGTAATTGTTTTCTTCTTCAACTAAATTTAACCTCTCGACAATAGGGTCGGTTGGAATTTCCGGTTCACATACCTCCTAGATAAAAAAATCTATGTCACGTTGGTCGGCATAATTGTCATAAACAATAAATGAACCAAATAGTTATAAAATATAATATATACCACATCCGAATCATAGATAGGACGAGGGCCGACGGGGGCGGATACCAAAACCATCGCACTATATAATAACAAACAATAATAAAAGTAAGAAAATTATACAAGTATCTATCTAAATCATACAAGTAAGAATTTTTTTTATTTTAGAAAGAAGATAAGAACAAGAGGCTCACCATGGTGGTGCCGGCGATGAGATTGGCGCGGGTGATCGACGGCGGTGAAGACGGGGACGGGACGTGATGGACCGCTAAACCTAGACAAATCTTGAGGAAAATGGAGCTTGGAGGTCGAGTTTGGAGAGGAGAAAGCTTAAGTAGTGTGGCTCGGGCATTTCATCGAACACCTCATGTAAATAGGAGGTGAGCTAGAGCACCACAAAGCACCCCCTAGCCGGCCAGAAAAAACAGAGTAGTGGAGTGCTCTGCTTGCGGGCGAGGGGGTATATATAGCCACACCATTGGTCCCAGTTCATGGCTGGAACCGGGACTAAAGGCCACCCTTTGGTCCTGGTTCCATCCATGAACCGGGACAATTGGATGTGGGCCTGGAGCGAGGCCCATTGGTCCCGGTTCGTGTCTAGAACCGGGACAAAAGGGTCCAGACGAACTAGGACCAATGCCCCACGAGGCCCGGCCGGCCCCCTGGGAGCATGAACCGGGACGTATGCCCCCATGGGTCCCGGTTCGTGACTGAACTGGGACTAATGGGCTGGGCAGGCCTGAACCAAAGCCCTGTTTTCTACTAGTTTAAGCTTCCATTAAACAAACAACACTGCAATACAATTAAAAGCCTATTTTAGAACATGAGCAATGTGAGATCCGTCTAAGAAGGAAACAAATATTACATTCTTGCCTTTTGTTTTTTGTTGTTGAGAATGACATTCTTGTCATTAGTTCGTGCTCACCCTACTCTTTTGCCCTTAGTTTTCGTGCGTGCCCTTATGCTTTTGCTCTTTTGTCATGATTTTGTCCTGTGAAAGTCATTTGACCATTAGTGAGACGTTGGATTGACCGATTTTCCCCTGCGAGCCCACTCACTGATGCATGGGACCTAGACCTAGCTCGATCACATTGGACACTGCCATTTGGGACCCAACACATCTATCCTTTTCAAATGGCATAGCACATAATTGAACATAACACAGTATTAAACAACAATTCATAGTTCAAATGACGTACCACAAAGTTTAACTCAACACTTAACTTAATTACAGTCCATAGTTAAGACGAGTCAATTGACTTGAACCTTCAAATCCAAAATACACCCTAAATAGTTTGAAGTACACATAATTAAACTTCACTAATTAAACATCGCCGAAACAGGAGGGAGGCTGCCAAGCTACCTAGTCGTCATCCTGGGAGCCGGTTGAGGCCGCCGACCGCCTAGTCCATCTTATAAAAGGAGACGACGCCATCACCCTCTCAACAGTTTCCACCACCCAAAACTTTGGCCTCTGAGCATATAGATGTTTTTTTCTTATCAGTCCTAACAGTCTCGGGTTCGCTACTTGCATGTGGGGGCTCAAGGTAGTATAAGAATATTGATGATCCTGGTATTAGAGCATCTCAAACAAATGATGTACACTAGGGCACCTGATTTGTTTTGCATAGCAAATGTTTTGAAATTGGGTACCAGACATTTTCTGCCATAGTCGATGATGTAAAATAGGGCACATGGTCATTGCATATTACGACATTTCAAAATACCCAATGTTCAAATTTAAACACGAGTTCAAACTTAAACATAATAACACTACGAAAGTACTATGATAGACTCAGTACTACGCACACACTACTCATCATCATCATCATCCCCGCCATTAACATGGTTCCAAAGCTCCATGAACGACTCAATGTCTCTATCCACCTCGAACTTTTATTCTTCTTCGTCGGACTCAAGCATGATCACCGAGGGCCCTGCCTCGTCCTCCTCCTTGATCACCCAGAGCCCAGTCTCATTCTCATTCTTGATCGCTTTCTAGCCTTGCGCCTCCTACTACTCAGCCCAGCAGTGCGGTGCGTCATCCGTGGCTCAACAGTGGCGATGGAGCGGCGACCAATTCGGTTGATGCAGTGGTGTGGTAGCCGGACGGATGAAGGGGGAGGTGGACAACGACGAGGCGGTATGGCGATGGTCGAAATCGGTCGATGTGACAGTGCTGGCAGTGGTGACCGAATGGGGTGGAGTCGTGGCCTATTCTGTCGATGCGGTGATGCGGCGGCCGGATGGACGAAGGATGACGGTGGATCAGGCGGATGGATGGGTGCAGCAGTGGCAGTGATGGATGGATTTCGTTGGCGGCGGGCAGGAGAAGCGGCTATGAGGATGAAGTTTCATGCGGCGGTTCGGCTGCGTGCTGTTGCGGGTTTTATTTTACGATAGCCACGTGACTGCTATATATTTGCAGGATGAGACACTAAAATATGTGTCTGCCCTAAAAATTTGCATCATGATTTAGGGATAGGGCATCTGCTAGAGCACCATTTGTGAGTACAAATGCCCTAAAAAGGTTTTTGGGGCAGCTGCTCTACTAGACATCATCAGTTGGAGATGCTCTGGCTAGTAAGGAGAGGGCAGAGTCCCTCGTGGCTAGATCTTTGTTCTCGTAGTGAACAGAGGGGAGAAATAGGCGAGGTGCCCTCATTAAGATAAGCTTCCATCTTGAACAAGAACCTCCTCACTCACTCACACATTCACCTCTGGTCGTTGCCCAAGTCCAAAATCATAAGACGCACGCGCACCCCACATGCGGGTGGATGACTATCCCTTGTATATATATAGAGAGACAGAGACAATGATGGACAAAACAAGGAGGGGCAGCTAGTTGCATGATCCACGGCCAAGGCCAAGCCGTGCCATAGATCAGTTAGGTGGTGCAAGCGTGACCCTCCTTGGCTGGCTGACTGGCTGGTGCACATTCATTTCATTTACACAAAAGGAAATTAAGTGGTTTCTCATGTAGATACTGCTATGGCCTCCTCCATCTTGATTAATCAACATTATCTATATATCTTATACAGACAACCCCTACTACAAATCATTAAATACCTATTTTGCTGCACATGCATGCTGCCACGTCGGCGCTACAGCTAACTTTTGGCAGTAGCACATTTTGACCCGCGCTACTGCTATATATGGGTAGCAGTAGCGAGCTTCACTGAAACGCGCTACTGCTAATAGTTGTAGCGCTTTACCTTAAGCAGCGCTACTGCTAAGTGCACGCGGCTGCTAACTTCATACCCCTCGCTACTGCTATTTTTATTAGTTTTTGACAAAAAAATCCTGCATATTTCTTTTGTATTTGTACAGGCTTTATACAATAATCTCTAGCATATCATACACATACAAATGTAATCATAGCATACACATACAAATAGTCTCATCAAATCATGTCATCATCACAACCATCATCCAACATAAAGTGGTCTCTCGTCATCATCTCGAAATAGCGATACAAGTCTCGAATACTTGCAACTACATCGTCATCCATCTAAACAATGATATACACGAGAAGAGCTATCACTATGAGTGAGAGCGGAACTATGCAGTACATGAGGCGGCGGTTATGAGTCCTCTCTCGTGCTAGCGTGAACCTCAAGTAACTAGCTTCTGCTTCTTGTCTGGTTTTGAACCCTTTATGGCTGGCGCCCGAGAACTGCTCCACTTGTGCCTGACACTCGGGTCACTCATCGTACACTCCCGGAACCTTCCCTATGTACACGAGATAGCACTGCTTCTTCGCCATCAAGGATCTAGGTACCTGTTAGAGATGCATCTTTATCAAGAGAATGTACAATCATATGCAACAAAATATACTTGAGCAACACGAAAAAGAAAGGGTTAGCAAATAGATGCAACATATAGTAAACTTAAATAATCAATGCAGTTTCATCATACACAAACTAATTAACTAGAGGTACGCAGGTCATCGTACCCAAACTAACAAAGTAGCGTTACGCAAGTTCGGCAGGGACCGTGTACATCACAAAGTTTCATCGCTATAGAAAGTATACAAGTTCAACCGACACATATCATCATCATCGGCATCGTAAATCACTAGAAGTTCCATCCATTCGTATCATCGAGGATGCACCCTAGCTTCTTGAACAGCGTGAGGTCCTGACATTGCATGCCTATGCGAGTTTGGACGTCAGCTCGCGATATAGGGCCGTGGAGGAACATCCCCTTCTCTTCGACGACTTCTTTCATGATGATCGTCACAATGTCCCTCTGGATGCGAAAGAACTCATCTCTAAGTTTATAATCCGCTTCTCCTTGAGATTCTACCCACTTGTAGATATGACCATCACTTCTGGTTGTCATGCGAAGCTTTTGACGATCCCTTCTGAACTCCATCATGAGATGGAGGAGGTAGCATCCATCGTTCCTACTTGGTTTCGGGACAAGGATGCAGCAGAAGTTAGTTTTATGCGAGAAACCCGTCTTGCGGTTCCTTTGTTTCCTGATCTGCAGGTGGCCACCCCTCAAGCTAAAGCCTTGGAGAGCATCATGTAGAATATTCATTACGTGGGTCTAGTCCTGCTACTTCTTGAGCTTGCGTTGGTTTTTCCCTTGAAGAGGAAAGGGTGATGCAGCAAAGTAGAGATAAGTATTTCCCATTGTTTGAGAACCAAGGTATCAATCTAGTAGGAGGTACAAGCAAGTCTCCAATCTATGCACCTGCACAAACAACCAAACACTTGCACCCAACACGATAAAGGGGTTGTCAATCCCTTCATGGTCACTCGCAAGGATGAGATCTGATAGAGATAGATATAAAAGATTAGTAAAACGTAAAACAAAGTAAAAGTAAATAAATTGCAGCAAGGTATTTTTGTGTTTTTTGGTTTATATATATGAAAATATATGATGGAAAATAGACCCGGTGTCGTGGGAAACCACGGCCACCTATGGGGCCATCAGTCCCTTTGTGGTTCGGCGGGGGGACGGGCACATTGCACAAAGAGCGGAGAGCGTAGCACAGCACGGCAGAGATCACACGAGCGGTTTTTACCGAGGTTTGGGCTGCCGCGAGGTGAAAAACCCTACTCCTGCTTTGGTGGATTGATGAGAGGACTGTGGTGGAGACGTAGTGCTCTAGCCCAGCAGGGTCGCCTCGGGTAAGAGCAGCTACGCGCATATGAGTGTACAAGGGTCCGAATCCTTTCTATGGTTGCCATGGCCCTCCTTTTATAGATCAAGGGGCCACCACAATGGCAAATCAGTCATTGTGTACTGATTAGATAGCAAACAGTGCTATCGTACCTAACTCTACAGACAGGGCAGAGCGCATTAAATGCGCCGCTTAGTGTCACATCATGGCATGCCCGGTAAGCCTTGCTGGGCCATTCGGCCACATTCTCGTCTATCTGGTTGACACGTCTCTGGATGGGTGTCACTTGGAGGTGATTTCCTTCAGAAGTGGCTGCCATGTGTCGAATAATAGCCACTTAGTCACTTGGGGGCTTGGCACCGCACTGATCGATGACTTGCGTCGCTGTGATGTGCAGCGATGGAGCCTTGGCGGGGTAGTCCGCCCTTGGCATCCCTGGCAAGCTTGCCGGGGTAGTCTTGAGGTTTGTCTTCGGGGTGACTTCGACCTCGACGGTCTCGCCTGCCCGGCAAGGGAGGTTTCTCCTTAGTGGAGTCTTGCTCCTTTGGCTTGACTTGGTCTTCTTGATCTGCCCTTTGATTTCTCAAAGAGCCATCTCATCAACTTGGTCTCGTCTTAGATGTTGAGAGTTGCCGGACCAGTGGTTTGCTGTCCATGCACAAGTCAGGGGAAACATACACCTTTGTTTGTGTACCCTGAAGAAGCCCCCGGGACTGAGCCATACGTGTCACTGGGCACGTTGGGTTAGGCCCCAAACAGTGCATGGACAAGTGGCGAGAGAGTGTTGCGCGTGCAGCGGTTTGCCATGATGACCAGTCAATCCAACGTCCACTTCGCGTAAATACCGCGGGTCATGGGGTCGTGGGACTGCAACAGTTAATGTGAAACGGTAACTTTCTGAAGAGTCGCGCCCTACCCCACGTCCTTTCCTTATGATAGGAAGATGTGGAAGGGCACTGTTCATCCATCGTCTGCTTTGTCCTTCCACCATCTTCTTCCGCAAGCCAAACAACTGCCCTTCCTACTCGCCCACACTTGCCATCGATCCCCACCCAACTTTCTTCTTCCACATCCGCCACAAATTGAAGAGATTGGGAAGAAGACCGCTGCTCTCAAGGGGAAGCGGACGGCCACTGCGAAGGAGGCGGCAGCTGAGGGGAGCAAGAAGAGAGCGGCAGAGCTGGACAAGAAGCGAAGGGGAGACGTCATCTTCTTCCTGTCGAATCTGGATGGTGAAGTGCTGGAAGCAAGGTATGGATACTTGTGGGGGAGGGAGGTCCCGAAGGGGCATGGCGCATGCAAGGTTCTGGCAAAGGGGAGGAAGGATCCGCCAGATTCATATCGATTCTTTTGCGCATACTTCATCTGCAGCCTCTGCCCTCCTTTTTCGGATTTCTTTGAAGCAATGAGGGTGATCTATGGATTCCATCTTATGGACTTCACGCCAAATGCAATGGCATGCATGGTGATTTTTGCCCACTTGTGCGAGAACTTCGTTGGAGTTGCCCCCAATGTCGACTTGTTCAGGTACTATTTTGTCCCGTGGGTGGAGAACAAAGCTCACCGTTCCGGGAACATAAGTTGGATGCCACGGGTGGCGAGGGAAAGCTGGGGTTACCTCCCTGGTCAGTAGCATGGTAGATGGGAGGAGTGGAGGGCGGATTGGTGCTGGATCCAGGACGAGGAGGCCTCAGATTTCTGCCAAGCGCGGACAGAGTGCGTTGAGCGTGGCAACGATTGGAGGGAAGTAGGCCTCTCTGACGACAGGCTCCGCCCGGCAATAAACGGGATCACCTGCCTAAAGGTTGCCGGGCTAACTATCGGACATGTGGGGGCCGACTTGCTCCTTCATTGCATTGCACCACTGCAGAAGAGGGACAGGTTTGCCTGGCAATATGGAGATGCTGCAGATAGGATGAGGTTGCTTCCAGGCCTGACCAACAATCTGTCAGTCTACGGCCACGCTTGGTTGTGCGAACAATTGTTCGGCAGCCTTGGGCTGTTCAAGTTGCCGTCAAATGTCATCCCACTGAACATCAACTCCGCAATGGACCAGATTCTGAAATGGATGCCAGACTGCAATGCTCATGGAGTTGCGGGTGATTGGCAGCTGCCCGAGCTCAACGAAGAGCTTGCGTGGTCCTCCACCTTGGTGGAAAGGGATACCAAGGTGGAGACCAATATGTACAAGCGCACCTCCAAGGTGGAGGAGGCGTACATCAGGAGGCGGCTCGAGGAAGACAGGGCATTTCTAGATGCCGCAAAGGCGAAGGCCAGGAAGGCAGCGGAGGAGAAAGAGGAGGTTGAGGACGAAGGCTCCTCCCATGGCAAAAGCGAGGCGCAAGCCACGAAGGAGGCTGCCAGGGATGATCCTGCCGGGGGTGAGCTTGCTAGGGACGAGCCTTCTGGGATTGAGGCTCTGTACGCCACAACAGTAGAGGCCCAGGAGGAAGAGGGGGTTGAGGAGGCGGAGCAGCCCGAGTAGGAGTGCCTCGTGGCAGGCCCTCAAGCCCTCGAGCCAGTCTTGGACCAGCGCCCTCGCAAGCGGGCAGCCAACTGGGGTGCAGTGGTTCCTGATCTTGCGCCTACCACCAAGAATGTATAGAAGATTACCTCCAGGGGCAGCAAGCCGGATGCGGTGCACCGTCAGTCTTCTCGCCTTGCCGGGGCTAAAACCCCTCCCGCCAACCAATCGGCCGCTGCGGGAGTTGACTCTAGCTCCCAGTCCGGCTCAAGCTCCTCGCAGAACTCATCCTCTTCGGAGCCCCCTGCACCTCAGCAAGGCTAAAAGTTCCCGGAAAGCTCCGTTCCTCCACTCCAGAAGAGAAGCAGGGCGCCCTCGCTGCCCGTGGAGTTCAAGCTGAGCTCCATGCTCATTGATGAAGAGTAAGAAAGACCACTCTTCTTCCCTTGCCGCTGTTTCTGTATGCCTGCTTGTTCTTGTTGACTAATCCTGCTTGACGTTGTTGCCAGGGAGGAGGAAGACTCTCATCCAGCGGTCCAAACGGCTCAGGCACGCGGAGCCGTCGAAGACTGTGGAGGGCATGGGTCAGGCGGGGAGCAGCATGAACGACCCAACACGAAGCCCCCAGCTCAGCCTCCGACCCGAATGCACAGGATTGGCCCCTCCTATGAGGAGTGATGCAGGAAAGTTCCCAACTCCCTCGGCTGGAGGAGGAGAGATTACCCAGGGCGAGCCCCTCCAAGAGGGGCTCACTCCGCCCACCAATCGAGTCGAGGAACCCTCAACTATGGCTTCCATGGAAGAAACTGCCCAGGACGCCACGGTTGCCGCGGAAGGGGACGGAAACCATGGCCCGGCAACTGATGTTGCCGAGGAAACTGGAGCTTCCGTACGACAGACTTCTCCGGGTAACTCATTTGCTCTTCTTCTTCTTTCTTTTTCTTTACTCCATGTCCCTGACTCTCCAATATTTCTCCTTCCTCACTACTACTTGTTGTCTTTACTTGCAGCCCCTCAGGCCGAAGAGCCTGAACTGTTGGAAGAAGTGGCCAGCATAGGGAGAGACGCCGCAGACGAAGCTGCCAGGATTGCTGCCACAGAGGGGCAGGGACATGCTGCCAGGAGTGCTTAGGAACCCCTGATGGAAACGGAGCAGACCCCTGACAGCACGCCAGGGTCGGGGGCAACGGTTGAGGAGAAAATCCCCCTCGAAACCATGGACCCCCTCTCCTCATTCGGTACCGTGGCGGGGGCCTCGCATCCATCTTTGAGTCAGTTGGCGTTGGTGCTTACGCAGCCTAGGCTCAGAGCCCCCGGCTCGTCAGGGGCGACGAGCGCAAAACTTGACAGAGAAATCCAGCGTATCTTTGCATCACTGTACCAAGAGGTTGAAGAGGCAGATGACTCTGTCGCCGTCACCATGGACTTGTCCTTCCTGGAGTCTATGGCAGCAGGCATTAAAGAGATGCAGGGTCGACACAACCAGAAATGGCAGGTGCTCAAGGAGCAGCGCGAGTCCGCCAACAAGGTGGAACAGAAGCTGAGGGACAAGGGCATCGAGCTGCGCGAGTGGCACAGCAAGCAGTTCCAGGTCCTCATGAGGCAGCAAGAGACAATATCGATGGTGAGGGAGGATGTCATTGCCCGGGAAGCTCACCTGGCGGAGCGCAAGGCACTTCTGGACGCCAAAGAGCAGGACATCTCTCTCTGGGAGGAGAAGCTTGAGGCCACCCTCCGCGCCAAGGACGATGATCTGGAGGCCCTCGTGCAGCAGCGCACCAAGGAGCTGGAGGGCAAGCACAAGGCTGCCCTGGATGCCCTCACTGCCGATTCTGCTACCCAACTGAAGAAGCTCGCTGATGATCTTGCCGCTGCATCCACTGCGAAGGTTGATCTCGGCCAGTAGGTGGCCAGACTGACTAAAGAGCTTGACGGGAGTGCCAAGGAGGTCGCGACCCTCAAGGAGGAGGCACAGAAAGCGGGGATCCTTCTGAAGGATGTACAATCGCAGCTCTCCTCCAAGAGCCAAGGCCTTGAGACCGCCAACGGCACCATTGAAGATTTGAAGGCCAGGATTGGCACCCTGAAGAGCTCGGTGGAATCCAGCGGGGCTCGCGAGAAGCAACTGACAAAGGACCTGGACACCGCAAGGCGTCTTCAGAAGGATGCAGAGGACAAGCTGGCAAACCATTCCGAGCAGGTCGACCTTTGGATCACGAGCTTGATCGACATCACTGAGTGTCTTACTGCCCAAACCGCAGCAATGGGCATGGAAGGGCCAGTCTTCTCAGTCAGGAGGCAAGAAGTCCCCAGCGTCAGGCTAGAGCTTTTCTTCAACGAGCTGATCAAAAAGCTGAAGGCGCGTGAAGAGGGAAGGGTCAGTCGCTTCGCGAGCGAATACCGAAAGCTTGCCCGCAATGCCCTCCTCATGGTTCTAAGCAATATCGCCTACCGCCATCCGGACCTCAACCTCGCTGATGGCTTAAAGAAGCCGCCGGAGGGCACCGATGTTTCTGCCGCCGAAGAGAAAGCTGCCCCTTATGCCGACAAGGTCCTTTCCGTCCCAACGGCTTCACAAGATCGCTAGGCCCGACATTGAATTATCCTCGCCACTGTGATGTCCTGTAACAAAACATGATGCATGTCCTGTGTTTCGACATCGTATTGCTTATGCTTGTGTGGAACTGCTGTTTTTGCTTAATCTTTAATTGCGTGTTTATCCCTTTTGAGTTCACCCATCAGCATTCGTATGATTAGTCTCTGTGCATTTTTTGGTTGCTTGCCGGTATCATATTGCCGTGATTGTTGTAAGGGGCGGGCCCTTAGCATTCATCTTGGCGAGGATACGTCCCGGCAGGTTTTTCCTTGGTAGTTTCTGGCGCAGCCGCCCATTCTTCGAGTAGGCTCGGAACAGAACGAGGCGCAGACAGAGAACTAGCAAGGTGCCATCACGTGAAGGATTTCCTCGTACGAACACTTTGGTACCCAAGGGATAAACAAATGCGAATTCCTAAATCTATGAGGGAGCAGCGATCGCATGGACTTAGCTTTTGTCCTTGCTTCCTCCCACTCCTTTCGGCCGCGGCCGCTTGTCGCGTTCGCATGCTCCGGGAAGGATAGCTGTCGTGCGTGTTGTTCCCCGGTTCCCGGCAAGGGCCGGTAAAAATCATATGTATCTTGTGGGCGGTAGGACGCGGTGCAAGGCACGACCGGTTTCTCTCTCCTCCTATACATACTCTTTAAACAATCAGGTGGCGGCTGGCATAGAAGTCATGCCAATGCGGACGGCCTTGCCGGAGCGCACTTGCCGGGGCGTCGATCAATGGATTCACACCAGCGCTCCACTCAGGATTTCCCTAAGCAGGGTAAATGTTGAACCAAGTTTCACGCGGTGCTCATTGACATTGACGATGCTAAAACCCAGAGTGGCTCGATTGTCGATAAGTGAGAGTGGTGGAGAGAGAAACCATGTACCCATACACTTTGTTCCTTTCCCCTGGACGGGGCTTGCATGGCGACCATGCTGCCTGAACCGTTAGGGTTACCTCGCCACCGTCATTACTGGTTCTCGCCGCTGCAGCGGCCATGGCGAAGGGAGGCGATGGAGATCGAACAGTGGGCGGGGGAAGCGATATCGCTCCCCCTCTCCATTCCCACCATCCCCCACCTTTTCTTGGGTGCCACGGACGACGAAGCCGTCGATGAAGAAAACGATGATGAAGATGACGCGCTACGTACGTTTCTCGGGTTCGCGCAAGCGCTTCCCCCTACCTGGCGCGCCAAAGATGTTGTGGGAAACCACGGCCACCTATGGGGCCATCAGCCCCTTTGTGGTTCGGTGGGGGGAAGGGCACATTGTACAAAGAGCGGAGAGCATAGCACAGCACGGCAGAGATCACACGGGCAGTTTTTACCCAGGTTCGGGCCGCCGCGAGGCGTAAAACCATACTCCTGCTTTGGCGGAATGATGAGAGGACCATGGTGGAGACGCAGCGCTCTTGCCCTGCAAGGTCGCCTCGGGCGAGAGCAGCTACGCGCGTATGTGTGTACAACGGTGCGAATCCTTTCTATGGTTGCCTTGGCCCTCCTTTTATAGATCAAGGGGTCACCACAATGGCAAAATCAGTCATTGTGTACTGATTAGATAGCAAACAGTGCTATCATTCCTAACTATGCAGACTGGGCAGAGAGCATTAAATGCGCCGCTTAGTGTCACATCATGGCATGCCCGGCAAGCCTTGCCGGGCCGTTCGGCCATCTTCTCGTCTGTCTGCTTCACACGTCTCTGGACGGGTGTCACTTGGAGGTGATTTCCTTTAGAAGTGGCTGCCATGTGTCGAATAACAGCCACTTAGTCACTTGGGGGCTTGATACCGCACCGATTGATGACTTGTGTCGCTGTGAGGTGGAGCGGTGGAGCCTTGGTGGGGTAGTCCGCCCTTGGTGTCCCCGGCAAGCTTGCCGGGGTAGTCTTGAGGTTTGTCTTCGGGGTGACTTCGACCTCGCCGGGCTCGCCTGCCCAGCAAGGGAGGTTTCTCCTTAGTGGAGTCTTGCTCCTTTGGCTTGACTTGATCTTCTTGATCTGCCCTTTGATTTCTCAAAGAGCCATCTCTTCAACTTGGTCTTGTCTTGGATGTTGAGAGTTGCCGGACCGGTGGTTTACTGTCCGTGCACAAGTCAGGGGAAACATACACCCCTATTTGTGTACCCCCACACCCGGGGGCCATAGGTTTCACTAGAGGCTTCTCTCTTGAAAGAAAGCATACGGTGGGTAAACAAATTACTGTTGAGCAATTGATAGAAAAGCGCAAAGTTATGACGATATCTAAGGCAATGATCATGAATATAGGCATCACGTCCGTGACAAGTAGACCAAAACGATTCTGCATCTACTACTATTACTCCACACATCGACCGCTATCCAGCATGCATCTAGAGTATTAAGTTCATAAGAACAGAGTAACGCCTTAACTAGGATGACATGATGTAGAGGGATAAACTCAAGCAATATGACATAAATCCCCTCTTTTTATCCTCGAAGGCAACAATACAATATGTGCCTCGCTACCCCTACTATGTCACTGGCTGAGGACACCGCAAGATTGAACCCAAAACTAAGCACCTCTCCCATTGCAAGAAAAATCAATCTAGTTGACCAAACCAAATCGATAGTTCGAAGAGAAATACAAAGATATCTTAATCATGCATAAAAGAGTTCAAAGAAGACTCAAATAATCACTATTAGGAAAATGCTTATACATAGAAGTTTACTTGTAGCGTTTGTTTGGGCCCCCACGCTACTGGTAATTACTAGTAGCGCTGGGTACAAAGCGTGCTACTGGTATGGCTTAGCAGTAGCATTGGTTTCTCTTGGGCATGCTACTGGTAACTGTGCCACACCACACCACCAGATCAATATATATTAGCAGCGTTGGTCGTCTACCCAGCGCTACTGTTAAATCAAGATCTGTAGCGCCTGTCCTCAGAAACGCTACTGTTATTTCTTCTATGTGTAAACTTTTACGAGTAGCGTGTTTGCCCTACCTGCGCTATAGCTAGTAGAACTTACCAGTAAATATTTTGGCTGGTGATCATAGTTGTAGCGCGCATTGGTAGCGAGCGCTACTGCTATTGTCGGGGGGATGACCCCCGGGTATGCCCAAGACAGCGAAACGATGCTTCAAAACATTGCCAGGGGAGTGCCCCCTGGCTAGCTGAATCTGGCTGGCTGGAATTTGGCTGGCTAAAATCTGGCCGGGTTGAGCCTGGCCGGGTTGAGCCTTTCCATGTTGAGCCGTCCGGGTTGAGCCCGTCCGGCTGGAATCTGGCCAAGTCGACTAAGATGTCCCGTCGACCCGACACCGACAAGACGGCCATACCGGGGCCACTGTTACTGATAAAGCATACACTGTTCACTCATCATACGCGACATCATGTACAGTGCTACTTGTCCCTGGGCACTAGTGTATAAAGTGACCCAGGGGAGCACTTTCTTGAAGAAGAAGCCACTCCCTTGGCCAAGAACCACAGACTTGGCCAAGGGGGCAAGCCACACTACGAAGCATCCATCCATCCATCCTCTGACAGGCTCACTTGGCCACACACTCACATTCGGCCACAAGGCCACTCACGTACACACATATTCACACTCACTCACACTTGAGGCAGAGTAGAGAATAAGTGTAGCCAGCTTCTTGATTCATCTAGATGCAGCTCCAGGAGCACTCTGTACTGCTATATACTTCACATATAAACCACACTCGGCAGGACTAGGGGTGTTATCTCTCCGGAGAGCCCCGAACCTGGGTATGTCTTGCGTCCCTCGCTCGCTCATGCCGACCTCGCCTCTGGAGCCCACCGGTGCCCTCGAGCCTCCTCCTCTCTTTAGCCATCCTTTGGCATCTACCGTGCGCCCACCATGACAGCTGTGGTCGCCAGCCAAAATACCTACCACCTTTCCCCCCTCTTCTTCCTCCCCCTTCCTTTCTCCCCCTCCTCTTGCACTTGCTTGTTCTTCCAATGCCCCCCTCCTCCCCTCTTCTTCTGCCCTCCACCACCCCTCCATTAATGCCCTCCCCCTCCCTCTTTCTTTCTTTGCCCCTCCACCCCCTCTTCTTTGCACCTCCTCCCCCTCTTCTTTGCCCCTCCACCACCCCCTCCATTAATGCCCTACCTCTCTCCCTAGCTCTCTCTCTCCCTAGCTAGTTAGAGCTATATGTAGAGAGTTACTAGCTAATTAAGAAGGTGCTCGATATCCCTCTTGACACATAGGTGAGCAAAAAAAAGTGTGTGTGCGATAGGACCGAAACTATATATGCGCGATATGAGAATATACCGAATTGTGTGTGGCATGTGAGTTGCCTATATTGTGTATTTGTTGAAATGTGGGTGACATGAGTTGCCTATATTTTGCCGAAATGTCGATTCAATTCCGTTTTGGCGAATTTCGGGCAAACTCAATATGTCCTATGTTTAGGGAAGGTCATGCCAAATTTTTGAATGAATTTAATCCATGCATGCATACATGGTTATAATATTTCTCTCCGTGCAGGTGATCATGAAGGTCAATGTAAGGATGGTGGAAAGATACTGGCAATCCGTGGTGGACGACATGTATGAAAAAAGACTAAAGGATGTTTTATGTCCGTGTCAAAAATGCAAAGGAGGAGTCAGGCTTGACCCCTTTAAGGGTGGTAAATTCAAGGCGCACCTGCTCATGCATGGTTTCATGGATGGCCAGACTCGATGGATAAGTGAAGAATGTGGATGAAGATGTCGACGGGGCAGGAAATAACGACATGGGGCCAGACGAAGAGATGACCGATTATGGGCCCAAAGAAGAACACGGCCTCAGGAATGGCGATGGCGAAGAGGCAGTACAAGGCGGAGAAGACGCGGACATGCCGCCATCTTTGTCGCTACTAAGTTCAGCCATGCGGGACCCACATGTTCGAGACTTGCTTCGCAAGAAGACGACTAGCGACAAAGCTGCTTCTAGAGAGGATGCCAAACTGATGTAACTGGAGGTAGACTCGATGACTCATTTGTATGATGGTTGCGATACCGAGGTGACCCGCTTAAGTTTCACGCTAGAACTTCTAAAGACGAAGGCAAAAAACAAATGGACGGATGCAAGCCTGGATGAGCTTCTTAAGTATCTAAAGAAGGTTCTTCCCGCGGGAAGCCTGTGTCCTACTAGTGTCGAGGAGGCAAAGAAAATCGTGTGCCCTCTTGATCTACCACACATTAGATATCATGCATGCATAAAAAATTGCATCATATATCGGAAAGAGCACGCGAAAAAAACCATCTGTCCAAAGTGCAATGCTTCATGATATAAGAAGGTCGGAAAGAAAGCTCTACAGAAAGTTGTATGGTACTTTCCGATCACTCCGCGTCTGCAGCGATATTTCATAGATCCTAAGGAAGCAAAGTTTATGCACTGGCATGCGAAGAGGGTGAAGCCAGATGACGGAGATGATCCGAAGCTGAGACACCTCGCAGATGCTAGCCAGTGGAGAGCATTAAACGCTGAATTCGAATTTTTCACAAATGATGCAAGGAACATTGTTCTTGGCGCTAGTAGTGATGGCATGAATCCATTTGGCAACCAGAACACCAATCATAGCACATGGCCCGTGTTTGTATGGATGTACAACCTCCCCCTGGAAGTGCATGAAAGAAAAATACATACACACGGCTATGCTTATTCAAGGGCCGAGACAACCGGGAAATGATATAAATCTGTATCTTGGGTTACTGAAAGAGGAGCTACAGACCTTATGGACAACGCCGGCCAAGACATGAGACGTAAGCAAAGAAGAGTATTTCTACATGAGAGCCACTGTCGGTGTCAAAACCAGCAGACCTCGGGGTAGGGGGTCCCGAGCTATGGATCTAAGGTCGATGGGGAACAAGGGACGATGAACACGATGTTTACCCAGGTTCGGACCCTCTCGAAGAGGTAATACCCTACGTCCTGCTTGATTGTATTGGATGTATTGTATGGTTACAGAGTAGATCTACCTCGATATCAGCATGAGCTAAACCCTAAGGCAATGAGGTGATGAATATAGCTCTCGCCCTAGAGACTACAACCTCATGTCGTGGGAAACCACGACCACCTATGGGGCCATGAGCCCCTTTTGGTTCGGCGGGGGGAATGGGCACGTTACACAAAGAGCGGAGAAAGGCAACACAGCACGACAGAGATCACGCGGGTAGTCTTTACCTAGGATCGGGCCGTCGTGAGGCGTAAAACCCTACTCCTGCTTTGGTGGATTGATGACGGATAATGGTGGAGAACGTAGCACTTTTGCCCGGCAGGGTTGCCTCGGGACGAGAGTGGCTACGGGCGTATGAATGTGCGAGGGTCCGAATCCTTTCTACGGTTGCCATGGGCCTCCTTTTATAGATAAAGGGGTCACCACAGTGGCAAATCAGTCTTTTACACACTGATTAGATAGCAAACAGTGCTATCATACCTAACTCTGCAGGCGGACAGAGCACATTAAATGCGCCGCTCAATGTCACATCACGGTGTGCGTGGCAAGCCTTGCCGGGCTGTTTTGCCAGCTTCGCACCTGCTTGCTTGACACTTCTTAGGACGGGTGTCATCTGGAGGTATTTTCCGTAGCAAGTGGCTCCCATGTGGCAGGAAGCAGCCACTTAGTCACTCAGGAGCTCGACACTGCACTGATCGATGACTTGCGTCGCTGTCAGGTGGTGCGCTGGAGTGGTTCGCCTCCGCCAGCCCGGCAGGCCTGCCGGGATGAACTGGAAGCTTGCTTCCGGGGGAACCCCAACCTTGCCAGGCTCGCCTGCCCGGCAAGGGAGGTTTTTTTTCCCTTAGTGATATCTTGCTTCTCTGGCTTGTCTTGGTCTTCTTGATCTGCATTTTAATCCTTCAAAGAGCTGATCTCTTGTGCTTGGTTTGATCTTGGGTGATGCAATCTTCTCCTTAGGCCTGTGCACAGTCTGGGCAATGGACCCAGGGTTTGTTGTACCAACAGGAGCCCCCGGGCCTGGCCCGTACACGCTGCCGGGCGTCGTCGGGGTAGGCCCTAACCGGTGCACAGCCAAGAGCGTAGGGATGGCTTTGCCTTTTGAGATTTTCTTTGCTTCTTCATTAACCTAAGCCCAGGTCATTTTTTGGTTTTCCCGCATGTCATGTAACGCCAATTGTAGTGGGGCCACCCTTGTAATGGCCCGTGAATGACTTTAACGCATGGGCCAGTAACTGCCAATTCATTCTTCCCACCACGCCCTTATCCTTAGCCACGTATGCTGCATGCATTGAGTGTGGTAGGTAGTGGAGGCGGGTGGTGTGGGAGAGCATCAAGGCAGGGGCCTAGTCTTCATGGATTGGTGGAGGTGGACGGCGGTTACCTGCTGAAGGAGCGGCTCCCAGCCCCGATCCGTCTATAAAAGGAGGAGCGGGGGAGGAGTGGGAGCATTCATCTACTTGCCTTTCCTTCTCCATTCTCTGTTTCCTCCTGGGGTATGCCAAAGAGGAGAGATCGGGGCCAAGCCCCGGGCCTTAGCTTGGGGTTGATGGCGTCGAGTGCTGGTGTCGATGCTTGGGGAGTGAGTCTAGTCTAGTCTCCGAGAAGATGCGATGGGCGAACCTCTCTTGGCGCAGGAGATATCAAGCCTTCCCATTGTAAGGGAGTGCTTGTCTCCTTTGCCCGGACCGGCCGTCCTCTGATGCCGGAGTCGCTGGAGCTCCGGGAATCCATCTGGAGTGTGGCGCCTGTAGCTCGTGGTAATCCCAGCACTGTTCCCCTTGGTCAGGACGGGGCAAACGTCGAAGACGGCGGTTCCTCCTCGCCTCTTGAGGAGGGGAGCGTTGCCCCTTGCGCGCCTCGGACACCGCCATCGTCTGCTGCTTCTTCTAGGGAGGTGACGGCCCAAGGGGTCGTCGTCTTCCCAGAGCGGTGGTGATGAAGAAAGAATGAGGGAAGACGGAGAAGGTGGGTGGCAGGGCGTCAGGTCGGAGTACGATGGCATCGACGCCTTCATCGCGTATTGGCGACCTGCCGCCTCATCTTTCCGTTCTTCCCCTCCCTCCCCAGCACCATCATCACTGGCCTCTTGGTTGCCGGGGAGGGGCTGCTCTCTTGGTGCCTTCGCCTCCTCCAGCAGTCTTCCAGCTGAGCTCCGATGGTTCTCACCGTTGGTGCCCGCGCTGGGGCATCTCGCTGGTCCTGGAGGTGGTGACCAGGGCACCGCCGACCTGCACCTCCCGCCTTTCTCCTTCGCAGCCTCGCCACTCTCGATCTTGTCAGGCTGTGCCCGACAGGCCATGACGGGAGTGAGGTGGGCTCCTGCTTGGGTGCCCCTTTAGTCCCCTTCTCTTCCCACCGCAATACCTGGCGGAGGGAAAACGATAAGAGGAGATTACGGGGCGCTTATCTTTTTTTCAATCTTAAATCTGTAGGCACTTGCCAAATTTTAGTTCAAATTATGTAACCTCTTTTATCCATGTTTGTGTCCTGTAAGGTCTGTACTTGTTTGATCAGCATATTAATGAAAAAGATAAACCTTGTTGGGGACTCGTGCATGTAACACGTCCATGTAGAGGTGGAATGCCTCTATACTTTTAAGTAAACAAGTTTCCCCCGGTAGGCTATCCTGCCGGTACCCTCAGTTTTGTTGCCGCGTAGTTAGGCCTACCGGGCGCAAACCATAAAGAGGGACTAGCCCCCCACCAGTCCTTTTCCATCAAAGGCCACTGCGACCATCCTGACCGAAGCAACGTTCGAGTCGAAGGATGGGAGCACTTAAGTTTCAAAGGGCAGCAAGGTTTTCTTATGCACAAGTCTTTACCTACAGAACACGTATGGACAAGAGAAAGAACTTATCTGTTTGGCTTGCCGGGGATCGTAGTGTAAACTTGTCTTCTCATCTCCTCTTGGGGACCAAGTCCACGGTAGGAGCCTGCAGTTTATGCAGATGAAAATGATGCCTGATGCAATCTTATCTACATGAACATGCGATGCTCATGATATGCTTATGCATGCATGCAACTTGTCAGGGCCCCCCAATGCTTCATTTATTTCTCTGTTGCTCAGGGTATGCGCCTGGCTTTGTACAAGGGGTTACATGCAACTGAGGCAAGGCCTGTACAAAAGGGTGGCAGCCGGGTAGGGCCCGACAGCCGCGCCTTATGGGTAGAACTTGCGGAGATACTCAATATTCCATGAGTTTTGCAATTGAATGCCATCTCCGGTCTCCAGACGGACTGCGCCAGGTCTGGTGACTCGTACCACCCGGTAAGGGCCTTCCCACTTTGGCGTCAACTTGTTTGTACCCTTGGCGGACTGAACGCGCCTAAGGACAAGGTCGCCTTCCTCAAAACACCGGGCATGAACCATGTGGCTGTGATGGCGACGTAGGGCTTGCTGGTAGCATGCAGCACGCGTAGCAGCCCGGAGACAGTTCTCCTCGAGAAGCATAGTGTCATCACGCCGGTGCTGTTCGTACGCTACTTCATCGTAGGCAAGCACTCGAGGCGACCCGTAAATGAGTTCCGTGGGGATAACTGCTTCTGCCCTATAAACTAGGGAGAAGTGAGTCTGCCCGGTAGCTCGATTTGGTGTCGTTCTGAGGGACCATAGAACCACCGGCAGCTTGTCGATCCATCGCCTGCCGCACTTCTGCAGTTTATCAAATGTTCTCGTCTTGAGTCCTCGCAATACTTCAGCGTTCGCCCTCTCAGCTTGTCCATTGCTTCTAGGATGTGCAACAGAGGCAAATGAGATCTTGCTTCCGAGGGCATGAACATATTGCATGAAGGCACGACACGTGAATTGGGTGTCGTTGTCGGTGATGATCCGAGCAAGGACCCCGAAGCGGCACACCAATCCTTTCAAGAACTTGACAGCTGACTGAGCAGTCACCTTCCTCACGGCTTCTACTTCCAGCCACTTTGTAAACTTGTCGATTGCAACGAACAAGAATTCAAAGCCCTCGGCAGCTCGGGGGAAAGGGCCGAGGATATCTAGCCGCCAGACCGAAAACGGCCATGACAAAGGGATTGTCTGAAGAGCTTGGGCAGGCAGATGGATGTTCTTGGAATGGAACTGGCAGGCTTCACACTTGGTGACTAGCTCGTCCGCATCTTGGAGGGCTATGGGCCAATAGAATCCTTGCCGGAATGCTTTCCCAACCAAAGCCCTTGATCCAATGTAGGAGCCGCACATGCCTTTGTGTATTTCTGCCAGTAGTTCCTTTCCTTCTTCCCGGCAAATGCACTTCAATTTCACGCCATTGGGCCTTCTTCTGTATAGTGTGTCATCGACAAACTGATACATACTGTCCCTCTGGGCTACTCTTTCAGCTTCTTCTTGCTCTTCGGGAAGTTCTCCAGTTTGGAGGAAATGAACTATGTGCCGTGCCCAAGTTGGAGCCTGGGGCTCGGCAACAAGGACTAGCGGCACCTCCTCCTTCGTGGGAGCGCACCCTTCGACCACGAGGACCGGTGGTCTCGTGGGAGGGGTTTGCTCAGCAGCTAAAGGGGAGTTGTTCCCGTCAAACTCTCTGCCGGGAGCACCGGGAGAGGCTTGCCGGAGTCCAGTTTCCTCCTCTTTCGGGCCATTGTTGCCAGGGATACGGCGGGCTGAGTAAGTCGGAGAACAAAAGTTCCTGGTCCCACATGAAGCTTCTGTGCAGCACACTTCGACAGATGATGAGCAATGTTGTTTTCCGCACGGGGCACGTGCTCTGTTTGCAATCCGTCGAAGTGCTCCTCCAGTCTTCTCACTTCCTCGACGTATGCCTCCATCAATGGACTTTGGTAATCCTTGTTGACTTGTCGTACCACAAGTTGTGAATCTCCTCGAATGGTCAGTTTCTTGATTCCCAACTCTGTTGCAATCCTGAGCCCGGCAAGGAGCCCTTCATACTCTGCAGTATTGTTGGTCGCCTCCTCCCGGGGAAAATGCATCTGGATGACATACTTCAGGTGCTCCCCAGTGGGAGCAACGAGTAGCACGCCAGCCCCTGCACCTTGTAGGGAGAAGGCACCATCGAAATACATGATCCATTCTTGGGGTGCTTCCTTGCCGGGAATAACTATCTCCAGTACCTCTTCATCAGGGGTTGGCGTCATTCTGCAATAAACTCTGCCAGTGCTCTACTCTGAATTGTTGATGTGCTTTCAAACTTTAAGCCAAAGCTGGATAACTCCAATGCCCACTCCACTATTCTGCTGGTAGCCTCAGGGTTTCAGAGTATCCTTTGCAAAGGGAAGCGGGTGACAACCATGATCTCATGGGCTTGGAAGTAGTGGCGCAGTTTCCTTGAGGCCATGACTAGGCCAAAAATCAATTTTTGCACGCGAGAATACCTGGATCTAGCCCCCTATAATAGAGAGCTGACGAAGTATATTGGGTGCTGCACCACTTCCTTCCTTGCCGTGTCATTGGGGTTGACTCCGTTGTCGTGCTCCTCTCCATCTTGATCTATGTCTGGCCTTGCCGGGTTGTGCTCATTCTCTCCCCCGGAAGGGACACTGGCTGAGGCTGCTGCTTCCTCTACTTTCTGTTGCGCCACTAGTGCTGCACTAACCACTTGATTAGTTGCCGCCAGGTATAGCAGCAACGGCTCTTGTGGTTTGGGAGCAACCAAAGTGGGCACAGAAGACAAGTAGGTCTTCAAATCTTGCAGTGTTGTGTCTGCTTCCGGAGTCCACTTCATGGGTCCCGCCTTCTTCAAAATTTTGAAGAACGGCAAGGCGCACTCGGCAGGCTTGGAGATGAATCTGCTAAGCGCGGCACCGCACCCTGTCAAACGCCTCACATCATTAACTATTCTGGGTGCCTGAATCTGCTCGATAGCCTTGATCTTGTCGGGGTTGGCCTCTATCCCGCGATGGGACACAAAGAAACCAAGTAGCTTGTTGGAGGGAACGCCAAACACACACTTCTCCGGGTTCAGCTTCAAGTTGATCTTGCGCACATTAGCAAACGTCTCTTCCAAGTCCTGGACGAGGGTCGATCTGTCCTTGGTCTTGACCATAATGTCATCCATATAAGCTTCAATGTTCCTGTGCAACTTTGACTCAAAACCAATCTGGACTACTCTTGCAAAAGTGGACCCGACACTCTTCATCCCGAAAGGCATTCGCATGAACCAGTATGTGCCCCATGGGGTGATGAATGAGGTCTTCTCTTCTTCTTTCGTGGACATAAAGATTTGATGATATCCAGAGTATGCGCAGCAAGGGAAAAGGGTCCTTTGGGCAGGCCTTGTTCAGATCCGTGAAATCTATGCAAAGTCTCCATTTTCCGTTAGCCTTGCGTATGACCACTGGGTTTGCTAACCACGTTGGATGTAGTACTCCTTTGACCAAACCAGCTGCCTCAAGTTTCTTGATCTCCTCGGTAATGAACTGCTGCCGCTCCAAGGCTTGCTTTCGGACCTTCTGCTTGACGAGTCGAGCATGTGGGCAGACAGCAAGGTGGTGCTCGATTACGTCCCTGGGAACACCGGGGATATTAGATGGTTGCCAGGCAAACACATCGATATTCGCCCGCAGGAAGGCAACGAGCGCGCTTTCCTATTTGTCATCGAGGGTGGCACTGATAGTAAAAGTACCATCAGCGCCAGCCAGCCCTGCCGGGACCTTTTTCACACAGGGTGCAGCAGCCTTGGATCTCTTGCTGTTGGAACTCTCCGGCAAGTCATCAACAGGCGCAACATACACCGAAGAGGTACGCTTCCCGGATTCCTTGTTGGCGTCCCTGTTAGCCTTTTTCTTTCCTTTGCTTTCCTTGGCGGGAATTGTGGCTTCAGCGGCCTTTGCCGCAACTGTGTCCCGGTACATCTTATCCACGCAAATAATTGCGTCCTTCTCGTCTGACCGAACGGAAATGACGCCCACCGGCCCTGGCATCTTCAAGGTGCTGTAGGCATAGTGGGATGCCGCCATGAATTTGGCCAGAGCTGGGCGCCCAAGGATTCCGTTGTATGGCAGGGGGAGGTCGATCACATCAAACACAACCTTCTCAGTCCGGTAGTTCAACTCTCCTCCGAATGTCACTGGCAACATGATCTTTCCCTTAGGATGACTCCTTCCGGGGTTGATTCCTTGAAACGTGCCCGTGACCTTGAGCTCTTCCTCTGCTATCTGAAGTCTGCTGATTACCTTTGGGGAAATCAGATTCAACCCGGCCCCGCCATCAACCAACATCTTCGTGACTTTGAGGTGGCGAATTGTTGGTGAGACCAACAACGGCAAACACCCTACCGCGGTGGTGCGGTCAGGGTGGTCCTCTTCGTCAAAGATGATGGGCACGCGTGACCACTTGAGTGGCTTCCAAGAGTCTGCCGTTGGCTCCACAACATTGACCTCACGCGGCCACTGTTTAAGCTGGCGGTGAGAGGAGTGCAGAGATGCATCCCCGTCAATGCACAGGGCGTCAGTGGCCCTCTGGAATTCCTGCTCGCTGGTTTCCTCTTCATCCCCTCCATTACTTTCCTCAATGCAATCCTCCTTCTCACGACCTCTAGCGGGTTTTCCTTGGTTCCGAGGAGCCTGGCCGGGACGACTTGCTTCGCTGCCTCGACCCTTCCCACCAGCGCCATTCTGACCTTTTTCCTTGTCATGCTTCTCATACTCAGCCCTCTGCTTCTTGACGAGCTGTTCAACTTGATGGCACTCCTGGAGATCGTGGCCCTTTGTCCGATGAATCTTGCAGTACGGCCCATCACATTTCCCAGCCTTCTCGGCAGCCGCAGCCTCCCGAGAATCAGTGCATGCGGCAACTTCCTTGCCGGGGGCTTCAACATAGCCTTCTTGCCGGTCCTAGGCGCGTCCGATCCCTCAACGGTCATTACTGCCTTATCCTTGCGCCTCTTGTTGCGCTTCTTGTTCTTCTTCTTCTGGCTGGTGGCCTCGTTGTCATCCTCTGAGTCGATGTCGACGCCATCTTCCTCTCCAGGGAGTTTCCTCCCCTCCTCCACCCGAGCACACTTGTCCACCAAGGTGTAAAGCTCCCTCATAGTCTTGGGCAACCGAACGTTCATCTTGGAACGTATTCGACGGTTGCGCATATTGGACTGGAACGCAGCTATCACAGCTGTCGGGTGGATATCTGGAATATTTCTGTGGACTCGGCTAAACCTCTACATGTACTTCCGCAGAGTCTCTCCTTCCTTCTGTGGGAGAAGTTGCAAATCGCTGGGCCGCCCTGGTCCTTGGTGGCCGCCAGTAAAGGCGCCAACGTACTCATGGCACAGGTCAGCCCAGGTCGAGATGAAGTTCTCTGGCAGGTGCATCAGCTAAGACCTCATGTTTGGCTTGAGCACCAAAGGGAAGTAGTTGGCAAAAACCTTCTCATCTCTTCCCCCGGCAGCTTGAACAGCGATGGTGTAGATGCTCAAGAACTCTGTCGGGTTCAGTCTCCCATCATACTTCTCTGGTATCTCGGGCTTGAACGTGCGAGCTGGCGGCCAACGGACTTGTCGCAGCTCACGGGTGAAGGCAGGGCACCCAGCCTTGAAAGGCAGGTACCCGCCTTCACCGTGCGCGGGCTCGTCGACGTCGGGGCCATCGCACCCATCGGACCGGCGGTGGTTGTCGCGGAGTCGCTTGATGGTGACGCGAGCGCCTTCCCTCTGCCTATCCTCTGGGGGTCGCCGTTGGCCTTGACGTGCTCGAGGATCAGATGAAGCCATCGAGACACCATCAAGCTTTTGGTCGTGCAGCCCCCGTACTGGTTGCCGCGGTGGGGATTGCACCGTGCGAGTGGCCCCTTCCGCACAGCCAGCAGCGTGGGCTACCGTCGTCGTCTGGGGAGGCCGTGGCGGGCCAGCTCGCTGTGAGCCTCTAGCCTCGGCAAAGCCAATCAGACTCTGAATGGTGGCTCTCCACTCATCCATCTGATCAGCTGCAGGCGGAAATCTCAACAGCAGCTGGGCCCGCGCCATGGCCTCCGAAGCAGTACTTGGCATAGGTGAGGATGATGTAGAATGCAGCGTCGCCCGAGTCCAGATGGTGCCGGTAGTGGCTGCGGCGGGCTCTCGCCGTTGGGAGCCAGTCGCTTGAATTGCGTGGTGACGAGGTGGTGGCGCGCGTGCACCAATGACTCCGTTAGGAGCATTGGCTGGGCCAGCTTGCTCTGGAGGTGGTGCATGTCCTGCGACCGCACCCGCGGCGGGAGCGGCCGGAGGATTGCGATTCGCCTCAGGGTGAACGTCACTGCCGTGGCTATGCCCCTCGGCTAGGCAGGGAGGGACATAAGGGATTATCTCTCTACCCATACCTCGCGGAGCGTGGTCGCCGGGATGTTGCTGGTGGTGTCCTTCTCTGGTGCCTCCCACTGCTGCTTTGGCCGCGGGGGAGGTGGCGACAACGCCGCCTGTGCCGACCACGTCCCCCGCAGCGTCCACATCCTCATGCGTCCCAGCATTCCCCGCGGCGTCGGTGGTCGCGGGCGGCGGGGCCTTCGAGGTGGACGGGTGAGCTGCGGCACCGGGCTTCTTCTTGGGCGCCATAGTCGATGGAGCCGCTGATGACGAAAATGTCGATGAAGATGACGCGCTACGTACGCTCTCGTGTTCGCGTAAGTGATTCCCCCTACCTGGTGCGCCAAAGATGTCGTGGGAAACCACGGCCACCTATGGGGCCATGAGCCCGTTTTGGTTCGGCGGGGAGAATGGGCACGTTGCACAAAGAGCAGAGAAACACAACACAGCACGACAGAGATCACGCGGGCAGTCTTTACCCAGGTTTAGGTCGCCGTGAGCAGGGTCGGAGCCCATTGGGCCGACCCTGATGCATAGGAATACGGGTCCAGAAAAAATATAGTAGTGACTATCACCTAAAAAGGCCCTGTGCATCAGGTTGGCCCAACAGTAGTGCATCGGGTCTGTCTTTCCAGCCCGATGGAAGCCTACGGAAAGTGCCGAAGCAGGCCGCCCACGCACGCATTGCTCGCTTGCTACCGATCACACAACGCAGTTTTCTTCCCAGCCACCCCTAAAAAAAAGTTTTCTTCCCAGCCCATGTCACGTACGCTGCACACAGGCTTAGCCCTTCCATACACCTCGCGCAAGGTCAAAGCCGACAGCATGGCGGCGATAGAGACGCCAGACGCTGGACGCCGGAGGCCGCAGCAGCCACCACCATGGGCACGCCTGAATCCCGACGCAGTGACGCCACGCGACGATGCTGCACGACGCAATTTCGTATCCGGATAGCCCGTCTCTCGGGAATTGGGTATTCTGTTCAATCATCAATTTCATCCATAGATTGCAAACTAGTCAAATTCTGGTATCGTCCTTGCCTTGCTTTTTAAATCATTATTATAAACTTGTAGCCAGTAGATTAAATCCCTAAGTTTTGGCAAAACGGGAGCATTTTCTAGGGTTACAACTTCTAATTAGGATATACTTTATTTGCTTATACAAGTTTCCATACTGTGGACAAGTGGTTGAGTATTCCATGGCTCCGAGGAAGGGACATACGAAAGGTAATTCTGAAATTTTAGCCATTTGATTACTTTGCCGGGGCATTTTATAATGTTCCACTTGAATATTTATTCTATTTTTATTATCTTATAGGTTATTGAACCTTTGACGTTTCTGTTGGGTAACGTAGTAATTTCAAAAAAATTCCTACGCACACACAGGATCATGGTGATACATAGCAACGAGAGGGGAGAGTGTGTCCACGTACCCTCGTAGACCGAAAGCGAAAACGTTAGCACAACGCGGTTGATGTAGTCGTACGTCTTCACGATCCGACCGATCCAAGTACCGAACGCACGGCACCTCCGAGTTCAGCACACATTCAACTCGATGACGTCCCGCGAGCTCCGATCCAGCAAAGCTTCACAGGAGAGTTCCGTCAGCATGATGGCGTGGTGACGGTGATGATGATGCTACCGACGCAGGGCTTCGCCTAAGCACCGCTACGATATGATAGAGGTGGATTATGGTGGAGGGGGGCACCGCACACGGCTAAGAGATCAATGATCAATTGTTGTGTCTCTATGGGGTGCCCCCTGGCCATGTATATAAAGGATGGAGGGAGGAGGAGGCCGGCCCTCATAGGGTGCGCCCAAAGTGTGGAGTCCTACTAGGACTCCCTAGTCCTAGTAGGATTCCACCTCCCACATGGAATAGGAAAAGGGGAAGGGAGAAGGAGATGGAAGGAAGGGGGCGCCCCCTTTCCCTAGTCCAATTCGGACCAGTCCATGGGGAAGGGGCGCAGCCACCCTTGAGGCCTTTCTCTCCTTTCCCGTATGGCACACTAAGGCCCAATACGAATTCCCGTAACTCTCCGGTACTCCGAAAAATACCCAAATCACTCAGAACCTTTCCGATGTCCGAATATAGTCTTCCAATATATCGATCTTTATCTCTCGACCATTTCGAGACTCCTCGTCATGTCCCCGATCTCATCCGGGACTCCGAACAAACTTTGGGCATCAAATCACAAAAACTCATAATAGAAATCATCACTAAACTTTAAGCGTGCGGACCCTACGGGTTCGAGAACTATGTAGACATGACCGAGACACGTCTCCGGTCAATAACCAATAGCGGAACCTGGATGCTCATATTGCCTCCCATATATTCTACGAAGATCTTTATCGGTCAAACCGCATAACAACATACGTTGTTCCCTTTGTCATCGGTATGTTACTTGCCCGAGATTCGATCGTCGGTATCTCAATACCTAGTTCAATCTCATTACTGGCAAGTCTCTTTACTTGTTCCGTAATACATCATCCCACAACTAACTCATTAGTTACAATGCTTGCAAGGCTTATAGTGATGTGCATTACCGAGTGGGCCCAGAGATACCTCTCCGACAATCGGAGTGACAAATCATAATCTCGAAATACGCCAACTCAACAAGTACCTTCGGAGACACCTATAGAGCACCTTTATAACCATCCAGTTACGTTGTGACGTTTGATAGCACACAAAGTGTTCCTCCGGTAAACGGGAGTTGCATAATCTCATAGTCATAGGAACATGTATAAGTCATGAAGAAAGCAATAGCAACATACTAAACGATCAAGTGCTAAGCTAACGGAATGGGTCAAGTCAATCACACCATTCTCCTAATGATGTGATCCCTTTAATCAAATGAGAACTCATGTCTATGGTTAGGAAACATAACCATCTTTGATTAACGAGCTAGTCTAGTAGAGGCTTACTAGTGACACTCTGTTTGTCTATGTATTCACACATGTATCATGTTTCCGGTTAATACAATTTTAGCATGAATAATAAACATTTATAATGAAATAAGGAAATAAATAATAACTTTATTATTGCCTCTAGGGCATATTTCCTTCATTCTCCCACTTGCACTAGAGTCAATAATCTAGTTCACATCGCCATGTGATTTAACACCAATAGTTCACATCACCATGTGATTAACACCCACAGTTCACATCGCTTATGTGACCAACACTCAAAAGGTTTACTAGAGTCAATAATCTAGTTCACATCGCCATGTGATTAACACCCAAAGAGTACTAAGGTGTGATCAAGTTTTGCTTGTGAGAGAAGTTTAGTCAACGGGTCTGCCACATTCAGATCCGTATGTATTTTGCAAATTTCTATGTCTACAATGCTCTGCACTGAGCTACTCTAGATAATTGCTCCCACTTTCAATATGTATCCAGATTGAGACTTTGAGTCATCTGGATCGGTGTAAAAGCTTGCATCGACGTAACCTTTTACGACGAACTCTTTTATCACCTCCATAACCGAGAAATATTCCCTTAGTCCTCTTAGGTAACTAAGGATAACTTTGACCGCTATCCAGTGATCTATCCCTGGATCACTATCGTACCTCCTTGCTAAACTCATAGTAAGGCCCACAACTGGTCTGGTACATAGCATGGCATACTTTATAGAACCTATGACTGAGGCATAGGGAATGACTTTCATTCTCTTTCTATCTTCTGCCGTGGTCGGGTTTTGAGTCTTACTCAATTTTACACCTTGTAACACAGGCAAGAACTCCTTCTTTGACTGATCCATTTTGAACTTATTCAAAATCTTGTCAAGGTATGTGCTTTGTGAAAGTCCTATTAAGCGTCTCGATCTATCCCTATAGATCTTGATGCTCAATACTTAAGCAGCTTCTCCGAGGTCCTTTTTATTAAAAAAATCTTATTCAAGTATCCTTTTATGCTATCCAGAAATTCTATATCATTTCCAATATAATATCAGAAATGCTACAGAGCTCCCACTCACTTTCTTGTAAATACAGGCTTCACCGTAAGTCTGTATAAAACCATATGCTTTGATCACTTCATCAAAGCGTATATTCCAACTCCGAGATGCTTGCACCAGTCCATAGATGGATCGCTGGAGCTTGCACATTTTGTTAACACCTTTAGGATTGACAAAACCTTCTCGTTGCATCATATACAACTTCTTCTTTAAAAATTCCATTAAGGAATGTAGTTTTGACATCCATTTGCCAGATTATATAAAATGCGGCAATTGCTAACATGATTCGGACAGACTTTAAGCATCGATACGAGTGAGAAAATCTCATCGTAGTCAACACCTTGAACTTGTCGGAAAAAAAATTGCGACAATTCGAGCTTTGTAGATAGTAACACTACTATCAGCGTCTATCTTCCTCTTGAAGATCCATTTTTTTCAATGGCTCGCCGATCATCGGGCAAGTCAGTCAAAGTCCATACTTTATTCTCATACATGGATCCTATCTCAGATTTCATGGCCTCAAGCCATTTATCGGAATCTGGGCTCATCATCGCTTCCTCATAGTTCGTAGGTTCGTCATGGTCTAGTAACATGACTTCCAGAACAGGATTACCGTACCACTCTGGTGCGGAACATACTCTGGTTGACCTACGAGGTTCTGTAGTAACTTGATCTGAAGCTTCATGATCATCATCATTAGCTTCCTCACTAATTGGTGTAGGCATCACTGGAACTGATTTCTGTGATGAACTACTTTCCAATTCAAGAGAAGGTACCACTACCTCATCAAGTTCTACTTTCCTCCCACTCACTTCTTTCGAGAGAAACTCCTTCTCTAGAAAGGATCCATTCTTAGCAACAAATATCTTGCCTTCGGATCTGTGATAGAAGGTGTACCCAACAGTTTCTTTTGGGTATCCTATGAAGACGCACTTCTCCGATTTGGGTTCGAGCTTATCAGGCTGAAGCTTTTTCACATAAGCATCGCAACCCCAAACTTTAAGAAACGACAGCTTAGGTTTCTTGCCAAACCACAGTTCATACGGTGTCGTCTCAACGGATTTAGATGGTGCCCTATTAAACGTGAATGCAGCTGTCTCTAATGCATAACCCCAAAACGATAGTGGTAAATCGGTAAGAGATATCATAGATCGCACCATATCTAATAAAGTACGGTTACGATGTTCGGACACACCATTACGCTGTGGTGTTTCAGGTGGCGTGAGTTGCGAAACTATTCCACATTGTTTTAAATGAAGACCAGACTCGTAACTCAAATATTTGCCTCCGCGATCAGATCGTAGAAACTTTATTTTCTTGTTACGATGATTTTCTACTTCACTCTGAAATTCTTTTGAACTTTTCAAATGTTTCAGACTTATGTTTCATCAAGTAGATATACCCATATCTGCTCAAATCATCTGTGAAGGTCAGAAAATAACGATACCCGCCGTGAGCCTCAACACTCATCGGACCGCATACATCGATATTTATTATTTCCAATATGTCATTTAGCTCGCTCCATTGTTCCAGAGAACGGAGTCTTAGTCATCTTGCCCATGAGGCATGGTTCGCAAGCATCAAATGATTCATAATCAAGTGATTCCAAAATTCCATCCGAATGGAGTTTCTTCATGCGCTTTACACCAATATGACCTAAACGGCAGTGCCACAAAATATGTTGCATTATCATTATCAACTTTGCATCTTTTGGCATCAATATTATGAATATGTGTATCACTATGATCGAGATTCAATAAACCATTTACATTGGGTGTATGACCATAGAAGGTTTTTATTCATGTAAACAGAACAACAATTATTCTCTGACTTAAATGAATAACCGTATTGCAATAAACATGATCCAATCATATTCATGCTCAACGCAAACACCAAATAACATTTATTTTGCAATAAACATGATCCAATCATATTCATGCTCAATGCAAACACCAAATAACATTTATTTTGCAATAAACATGATCAAATCATATTCATGCTCAATGCAAACACCAAATAACATTTATTTTGCAATAAACATGATCCAATCATATTCATGCTCAATGCAAACACCAAATAACATTTATTTAGGTTCAACACTAATCCCGAAAATAGAGGGAGTGTGCGATGGTGATCTTATCAACCTTGGATTCTCTTCCAACACACATCGTCACCTCGTCCTCAACTAGTCTCTATTCATTTTGCAACACCTGTTTTGAGTTACTAATCATAGCAACTGAACCGGTATCAAATACCCAGGGGCTACTAAGAACACTAGTAAAATACACATCAATAACATGTATATCAAATATACCTTTGTTCACTTTGCCATCCTTCTTATCCGCCAAATACTTGGGGCAGTTCCGCTTCCAGTGAGCAGTCTCTTTGCAAAAGCACTCAGTTTCAGGCTTAGGTCCAGACTTGGGCTTCTTCCCGGGAGTAGCAACTTGCTTGCTATTCTTCTTGAAGTTCCCCTTCTTCCCTTTGCCCTTTTTCTTGAAACTAGTGGTCTTGTTAGCCATCAACACTTGATGCTCTTTCTTGATTTCTTCCTTCGTTGATTTCAGCATCACGAAGAGCTCGGGAACCGTTTTTGTCATCCCTTGCATATTATAGTTCATCACGAAGTTGCAGTAACTTGGTGATAGTGACTAGAGAATTCTGTCAATTACTATCTTATCCGGAAGATTAACTCCCACTTGATTCAAGCAACTGTAGTACTCAGACATTCTGAGCACATGCTCACTTGTTGAGCTATTCTCCTCCATCTTGTTGGCGAAGTACTTGTCAGAGGTCTCATACCTCTCGACACGGGCATGAGTCTGAAATACTGATTTCAGCTCTTGGAACATCTCATATGCTCCATGTCGTTCAAAACGTTTTTGAAGTCCCGGTTCTAAGCCGTAAAGCATGGTGCACTAAACTATCAAGTAGTCATCATACCGAGCTTGTTAAACGTTCATAACGTCTATATCTGCTCCTGCAATAGTTCTGTCACCTAGCGGTGCATCAAGGACATAATTCTTCTGTGCAGCAATGAGGATAATCCTCAGATCACGGAACCAGTCCGCATCATTGCTACTATCATCTTTCAACTTAGTTTTCTCCAGGAACATATCGAAATAAAACAGGGGAGCTATACGCGAGCTATTGATCTACAACATAATTTGCAAATACTACCAGAACTAAGTTCATGATAAATTTAAGTTCAATTAATCATATTACTCAAGAACTCGCACTTAGATAGACATCTCTCTAATCATCTAAGTGATCACGTGATCCAAATCAACTAAACCATAACCGATCATCACATGAAATGGAGTAGTTTTCAATGGTGAACATCACTATGTTGATCATATCTACTATATGATTCACGCTCGACCTTTCAGTCTCAGTGTTCCGAGGCCATATCTACATATGCTAGGCTCGTCAAGTTTAACCCGAGTATTCTGCGTGTGCAAAACTGGCTTGCACCCGTTGTAGATGAACGTTGAGCTTATCACACCCGATCATCACGTGGTGTCTCGGCACGACGAACTTTGGCAACGGTGCATACTCAGGGAGAACACTTTTACCTTAAAATTTAGTGAGAGATCATCTTATAATGCTACCATCAAACAAAGCAAAATAAGATGCATAAAGGATAAACATCACATGCAATCAATATAAGTGATTTGATATGGCCATCATCATCTTGTGCTTGTGATCTCCATCTCTGAAGCACCGTCATGATCACCATCGTCACTGGCACGACACCTTGATCTCCATCGTAGCATCGTTGTCGTCTCGCCAACTATTGCTTCTACGACTATCGCTACCGCTTAGTGATAAAGTAAAGCAATTACAGGGCGATTGCATTGCATACAATAAAGCGACAACCATATGGCTCCTGCCAGTTGCCGATAACTCTGTTACAAAACATGAGCATCTCATACAATAAAATTTAGCATCATGTCTTGACCATATCACATCACAGCATGCCCTGCAAAAACAAGTTAGACGTCCTCTACTTTGTTGTTGCAAGTTTTACGTGGCTGCTACGGGCTGAGCAAGAACCGTTCTTACCTACGTATCAAAACCACAACGATAGTTCATCAAGTTAGTGCTATTTTAACCTTCACAAGGACCGGGCATAGCCACACTCGGTTCAACTAAAGTTGGAGAAACTGACACCCACTAGTCACCTATGTGCAAAGCACGGCGGTAAAACCAGTCTCGCGTAAGCGTACGCGTCATGTCGGTCCGGGCCGCTTAATCCAACAATACCGCCGAACCAAAGTGTGACATGCTGGTAAGCAGTATGACTTGTATCGCCCACAACTCACTTGTGTTCTACTCGTGCATATAACATCTATGCATAAAACCAGGCTCAGATGCCACTGTTGGGTAACGTAGTAATTTCAAAAAATTTCCTACGCACATACAGGATCATGGTGATGCATAGCAACGAGAGGGGAGAGTGTGTCCACGTACCCTCATAGACCGAAAGCGGAAGCGTTAGCACAACGCGGTTGATGTAGTCGTACGTCTTCACGATCTGACCGATCCAAGTACCGAACGCACGGCACCTCCGAGTTCAGCACACGTTCAACTCGATGACGTCCCGCGAGCTCCGATCCAGCAAAGCTTCACAGGAGAGTTTCATCAGCACAACGGCGTGGTGACGGTGTGATGATGCTACCGACGCAGGGCTTCGCCTAAGCACCGCTACGATATGATCGAGGTGGATTATGGTGGAGGGGGCACCGCACACGGCTAATAGATCAATGATCAATTGTTGTGTCTCTATGGGGTGCCCCCTGGCCACGTATATAAAGGATGGAGGGAGGAGGAGGCCGGCCCTCATAGGGTGCGCCCAAAGTGTGGAGTCCTACTAGGACTCCCTAGTCCTAGTAGGATTCCACCTCCCACATGGAATAGGAAAAGGGGAAGGGAGAAGGAGAAGGAAGGAAGGGGGCGCCCCCTTTCCCTAGTCCAATTCGGACCAGTCCATGGGGAAGGGGCGCAGCCACCCTTGAGGCCTTTCTCTCCTTTCCCGTATGGCCCATTAAGGCCCAATACGAATTCTCGTAACTCTCCGGTACTCCGAAAAACACCCGAATCACTCAGAACCTTTCCGATGTCCGAATATAGCCTTCCAATATATCGATCTTTACCTCTCGACCATTTCGAGACTCCTCGTCATGTCCCCGATCTCATCCGGGACTCCGAACAAACTTTGGTCATCAAATCACATAAACTCATAATACAAATCGTCACCAAACTTTAAGCGTGCGGACCCTACGGGTTCGAGAACTATGTAGACATAACCTAGACACGTCTCCGGTCAATAACCAATAGCGGAACCTGGATGCTCATATTGGCTCCCACATATTTTACGAAGATCTTTATCAGTCAAACCGCATAACAACATACGTTGTTCCCTTTGTCATCGGTATGTTACTTGCCCGAGATTCGATCTTCGGTATCTCAATACATAGTTCAATCTCGTTACCGGCAAGTCTCTTTACTTGTTCCGTAATACATCATCCCGCAACTAACTCATTAGTTACAATGCTTGCAAGGCTTATAGTGATGTGCATTACCGAGTGGGCCCAGAGATACCTCTCCGACAATCGGAGTGACAAATCCTAATCTCGAAATACGCCAACTCAACAAGTACCTTCGGAGACACCTGTAGAGCACCTTTATAATCACCCAGTTACGTTGGGGCGTTTGGTAGCACACAAAGTGTTCCTCTGGTAAACGGGAGTTGCATAATCTCATAGTCATAGGAACATGTATAAGTCATGAAGAAAGCAATAGCAACATACTAAACTGTCAAGTGCTAAGCTAACGGAATGGGTCAAGTCAATCACATCATTCTCCTAATGATGTGATCCCGTTAATCAAATGACAACTCATGTCTATGGTTAGGAAACATAACCATCTTTGATTAACGAGCTAGTCTAGTAGAGGCTTACTAGTGACACTCTGTTTGTCTATGTATTCACACATGTATCATGTTTCCGGTTAATACAATTCTAGCATGAATAATAAACATTTATCATGAAATAAGGAAATAAATAATAACTTTATTATTGCCTCTAGGGCATATTTCCTTCAGTTTCATGATGTATTTTGGAATTTGGTAATTCAAGTCACCCTTTTCAAGTAACTTTGTCTTTTGCTTTTATCATTATAGTTAGCATTTTAGTGCCTAAATTTTATTTTTATATATCATATTCTGTGATGTCTAGAAGTCTATGCTAGAAGCTGTGAACACACCTTTTTTCAATACATTGTTGCTTGAATTTTCTACACCATGTTAAATGGTGCATCAGGGTAAATTTTGCTCCAGCTCCGCCCCTGGCCGTGAGGCGTAAAACCCTACTCCTGCTTTGGTGGATTGATGATGGATAATGGTGGAGAACGTAGAACTCTTTCCCGGCAGGGTTGCCTCGGGACGAGAGTGGCTACACGCGTATGAATGTGCGAGGGTTCGAATCCTTTCTACGGTTGCCATGGGCCTCCTTTTATAGATAAAGGCCTCACCATAGTGGCAAATCAGTCTTTTACACACTGATTAGATAGCAAATAGTGCTATCATACCTAACTCTGGAGGCGGATAGAGCGCATTAAATGCGGTGCTCAATGTCACATCACGGTGTGCCCGGCAACTGTTTTGCCAGCTTCGCACCAGCTTCCTTGACACGTCTCAGGACGAGTGTCATCTGGAGGTATTTTCCGTAGGAAGTGGCTGCCATGTGGCAGGAAGCAGCCACTTAGTCACTCAGGAGCTCGACACCGCACTGATCAATGACTTGCGTCGCTGTGAGGTGGTGCGGTGGAGTGGTTCGCCTGCGCCAGCCCCGGCAGGCCTGCCGGGATGATCTGGAAGCTTGCTTCCGGGGGAACCCCAACCTTGCTAGGCTCACCTGCCCGGCAAGGGAGGTTTTTTCCCCTTAGTGATATCTTGCTTCTCTGGCTTGTCTTGGTCTTCTTGATCTGCATTTTAATCCTTCAAAGAGCTGATCTCTTGTGCTTGGTTTGATCTTGGGTGATGCAATCTTGTCCTTAGGCCTGTGCATAGTCTGGGCAACGGACCCAGGGTTTGTTGTACCGACACTTCGGTTTATATAGACACCGGTAGGGTTAGGGTTACCGAAGATAGATTACAATAAGGGATAGAGAGATCCTGTCTATCCTTGACTTGGGGGGCACACCACGGCTTCATAGATCTCCCGTCACTATACGGCTACACCAGTCTGGCCCATACTCAATGGGCCGTCGCCCCGAGGACCCCTTAGTCCATGACTCCCTCAGTAGCCCCTGAACTTGCCTCCAACGCCAAGGCTTGTATCAGGCATCCGCTCACTCCACAATGTTCGGCTTACGAGGCGAGTTCTTTAGTATGCTTTGTTCATGTTCAAAGCCAAGTGATGTCCGAAATCTGAAACGGCAATTTTACTTAACAACGAAGGGAATAACAAAAAATTGTTCAAGTGTAAATAGTGCCTTCATCTGACAACTTTTTCTCTTTCAACGAAGGGTCGCCTCCGGCCATAACACCGAGCAGTTACTTTTTCTCGAAGCGCGGCTCGAGGCTGACGCCACGTTTGGCACGTCCCCTCCAGGTGGAGATCGTGTCCCACCTTTCGGGGGATATGGTTAATGATTTTGATTCCCCTCCCCACACATAACGTTGTGGGTATATCGGGAAGTGGAGAAGCTAACGGAGCGGAAAAAGGAACCCTTGGCCTGTCAACAGTCTATAAATGGGGAGCTACTATAGTCAGCATCCCACACCTTCCTCCACCTTCCGCTCATGCAGATCCTCAAAGCTCCAGCGCCCCTTTCCTCTGCCTCCACAGCAAATCCCACTCCGTCTCCAGCCATGGCCAGATCTGGCGCCAACAGGAAGTGGGAGGCTTCCACCGTCACCGATGGCGATATCATGAAGCTAAAGCAGGCCGACTATTTGTCGGCCGACATTGCCCATCGGGCCCTCGAAGAGGGCCAGATCATCCCTACGCCCAAGCCGGGCGAAAGGGTCGTATTCCTCCCTCATTTCCTTAGGGGGCTAGGATTTCCCCTGCACCCCTTTGTGCGGGGGCTGATATTCTTCTACGGGCTAGATTTTCACGATCTAGCCCCCAACTCCCTTCTCCACATCTCGTCCTTTATTATCTTCTGCGAAGCCTTCCTCCGAGCCCAGCCACACATCGGCCTCTGGCTAAAGGTGTTCAACGTCAAGCCCAAGGTAGTTGGCGGCGAGCAGGCGGACTGTGGCGGGGCCATGATCAGCAAACTAACGCGGGTCCAGTGGCCAAAGGGCCACTTTGTTGATACCATCAGAATGTGGCAAAAAGAATTGTTCTCTATCACCGAGCCACGGGGAACCGGCTGGACGGCAGCTCCCACATTCAGATCCGAACCCCCTACCAGGCTGGCCTGATGGATCAACAAGAGCCCAGACTGGGAATCCGCTGATGATTTGAAGACGCTGTAGAAGCGCGTCGTCAGTGTCATGGAGACCAACGCGAAGCTGGTCGACGTGATTCAGGTCATGCTCCATCATCGATTCCTCCACTGCCAGGAGAGGGCCAAGCCAATGTGGGAGTATGACCCCAAAGATCCGGCCACCATGCAGCACCTCTTTGGCATGACCCACAAGAAAGTGTGGAGTTTGCTATTCAAACCGCAGAAGGAGTGGCCAGTCGAGGGGGAGGACATCGGCATCGACGCCGTGAACCCTCCGAGGAAGGTGAGCAACACTTGTCTTATCATAAATTCGAATATTAGCACCACACGATTTGATCCGAACCTCTTTATGTGGATTTTGCAGGGCTGGCTTGCCAAGGCCGAGAAGATCAGCGGCCCAGTGCCGCTGCCAGAGGGGCCCCGATTCGAGAAGCTAGAGAAGTTGTTGGTCGTGGTGCCTTACAAGGCGCCCGACAAGAAGGGCAAGAAGATGGAGGTGCCGGAGGCCCGAGAGGGCCTCCGTCGCAAAGCCTGTCTGGACAGCAGGTCCGGAGACATCGCGGCCCAGTCCGCACAGGAGGGGGACAAGGAAGAGGAGGAAAGCGCCGCCTCGAACTCTAAGAAGAGGGCAGCGCCCAGCGACGTCGAGGAGGTTCAACCTCCTCGGGCCCGGAAGAGATAGTGCCAACCCAAGCTGGTCCTGTCCGACAGCTCGGACTCCGACGAGGCGTCCGAAGAGTCCGAAAAGGTTTCGGAGAAGGAACCCAGGGTCAAGCCCCAAGTGGCCAGGTACATATTGCGACATTTTCAATTGCTTTATCCTTTTAGTAGTCCCTGGTAGAATGTAGATTGATAGTTTTTCTGGTGGTGCAGCCCTCCGCGTGGCCACTGCGCCGAGCAGACCTCTTCGGGGACGTCCCTGCCTGCCGAACTGGCTGACAGTGGCTCGCGTTCTGCACCTCCTCTGATCCCCGAAGAAGTTGGGGAGGTGGTGTCACGAAAGACCCTTCCTCCTTCGAACACAGGGGAGGAGGTCAATGCCACCATGGCCAAGGCCGACGCCTCGGTCGTTGGAGAGCAGGGGGATGCATCCCTCCTGGCTACCGCGGGGAGGGGATCCGGATCATCCGAACCCCTGCCGAATTCGGCTCCCGAGACACCAAGGGAGCCAATACCTCCTTTCGATGGGGAAGATGCTGGGGGCTCGACGCCCACGCCGAACACCTCCAATCAGGCGGCGGTGGGCTAGCCGAACGCACTGGCAGAGTTGGTATACAACTTTGCCGTCATCGACGAGCACCGCACTCTTATGAGTGCGGTTATACAGGGTGTTCGGTCCCTTCATTCCGGACTGAACGGCGCTGTTCAAGGCCTGCTAACAGGCTTTGAGGTAAGTCAAGTAATGTTCTTTCCTCATAAATTGGATTTAGTACTTAGTTTAAGTATGCCATATCTGTAGTAGCCCCCGAGGCTCTGCAAGGTTTGCGAAGAAAACCTGTGGAGGATCTCGTTCTATCGGCCATTATCTGAAATGGTGTGAAATTTTTTAATGTCACAGGCGTCTTCTCTGGCCGCAACTGCTAATGTTGCGGCACTGGAGGAGATGGATCGAAAGCTCAAGCATTCCGATAAAGAGCTTGACCTTGTCAACAAATGGCTTGACAAGGCACAAGGTAAGCTTTTTGATAAAGTGTACAACTGCTTGATGCCGGATATTGACGATCTGGACTGTATGATGATCTTTTATTGTGATTATCTTGCAGCTGCCGCCGCCGAAGTTGAGGGCTTGAGAGAGGCTTTGAAGAAAGCCAAGGCAGAGGCGGCTGCCAAGAAGACGGCCACTGACAAGGCGGTGGCCGAGCTCGAGCAGGCAAGCTTGCTGGTGAGCAGCACGAGGCTCGGGTAACCGAGGTGCAAGTGGAGCTCCAGGATGCCGTTAAGAAGCTTGAAGCCATTGAGAAGGAACAGGGGGAGCGATCCTCCCAGTTGTCCAAGGTGGAGAAGGAGCTCCAGGAGGCGAGAAATGAAGCATGAGGTGTCCGGGAAGAGGTCCGCCAACTCGGGCAAATTGCAAATGGTAAGAAATACTTACTGCAGAGTGTGTTCGGAGGCAACAGGTTCGCCCCGCTGATGTGGGTCTGGCGCTCCACAGGCGTCTTTGCCAAGCTTCCGAAGAATGTGGCGGCCACCAAGGAGCATTATGCCGCTCACAAGGAGTACTCCACGTAGCAGCTCTTCTGGTCATAGTTTCCGGATTCCGAGCGTCCTCCCCTCCTCAGCGATCAAATGAAGCAGCTGATGCAGACGCATCGGATGTCCGAGCTAGCCGTGAAGGCCCTCTGTGTCAGTCTGTGGCCCGCTGAGCCCATTCAGGACACCTACATCAGCCTTGTGCAGATGATGCGGTTGGCGCCGCTCCGGATTGACGCCATGAAGCACTCAGCGTGCCTTGATGGGGCGAGCCTGCGTTTGCGAAGACCATGGTGCATTGGCCAAAAATTAATCCAATGGACATGGCCACTGGTCCTCCGCCCAAAGGAGAAGAGCATTGCTGCCCTGAGTAATACTTTGTGCAGGTGATGAATGGCGCAAGGGCGATAGAGGGCCAGTGTTCGAAAGATGTAATGTTTGAATGACTGTATTGAGTGTTTACCGATTGGACCTTACACTAGTACAACGAGGTGCTATACAAACGGTTTTTAACCCCTTTCCGCGATGGCATTTGGATCCGTCGCCAAGTGAGTGACTACGATAGGGGGGTCCTTCCCACATGACCCAGAAACCGTCGGGGATAGGGAGTCTTGATGTATATACAGTACTCGCTACTCGTTTGTGCTCGCATTGCCATCGCAGTCGGTATTCTGTGGTGCTACGTTTATGATGCACGACCCATCACAAACGGTACACTATTATAGAACGTCTATGATAAGCAGACAATCACACACATTCGCTTTTCCCAAACCGTATGCGATAACTAATTAAGAAGATTAGCTAATCGTACGAGTGTCATACACGACAACTATCGCACACGCTATTCTGTGGTGTAATGTTTACGATGCATACCACATGAGAAATAGTTCATGGTTGCGAATCGTGTACGATAAGGGAGCTATCACAAACATTTAGTTTGCCCATACCGTTTGTGATATTGTCTGACATCACACACGCTTTGCAAACGGCAACTGTGTGCATGCTTGCACACGTTTCCTCTCTGTGAACCGTGTCGGATTATGGTGTATATCGCAAACGTTTGTGTTTTACCAACCGTGTGTGCCGTAACGACCTGGAGAGCATAATTTCACATTAATTTAATTGCTGCTATTTCAAATTGTACCAGATTTGAAATTGAATGTATGCTATAGCTTTATTCATATCCATCAGGTTCAAACAACCAATGCATTATTCGATTCATAGGTACATATGTTCAAGAATTACATAAGAACCAAATAAAGAATGATGAACCACAGTTGTATACTTGTACTATTAAAGACGGTAAAGAAAGAGGCGAAATACATTCTGGTTGTTGAACAAGGTGAAGCGGAATGCCCATATTGTGCCCTCCTCCATGCAGAAGGCACGCACGACTCTAGTCCAACCCCTTGTGATGGCCGATCGCCCATCCTTCACGGTCTTCATGAAAACATCTAGATAATCATCGTGTTCTAGTAGAAATACTTTAACCTTTGCCTGCCCACCAATCATGTAGTTTGAGAGGTAATCTTGAGTAAACTGCTTTGGGAACCACTGCAAAGGAAAAAGATTCAGACATTGTCATCTAACACAACTCATTATGGGCAGTAAAAAGAAGGCTGCAGAGTTCTTACTTACCATAAAGTGTAAACAAATAGTTTAATTGCCATCTTTTGACCCATTTTACTAACAATCTTTATCAGCTTCCTTACTTGATGCTGGTTCATCAATATCTCATTGCCCCATACGCAGAAAGGGTCGAAGCGCGGATCTTTACAAATGACATATGTACCTAAAAGCGCCAAGTTAATATTAGAAGCTAAACAGCAATTGCACAATGATGTAGTACAACACTCTTTTATAATATCTTATAACATCTAATATACTCACATATTAGATGAATTAAGATCTTATATTATGGGCTGGAAGGAGTTTATTGCATTCTTACAAATTATCGGCTGATTAACTGCTGCTGTATCCATGGGTTAGAGTTAGTTTGAGCTAGTTCCGGCTCAAATAGCCCTAAAGTATATCCAAACATGAGTGCTAGTTTGAGCTAGTTGCATCTAACCCACCCAAAAAAACTATCCAACCCAATAGGTGCTAATTGGAGCTAGTTCTCCTAGTGCATTTATTGTCAATCTAACCCTGTCATCCAAACACCTCTTTGGATGGAGTTAGTTCAGGGTTAGTCATGAGCTAGAAACTAACTCTAACCTCTAGCTAAGTTGAGTATCCAAACAGGGCTGTGTTGTTGTTGTTGTTGCTACTGCTGCTGCTCTTCTACGTATATCTAAACATCATCAGAACATTAAGGTAACACTCTTCCTTGTTGCTATGTAGCCTAGGATTACATATTTAGACATTAAGTACAGTGAATGTTGCTATGTAGCCTCAGATATATTACATATGGCCCTAGTTAACCTAACGATAAATGGGTTACAGATATATTCAGTTAAAAGTCCGATTCACCGATTAGTCCCTTATCAGCCCCCGGCCTATATGGTACCAGCTACCGATATCATGAACAGTGAGTATATATAAGCCATGGGATGAAACTAACCTCGATGGAAAACAACAGTCGTTCCCAAAATTGTCCTGTGCATGTACATCAAGAGGCTTGTTAAGCACAACAGGCTAAACATCAACCAATTATATCCATGGTAGACAAAATAATCTCCAAAAGATAGCTTCAGTGTGCAGGTTTAAGCATGCTAGTAAAGCAAAACAAGTGGAAAAGGTGTGTTAACTGCAACAAGCCTAACATTTAACAACAAGCAAACATAGTCATTCAAACTGGTATTGTGCCGGTCTAAGTACACTGGTTATTGTTAAATAAAAATGTAAAGGCATGTTAACTACAAGATGCAGCAACCTAATGTAGTCATTCATAGTGGTATTGTTGAAACTGGTATTGATGAAATTGAACTGCACAGTTCATACTTGCACATATAGAACATCATGTTGTGAATAATTGGAATAAACAAGGCATACTACGAACAACCAAAGATAGCATTTGCAACTGGACATATGCTAACTACAAACAACCGAACAATCAAAAAACTTTAAAAGAGGCATATGCTAGCTATAACAGATTTAGCAGCAAGCAAATATATGCATTCCTATCTTTATGTTTAAAACTGGATTGATGAAATGTACTACATAATAAATAATTGCACATATAGAGCATCACATTGTGAACAACTGAAATAAACAAGGCATACTGCAAACAACCAAATATAGCAATTAAAACTGGACATATTCTCACTACACTACAAAAGGGACTCGACAAAACAAATCATGGGTTCCCCCATGTGAAGAGGCACGGCAAACCAAATCATGGGTTTCCTCATTTGTAACAGATGGGCTCGTTCCCGTGGGAAGAGCACGGACCCTGGATGCGCTCCATGTTATCGCAGATGGGCTCCTTCCCCTTAGAAGAGCACGACTGTAGGGTGCCCTCCCTGATGTCGCAGATAGGCTCTTTCCCCTTGGAAGAGCAGATGGGCTCTTTCCCCTTGGAAGAGCCGGAGAGGGTGCCTCCTCGTGGTCGTCGTCGATGAGGTCTAACATGGAAGCTGTGGATCCCAAGCCAGCGTCGCAGAATGTGTCTTTTAGAAATGACAAAAGGGGCTCGATGGCGATGTAGGATGGCAAATTCTTGACAGCGAGCCAGAGGAGATCAGCGGCGGGGCCATGGATGAGATCGACGGTGGTTGAACCCAAGGGGTTGGGGGTGGGCCACTTAACCTGTGACATAGCCCGCCTCAGGCCATCGCTGTCGATGACCTCGATGTCGTAGCCGGCGTCCGCAACATACCCGCATACTCTAGCCCGCTGATTGAGTGCCTGCGGCCAGTAATGGTCGTCAGCTTCCTCGGCGACGTCGGGCGAAGAGACCGCGATACACCTCTTTTGGGCTAGTCGCTCCTCGAGCTCCACAGGAAGCGTAGCCGGGCTTAAGCTGCGACGCTCTGGAGTGGGGGATGGGGATGGGGATGGGGATCTGTGGGAATGGGGGCGTTTGGCAGGCATCATCTAAGAAACTCGGGGCGGCCTGGGTATGGAGATCGGTGGGTAAGCTGCACGGGCAAACTGGTAGATGTTGACAATGGAGGCCTTGCGGTGGCGGCGACCTTGCTAGTGTTTCGAGCGAGAGAGGGGGTGTGTGTGTGTACGCACGCGCGCGCCCAAGGAGGTTTTGGTGTGTGTGTGTGTGGAGGGGGGCGGGGGGGGGGGGGTGTTTGAGGAAATGACGCGGCTACTGAAAATTTTACTATGCGGGAGTCAAACGCGGGAGTGAAATGCTAGGGCTATTGAAAATTTGGATGATGGTGCATCGCACACGGTCGGGAGATAACAACAGTGTGTTATGAAACAGAAAAACCCTCGAGGTGGGCAGATATTTTCGAGGGATGCAGGCGGGAGCGGGAAGAAGAAACATCACACACGGTCGAAACATAATAACCGTGTGTTATCAAAAAGAAAAAAGCTGTAGGCAGGTAGATATTTTTGAGAGGGGAAGCCTCGTCGAGCCCAATGTACTGTGCGGATGTGCGTGACAGGGGCGCCGGCGTGGCACACGGTTAGTGTGAGTGAACCGTGTCTGTTGCATCATCTGACTTGTCTAATGTTCATAAATTTGGTGAAAAATGACGTGGGAGAGGGTCAGAACACGAACACACTTGCATGTGGACCAAATATATGTATGAAAAGGGTGGTTTGATGTTCAAATACCAAATGCAACTTCAATGTGGCACCTATCTCGCAAAGCGCACGGTATTGCTTGCCCCCCTCGTGTCGGCAGGAAGGGAATCCTAAGCTATGAATGCATGCCCCCCCATGGAGGTTCACCTAGCAAAGTGCGAAGTAGCAGTCCCCCCCCCACACACACACCCACTTTCAATCGGTGGGCCAAAGAGGCATCTCATCAAGATGGATCGTAAAACGGACCAAGAATAATCCACCTTGGTCGTACAACCTCTCTCTTGTTGTTGGTCAAAGTGATGGCCATCCATGCGACCCCGGTGATGGGCTAGCTCACCAATAATCATGCAAGTAGCTAGTCCCCGAAGACAACCACTGCCTGCAGGTGGCCCAAACATATGTATGGAGAGGTGTGTTTTGAATACACAATGGAACAACTTTGATGTGGCACCGTGCTTTTGAACCAGAAATCCCCACACTGAGTGAGGGTTAGGTTGACGATGCATATGTATGTCACACCACACTTCAAGCCGATGACGGGGATTCATGCATGCATGCGTGCATAGTATGCGCTCAAACTTAATTAGGTCTGAATCTCACCATGACCTATATACGACGATAACACGAACCAAAGGAAGAATCCGCCATGGTAACCTATCTTGTTGTCGGTCAAGGTGATCATGGATGTCCACGCGGGCCCACGAATATATAGGCTTGTCGCCGATAACCACGCAAGGGAGTTTTCCGTTCGAAGACAACCACTACATGTATATGTATGGAGGTGATGCGTGCATGCATGTTTGAATACCATTTCACAACATTGATGTGGCACGTGCGTCGAAAATCGTACAGTCCCCACACAGAGCGAGGTCGGTTCATGACGAGTCGTGGTACTAGCCACTTCGACTTGATGGGAGGGATTCATGTGTACACATGCATGTGTGTGCTCAAACTGTATCATGTCATCCCAGAGCATGACCTATATATATACCGTATTACAAACAAAAAAATAATCCCCTCCTAAGTCAAATTAACCTCTCTCGTTGTCAGGAAAAGTAGTGATGGACCAAGCGGGCCAACAGATGGAAAGCATCGATATCGCTGATAACCGCTTAAGTGGGTGCGAGAGGACAACCACCATCGCTTTGCATGTGTGCCAAACGTATGTTGAATACCCAAAATGCAAGACCTTTATGTGGCACATGCCTTGAAAACCGTAAATTCCCCACACAGAGCGAGGTTCATGAAGCGTACTACATATGATGGTCCCCTTCCCCCTCTTCGACGCATACTATATGCTCCTACCGTAATACAACCCAAAAAGAATCCTCCTTCACGGTGAAATTAATTAACCTCTCCCGATGTAGGTTAAAGTGATGCATGCATCGACGATGGCCTCGTGGACCCATAGATGGAAGCGTCACACGTGAGTGTCCTAGGATAACCACCGCCTGCATGCATGTGGCCCAAAGAGGTGTTGTGTGATGTTTGAATAGCCAATTTCATAACTTTGATGTGGCACGTGCCTTGGAAACCGAAAAGTCCCGACACTGAGTGAGGTGTACTTGTTCACGGACGCGTACGTATATAGTATATATGCTAGTCCCCTCCCACCTCTTCGACGCGTACTATATATATACTCCCACCATAACACAAACAGAAAAGATTCTACCTTGCTGGCCAAATTAACCTCACTGCCGGCTATTCGTCAAAGTGATGGACGACGACCTCGCGGGCCCACCGAAAGCGTCACACGCGAGTATCGAGTGTCGTGTAGGACAACCATCGACTGCATGTGGCCAAAACATGTATGTATGAAAGGGTTGTGTAATGTTTTAAATAACGAATTCACGACTCTGATGTGGCACCTGCCTCACAAAACGGCCAACCCACACGGTGGCTCACGACTCGTAGTGTACTGCGAGCCACCCGCCACCCCCCAGACGCACACACACACACACACACACACACACACACACACACACACACACACACACACCGCGAATCCACCGCAACTATGATGCATGTTAAATTATCCCGCGGTGAACATATGTTACCAAAGGAGGGACGTTTTAATTTTGAAAAAAAATAGAGATCATTAAGACGTTTTAGTACATTGATTGATTTTCTAGGGGTATAATGTGCAAAAATCAAATTTGAGCTACATGCACATGTGACAATGCACCTAAATGGATTGCAAAAACACATGTGTCTCATTGGGTCCACGTTTACTCCCCATGCAAGAAATTTCAAACATTGATAATCTTGATTTTTAAATTCTAGTACATCCAAAACTTATTTGAAATTCATGAAACTTATCGTGTTGTCATATGGACACCAATACAAAGTGGCATTGTACTTTTTTTGTCAAGTTTTGATGTAATCTTTATCTTCTTACAAACGGGAGATTATTAATAATTGGGAACCAATATCCCAAACGGATTATTTATTCGAACCGTGAGCGTTAGACCAACAATGGATACGTGCCATGCTTCGGTTAAATAATAAAGCGGCAGCATTAATCATCCAAATAGAAAAACAATATACGTGCCGCCACGTGACCCGTGTGCCGTGCGAGCAGGCGTGAGTTGACGGGACGCATGCGAGCAGTCTGCCGCCCAGGCAGACCGGGAGGCGTGCGTGCAGGTGTGTGAATTGACGGGAGGCGTGCTCGCTGCACAGTGTCATCGGGAGGCATGCGAGTAGCTGTGTGAAACGATGGTAGGCATGCCAGCAGTCCGGTGCGCAGGCTCACCAGGAGGCGAGCCAGCGGTTTGACCGCCGCCCGCCTCTCTCCCACTACTCCATATTAATGGCGCGCCCGAGCGGCCGCACCCCCCAGCCTCACCACACACACAATCCTCTCTCTCCACTTGCATCCTCGACGCCGCTCTCAGTCCTCAAAGCCGTCAGTGTATGAGAATGCCGCCGAAGCGCCCCATCAGAGGGAGTGGCGACGTCGGGGTTGCTAAAGCACCGGAGCACGGTGTGGAGATGGAGACAGAGGTTGCCATCACCGTCGGCGAGGTATCGCTGCACCCTGACGTTGTCGACGGCATCGAGCTTCCACAGCTGGAGGCGGAGTTCCACACCGACTCCGGTGACTACTCGGGTGACGACCCCGGCGATGACTCCGACGACCACTTCGGCGACGACTCCGACAACGACGGACAACTGGTTAGTCATCTATACCCATTTATGTGTCAAATAGATCCTATGGTTTCTCTGGTTACTCCTGCCTCCCCCTTTTTGGAATAGAAATCATGTGGTTATGTTCTCCCAATCCATGAAATCTGAGTAAGTTTCGTTAGATCCATGTAGTGTATTGATTGTTTTGAATGGTACAAGTGATAAGTGATTAGTTGTTTCATCTGTGCAAATGATTTCTGCTAGTAATCCGACTAGGGTTAGTGATCGTACTAATAATTCCTAGCCAGGACTTGACAATTGATTTTGAATGACCTACATATATGTTTGTGCCATTATTTTCTTCAAGATTGGTATGTACATAGACGACTGTGCTTAAAAATCGAACCATAATCTCTGTATATGTATAAAAAAAGCCATAAATTCCTAATCCTACTTCACGGCATGTAAACATTGATTTGATGCCAATTTTTTTTTACTATTTGTATAGGTGCTGTCTGACGATGTGGACAGTGAGGATGAAGATGGCCACAGGAGGTACAAGAGGCAAATCCTAAGGGAGCTTTATGCGGGAATGCATAACAGGCATATTAGGACCTGGGACGGCGGCTATCGATGCCCATTTTGCAACCACAAGCTTCATGACGCGTGTCAAAGTGTTCTGGCACATGCAAGAGGACGGGCCATTGGCTCCTTCAAGCAGAAGTATTCTCACAGGGTGACGCACGGCGTGTATGCCGAGTACCTGGAGAAGCTTCAGGATCGTGCCGGCAGATGAGATGACATGTGGGATCGAACTATGTATGGCTATGTAGTGTCTTAATGATGGTTGAACTATGTACTTATGGTTGAACTATGCTTGTGTACGCTTATTATCTATGTCTGAGTATGTTTAATCTATGTTTACTTATGTCTAAATGTGGGATATGGATGCAATCAGTTCGGTTGATGGAATCTACCTCCGTCCTGGTTTATTGGTCCCCTTTGTAATTTGTGTTAAATTTTGACCAAAGATTTAACTGACAAAATGTTAGTGCAGGTCAGCAAAAATTATATCATTGGATGCATATTTGAACATAGTGTTCAATGATATAATTTTTGGTGACACGCATAAACATTTGTTAGTTAAATATTTGGTCAAAATTTGGTACAAGTTACAAAGGGGACCAATAAACTAGGACGGAGGTAGTACGTCAATCACACACGGTTCCCAAAATTGGAACCATGTGCAATGACTTTCATTTTGCCTGTTACGTCAATCACACACAGTTGGCTCTAGCAAACCGTTGCCTCCGAAACTCTTTGTGCGACAGAAAACCCTCACCACCCAATTCAAAAAAGAAAAAAGAAAACCCTCACCATCCCCACATCACAAAAACCCTCACCCCGCCCCCACCCCCTCTGGTCCCCATTCACACCTGCACAAGCTCCTCCGTGTCTATGCATGGCACCGCCTATCACAGCGGCAACCACTTAGCTCGATGCCTGCCGCCGCAGCCAGGCTGCTGGCAAACCCCACCGCATTTCACCACTTCCGCTTGCCGCTGCCTATCGCCATCGACTTTCTCGATGCTGCTCGCAGTCGACCCAGCTCCGCCCGGTTGGGGAATCTGCCGTACTGAGGGTTTTTTCTCATGGACAACAAGGTAACTAATTTAATGAGATATTATCTCATCTCTTCTCCCAGTTCTTCTGCCTCCTTTAATCACCCGGCCGAAATCGCCGTGAATTCATTTTTATTCGAGCTGATTTGAGGGTTTTCTTTCATTCATAGAGTGTACAGTGCGGGGACACATCAGGACTTTGCGGCCTCCGCCAGACATCCATGGAGTTCCATCTCACTGTACCAGATGACTTGAGGATGTGCGCGGTATGTTCAATCTGACCCTAAATCGGTTGGCATGGCCTACTTTCCTGAACATGTACTAAATATTGCTACATTTGGATAAAAGGTGCCACATGCACCATATACGTCAAAGGAGATTTTTTTTCCTCTTCTTTCTATATTAGGCAAATTAATGATGTATTGTTCTTTCGATTACTCTCATATTTCCATGACATCATGTTTACCCTATCTGTTTAATTATAGGTTTTTGTCCGTCGATTTCAACTGTTGTATAGTTCTTTCAATTTGGGCCCATATTTGCATATTACCATATTTTCTTTAACAATCCTACCATTTTCTGCCGCGCGTCCCTTGCTATGCAACAGAATCTGTAGTGCACAATCTTTCCCTTTACATAAATCAAGACTACAGGGCTGTCATACTGAACACAAACCATGGATTTACAATCGTTGCTACTGTAAGACTTGATGAACTTGGTGACTCCTATTTTGGCACTGGCCTTTGGAAAGAAATTTCTAAGTTTTATGTACTGAAAGCTGGCACTAAAATTGCACTGCACATAAAAGAGCCTGGTCATGAGATATATGCTAACTTCCCCGACGATATCATCCGTCCAGACTTTGTTTGAAGTAAGTTTTCTTTTCAAGTATCTGCATGTTGACTTACCCAGCAATATCAAATGAATTGTGTAGTATTTAAGCAACCAATTGTTATTCCATTTTCTTACTATATTCCTACCTACTAACTTCTAGTTACCAATACACTTTTCTATTGCCCTGTTTTAACTAAATATTCCCTGTACTCCCACTTCTATCAGAAAGCGCCACTGATAAGGAGACTCCATAGGTTGAGAACGGGGCTGCCAACAAGCGGAGGCGGGGCGAGCAAGAACCGCAAGCGACTTCAGCAGGCCTAGACTTCATCAGCAGCCTCCCCGATGATATGTTAACAGTCATCATCTCCCTCCTCCCAATCAAATATGGGGCGCGGACAACCTTCCTTTCCCGGCGGTGGCGCCCCCTATGGAACTCCACCCCTCTCGACCTCATCGACACCCACGAGCTCTGCCATGGCTATCGCAAAAGCTTGGATGCGTTCTCCAAGATCCTCGGCAGTCACCCTGGCCCAACCAGAGGCCTTAGAATGGCCAAGTTCCATTCCAACGGCAAGGACCGAGCCAAGCTTGATGACTGGTTCCGATCCCCCCCATAGATCAACTCGAGGAGCTCACTTTTGATAATGGGCATATGCGCTCGCTGCCAACATCCGCGCTCCGCCTCGCACCCACGCTGCGCATCGCCAAGTTCAGGAACTACCATCCCCCCTTAATCACACGCCCGCTCTTATTCTACCATGACTGAAGCACCTCGAGCTCATCACCGTCTGCCTCCCAAACGGTGACATGAAGCGCCTGCTCCGTGGCTGTACTGCACTCGAGTACCTTCGTCTTCAGGTGATCAATGGGTTGAGTAGCTTCCACATCACCTCCATGACTCTCCGGACTATTTATGTGTGTTGCTGGTGTGGCAAGAAGACATCACAAGATGTGTACCATGGTATGGTCATTGAGGACACAACTTCACTTGAGAGATTACTGGTAGTTGGTTAAGAAGGTCCAAAAAGAATCAATGTCATTCCTGCGCCGAAATTAACAGTGGTGGGCTACTCGTCTGACAAATACTCCGAACTTGTTATTGGATCCACACCCGTTCAGGTACAACAGCCGCCTTCTACCACTGCTTCTAGAAATTAACATTATTTCTAATTTTGAAGATGTATGTTCGTCTGTCATCCAGAAAATGATTCCGACAAGCTTGACCCCGAAACTACGCACAGTGATGGTCTTGGCACTAGAATCTATCGGCCCCAACCTAGAGCAAGTTGTCAGTTTCCTCAGATGCTTTCCGTGCCTGGAGAAGCTATATATTGAGGTGATGTTCCTTTCCTGTTAAATGTTAACCATAAGGGAGTTCAATTTGTGACACCTTTTTCCAAGTTTACAATGACAATGTACTACGATTTCTGAAGGATTTTTTGGAGGATTTCAGTACATACATGTGTCCCCCCCATATTGCTTGCTTGATCCATATGGTTACAATCCATAAGCATTTCTCCTTTGGATTCATGTGAACTAGTTTTCTTAGGGAACTTTTCATCCACTCGAACCTCTTGTGAAGAAGGCTACATTTTTCTAGATTGTAATCAAATGCCCATGCTAATCATGTCGGATCAAAGATGGCATGTTAGTGCATTTTACAAATCTTGCAAACCAAATAGGCCTGTAGTAGTGTTTAAAGCTGCATGTAGGCACTAACACGTTTTCTTCTTTTGCAGATAAGATTAGGCCCGGTGGTGGATAATGTGATACAATATAAGAATCACGTCGAATGCCTAGATCTGCATCTCTCAGAAATTACTTTGAACTCCTACCGAGGGACCTTACCGGAGATTATATTCGCCAGGTTATTTCTTGTCAGAGCAAGGGTGCTGAAGGTGATGAGGTTTGCCCTACATTTATTTCACAAAAATGAATGGTTTGTTGATCAGTGCTGGCGGCTGCGGCAGAATGGAAGAGGCTCCAAAAATGCTGTATTTCATTTTGGAACTTCAGATGACAGAGTAATCGGAAGTCATCATGTCAACCCCATACATGACTTCTCAGTGGTTGACCCCTTTGCAAAAATTATGAGGTTTCGAAACCAGACTTAGAAGTGGTAATATTAGTTTGAACCTCTCTGACATCCATGTTCAGTGGATCAGCGCGAGCGTTTGCAGCTGATGAGCTGAATTTCATTTCTAATATCAGTTTGAACCTTGTAATCTTCGAATTTGAGCCATATAACTCTGGAATTTGAACCATGTAATATTTCGAGCTTTTGTGGTACAATCGTTGAAATGGCATCGTATGAGACTCGTATATTGGTAGCACTATTTTGACCTTAATATGCAATGGACTTAGATTTTATTAACCATTCTCGAATCTGTTTACCTTCTCGATCTCATAGCACACGATCTGTATAGCTAACTCGACTGCGATCTTCGACATTATTTTACACAGTTGGTTTCTTCAACCGTGTGCCCTGTAGAGCGCAGAATTAATTATCGCACTCGAGTGTCCATCATCACCCTTCTATGTAACTTTGACCTCATCACCCACGGGTAAACTTATGACCGAAGTCATTCCACACACTTCGTTTTTACAAAGCTTTTTGCCAATAAACGCCCACGATTTGTCCCTCTTCTAGCCGACGCATGGCCAAACTAGCCGGGCGGGAAGCTTGCGCGGTAAACTGCGCGGTAGCGCAGGAACAGGCTCACCGACGATACATTTGGCGCCTCTTTGAGCCCACGCATGGTCAAACGAAACGCGTGCGGTGCAGTGTTGTCAAGAGTGCACTGGAATCCTCCGCTATGAACGCCGTGACAAGACGTGACGATTACAGGCCGGCTGGCCCCCATTTATTACAGCGGCCATTTAACCCTTATGTCTCTTCAACCTTTCGATCGCGCCCCACCATTACAAGAAGCACACCCACCATGACAAATTCTTAGAGGGTATCCTGCGCGGCTCCAATGGTGCTTCGAGCGGCTGCCGACGACGAGTAGCAGTTCACCATGCATGCCGTGGTGAACACCCATAGAAGGTTCACGGAGCTCTCGGTGGTGTAGACCAACAACCCGGTCTGGGTGGAGCACTCCATCCACATCATGGAGCTGTTGCTTGCCGAGGAGAAGTAAAAGGTTGTCGGGTTCGACCTCGAGTACACCCGCGCTTGTGCCGGGTCTCATCCCAAGGTCACTGTCGCCCGGATGTGCCTGCACAACCACGTCCTCGTCTACCACTACTGCCTGGCCACAAGGCCTTGTGAGCATTTCACCATGTTTGTCAACAGCCCCCACTACATGTTCGCTACGGTGGACATCACCAATGATGTAAAGGTGCTCAAGAATTCGGGCATCGCCTGCCAGAATCTTGTCGACATCCAGGGCCAATACAAGATCTGGGGCAGCAAGGAGCATGAGAAGGACTCACTGGTTCACCCCGCTGAGGCCATCATCGACCCCTACTACACAGACATGAAGGATTGCTGCAACAAGGACAAGCGTGCCTGGCACTCGGCCTGGATGGAGAACCTCAACAAAACTCACGTCGTGTACGCGGCCAAGGAGGCGTACACGAGCTACGACATGTACACGTGGATCTTTGACATGAGGAAGTGCCTCCTTCCCCAAAACGGCCAGGGATGCAGCCGGAAGCAGAGCAATGGCAAGCGTCGTCGCAACAATAAGTAGATGATTAGATCCTCGTTTCTCCTAGTTTAGTATGCATGTGTAGTCACTTGTGTAATTGTATGCTTAATTTGGTTTTGCAATGCTGTCTTTTTAAGTATATATGTTGATGCTCGGTAGACAGAGCAAATCACATCGCACACGGACTAAACAATGGAACCCGTCGGTGATGATTTCATCAATCACTGACAATTGTATACCAGCAATCGTTTGCTCACAACACACACGGCTTGTCAACAGGAATCGTCTGTGTTGTTATCGGTCTTCCCACACATTTTTGATTACATACCTATTTGCCGCATATCACACACATCTTGTTAACTTGAACCATTTCTGTTCTCTTGGCTCAACGCAAATAGTTCATCCGAGTGAACTGTATGCCGTATAACGCACACACCTTCATCTGCTGCCCATTTCTTTTGTTCCGCCTCATCACAAACAGTTTATCCGAGTGAACTATATGCCGTATATCGCACACGCCTTCATCTGGCTGCCCGTTTCTTTTGTTCTGCCTCATCGCAAACAGTTCATTGAACTAAACCGTATGCCCCTCATCGCACATGCAGCTAAAATTTAAACCGTGTTTGATGTATCCTTCATCGCAAACATTTTTCATCTTTTTTGATGATTATTTTACATCACCGTTTGTGATTAATGCATCACACATAGTTTCGTCAAAGGGTCTCTGATCGTAGTGTCTTGTTAGCAGCATCTTGCATTAGTGTTATGCTTTATGATGCGTCCGCCTGACTTATTTTATATTGTCATGATTTTAATTTTGACTCCTATTCGGCCGTATGTTTATTCTAAAAGCTACCAGTCATCAGCTTCAGCCCCCAGGTGAATGTCACAAGGGGTGTTTTGTCTCCGCTCTATTACCCTTAGCCAACGTTTTGGTACCCGGAGGCGGTAGCGCGTGCGCAAAACTAGGCAATCAGACTATTCGGTATTATTGCTTTCACTTAGCCTTAGGAGCTTGATGGTGGGGGCTAAGGACTAGCCCCCTTTGTTTTGTGATGTATTTGGGGGCAAATGCCTACCCTTTCCGATCACGTGGTTTGTGTTAATACGAACCCTTCGTGTGACACGGAAAAATTGCCAACGATTTTTAGAGTCAAACCTCGTCATCGGTTCGCGCTTACTATGACGGTCAGTTTTCGGCTTTCTCCTCCTGAGGTACTTGACCGGGCGAGCCAGAAGTACAATCGCAGGGGTTCTCCCTTTGCCCTCTTAGCCGAACATGCGGAACATAAGGGGCAAGCACAGGAGCCAGGCAACCCAACTATTGACCTAAGACATAGTTCGGAACTTGATGCATATAGTGCAATATCCGAGACGCCGAACACTCTGTGGGAAGCGATGTAGGACTTGGGGTGCCGATCTGATATGAAAATCAAGCTCTGGGTTAGTTAACCGATCATATTTTCATGTCGGGCTGTTCGAAGAGCGAGGGGAGGATCAAAAAACAAATAGACAATCGCAATATGTGGATAACTGAACACCATAAAGGGCGTTTTTTATTATTTCTCGTAGGCTCAAGACGTCTAACCGTACGATTTGAACTGTGAAGGCATTATTTGTAAAAAAAGAAAAATTATAGAGTAAAGGTTTACGCAGGGCCTTGACGCGTGAGTCGAAGCCTCCACTTTGTCCTGTTGCACGTCTGTGCCTTTGCTTCTGAGAGGTGGGTGTTGGGACCTTCGAGGAGACCTGGAGGGGCGAGGATCCTGCCAATGAAGCTTTGTGCTTGGGAAGGGGGGGTTCTGGAATGGGTCCCCGGGTTGTCCGAAGACAAGGTAATTCCGAAGTTCGGGTTAGTCGAACATATGCTTCGGGTTTATTTATATATACCTCATGGCTGCCCATGGTATTTTGAGCGCGAAATTGTGCTGGCGAGGCACATGGAGCGCGAACAATGTGGGCGTGCCGTGGGGCGCGCATCCCTATTTGTGGCGAACACATGCGGGTTCCCATGACGGCGAACGGGTTCGAACCCGTTTATTATTGTCGCCGGCCTTTACGGCGGGTCGGCATCGAGACCTATATGGGTCGGTTTGGTCTTTGGCCGCGAGGGCCGCAGTGTGCTCTTCGGTCCGGAGTGAGCGTTCTGTATTGCCGTTGATAGTTATGACGCCTGAAGGACCAGGCATCTTTAACTTGAGGTACGCGTAATGCGGGACAGCATTGAATTTGGTGAACGCCGTTCGGCCGAGGAGGGCGTGATAGCCGCTACGAAAAGGTGCAATGTCGAAGATCAAGTCCTCGCTTTGGAAGTTGTCCGGAGAGCCGAACACTACTTCAAGCGTCACAGCGCCTGTGGAGCGGGCCTCCACTCCCAGAATGACCCCCTTGAAGGTGGTGTTACTGGGTTTGATCCTTGACGGATCGATCCCCATCTTCCTCACTGTGTCATCGTATATCAGATTAAGGCTGCTACCTCCGTCCTTTAGGACTCTAGTGAGGTGAAATCCATCAATTATGCGGTCGAGCACTAAGGCTGCGGACCCTCCATGGCGTATACTGGTCGGGTGATCCCTGCGATCGAAAGTGATTGGGTAGGCTGACAATGGATTGAACTTTGGCGCTACGGGCTCGACGGCATATACGTCTCGCAGCGCTCGCTTCCTCTTCTTCTTTGGTATATGGGTTGCGTAGATCATGTTCACCGTCTTGACCTCGAAAGGGAATGGTTTCTGGCACCACTATTTGGCCTGCGGGGGTCATCATCGTCCTTGCTTCCTGGGCTTTTGCCAGGGTCTTTGGCTGTGAGTTTGCCGGCCTGTTTGATCACCCAACAGTTATGGTTGGAGTGGTTGGCGGGCTTTTCTGATGTGCCGTGGATCTGGCAAGGCCTGTCCAGAATTGTGTCTAGTCTGGACGGGCCATCACTGTTGCCCCTAGGGGCCTTCTTTCGTGATCCAGACTTCTGGTTTCTTAATCTGGCATTTACTGTCGTATCCTCGCCCTCGCCGTCATTGTGGTGTCGTTTACTCTTAATGCATCGGGGCTTTCCATTTCCGTCCCGAACCTTAGAGGTACCGGGTGTGTCGGGGTTGGCATTTTTACGAGTGAGCCAATTGTCTTCGCCCGCGCAAAAGAGGGTCATGAGAGAAGTAAGGGCTGCCATAGTTCTTGGCTTGTCCTGGCCGAGCTGGATTACGAGCCGTTCATCCTTGACACTATGCTTGAACGCGGCCAAGGCTTCGGCATCCGGACATTCGACAATCTGGATTTTCTTGGTCAGGAATCGGTTCCAAAATTACTGGGCAGATTCTCCCGGCTGCTGTGTGATGCGATTTAGGTCATCAAAGTCCGGAGGTCAGACATAGGTGCCCTGGAAGTTTGCTCGAAAAGAGTCCTCAAGCTCTTCCCAACAGCCTATAGAGTCTCCGGGAAGGCTATTCAACCAGTGTCGAGCGGACCTTTAAGTTTTAGTGGCAGATATTTAATGGCGTGAAGGTCGTCTCCTCGCACCATGTGAATGTGGAGGAGGAAATCTTCTATCCATACGGTCGGGTCCATAGTTTCGTCGTACGATTCGATGTTCACAGGCTTGAAGCCTTCCGGGAATTGGAGTTGCATTACCCTCTCTATGAAGCACAGGGGGTGTGCGGCGCCCCGAACTCGGGCTACATCACGCTGGAGGTCTTCGGCTTTCCGAGTCCGCTGCTGCTCCCGGATTCTATTATCCTGATTTAGCCGATTATAGTATCCCTCTCGGTAAGCGGACGGGTTATCTCTGGGTCCATAGATGGACCTGGTACGGCCTCCTCGAGCGTCTAGGTCATGGCGGAGGTCGTACTCGTAGATGGGCCGCACTTGATCCTTGCCGTAACGGCGAGGTGGGGCGGCTGGGTGCCCGGCCTCGTCAGCTTCTCTGTCCCGCCCTCTAGGGGGCAGTCCGGCTGTTCGGTATATGTCGGACGTGTTGGCTCTACAACCTCATCGTCGAACTGCGGTAGTAGTTTTCGCTTGGGATAATTTTTGATTGGCTGTTCACGACCATACCCTTCTTCGGCGGCTAGGAATTTGGTCCATCGGTTGTTGAGGGTGTCCTGTTCGGCCTTGATTCTGCGTTTTTGTTTCTTCAGGCTGCGGGTGGTGGCTAAAAGCCTCCGTTTGAACCGTTCCTGCTCCAGTGGGTCTTCGGGGATGATGAAATCGTCAATCCCGAGATTGGCCTCCTCTTCAGAGAGTGGGAGGTAGTTGCTATCTTTGGAGTCCTCGGGGTTTTCTAGGTCAAGTGGGTCCTCCTGCCCCCCGGGGTCATCCTGATGATGTTCGTTGGCTGTGGCTCTGGCGAGATCATCCGTATTATTTATGGTGCCATTTTCCGTAGAGTCCACACTGCTCGCATGGCTTCGACGTGGCTTTGATTGATGGCGCTGCCTTCGGCGTTTAGGCGGCTCATCTCCAGGCTTGTCTCGGTCCTGTTTGGGAGTGCCATCGCCACCCTTGGGGGTGTCCACCATGTAAATATCATAGGTGGGCATGACCGACCAGCAGCCAGTGACAGGGGGAGCGACATCGGTGTTAGCCGTGGCTCTGCCATCCTAATCCATGTATTCCATGTTTTCCGAATTATAATCTAGCATATCGGTGAAGTCGTCGACAGTGGCTACCAAGTGGGTGGTGGGTGGCTCGTAAAATTCCATGTGCTACGCCTCGAAGGGTTGATGATTGTGGGCGGAGGGCAGGTCCTCCTGGATGGTCATTTTCTAAATTCGGTCTAGCACCTCGTTTAACATAGTGAGGGTTGCCGATCCTTGGTTTCTATAGCACGAGCTGAACTCGGGGTGCGGTGCCGAATCCTTGAGGGAATCCGGATCATCACTGGTGATCAAGGGCAGGCCTTGATTTTTGTGTGTGGTTTCCACACCGTGGTTCGAGATCGAGCTACTTTTGGCCGGGGGTAACCCCTGGCTATCGGCCACCACTTTGTCGTAAGGGCTCAAGGCCGGAGGAGTGTTGTGAGGGAGCGGTCCGGCCGAGATTGTCTCCTGGCTTCCGCCTCCTGATTCTGCCTCAAAGGCCGAGGATATGCCCTCCGTAGACATGATGGATTGGGCTAAAGGTGGAGTCTGCCCCCCGCTTGAGGCGGAGCCCTCCTGGCCCGAAACTGTTCGGAGGGTGAGGGCCGATCTGTAGATCGGATCGAAGGGGGACTCTAGAGCGGGCATGGCGATGCCTGCGAGGGTGCGGAAGGGGGTAGTGAATCCGACGAACACTAGATCGCCCCGCTTGTCCGCAACATATTCCATATTACTGAATCGAATCCAGTGTTCAGGAGCAAAGTTGTCAGTCTGATCCAAACGACCAGTCAGGTCGGCGTGCAGTACGAGGCTGCCGAACATGAAGAGTTGTCCGGGGATGAAGAAGTCTCCGGATCCGATGCCTTCTCCTATGATCAGGCGAGCCGTCAATCCTTTGGGTGACCCCACAGCGGAACTCTCAATGAAAGCACCAATGTCGGTGTCAAAACCGGCAGACCTCGGGGTAGGGGGTCCCGAGCTGTGGATCTAAGGTCGATGGGGAACAAGGGACGATGAACACAATGTTTACCCAGGTTCATGCCCTCTCGAAGAGGTAATACCCTATGACCTGCTTGATTGTACTGGATGTATTGTATGGTTACAGAGTAGATCGACCTCGAGATCAGCATGAGCTAAACCCTAAGGCGATGAGGTGATGAATATAGCTCTCGCCCTAAAGAGAACAACCCTCGGTTCATATAGACACCGGTAGGGTTAGCATTACCAAAGATAGATTAGAATAAGGGATAAAGAGATCCTGTCTATCCTTGACTTGGAGGGCACACCACGGCTTCATAGATCTCCCGTCACTATACGGCTCCACCAGTCCGGCCCATATTCAATGGGCCGGCGCCTCGAGGACCCCTTAGTCCATGACTCCCTCAGCCAGGCTGATCACCACGGTGCAGGACTATCTCAGTTACGGCTATCTCTCCTTCCAGGTGTGCCACGGATATTGCGGATGCACCAGGTGCATGGATGATACAACTTCTCTACAGCTATCGAAAGATGGCAGGTGTTCAAAAATCGTGTACATGGGGCATCGAAGATGGCTCGAGAAGGATGACCCGTGGAGAAAGCGTGGAGATCTATTCAATGGTAAGGCTGAGCATCAAGGTCCTCCACGTAAGCATAGCGGTGCAGAAATATATGAGTTATTGAAGAACTGGGAAGAGTGCCCCTCGCCGGGAAAGACGAAGAAAAAGGCGCCAGAGCCGCTGCTGAAGGTATGGAAGACAAGATCTGTTTTCTGGGACTTCGAGTACTGGCCCAAACTCAACACGCCTCATAGCCTTGATCAAATGTATATCACAAAAAATATCCTCGAGAGCTTGCTTGGCACATTGATGAACATGCCGGAGAAGACCAAGGATGGGCCGAAGGCAAGAAAAGACTTGGAATTTTTGAAAACCAGGAAAGATCTCAAATGTCCGGTAAAAAGTCCTCAGAGGAGACGGAGACGGAGATAGAGATGGAACATAGTGGCAAAAAAGTAAATAAGAAGGAAGAACAATATTACCCCCCTCTTACTTCACCTTAGATCCGAAGGAGGTCGATCAATTGTTCAAGTGCCTTGCCGGAATCAAAGTTAGTTCCGAATACTGTGGGAAGATAAGTAGATATCTGGACACTAAGAAAAAAAGGTTCAGCGGGATGAAGTCTCACGACTTTCACGTGATGATGACGCAGTTACTCCCGGTTGCACTTAGAGGGATTATGGACACACACGTCCGTGAGACGCTTACTGACCTATGCCACATTTTTGATGCTATCTCTCAAAAGTCAATCAGTGTGAAGCAACTCCATAGGCTACAGGAAGAGATCATTGTCATACTAAATGAGCTAGAGATTTACTTCCCGCCCGCGTTCTTTGATGTCATGGTGCATCTATGTGTCCACATCGTGGACGACATCATTGACCTAGGTCCGACATTCCTGCACAGCATGATGCCGTTCGAGAGGATGAATGGGGTCATCAAAGGATTCGTTCATAACATGTCCCATCCGGATGGAAGCATAGCCCAGGGATATCTGACCAAAGAGTGCATCTCTTTCTGTGAGAGTTATCTAGGCACCGAAGACCCTGTTGTTGGTTTGCCCGTCAACAAGCACTGTGGAAGGCTCGAAGGCGAAGGTCACACCAACGGTCAGAGGGATGTGAATGTGGTCGCTCGGGCCGACAAAATGACTTTGACAGGGCAAACTTAGTAGTGCTAAAACACCTAGATGTGCTAGAAGATTTCGTGTCACTGCACAAAGAGACCATCACAAAGAACTACCATGACCGTGGGGTGCACAGGATGGACGCTGAAGTTATTAGAGAGCACAACTCCACTTTCTTGCATTGGTTCAAAGAGCGAGTTCTGGCTAATCCCCCGGAAGAGGGCTGTCCGGACGGAACGCTCATATACGCCTTGGCACATGGCCCGTCGACCAACCTTGCGACTTATCAAGCATACGATATCAATGGATACACGTTCTACACGGAGGACAAAGATATAAACAGAACTCAGGGGTGACGATGGAAGCCATGACAGGGAACGTAAAAAACATATTACGGAAGGGTCGAAGAGATCTGGGAGCTTGACTACTCTGGATTGCATAGCGCGACGATGTTCCGTGTCAGATGGGCTAAGAATGTACAAAGAGAAAACCGACATTTCACTACCATGTGTATACCCGACTCCGATAGCGGTACCATCAATGCCACCGCCAAAAATGAGCCATGGGTACACGCTAAACATGTGACACAATGTTTCTTCATAACCGACCCGAGCAATAATCCCAGCCATGTTGTCGTGAGGAGAGGCAAAAGGAGCATCGTCGGAATGGATAGAGTCACCAACGAGGAGGACTACAACCAGTATGGTTATCTGATGAGGGAAGATGATGCTGATGATGATGAAACATACGTTAAAAGAAGAATGAAGACTACATTACCTACAAAAGATCGTAATTCCTGGAAAAGGAAAAGTCATGACCATGGGCTCAATTATTCGACAACGAACAAAAGAGGGAAGAAGAAGATCAGTCTGAAGTGTCATTGTCGCCCAAGCTGACAAACTAACATAATTTGTGTGTATCTATTTTGTATACCGCCGTTAGCGGTCAAATGATGTAATATATATTATACACTAAATATTATCCGGAGGGTATACGGTGTTATTGCTCCAAAAGACCAAATTAAACCCTAGCTAGAGCTATATTGTCGGGGGTATCGTGCGACATATGCCAGGGGATGGCTTATCGTGGATGGGGACAAAAGTACGTCGCCGGGCTCTAGAAGCGGGAGTGAGCGAGACCGCGTACGCTTGCGAATCTTACCCAGGTTCGGGGCTCTCCTAGGAGATAACACCCCTAATCCTACTCTGCGGGGTCTCCGCATGATCACTATTTCAACAGGTGGCTACAAGCTTGCTCCTTGAGCTACCTGGCTGTAGGAGGAAGAAGGGCAAGGCTAGCCCTACTCCACTCTCTCTGCGTGTGTGTGTGGTGCTGTGAGTGCTCGACGAGGCCTCTGCCAAAGAGCCAACCCCTTGCATGGGGTGACCTAGGGGGTTTATATAAGCCTACCCCCCAGGGGCAAAACGGTAATCTGGCCAGATGTGGGGCCCGGCAGTCAGCGTCACTGGTCGCCGGCTTCTCCGCCGACCGCCGGGGCCCACCGCATGGTGGGTCCGCCGACTGCCGCGATCTCAGCCAACAGGTGGGTCCCGCCGTCCACAGGCCGCGTTGACGGCTTTATGCTGTAGCATTGCCCCTGATGACGAAGGCCTCGTCATGGGGGAGCGTGGATACAGTCCCGCCGCCTGGCGCGAACTCACTGTAGCCATACCCCGTCGCATCTGGTTAATGGCGCACGAACTTCGAGGGAGGAGGAGGGCCGCCTGCTGGGAGCCGGCCTCCCACTGAGCCAACTGGTCTGGGCTTGCCGCCTTCTGGCTTGTCACAGACAAGTAGGGCCCGCCGCCTGCGGGCCGTACTGACCTCCCGTCACGGGAGCATGGCTCCCTCTGCCATGGGTGACATCATGAGTGGCATAGCAACAGTCCTGCGTTGGGCACAGGATGCCTGCTCGGTACGCAGTACTGTGGCCACGCCCTGCCCTGGATTCGGGGGTGGCAGGCCTGTACTGTAGCCATACCCTGTCTCATCATGTTTATGTTGGCGCTGACTTTGAGGGCGCGAGGGGCCGCCTGCTAGGAATGGCATCCCAGGAGGCCGCCTGCCAGGAGTCGGCCCACTTCATGGCCGTCTTGTGGACTCCGCCGCCTCCCGGCTACCGGCTGCTTGGACCAGCCGGCCTCAAGAAGGCGGCCCTTATCCTTGTTGTTTGAGGGGCGCAGCCTACCCCGATGTCTTGAAATACCAAAGGGAGCTGATGGGGCTACCCGTGGTCATTTACTCTGACAGTAGTCCCCGAAGCTGATGAGGCGCTGCGGCTGAAGGGGCGAGAAGCCTCAGCAGCTTCATACTCCGGGTCGTCTGGTATTTTGCTTCGTCTGTCTTCCGAGGTGCCGGCTGGTAGGTGTCGGCCATGACCAGGTAGGCCGTCTGGCGATTTCGAAACGTCGTGGTGGGGACCAGGTGGCATGCTAGCCGGACGTTAGGCTTGCCGCCCGCGCATGTCGGCCACGTGGCATTGTCAGGTCAAGCCGGCCTGCAAGCCCATGCGCGTGACGAGATGGCGCCGCAGGCCGGGGCCCGCCACTACAGTGCCTCAGCCCGCGCGCGGATCCGCTGCGGCCGAGGCGGACTGTTGGACTTCTGTGGTAGTTAATACTCGCCTTTACCGGCGCCGCAATAGTGGGATCGTGGGGGAGTGGGCGTAGTTAATCCCACGATCCCCCACGCCCCCGCCCCCTCGGCTTCGCCGCCTGGGGCTATAAGTAGGGGGAGGAGGGGGGCGGCAGATGCACGCGCGCCCTCCTCTCCCTTCACTGTTCTTCATTTTCTCCGCTGCCGTCGAAGTGCTGCCGCAGCCCGCCGTCGTCGAGCGTCCTCTCGCTGTGGCTTCTTTGCTCCGCCGCAGCCTCGCCCGCTCGCCACCGCGCCGCGCCTGCGACGAGCTCCTTCGTCCATGGCGCGCTCACGAGCCAGCAACTGGGACGGCTCCAACGTCCATGATGACCATCTCTCCTTCCTCCGTCAAACACGGCGGCTGCCACGGGAGGCGAACATGTAGGTGCGCGTTCTCCCCGAAGCAGAAATCTCGCCGGCGCCGGAGGACGATGAACGCGTCGTCTTCTGGTACCATTTCCTTCACGGCTTCGGCCTTCCGGCTAGCGACTTCCTCCGCTCCTTCCTCCACTTCTACCGAGTCCAGCCGCACCACCTCATGCCAAACACGGTGGTGCTGCTGGCCGCCTTCGTCACCATGTGCGAAGGCTACCTCGGAAATCTCCCCACTCTCGAACTCTGGGGGGAGTGCTTCTACCTCAAGCTGGGCACCGCCGCCAAGGGCCAGGCGGCTCAATGCGGGGCCTGTGTGGCGGTGCGGCGCACGGGCACCGGGAACCGCTTCCTGCCCATCTCCTTGCTACAGTCGGCCAAGCTGTGGTAGAAATCCTACTTCTACGTCAAGAACATCCACCTGACAAGCGACTACGTCAACTTGCCGGCCTACGCAGCTGGCCCGCCGGCCGAGCCGCGCGACAACTGGCAGTACAGGCCGAGTTCCCTGTCGGCCGCCTCCTCCGCCGCCCTTGCTCGACTTCAGGCGATGTCGGAGTCGGAGGGCCTGAAGGGCTCGAACTTGCTGGCTGCCTTCGTGACGCGCCGAGTGCTCCCCCTCCAAGCCCGGCCTCACATCATCAGCTACATGAGCAGGCACCGGGACCCGTGCCGGATGTGCACACGGGACCTGCCGGACGTGGAGGTGGTCCGGCTGGTCAACTATATCTCCAACTGCAAGCTGTCGGAGGTGGACTGGCGGTTCGGCATGCGGCCGTACGACCGCGCACATCCACCGCCTGCGGTGAGTCTTGTAATTCTTTTCTCTTTGCTGGTCCGAGTTCTTGTTTTGCCGCCTGACCAGTCGGCCATGGTGCAGGTCCTCCCAGCCCAGTCGGCCGCCGGCGCTCTGGATCCAGGTCAGGAGTATATGCCGGATCGAACGAGGAGCGACGTGGAAGACCCCAACTTGGGGGCGGCCGCCATGGAGGAGGACGACACAACAGGTGGCGGCGATGGAGCAGGCGGCGATGGGGGAGGAGGCAGCCTTGAGGACTGGCCGGACGACGATGAGGAGGAGAACGAGCCGCGCCGCCCGCACGGCACTGACAGGGCGGGCGCGAGCTCCTTAGCCGCGCCGACCGCACCAGGCGGCCCAAAAAAAGCGTCGGGCCGGCTCGTTGCTGTTCCGCAGCCGGCTGAAGAAGTCCAAGAACGCGGCCGCCGCGACCAGGCGGCAAGAGGCCGCCGCAAGAGCGGCCCAGTTCCAGAGGGCCCCGAAGTAGCCCCCGATGGTGTCCACGTAAGTGCTTGGCTGTGTTTTCCTTTCTTCTTCCTTGCAAACTTTATCTGAGTTTTTCTCTTGTCTTGCCTGAATCAGGGCCCCACTCACTCTTGAGCGGTCTGCCGCTGCTTCCATGATCGGGGAGGCGGAAGGCTCCGGCAATACCCGCCGCGTGGACCCGCTTGCCGACCTCCGGGCAGCGATGGAGAGGAACGCACGGGAGGCACGCGAGGAGCGGGAGGAGGCGGAGAGGCAGGAGGCGGAGGCGGCCAGGGCAGCGCAGGCGGACGCTGCCGCCAAGGCTCGGGCGGACGCGGCCGCTAGGGCACAAGCGGAAGAAACCACGCGTGGCCAGGCATCACAACTTGTCATTCCATTGCGCGCGGCGCCGCCAGCGCCAGAGATCCCGGTGCCAACTGGAGGAGCCGGCGATGACCAGCCGGTCGTGGAGAGGGGAGGAGGCGACGCCATCGTCTTGGAGGTGGAGGTGCCCCCGCAAGCGCCGACTGCCGGGGCCCGAGGCAATCGGCCTGACGTGCCACCGGCGTCACCGGTCGGTGTCGAGTTGGTGGTGGGGGCGACTCCCATGGTCCGCCCTTCGGTGCGCCGGCGTGCGGCGAAGGCGGCCTCGGCGCCGCGGGCGCAGGAGGTCGGGACCGCGAGCTCGTCAGCCCTAGACGCAGAGGCCACCAGTGCCCCCCCACCGAAATGGACGCCTGGGGGCGGGACGGGCGTGCTGAACAAGGCCGCGCAGGACGTTCAGGCCGAGCTCCAGGCCCAAGGCGCCGCCCTCCAGCAGTGTACGAAGGCGTTCTTGGCGACGCGGATGGCCGTTCGGGTATGCTTCTTTGCTTTGTTTTTTGATTCTTGCAGTCTTCCGTGGGGGCGCGCCAGCGCACCCACTGGGTGTAGCCCCCGAGTTCCGGGCCGGCTGCTGAGCAGGCGGCTCGGAACTTTAAGGTAGGTTCCGAGTGCTAACTTGTTTTCTCTTCTTTTATCTTCGTTGTAGGACTACCACAACATCCGCGCAGCCGCCTTCAACTCCCAGGTCCAGGAGTTGGCTAAGTGGACCACCGACCTCACCGAAAGCCGGCGTAAGCATTCTGTCTACTTCCTCGCGGGGGCGCGTCAGCGCACCCGCTGGGTGTCGCCCCCGAGTTTTGGACCGACTGCTAAGCAGTCGGGCCGGATCTTCTGGTAACCACTTTCTTTTTTGGTCATCTTTGTTGATTGTCCTCTCTTTCTCATTTTTGCAGGAGCCAACGCCACACTGCAGCAGCATCTGGGTGAAGTCCAGACCGAGCTGCACGTCAAGGAGGAGGAGCGCCGTCAGGCGGCCCTGGAGCGCGACCGTCTGGCCAAGAAGTTGGCGTACCAGGCAGACCAGCACAAGGCGGAGCTCCAGAAGCTCAAGGAGGCGGAAGGCACCCTTCAGGCCGAGTTTGAGGTCGAACGCTCAAAGTGGGCTGAGAAGGAGGCGATCCTCGCCGCTGGCTACGGCGAGATTGAGGACATGATCGATGGTAAGCTTCTTTCTTTGGAATAGCTGCCGACTGCATCGGGAGTCGGCTTCTGATCTCTGTTTTTCTTTTACGTAGACTTCTTTCCCAGCCACGCCGTCGCCGTCAGCCAGGCCATCGAGGCGCGGCGCGACCGGTGTAGGAGGGAAGGAGTGGTGATCCCGCCCGACGCGCCTCGGAACATGAACGAGCAGCTCCTGGCCGTAAGGACGCGTTTACAGCCGATTCACCGTCTGCTCCGCCACCTTCAGCATGCCGGGTCTCAGCTGGTTTCCGCCCTCTGGCCAGGCGGCCAAGCTCCACGCACCCCCAGTCGGACCGCCGACTGGTTGGAGGCGGCAATCGGCCGCTTCGAGGCTTGGAGGGGCTCCTCCGCTCGGGCAGGCGCCCAAAGAGCCTTGGATTTCGTCAAGGCGTGGTATCCTGGGCTGGACCTAGCCCACTTGGCCACGTTCCGGCAGGAGGCCATGGAAGAGTTGGTGGCAGCGGGGCCCGCGCTCACCCATCTTGCGGTGGCGATCACCGAGTACACCGAAACCGGCGTCTTCTTCCCCGTGCTGGACGAGGAAGGTGCCGAGGTGCCGATGGACTGGTTCGGGCTGAACCCGGATGACGGCGAGGACTCGGCGGAAGAAATCGCCTCAAGCGATGAAGGCGAGGACGGGGAAGATGAGGATGGTGAAGGCGACGCACCGGAGGGCAGAGTGGACGCCCAGCCTTAGCTTGATCGGGCCTCGAGCAACGAGTCGCGTGCGAGTGCACTGACTGCTGCTGAAGGCGACCAAGCTAAGACTCGCCAGACGGCCACTCCACCAGCTGGCGCCGCGGACTCCACCAACCTGCCAGACCCGCCTGTTGCTCATTTGGCCTAGGCTGCCAACTTATCTTATCTTTTCCTGCTTTGGTAATCCTTAGAACAAACTTTGTTAAATTCCCGCAGTTCCACCTGCTGGGTGTATTCAAACTTTGTTGAATGCTGGCCGAGGGCCTCTCGCTATGTGATTTAATTCTCGCACAAGATGTGCTTCGCCAAGCTCTGACTTGTCTTGCTTTCTGTTCTTTTGGCTTTTTCCCTTGCCGCTTTCCCTTGGCTGCCGCCTTGCCGGCCAGACAGCCATTCTTCGGTCTGCTGGCCGGGTCAAGTACTTGGCCATTTTGGGAAGACAAGTACTTTGGCCGCTTAGAACGTAGCAATTTAAGTGAGAAGCCGGCCGGCCGACTGCTCAGCAACCAGACGGCTAGGCGAGGAGCCGACTTGGCCTATGTGGGTGCTTTCGTCCTTAGCCATTTTTCATGTGAGCACCATTTCTTGCCTTTGACCCTTGCCTGCCAGACAGTCGCTCTGCGAGCTGCGGCTTATGGCAAGGGTGGGCTTAGATGCCGGCACACTACTTGTCCGACTGCAGGTAGAGCCAACATAGTACAAGGCGGCAAGCCCCCGGGCCGACTGGTCGGACCCGGTGCCGGGCGTAGGAATGAAATAACATACTCTCAGGCATGAAACTTATCATATAGATAAGAAAGGTAGCCCCCGAGTGCTCCTCGAGGGACCCGGTGCCTTTGCCCTTAGTACAAAAGGTAGCGTGGTACATACTGCTTTTAACTGTAAAATCTTCGGAGAAGATTTGCATTCCATGGGCGCTCTGCTTCCTTGCTGGAATCGTCCCTTTTGCGCGCCCTGGGCTTCTGCGCGTCGATGAGGTAATAGGAGTCGTTGCCCAAGGCTCTGCTGATGATGAAGGGGCCTTCCCAAGGGGCCGAGAGCTTGTGCTGGCCGGCTGTTTGCTGGATCAGCCGGAGCACAAGGTCTCCCTCTTGGAAGGATCGTGGCTTGACCTTCCGACTGTAGTAGCGGCGCAGGCTCTGCTGGTAGATGGCGGACCGGCTGAGTGCTAACAGCCGGCCTTCTTCCAGCAGATCGATGTCGTCTTCTCGTGCTTCCTTCGCCTCCGCCTCCGTGTACATGGTGACGCGAGGCGAGTCGAACTCGATGTCAGTTGGGATGACGGCCTCGGCCCCGTATACGAGGAAGAAGGGAGTGAAACTGGTTGATCTGTTCGGAGTGGTGTGGAGACTCCAGAGGACGGACGGCAACTCGTCGATCCAGCAGCCGGCCGAGCGCTCCAGGGGCTCGACCAGTCGGGGTTTGATGCCGGATAAGATGAGGCCGTTTGCTCGTTCTACTTGGCCGTTTGACTGCGGATGGGCAACGGACGCTAAGTCCAGTCGGATGCCCTGCATCGAGCAGAAACGGGCCAAGGCGCCTTTGGCAAAGTTAGTGCCATTGTCGGTGATGATGCTGTGTGGTACACCATACCGGACGGTGATATCCGCAATGAAGGTCACAACAGTCGGACCATTTAGTTTCTTGATTGGTTTTGCTTCAATCCACTTGGTGAATTTGTCCACGACGACCAGCAGATGGGTCATGCCATCGCGTGCTGTCTTGAATGGGCCCACCATGTCTAGCCCCCAGACGGCAAAGGGCCAGGTAAGGGGGATGGTCTTGAGTGCGGAAGCCGGCAGATGTTGCTTGCAGCTGAATTTTTGGCACCCCTTGCATTTGTTGACCAGATCCTTGGCGTCCTCCAAAGCAGTCGGCCAGAAGAAACCATGGCGGAAAGCTTTGGCGACAAGGGATCTGGAGGCCGCGTGGTGGCCGCACTCGCCTTGGTGTATGTCTCTGAGGATTGCCTTGCCTTTCTCTGGTTCGACGCAGCATTGGAAAACGTCAGTCACGCTGCGTCTGACAAGCTCTCTATTTACTATCGTGTAAGCTCCTGCCCGAGGTTGCACCTGCCGGGCCGAGATCTCATCAACTGGCAGCTCTCCGCCTACCAGAAAGTTGAGGATGGGTTGCGCCCATGATGGTGCTTTGACTTCGTCCACTGTCATTACGGCTACTGAAACTAGGGCGATTGGGTCGGGAGGTGGTGGGGTGGAGTCGGCCGCGTCTTGCTGCGTTGTTGAAGTCCCCGGGATGGGCGCAGCAGTCCTCGGGCCGGGTTGTAGAGTCCCCGGGCCGGGTGCGACTGCCGCAGTCCCTGAGCCGCTTGCCGAAGTCCCCGGGCCGGCTGCCACAGTCCCCGGGCCGGCTGCCGCAGCCCCTGGGCCGGGTGCGACTGCTGCAGTCCTCGTGCCGCTTGCCGAAGTCCCCGGGCCGGCTGTCGCAGCCCCCAGGCCGGGTTGCGAAGTCCCCGGGCCGGGTGCGACTGCTCCAGTCCTCGTGCCGCTTGCCGAAGTCCCCGGGCCGGCTGCCGCAGCCCCCGGGCCGGGTTGCGAAGTCCCCGGGCCGGGTGCGACTACTGCAGTCCCCGTGCCGCTTGCCGAAGTCCCCGGGCCGGCTGCTGCAGCCCCCGGGCCGGGTCTGACTGCTTTGGGAGCAGCCGGCACGAAGATGGATTCTGATTCCGGGGAAGGCTTGATAGACGGCTTGCGGAGGCACTGAAGGGACACGCCGGCTGGTATGGCTTGCCTGGTGGAGCCGATCCATGCTAGGGCGTCTGCTTGCTTGTTGTCGGCCCGTGGCACGTGAAGGAACTCGCAACCATCAAAATATCCGCTGATCTGCTGGACGAGGAAGCGGTAGCTCGCCATATTTGCATCCTTGGCATCCCAGTCACCGGACGACTATTGGACCACCAAGTCCGAATCGCCGTAGCACAGAATCCGGCGGATGCGAATCTCCATGGCCTGCCGGAGTCCGTGTACTAGCGCCTCGTACTCGGCCACGTTGTTGGAGGCGGCAAAGTGGATTTGCAGCGTGTATCTGAGCTTGTCGCCTTTGGGAGAGGTGAGGATGACGCCGGCTCCCAAACCGGTGTGCATCTTCGAGCCATCAAAGTGCACCCGCCAATGAGTGGAGTCTGGAGCTGGCGGCAGGTACTGGGTCTCGGCACAGTCGACGAGGAAGTCGGCCAGTGCTTGGGATTTGATGGCGGCGCGAGGCTGGTAGAAGATGGTGTAGGGGGCCAGCTCGATGGCCCACTTGGCCACTCGGCCCGATGCGTCTCTGCTGCCTATGATCTCCGCAAGCGGGGCGGTGCAGACGACCATGATGGGATGCTCTTGAAAGTATGGCTTGAGCTTCTTGGCGGCAAAATGCACGCCATAGCACAACTTTTGGTAGTGGGGGTAGTTCTGCTTGGAAGCTGACAGCACCTCACTCAAGTAGTAGACGGGCCTCTGGACCGGCAGCGCCTTTCCGTCCTCTTGGCGCTGTACCACCATAACTGTACTGACCACCCGGCTGGTGGCGGCGATGTAGAGAAGCATGGGCTCCTTGGCAGCCGGGGCGGCCAGGACAGGCGGCATGGTCAACATCTTCTTGAGCTGGAGGAACGCCTCGTCCGCCTTGTCGTTCCACTCGAAATGAGTGGTTTCCTTCATCAGCTGGTACAGGGGAAGAGCCTTCTCGCCCAGCCGACTGATGAAGCGGCTGATGGATGCCAAGCAGCCGGCGAACTTCTGAATGTCTCGCAGTCGGGTGGGCCTCTCCATCCTCTCGATGGCCTTGATCTTGACAGGGTTGCACTCTATGCCACGCTCTGAGACAAGGAAACCGAGGAGCTGGCCGGCTGGTACTCCAAAGACACACTTCTCGGGGTTGAGCTTGATTTGAAAACGGCGCAGATTATCAAAAGTTTCCTTGAGATCTTCCAGGAGGGTACCGCGCTTCTCCGTCTTCACCACAATATCGTCTACATAGACGTGGGCATTTCTGCCGAGTTGCTTGAGGAGGCACTTCTGCATGCAACGCTGGAACATGGCATCGGCATTTCTCAAGCCGAATGTCATGGTCAGGTAGGAGAAGGCTCCGAATGGTGTGATGAAGGCGGTCTTCAGGCGGTCGGCCGGGCTTAACTTAATCTGGTGGTACCCCGAATAGGCATCCAAGAAACTCAACAGCTCGCATTCGGCTGTGGAGTCTATCACTTGGTCAATCCGAGGCAAGGCGAACGGATCCTTCGGGCAAGCTTTGTTGAGGCTAGTGTAGTCAATACACATGCGCCATTTGTTGTTCATCTTTAGTACAAGGACTGGGTTGGCTAGCCACTCTGGGAAGAATACTTCCATAATGAAGTCGGCTGCTAGAAGCCGGGCTATCTATTCACCAACAATTCCTCTCTTCTCCTCCGACAGGCGGCGGAGGGGTTGCCTGACTGGTTTTGCATCTACTCTGACATGTAGCTTGTGCTCGGCGAAATCCATCGGAACACCCGACATGTCCTTTGTAGACCACGCGAAGATGTCCCGATTCTCATGGAGGAAATCGACAAGCTTGATTTCCTATTTGCTGTCGAGGCAAGCTCCTACGACAGCGAACCTCTCCGGGTGCTCCGGGTCCAAGGGTATCTTCTTGGTTTCTTTGGCCGGTTGGAAAGAGCCCTGAGCTTCTGACTCCTTGGGATCTTGCGATAGGTCCGGCTGCTTGCCGGCCATGGCCACAACCCGGTCAAGGAGCCGCTTCTCGGTAGCAATCACAAGGGACTCGGCCAGCCGACTGCTGGCTGCAGCACACTCGGCAGACTTCTGGTAGTCGCCGGCTATGGTGATAATGCCCTTGGTGCCCGGCATCTTCATCTTGAGGTAGGCGTAGTGGGGGACCGCCATGAACTTGGCCAGAGCAGGCCGGCCAAGCAATGCGTGGTAGGGGCTCTCAAGGTCAACCACCTCGAACCAGATTGGCTCTCGGCGGAAGTGACTCTTGTCTCCAAAGAGGACATCTATCTTGATCTTGCCGATTGGTGAGCAGCATAGGCCAGGCACAATACCATGGAAGACAGTTCGGCTGGGCTGGAGCTGTTTCTCTTTGATGCACAACTTCTCCATGGTGTCGCAGTAGAGGATGTTGATGCTGCTACCGCCGTCTATCAGAATTCGGGAGAAACGAGCAGCTCGCCTCTCTGTTGCGAAAGTGGCATCCAACACCAATGCATAGGAACCCAGAGAAGGCATCACCTCCGGGTGGTCAGCTCGGCTCCAACTGATCGGCTTCTCCGACCAGTGCATGAACTCTGGTGCTTCAAAGGCGACAGTATTCACTTCTCGGCGCTGTTGACGCTGGCTGTGCCTGTCGGCAGTCAAGCTGGTGAAGACGACGTAAGCTCCATGCTCTTCAGGAAACTCGTCTTGGATCGCGCCGACTGGTCGGACCACTGGCTGCTGGGGAGGCGGAGGCGGCGGGCCAGCAGGCGGCGGAGGCAGTCCTTCGCCTCTGGCGATGCGGGTGAGCCAGTGGCACTTCCGGGTGGTGTGTTGGATGGCTTCGCGCCGCTGTGGAACTTGCAGGGAGCATCGAGGGTTTGCTCAAACGAGAAGGCGGGTAACCAGGCAGGCCTGCCGCCCTTCTGGCGTTTGGGGCCGGGCTGCTCTTCTGGCTGCTGGTCTTCGACTGTCGCCACCTGCCGGCTGGAGGTAGCCGGTTGCGGGGCCTTGCGCTTATTGTCGCTTGACTGTTGGCACCGACTGGAATCACCAGCCGGTGTCTGAGGAGTCGGAGGGAGCATCTTTCCTGACGCATTCACTCGGAGTTCCGACTTCATGGAGGAGTCGGCAGTGGCGTACTTGTCCGCTATGATCAACAGCTCGTCGAGCATGGCCAGCTCGTCGCAGAGGAGCCGGTGCTTGAGTAGGGTGCCCTCTCGGCACCCTGCAGTGAAGTATTCAATGGTCTGCACCTCATGAACCCCTTCCCAGGAGTTGCGCAGCTCGGCGCACCGCGTTAAGTATTTGTGGGTGGACTCGATTGGGCCTTGGATGCACAGGGAGAGCTGGCGAGGCTTGGGCGGCCGCTTGTAGCTGCTGGTGAAGTTGCGGATGAAAACTTTGGTGAAGTCTAGCCAGCTGTTGACGCTGTAGGGCTTGAGGCTATTCAGCCATCTCTGGGCCGTGCCCTGGAGCATGAGCGGAACATACTTCACGGCGACATGCTTGTTGCCATTCGCTATGTTGACGGCAGTGGAGTAGTCGACCAGCCAATCTTCCGGCTTCACAGAGCCGTTGTACTTAGGAGTGTCCCGAGGGAGCGAGAACCCCTTGGGGAAGGGCTCATCGCGAATGCGGGGGCCGAAACAAGGCGGGCCGATTGCATCTTCTTCTTCCTATGCCAGGGACCGAGCCAAGCGGTCGATCCGGTTGCGGGCGTCGTTCTCTCCGACTCCTTCGCGGGGGCCCAGCCGGCGCCCGAGAGTCGGATGCTCAACAGGCGGCAGAGAGGCGTGCCTCTCCCTGCGCGGGGGAGGGGGCTGACGATCGTCCCGCCGTTCTACGTCTCGTGGGCGGCCGTCTTGGTCGCGCTCAATGGAGATGCCGGTGCGGCTGCGGCTAGCAACCGGCTCTGGGTCTCCTCGATCGCGGGCGCCGGCTGTCGGCGTTCAGGAGGTCGCGCCGTGCTCCCGGCGAGGGGGAAGGTTCCCAGCCTGTAGGCCGGGTTCCACCATGCGGCTGCCGGCTTCTTGCTGCGCGGCGGCCGCGTCGATGAACTGCTGGACGCGCTCCGTCATGCAGCAATGCTCGTCGCCCTCCAGGCGGTCCAGCTCGTCTGCCGCTGCCTGGGCGGCGCACAAGTTCTCCATGGGCGTGGCGTAGACCGGGCGGTCGGTCCCCAACATGCTGGCGATGGCGGCGCCGCGCTGCCGGACCGTGCCCACGCGGCTGGGTTCGTCAGCAGCCGGTGTGCCGCAAACGGCGCAGTCGATCTCATGGTGGTAAGCCTCGGCGAGGCATCTTATGGCCGCCAACTTGTTGGCGCTGTCGAGAGGTGCGATACGGCATGCCTCCAGCGTTTCACCGCTCGCACCGGGCGCTACGGGAGCGGACATGTCCCTCATTGCCGCCTGCAACGGGTCCCGGCCGGCCTGGTCGGAGGTTCCGTCGTGGCTGATGACCAGCACCTCAGTGACAGTGCTGGTGCCGGCGCTGCTGTCTGCAGTGGGAAGTGGATCGTCGAAGATCACCACATCACCGGGGAAGGCATCAGGAAGCGCGACGTCGGCGTCGACGACCATGTCGACGAGAAGGTCGGTGGAGCCAACAGACTCCGGATCGAAGATCGGCTCGTCGGCAATGTGAAGCTTGCCGAGGGGATCGACGAGGTAGCTCTCGGAGCTAGCTGCACCCGCATCGAGTGCGGGCTCGTCGAAGAGGCGGATCCCGCCGATGAGATCAGCAAGGTTGCTTGCAGTGCAAACAAATTCCATGCCGTGCAGCGTGTCGGCGCAAACGCCGTCAGGCGTGCCGGGCTGGCTGCGATCGCCAGGGAGGAAGAGGGTTCCCGTCCAGAACATGTTTCCGGACGACGGTGCACCTAGCCCCACGGTGGGCGCCAAATGTCGTGGGTATCGTGCGACATATGCCAGGGGATGGCTTATCGTGGATGGGGACAAAAGTACATCGCCGGGCTCTAGAAGCGGGAGTGAGCGAGACCGCGTACGCTTGTGAATCTTACCCAGGTTCGGGGCTCTTCTAGGAGATATCACCCCTAATCCTGCTCTGCGGGGTCTCCGCATGATCACTATTTCAACAGGTGGCTACAAGCTTGCTCATTGAGCTACCTGGCTGGAGGAGGAAGAAGGGCAAGGCTAGCCCTACTCCACTCACTCTGCGTGTGTGTGTGGTGCTGTGAGTGCTCGGCGAGGCCTCTGCCAAAGAGCCAACCCCTTGCATGGGGTGACCTGGGGGGTTTATATAAGCCTACCCCCCAGGGGTACAACGGTAATATGGCCAGATGTGGGGCCCAGCAGTCAGCGTCACTGGTCGTCGGCTTCTCCGCCGACCGCCGGGGCCCGCCGCCCGGTGGGTCCGCCGACTGCCGCGATCTCAGCCGACAGGTGGGTACCGCCGTCCACGGGCCGCGTTGACGGCTTTATGCTGTAGCATTGCCCCTGATGACGAAGGCCTCGTCAGGGGGAGCGTGGATACAGTCCCGCCGCCTGGCGGGAACTCACTGTAGCCATACCCCGTCGTATCTGGTTAATGGCGCACGGACTTCGAGGGAGGAGAAGGGCCGCCTGCTGGGAGCCGGCCTCCCACTGAGCCGACTGGTCTGGGCTTGCCGCCTTCCGGCTTGTCACGGACAAGTAGGGCCCGCCACCTGCGGGCTGTACTGACCGCCCGTCACGGGAGCATGGCTCCCTCTGCCATGGGTGACGTCATGAGTGGCATGGCAACAGTCCTGCGTTGGGTGCAGGATGCCTGCTCGGTACGCAGTACTGTGGCCACGCCCTGCCCTGGATTCGGGGGTGGCAGGCATGTAATGTAGCCATGCCCTATCTCATCATGTTTATGTTGGCGCTAACTTTGAGAGCGTGAGGGGCCGCCTTCTAGGACTCGACATCCCAGGAGGCCGCCTGCCAGGAGTCGGCCCACTTCATGGCCGTCTTGTGGACTCCGCCGCCTCCCGGCTACCGGCTGCTTGGACCAGCCGGCCTCAAGAAGGCGGCCCTTGTCCTTGATGTTTGAGGGGCGCAGCCTGCCCCGATGTCTTGAAATACCAAAGGGAGCTGATGGGGCTACCCGTGGTCATTTACTCCGACATATATATACCCCTGCGATACAACTTGTACAAATGCAAATGAAAGATAAGAAAAAGAAAAATGCAAATGAAAGAAAAGGAAAAAGAAAGGAAGTTGTTGAAAATGAAATGAAAGATAAAGAAAAAGAAAAAGAAACAGAATAATGATCAGTAGCGCTTTTCGGGGGAACAAGCGCTACAGCTAACTGGCCACATAATTTTAAAACATAAAATAATAAGTTAGCAGTAGCGCGGTTTGTGTTGGGTAGCGCTATAGCTAACTTAGCTATAGCGCGTTTTGCCAAGACGCGCTATAGCTAAATTGCCTACAGCACCGGTTGAGCCACAACTATCTCTTTCATCTATCTCACTCTCGCTCTCTGTCGATCCCCTTCTCTGAGCTCCCACGCCACCGCCGACGCCGCACCCACCCATGACACCGTCGATGCCGCACCTGACCCCGACGCCGGCCACTGGCCGCCCCGACAGTCCCTCCCCCCGTGCTGCCCCCTGCCCTAGGTCCACCCCCGGCCCGGCCCCTCCCCCATGCCGCCCCTCCCCCGAGCAGTCCCCTTCACCGGCCAGCGCCATCTTCTCTCTGATGGCAGGTCTCTCTCTCTCTCTCGTTGACCAAATTTGGTCTCTCTGCAGATCAAAGCTAGGCGTAGATCGACGAGGAGGAGAAGGACGCCCTCAACCCCCTCTGCCCCGGCGACCGTGACCCCGATCCCAACCCCGAGGTGCGCCACCCCCTCTTCCGTCCCTCTTCATATTTCCATTTGCTGTTAAAATGCTTGTTAGAGTGTTGGAATGCTTGCTATTAAAATGAAATGCAATTGTTGTCAATTGTAGTCAATTTGGAGTTGCTAGAGTATTTGGAGTTAAAATAAAATGAAATGAAATGTTGTACATTGGAGTCCATTTGGAGTTGCTGTCCATTTGTATTTTGTTGCTAGAGTAAATGAAAATGAGTGTTCAGTTTGTTGATAGAGTAAATAAATTGAAAATGAGCATTTTATTAGGCAGATTGTAGGTCTACAAATGATCTTGTGTGTCTACAATAATTGATCTTGTGAATGCTTGACGCACAGGTGGATCACCAACGTGCTGCTCGACAACGCCGCGAGAAGATCATTGACACCACACCCGCATCCTCGATAGGCAGATAGTGAGCATCCCAAAACCCACACTATATATAGCTCTGTCCATGCAGATGCTAGAGGAGAGTAATGACATGTTCATGTGGTTGTTGTGCTGCTATAGAATGTTTGGACAGATGCTATAGAATGATAGTGAGCATCCTATATTGTTCTGCTGCTGTTGTTGTGCTAGACTTTGGTTGTTTACCAGAAATGATTTGCTGCTATAGAATGATAGTGAGCATCCGATTGCGAGTGACCTATGTTTTGCTGGAAATATTGATTCATTTCCATTCCGACAAATTTCAGGCGCTCTATATGTGCACTTTCTAGCATAGGTCATGCCAAAATTTTCCGTGAATTTCGGCATGACTGGTGCTAGAAAGTTGGATATATCAAGTGCTCGAGATTTGCCACGACGGCAGTGAAACATCATTCAGGCAAAACAAAGGTCACTTTTTTTGTCATTATTCACTTTATTATATAAAGCTCAATAATTAAACGACTACGACATTGAACCCTAGGAAACATGACCGACAATGATGAGGCCGGAGGTTCTCAGTCCCAAGAAGGTCGAGCACACGCCTACCTCAACTTTCTAGCGGATCAGGAGAGACAAGCTGAGTGTCAGGACCCCCTTGTGATGACGGACGATGACGGTGGTGGCCCTGGCACTGACACTGATGCCGCCAACACCGGCACTGAGACGGGCCCTGATGATGTTGCTAACGACAGCACGGAAGGTGGGACCTCCAAAGCTAGTGAAGGAAAGAAGGCACAGAGGACACAACGCCCAAATGAGCTCGGCACTGGAAGACTGGTGGTCATGGTGGTGCACCCCGGCGAGTTCGAGCCAACAGAGCCGCGGGAAGTGGCAGCGTGTTACGGCAACCAACTAGCATGCATCCTATGGGATACCGCTAACATCAACACCACCAAAATACGGAAGAATGAACATTTGAAGCATCTGCTCCTAACTAGGTTCCATGCAAGATTCCTGTTCCCCGGTCGGAATGATGATGTCGACCCATGGAAAGATGATGCCATGAAAAAATCAACAAAAAAGCCCTAGGGAAGTTCAGGAACGCATTGAGCACTTGGAAAACTAGGGTGAAAAAGGAGATTGAAGTAGACCATGAAACCTATGCCGAGATTGTTGCAGACAATCCGAAAATTATGCTAGAGGACTTTGAAAATTTCAAGGAGACTTGCAATGAAGAAGCTGCCAAGGCCAGGTCGAAGAGAGGCAAGCAGCTGCAGGAAAAGAACATGGGGAACCACCGCCATGGAAGTCGTGGTTACACGGGAAAGAGGCCCGTGTGGGCTAAGGAGGACGCAGAACGTGAACGTCTGGGGATCCCAGACCCATTGGCTGAGTTCACCGACCAGTCGGAGCACGACTTCATCAGTGCCCGATTATCGTGGGACCCCAAAAAAGATTTTTTTTCACCGACGGGCCGACTAGGCAATTCATGAGATTACTGGTAATTATCCTTTTACCACCTTATACATTAGCTTCTAATCAATGAAGTCTACTACATTCTAGTCACATTCGTAAACGATGCACGCTCCATTTTGCAGAGAGAGCAACACAAGCTTGTGGCCGAAAGCGACTCGTCGACTCAGTCGTCGGCGAAGTACAAGTGGGACACTCCTTTCAACCGGGCCATGAACATAATGACGGGACAACCGCCGGGCCAGCGGCCGCAATATGGACGTGTGCACGGCGCCAGAGATGACGCCACATGGAAGTACTATTATAACAAGGATCCCGAGGCCAAAAGACAGAGAAAGAAGTTCAGTCAAGTGACTATCGACGAGAAGGTGGCGCGGGCAATCGAGAAAACAAGAGCTGATGCCAAAGCTGAGGCAATCCGGGAAGCGGTAGCTACCTGTAGGAATGATATGGCAGCTTCCTTTACAAGCTTGATTCCAACTGTGGTCAGATGGGTGCAACAAAATCCAAACGCGGCACCAACTGATTTTCCCATGCCCAGCTTCACCGGGAGCAACTCAGTGAACACCGCACCCACACCCGTACCTACTATGGCCACCACACCCGCACCTACTCTTGTACCTGCTCCCGCACCCAGCTCTCACAGTAGCCCTAGCTCCATCTCTGGCTTGAATGTCGGGCCGTCGACATTGGCTGAGCTCAATGCCCTCACGGTAAATACGCGTCGCACCCTCATCAACACAACTAATTAATTAATCTTCAGTTGTCGTTCTTTTTAGATCTCTGATGCCGCACGTACATGTCTTCGCAGGCCGACTCCACTCCGTGCACCCTCCTTTACCACATGAAGGGCGGGTTGGTGGATGTGGGGAAGGGTACTATAGTGAAGCCCAAGGATCGATTGTTCCACCACCGGCAGATGCCTGATAACGCCTTAAGGGTCTCCGTGGTGAGTGTGAAAGTGGGCTACGAGGGTTTCCCTCGTCCCATACAAATCGATGGAGAGGATGACGAGACCCCCACCCAGCTTGGCCAATGCAAAAATTGGCCGATCCCGTGGCCGAAAAATCTTCTTCATGTCGAGGTGGCCGGGAGCACACCAACGGGACCTCAGGAAGGTATGACCACAACCCCACCTACACAACTACAACCATCGTCTGTGCTACTGGGTGAGACCGAGAGACACGAGGAAGGAGGGCCAACCGTTCCGGCGGATGATGCCATCTGCCCCATGGAAGAGGATAAGGATGACCCTCTGCAGTATCTCAATACCGCCTTTGACAATGAAGTAATGATGAGTCAACCGTATGAATATGAGATGCATGTACCAGAGCCGGAACATCCTCGGGAGTGCAAGAAGTATTTGTCATGCAAGCCTCATAGGACACGCCTCCAAATGCCGGTTCCACCCAAGCTTAACTAATTAGCTAGAGTCGTCCAATGCTGAGCCCGACAACACTAGGGGTGGTGCTCAGGGAGGGTCTGACAGACCCACCAGCACCTGAGCCCACCAAGAAGAAGCAGAGGAAGAGACCGATGAGAAAATCCAATAAAGCTGCCAATGTTGGTTCTAGCAGCCAGCCGCCTTCGCAAACCAGGGTTGACAGTGTACCGATGAAACATGCGCCATTAATCCATGTCACGGGAAAGCCAATGGTACCGGCGAATGTGCTAGCTGCCATAACAGGGGATCTCAGGAGACTCCATGACCATGTGCTTTCGACAGAGAGAAGCCTTCTTGCCTCGGATGATCCAGGATACCCACTTTATATGGTTCATGTGCCGAGTAGTGGCAAGATGTACGTCCACACATGCCCTGTGGACCTCTTCTTCGTGCGATTTGATTACATCTTCCAGATGTTTCAAATGAGGACACTCGATTTTATGTTTGTCTGCCTGTATGTGCTGCACATGAACTACATCGTCAGGAGAGAGCAAGTCACTGGTCTTGCAATTGCGGACCCATACTACATGCATGAGGGCTTCTTGTCAATCAACGAAGCCAACCATCAATATGCGAGCCAGTACATCGAAGAATTCTTGCTCAGCAATAAGGACAAAGAAACGATTCTCCTACCTTATCATCCCGGGTAAGTCATCCGCGGATAGCCTCTATAACACATACATCCTTCCGTGCATTTCAATAACTACTTTGCACGCATGGAGGCTAACTTGATCGTGTATTTTGCATAGCGGGGGGTGTCATGTCGTTCTCATCATTCTTTACCCACATTACTCCCACGCTCAATATTTGGACCCGTCGAAGAATATACAGAAGATAGATTACACACACATAAAGTATGTTCTGGACAGAGCTCTCCTGGGCTTCAGCATGTGGGGTGGCTACATCCAAGGCAAAAAAACAAATAAGGCCGGGCTGTGTTTCGGCCACAAGACTGACTTCTGTTGCATCCAGCAACTGGCAAGAAGCGATAATGAAGGATTCTACGTCATCCATCTAATGATGGAGTACAGAAGGGATGTGTAATCATTTTGCATGAAATCTTTGGAGCCATGCCGGATAATCGACTTCGAAATGATTTCTACCGGATCCAGCAGGAAATTGCGTCCATCGTCATGAAAGACGTCCTCGAAGAGAATGGGATGTTCTAGGGCGGCCCAATATCGCGAGTTGACATCCGAACCCGCATAGCCCTACAACGTCAGGACATGACGCCTTTCACTAAGCTTGGGTGCACCCTCCCAGATATGGACAGATGGGAAGAGTGCACTGCTTGCAGACAATGTGTCTATTTAGTTACTTGTTACTTACTGTACGACGAAATTTCCAATGTCTCAGTACGATGAAACTATTAAATGTAAATGGTGCCGCACTCTAGTTAATTAGTTTCCGTACGATGAAATTTGTTAACTATGTTTACTATGCGTTGCTTCTATTTCATAACTGTTTCTCCCCACAGGCCGACGTATCTTATGCTGTATATTATCGTTGAATTCGCTTGATGATATATGTGCATCTCTGATAGGTATATAGATCAACGATGGCGAGGAAGTGGTATGCCGTGTATGTAGGGCATGTTTCGGGTGTGTACGATGAGTAGCCAGAGTGTCAGGACCAAGTGTACCGCTTCCCGGGGGGAAGCCAGAAAGGGTTTGATAGCAGAATGGAAGCCAAAGCTAGTTACCTTAGATTCATAGTGCAACAGAGGATTCAGAACCAGCACCGCAAAAACTACTACATAATCCTGCTTTTGCTCATCGTGATCGCTCTTATCTCGTATGTCAGAGTTTAGGTAGATGATGAAACATGTGTCTGCGGTGACAATGTAAGAGACATGTGATCATTAACTTGTATCGCTATTTAAAGATGATGATGAGATCGACATCATTTGTGTTCGATAATGATGATATGATGAGACTATGTTGTACCACTTCGATGATGATGATGAGACATTCCTTTTTCATATAGTTTCAATGTATGTGTATGTTGTAATTGTATAAAACCTGTAAAAATTAAAATACAACAAAATAAAAAAAGAAAATACTAGCAGCAGCGAGGGGTTTTGGAGTAGCAGCAGCGCTGCCTTACCAGTAGCGTTTGATGTAGAGGTGCACTACAGAGTATTAGTAGTAGCGATGGCCAGAAGCGCGCTACTCCTAGGTATAGGTAGAAGTAGCGCTGGGTAGAAACCACACTACAGCTAAAATTTAGCTGTAGCGCCGTAGCAGTAGCGCGGGAGCCTGCGCTACTGATAGCCAAAAAACACACGCTACTAGTAGCCTTTTTCCTAGTAGTGATTATTCATAGATAATCTGATCATAAATCCATAATTCATCGGATCTCAACAAACACACCACAAAAAAGTATTACATCAAATAGATCTCCAAGAACATCAAGGAGAACATTGTATTGAAGATCAAAGAGAGAGAAGAAGCCATCTAGCTACGAGCTATGGACCCATAGGTCTGTGGTAAACTACTCACGCATCATCGGTAGGGCAACAAGGTTGATGTAGAGGCCCTCCGTGATCAAATCCCCCTTCGGTAGATCGCCGGAAAAGGCCCCAAGATGGGATCTCACAGGAACAGAGGCTTGCGGTGCCAGAAAAGTATTTTGGTGGATGCCTCTGATGGTTTGGGAATATTTGGGAATTTATAGTGCAAAGAATAGGGTTGGAGGACTCCTGAGGGGCCCACAAGCCCTCAGGGCGCCCCTAGGGGCACGCCTGGCAGGCTTGTGGCCTCCTCAGGAACCTTCTGGCCCCCTCTCCAAGCTCCGTGGATGTCTTCTAGTCCAAGAAAAATTATCATAAAGTTTTATTCCATTTGGACTCCGTTAGATATTCCTTTTATGTAAAACTCAAAAACAAGGAAAAAACAGAAACTGGCACTGGGCTCTAGGTTAATAAGTTAGTACCAAAAATAACATAAAATAGCATATAAAACATCCAAAACAGATAATATAATAACATGGAACAATAAAAATGTATAGATACATTGGAGACGTATCTAGCATCCCCAAGCTTAATTCAAGCACGTCCTCGAGTAGGTAAATGACAAAAACAGAATTTTTGATGTGGAATGCTACCTAACATATTTATCAATGCAATCTTCTTTATTGTGGAATGAATATTCAGATCCATAAGATTCGAAACAAAAGTTTAATATTGACATGAAAACAATAATACTTCAAGCATACTAATAAACCAATCATGTCTTCTCAAAATAACATGGCAAAAGAAAGTTATCCCTACAAAATCATATAGTCTGGCTATGCTCCATCTTCATCACACAAAGTATTTCATCATTCACAACCCCGATGACAAGCCAAGCAATTGTTTCATACTTTTGATGTTCTCAAACTTTTTCAACTTTCACGCAATACATGAGCGTGAGCCATGGATATAGCACTATAGGTGGACTAGAATATGGTGGTTGTAGAGAAGACAAAAAGAAGGAGAAAGTCTCACCTCAACTAGGCAAATTAATGGGCTATGGAGATCCCCATCAATTGATATCGATGCAAGTGAGTAGGGATTGCCATGCAACAGATGCACTAGAGCTATAAGTGTATGAAAGCTCAAAAAGAAACTAAGTGGGTGTGCATCCAACTTGCTTGCTTGCGAAGACCTAGGGCAATTAGAGGAAGCCCATCCTTTGAATTTACAAGCCAAGTTCTCTAATAAAAATTTCCCACTAGTATATAAAAGTGGCAAAATAGGAGACTCTCTATCATGAAGATCATGGTGTTACTTTGAAGCACAAGTGTGGAAAAAGGATAGTAACATTGTCCCTTCTCTCTTTTCTCTTTTTCTTTTCTTTTTTTCTTTTTTTTCTTTTTTTTCTTTTTTTTGTCCGGAGCCTCATCCCGACTTGTGGGGGAATCATAGCCTCCATCATCCTTTCCTCACATGGGACAATGCTCTAATAATGATGATCATCACACTTTTATTTACTTACAACTCAAGAATTACAACTCAATTCTAGAACAAGATATGACTCTATATGAATGCCTCCGGCGGTGTACCGGGATGTGCTATGATCAAGAGTGACATGTATAAAAAAATGAACGGTGGCTTGGCCACAAATACTATGCCAACTACATGATCATGCAAAGCAATATGGCAATGATGGTGTGTGTCATAGTAAACGAAACGATGGAAGTTGCATGGCAATATATCTCGGAATGGCTATGGAAATGCCATAATAGGTAGGTATGGTGGCTGTTTTGAGGAAGGTTATATGGTGGGGTTAATGCATCGGCGAAAGTTGCGTGGTACTAGAAAGGCTAGCAATGGTGGAAGGGTGAGAGTGCGTACAATCCATGGACTTAACATTAGTCATAAAGAACTCACATACTTATTGCAAAAATTTATTAGCCATAAAAAAAAGTACTACACGCATGCTCCTAGGGGGATAGATTGGTAGGAAAAGACCATCACTCGTCCCCTACCGCCACTCATAAAGAAGACAATCAAAAAATAAATCATGCTCCGACTTCATCACATAACGGTTCACCATACGTGCATGCTATGGGAATCACAAACTTTAACACAAGTATTTCTACCAATCCACAATTACTCACTAGCATGACTCTAATATCACCATCTTTATATCTCAAAACAAATGCAAGGAATCAAACTTCTCATCTATTCAATGCTCTTTATATGAAAGTTTTTATTTTATCCCTCTTGGATGCCCATCATATTAGGATTAAATTCATAACCTAAGAAAATTACCATGCTGTTTAAGACTCTCAAAATAATATAAGTGAAGCTTGAGATTTCAACTATTTCTATAAGATAAAGCCACCGCCGTGCTCTAAAAAGATGTAAGTGAAGCACTAGAGCCAACTGGCTAGCTCAAAAGATATAAGTGAAGCACATAGAGTATTCTAATAAAATCACGATTAATGTGTGTCCCTCTCAAAAGGTTTGTACAGCAAGGATGATTGTTTCAAACTAAAAATAGAAGACTCATATCATACAAGATGGTCCAAGAAAAACACATATCATGTGGTGAATAAAAATATAGCCTCAAGTAAATTTACCGATGGATTGAAGACAAAAGAGGGGATGCCATTCGGGGCATCCCCAAGCTTAGATGCTTGGTTGTCCTTGAATATTACCTTGGGGTTCCTTGGGCATCCCCAAGCTTAGGCTCTTGCCACTCCTTATTCCGTTGTCCATCAAATCTTTACCCAAAACTTGAAAACTTCACAACACAAAACTCAACAGAAAACTCGTCAGATCCGTTAGTAAAATAAAATAAATCACCGCTTTAGGTACTGTTGTGAACTCATTCTTAATTTATATTGGTGTAATATCTAATTTATTCCAACTTCTCCATGGTTCATACCCCCGGATACTACCCACAGATTCATCAAAATAAGCAAACAACACATAGAAAACAGAATCTGTCAAAAACAGAACAGTCTGTGAAGATCTGAATTGTTCTCATACTTCTGCAACTTCAAAAATTCTGAAAAATTAGGAATACCTGGGAAATTTGTATACCAATCTTGTGTAAAAAAATTCAGAATGTTTTGTCGCTTCTGTGAATTACTAAAATTCTGATACTGGACCCAAAAGTTTCTGTTTTTTAACAAAATCAAATCAACTATCACCGTAGACCATCCCAAAGGTCTTACTTGGCTCAAACACTAATTAAAACACCAAAACACAATTACTACAGAGGTAATAATGTGTATTCTCATAAAAACAGAAAGGAAAAATATTGGGTTGTCTCCCAACAAGAGCTTTTCTTTAAAGCCTTTTAGCTAGGCATTGATAATTTTAATGATGCTCACATGAAAGATAGCAATTGAAACACGAAGAGAACATCATATAGCATGTGAAAAAAAAATTTAAGTATAACATACTTCCTATGAATAGGCACTTTATAGGGAAAAGATTTGTCAAGACAAGCAAAAATTAGCATATGCAAGGAAAAGGAAAGAAACAATAGCAATCTCAACATAACGTGAGGTAATTTAGTAGCATGAAGATTTCTACAACCATATTTTCCTCTCTCATAATAATTTAAAGTAGGATCATAATCAAATTCAACAATATAGCTATCACATAACCTATTCTCTACATGATCCACATGCATGAAAAGTTGACACTCTTCCAAAATAGTGGGATTATCATCAAATAAAGTCATGACTTCTCCCAGCCCACTTTTATAAAAAAAATCTTAAGATTGATCATACTCCAAAGTAGAGGGATCATTATTACCTAGAGTTGACACTCTTCCAAACCCACTTTCAATATTATCGCAAACATATTCATCATGAGGCTTAAATAAAATTTCAAGATCAGAAGAAAAATCACCCCAATCATGATCATTACAATAAGTAGTGGACATGGCAAAATTAGCATCCCCAAGCTTGGGGTTTTGCATATTATTAGCACAATTGACATTAATAGAATTTATAATAACATCATTGCAATCATGCTTTGCATTCAAGGAGCTATCTTGAATCTCTTCATAAATTTCTTCTTTTAACACTTCATCACAATTTTCAGATTCACAAATTTCAAGCAAAACTTCATAAAGCTAATCTAGTGCACACAACTCACTAGCAATTGGTTCATCATAATTGGATAACTTAAAAAGATTAGCAAGTGGATGAGGATCCATAAACTTTTTGTTTTCTGACTTTCAATAAATACACAATTATACCAAGCTCACAGGCAAACAAACCAAGTAAGACATAAAGGCAAACGAAAAGAAGGCAAATAAAATGGCAAATATTTTTGTGTTTTTCAGAAAATGTTTTTAGAAGTGGGGGAGAGGAAAACGAGAGGCAAATGGCAAATAATGTAAGTGCAACAGATGAGAGTTTATGATTGGTACTTGGTAGGCTTGATGTAGAACCTCCCCGGCAACGGCGCCAGAAATTCTTCCTGCTACTTCTTGAGCTTGCATTGGTTTTTCCCTTGAAGAGGAAAGGGTGATGCAGCAAAGTAGAGATAAGTATTTCCCTCAGTTTGAGAACCAAGGTATCAATCCAGTAGGAGGTACAAGCAAGTTTCCAATCTATGCACCTGCACAAACAATCAAACACTTGCACCCAAAGTGATAAAGGGGTTGTCAATCCCTTCAAGGTCACTTGCAAGGATGAGATTTGATAGAGATAGATATAAAAGATTACTAAAACATAAATAAAATAAAAGTAAATAAATTGAAGCAAGGTATTTTTGGGTTTTCTGGTTTATAGATCTGAAAATATATGATGGAAAATAGACCCGGGGGCCATAGGTTTCACTAGAGGCTTCTCTCTTGAAAGAAAGCATACGGTGGGTAAACAAATTACTGTTGAGCAATTGATAGAAAAGCGTAAAGTTATGACGATGTCTAAGGCAATGATCATGAATATAGGCATCACGTCTTAAGTAAGATGACATGATGTAGAGGGATAAAATGAAGCAATATGACATAAACCCCATCTTTTTATCCTCGATGGCAACAATACAATACGTGCCTCGCTACCCCTACTATGTCACTGGGTGAGGACACCGCAAGATTGAACCCAAAACTAAGCACCTCTCCCATTGCAAGAAAAACCAATCTAGTTGGCCAAACCAAATCGATAGTTCGAAGAGAAATACAAATATATCTTAATCATGCATAAAAAGAGTTCAGAGAAGACTCAAATAATATTCATAGATAATCTGATTATAAATCCACAATTCATCGGATCTCAAAAACATACCGCAAAAAAGAATTACATTGAATAGATCTCTAAGAACATCAAGGAGAACATTGTATTAAAGATCAAAGAGAGAGAGAAGAAGCCATCTAGCTACTATCTATGGACCCTTAGGTCCGTGGTAAACTACTCACGCATCATCGGTAGGGCAGCAAGGTTGATGTAGAGGCCCTCCGTGATCGAATCCCCCTCCGGCAGATCACCGGAAAAGGCCCCAAGATGGGATCTCACGGGAACAGAGGCTTGTGGCGGCGGAAAAGCATTTTGGTGGATGCCTCTGATGGTTTGGGAATATTTGGGAATTTATGTTGCAAAGATTAGGGTTGGAGGACTCCCGAGGGGTCCATAAGCCCTCAGGGAGCGCCCCCCCAGGGGCGCGCCTGGCAGGCTTGTGGCCTCCTCGGGAACCTTCTGGCCCCCTCTCCAAGCTCCGTGGATGTCTTCTGGTCCAAGAAAAATCATCGTAAAGTTTTATTCTATTCGGACTCCGTTTGATATTCCTTTTCTATAAAACCCAAAAACAAGGAAAAAACAGAAACTGACACTGGGCTCTAGGTTAATAAGTTAGTCCCAAAAATTATATAAAATAGCATATAAAACATGCAAAACAGATAATATAATAGCATGGAACAATAAAAAATTATAGATACAATGGAGACGTATCAAGTCCTTCTTCTCGTAGTTTCTGGTAGGGTTGAAATACACGGCGTGGGAGACTCGCGAGTAAAGAATGATAAAGTTGGCGCGACCGTTGCTGCGGGGAAAAAATACCTCAAATTATTCTCCATATGAGCGAGAAGGAATGATTGAAATGTATGAAAGGGTTGTCCGGCACGGACTTACATTGGATGATAAGGCAGGAGGACAATTTCCTGGTCCTTATTCTGTATCATGAAGTTTTCGAGGTACTCCCTAGCAGTTTTATGCTCAAAGTCACCGAGACTCAAGAAGGACTCGTGCATGTAGTATGGATCTGCCACACAGATTTGTGAGACTTGTTCTCTCTTCATGACGGACCTCATATGTAGCGCAAAAAGGCAGACGATTGTAAAATCGAGCCGCCTTGTCAGAAACATCTCAAAGATATGCTCAAACCGCAGGAAGAACACCTTTGTAGGCCGTGTGTCGATGTAGCACTTCCCCTCAGGCACACAAGCCGCGTATGTCAGATATCCTGGATCCTTCGTGGCTAGTAGGCTTATCTCAGTCGACAGCACACTCCTCTTCCGTAAGTGTTGGATTTTCCTCCAGAATCTTGGACAGGGGTTCCTTAGCCTCAATAGCTCGTTTCACCCTCCCTTTCCAGGAGGCCAAATCATTGCTGAACATGTCGATGGCGTGATTGTTAATATTTTTCATCTTCGGATCATCCCACGGGTGTTCTATGCGGTCATCCCGGTCGGGGAACTGAAATCTCTTCTGTAGCTTCGTTAGGAGCAACTGCTTCAAATGTTCTTTACCCCTTAAGTCAACATCATTGATGCTCGCGCATTCCCATTGGATGCATCTGAGTTGGTTCCCGTAGCACTTGCGAGGTTCTTCTGGCTCTAATGGCTCAAACTTGCCAGGGGCCATCTTTGTGATCACCAGTCGTTCGATGCCGAGTTTGTTAGGTTTTCGTATCATCTCTTCTTCTTTTCGTTAGCGGCTTCGGCGCTGGTACCTTCCACGCCGGTCTCGGCGCCTCCATCGGTGCCGGTGCCATCGGTGTCGATGTCGGCATCAGTAACATCATCGAGGCCGCCCTGCAAACCTTGATTGTGCTTGGCAGCCAAAAAGTCGAGGTAGTTTTGTTCACCCTCATAATCCATCTCGTCTGCATCATGGTCAAAAGGCCCGGTTTCTTCGTTGTTCCACATGTTTCCTACGATTAAGTATCCTCATTTAATTCTTAAACTATAATAAAAATGAGTAATGACATAAAAAATGTCTATGGTTTGCCGGAATGCCATTTCATTCCCGTCGCAGCAAATCCCGGCACTCGATATGCCTACATTCTAGCACAAGTCATGCCAAAATTCACGCAAAATTTCGGCATGACCTTTGCTAAAAAGTGGACATATCGAGCACCTGAAATTCACCAGAACGGAAATGAATCAACATTCCGGCGAAACATAGGCCACTCGGATCATTTACCCTTCACATAATCATCATTTTCCAAATATGACATGTCCAAAACATCACATGTCCAAATTCCAAATATCACATGTCCAAATCACATCTCCACATATCACACGTCCACTTCAAATTTGCATATAACAGGAAGAAAAATATAGAACTTGAAGAAAAATGCAAGAAGTCCTTTTTCTTAACAATATTTGAAACTAAATTCAGCACTTGTCAAATTTGATAGTAAATTCAGCACTTGACAAATTTCTATCATAATTTGAAACCTACCTAAATTTCTGTCATAATTTCCAACCTACCTAAATTTCTGTCCTAATTTGAAACCTAGAAAAATTTCTGTCCTAATTTGAAAACCTAGCTAAATTTCTGTCCAAATTTGAAACCTAGGGTTACTAATTAACTAGGTTCATACTACCTAATCTGTCCTAGGGTTCATTCTAATTCACCTAGAGTTAATCAATTCTGTTTTATATTTAAATAGCAAAAATTGCTTTAACTAAAAAAATACCTAGAATTCTGTTAACTACACCTAAAACACCTAAAATACCTAGAATTCATTTAACCCATACTAATTCTATTTTTTAACTAGGGTTCATACCACCTAATTAACTAGGGTTCATACTAATTTTGTTTTTTTAAATAGCAAAAATTGCTTTAACTAAAAAAATTAAATAGCAACAATTGCTTTAACTAAAAATAGCAATAGTTTGAAACCTAGGGTTCATACTAACTATCACTAAAAAATAGGCACTAATCTGTCCTAGGGTTTTTTTTAACTAGGGTTCATACTACCTAATTAACAAGGGTTCATACTAATTCTAATTAACTAACTAGCACTAAAAAATAGCCTAGGGTTAATACTAATTCATACTAACTAGCACTAAATAGCTAGGGTTCATACTAACCGAGAGAGAGAGAGAGTAGAAAATAGGGGAGGGAGGGGGCTTACAGAGGGCAGAGAGAGAGATGGGGTCGGGGGAGATGATGGCACCGAGGTCGGTCAGAGGTGAAGTGGGGTCGTGGGAGACGGCGACATGGAGGAGGCTGCGGGCACCGACGAGGTCGAGGAGGAAGTGGCACAGGCGCGCGGCGACGTCGAGGGCAGACTCCGGCGAAGAGCGAGCGCAGGGGCTCCGGCGAGGGCGACGGCAGGGCTCCGGCGAGGGCGAGGGCGAGGGTAGGGGCTCCGACAGCAACAAAGGGGAGAAGAGAGTGGGGAATTGGGGGAGGAAGCAGAGGAGGGAAGCCCGCACGGGGGGTTATGTCAAAATAGCAGTAGCGCGGTTCTAAAACACGCGCTATAGCTAAGGTAGCTATAGCACGTGTTCTGAAATAGCGCTACTGCTATCTAAAGTAGCTACAGCGCGGTTTGCAGGACCGCGCTACTGATATTACCAGTAGCTATAGCGCTTTTCTTCAACCAGCGCTCCTGCTATTGTTTTCATTTTCCCTTTTTCTTTTCTTTTCCTTTTCTTTTTTGCTTTCTTTTTTTCTTTTATTTTCTTTTCCTTTTTGTTTCTTCTATTTTATTTTTGTTATTTTCTTTTCCTTTTCTTTTCTTTTTTTCTTTTGTTTTCTTTTCCTTTTTTTTGGGAGCCGGAACAAAGGGAAGGTGATACAATGTATATAACTACGGCGATATATATTGCATCATTTGACCAATAACGGTTAAGTGTGTATACAAAATAGGAACATATATATTACATCATTTGACCCATAACAATTAAGTGTGTATACAAAATAGGAACATATATATTACATCATTTAACCCATTCATAACGGTTAATTGTGTATACAAAATAGGAACATATATATTACATCATTTGACCCATAACGGTTTCTCAGCGTTGACATTTCCATTTTTGAGTGAACTTCTTTCCCTTCTTGTTCATTTATGAATAATTGAGCCCCTCATTGTGACTTTTCCTTTTCCATGGAGTACGATCTTTCTTAGGTAATGTAGTATTGATTCTTCTTCTGACGTATACTTCATCGTCATCGTCATCTTCCCTCATCGGGTTGCCGTACTGGTCGTAGTCTTCCTCGTTGGCGACTCCATCCATTCCAATGATGTTCCTTTTGCCCTCCTCACGACAACACGGCTGGGATTGCTCGGGTCGGTTATGAAGAAGCATTGTGTCACGTGCTTAGCGTGTACCCATGGCTCATTTTTTGCGATGGCGTTCACGGTAGCACTCTTGGCGTCGGGTATAGATAGCGAAATATCGGTTTTCTCTTTCGACATTCTTAGCCCATCTGACACGGAACATCATCGCGCTGTGTAGTCTAGAGTAGTCAAGCTCCCAGATCTCCTCGACCCTTCCATAGAATCTCTCAGTTGCGTCATTGTCACCGGTCATGCATTCCATCGTCACCCCTGAGTTCTAAAAATCACTGTTCATATCTTTGGACTCCGTGTAGAACGTGTATCCGTTGATATCGTATGACTGATAGGTCGCGAGGTTGGCCGTGGGGCCATGTGCTAAGGCGTATATGAGCAATACATCCTTAGAGCCCTCTTCCGGAGGATTAGCAAGAATATGCTCTTTGAACCAATGTAGGAAAGTGGAGTTGTGCTCTCTAGTAACTTCGGCATTCGTCTTGCATAGCCCCCCGTCATGATACTTCTTTGCGATGGTTTCTTTGTGCAGTGTCACGAAAGGATCTACCACGTCTAGGTGATGTAGCACTACTAAGTTTGCTATGTCAAAGTCGTTGCGTTGATTTGAGTAACCCACATGCAGTTCCTTGCGACCATTGGAGTGACCTTCTCCTTCGAGCCTCCGAACGTGCTTCTTAACAGGCAAACCAACACCAGGCCGATCTCCGCCATATAGATAATTCTCGCAGAAAGAGATGCACTCTTGTGACATATAGCCCTGGACGATGCTTCCATCCGAACGGGACATGTTACGAATGAATCATTTGATGATCCCATTCATCATCTCGAACGGCATCATGTTGTGTAGGAATGACGGCCCTAGGTCTATTATGTTGTCCACAATGTGGACACACAGATGCACCATGACGTCAAAGAACACAGGTGGGAAGTACATCTCAAGCTCATTTAGTATCACAACGGTCTCTTCCTGTAACCTTTGGAGTTGCTTCACACTGATCGGCTTTCGAGAGATGATGTCGAAAAAGTTGCAGAGACCAATAAGCGTGTCACGGACGTGCTTGTCCATTATCCCTCTAAGGGCAACAGGTAGTATCTGCGTCATCATCACATGACAGTCATGGGACTTCATCCCGCTGGAACTTTTCTTCTTCGTGTCTAGAAATCTGCTTATCTTCCCACAGTAACCGAAACTAACTTTGATTCCGGTAAGGCACTTGAATTATTGATCGATCTCAGCCAGACTTTTTTGCCCTTCTTCTCTCGCGCCTCCGTCTCCGTCTCTGTCTCCTCTGACTTTTTACGGGGCGGCATGTGCAAATCTGCCCTGATATTCAAATCTTGCAAGTCTCTTCTTGCCTTCGGCCCATCCTTGGTCTTATCCGGCATGTTCATCAGTGTCGCAAGCAAGCTCTCAAGGACATTCTTATAGATATGCATTTGATCAAGGCAATGAGGTGCGTCGAGTTTGTGCCAGTACTACAAGTCCCAGAAAACAGACCTCGTCTTCCATACCTTCAGCAGCGGCTCTGGCGCCTTTTTCATCATCTTTCCCGGCACGGGGCACTATTCCCAATTTTTCAATAGCTCATCGATTTCGGCACCGCTCCGCTTACATGGAGGTCCTTGATGCTCAGCCTCACCATTGAATAGATCTCCATGGGTTCTCCATGGGTCGTCCTTCTCGAGCCATCTTCGATGCCCCATGTACATGATTTTCCCAGACCTGCCATCTTTCATTGACGTTAGCTACTAAGACATCGTATCATCCATGCACTGCATGCATCCGCAATATCTGTGGCACACCTGGCCTGCGACATATCCGTAACCGAGATAGTCGTGCACCGTCGTGATCAGCGTGGCTCTCATATAGAAATGCTCGCATTTGCTGGTGTCCCATGTCTTCGCCAGTGTTTTTGATAACGTGTCTAACTCCTCTTGAAGTAGCCCCAGATACAGATTAATATTATTTACCGATTGTTTCGGCCCTTGCACTACAAAAAAAGACACATCCATGACATTTTGGGCCGAACGAATTTTTTTCTGTCATGCTTATGACACTTCTATGACGATAATTGTGACAAAAGCATGTATCATCATTGATGTGGTGGGCTCCTACTTCTATGACAAAAAATCATGACAGAAAATGGGCTTTCCGTCCTGGGCAGGCCGGGGACGCACCTGCATGACATTCTTTGGGCTGTCCATGATGGAAAAAATCATGGTAGAAGCGAGGGCGAGGAAAATATCGGGGAGTTCCCGGATAAGGTGGGTGGTCGGGGCTGAGCGATGCACGGAGGATTGCACGTTTCTCTCGTACATGTATGCGCGTGTGTGCAAGGCGTTGGGCTCTAACTGAACCCGAGCGAGGCATTCGCTTACTGAACCCGAGTGATTGCACTAGCTACGTTACTGAACCCGAGCGATCGATCCCTTGGCTGTTAACTGAACCCGAGCGATTCCTTCGCTACTGCTGCTAACTGAAGCCGATCGAACCAGCTGCATCTTGATGAACAGTGACCGTTGTTGGGGGTTGGATGAACATTTCCCGGTGGGGGTTGGATGAACAGGACCCCGTGGTAGTAGAGGCCGTTATCGCTGGATGAACAGGACCCCGATCGAGGAGGCCGCCACACACCCGAGTCGCTTGGGGGTGGATGAACAGGAACCCGTGGAGGGCTGGTTGAACAGTAGTCGGTGGAGATTGGATGAATAGTAGCCCATGGATGAACAGTAGTTGGTGGAGGCTGGAGGAAGTCGACGGTGGATGAACAGTAGCCCGTGGAGGCTGGAGAGAGGCACTAGACGGTGGATGAACAGTAGCCCATGGAGTCCCGTTTTGCGGTACGCCACACCCCTCCCGATGAACTCGACCCCGTTTCGACCGTAGGCGCTCCAACACAAGTCCATTTCCTCTGTTTTGCGGTATGCCACACCCCTCCCAACGAACAGCACCCCGTTTCGACCGCAGGCACTCGAACAGAAGGCTGTTTCCTCCGTTCTGCGGTATGCCAGACCTTCCCGATGAATAGGACCCCATTTCAACTGTAGGCGGTCGAACATAAGGCCGTTTCCTCCGTTCTGCGGTACACCAGACCTTGTTCGGCTATTCTGTCCAAGCCGGTTGGCTCCCGATAACATGACGTATTCCGACCCAGTCAGTTGCCTCCTAATGAACACGACGCTGTTTCCTCCGTTCCGACCTAGTCGGTTGGTTGTCGATGAACAGGACGATGTCGTTGTACGCATTCGTGACCACGCTCGTATGGACGTATGTGGCCGTCTTTTTTGCAGCGTAGCTATCGTATGTGTACAGGATTTAGACAGGACTTCCTGAACTATTACCGCTCCTTACTCGGCCATGGTTCATCATGGCAGACAGACCGATCAACCGGTATGTACACAGACAACGCTACGTACGCTTCGACCAGGTGGGTCCCAGCTGTCAGGGAGGACAAGGAGGCACTTCCTTGCGTGCGAATATATAGCTGGTGGGTCAAAGCGGTCAGGGCCGGAATCATATATTTTTTGCCAGTAATAAGGAGGCACTTCCTTGCGTGCAAAGTTGTTGTTGGTGGGTCCCATGTGTCAGGGGCAGGAATAAGGAGGAACTTCCTTCCTTGCGAAGATATACTTGGTGGGTCCCAACTTTCAGGGGGAGGAATAATTTTATTTTCGTGTAATAAGGAGGCGGTTGCATGCGTGCATCCATGGACCTGGTGCGTCCCCACTGTCAGCCCCTCCACGTATAGTCCTCTTCCGATGACTGTCGTTTGTTGACCACGTTGACCATGCCGCGCCGAGTGCACCAAGGCGGTGGACAACGGCGAGGCCCTGGACGGTAACGAGCCAGTGATGGGAAGACACGGTAGTGGATTCACAGACGGATAGGTGTACGAGGGTTAACTGGTTCTGGTGCGGTGTGCTTCTGCAGAAGGCGGAGAATAACATGAGTTGTGGAGGGGTGGGGGGATGGCTTGGCCGGCGGTGGGGTAGCGCTTCGCAGTGAAGCGTGCTTAGCAGAGCTGCTAGCAACCGGAGGCGGGAGCAGGTGGTCCCGGCAGCGCTGGAGGAAGAAGACAAGAGATTGAAGATGAATTCCGGCCATTGGATGTAAATCTAACGGCTATCGATGTCGGAATCATTTGTTGACTAAGTTGACAACTCCTTGAGTTGGCTTCGACCTATTGGCCAACATTTCAGCCTCCAAAAATGTCGCATATTCAGCCTATTTTTTTTAGAATTTACAGTCCATTTGTTGGGCTGGGTGAACAAATAATGTAGCGTCCATGCGGCCCATTTATTTTTTTCTAAAAAGCTGCAGCCCATTTGCACTTTCTCAAAATACACGAATTTGCTGGGCTGGGTGAACAAATAATGTAGCGTCCATGCGGCCCATTTATTTTTTCCTAAAAAATTACAACCCATTTGTACTTTCTCAAAATACACGATTTTGCTGGGCTGGTTCTAATTATAATGTTGGGTTGAGCGCAGCAATGTTATCAAAAAATAAATAGGGGCTAAGCATTTTGTTATAAATATATTTAAATAATAAGTGTTTATTTACATTGGTCCTTAAATCTTACCAAGCTTTTGTACACAATCACCTGGAGTTTCGTTGACCTTAATGTAAAAAAACCCAGGATTTTATTGTTAAACATTTATTTTTATAAGTTCGTAATACGTGGGATATTTTTTCCTTATATATGTAAGTATCTGTTAAATATATGATGATAATAACAATAATATATAATAACATATAAAATAATATAAATATATATAATATAGTTAGAAGGGAAACATAAGTTGGACTTGGCATTCCTATTCTTATATAGAAAAATAGAACAGACCTCTGCGTTTTCTTCAAAAAAATACATAAGTTGGGCTGCGGATTGTGGCACCCCGGCTCAGAGGAAACCGGAACGCCCCGTATTCCAGCCCAGAGACAAGTCTTCTGGAATACGGCACCATTGGCATAGAACAAATCAGCTCTTTATTACTATGGATAAGGTTACAAGGGTACATGGAATACATCGGCACGGCGACACTACGCCTGCCCAGGGTAGCTCTATGCTAACAGCGAAACAACCCGAGGAAACGGAGTATCCTCGGCAGCGGAACAATGACAGCGGTGATGGACTCCACTCCGTAGGGACTCTGGCTGGAACGCTTATCCTAGCTCGCAAACTCGAAATCCTCGACAAGCAAGCAATCAAGGCATGACCTGCAAACTGGTATGACACGCCAGGTGAGTACTTTGAATGTACTCGCAAGCTCACAGCAACCAAAGCAATCAAGACAAGCAACATCATGGCATATACAGGTTAAGCAAGTGTAAGCATAATGACACTAGAACAAAATAGGCATGGCATGTGAGCAGGATGACACTACATGCAACAGGTTAAAGCTATCATGATGCAACTTACTCTGTTCGGGGTTACCTTGTAACCACCACATGTAAGAACTTACCATCGTGTGTGCCACACGATAACCTTGGGACCAACCAAACTTGGTATTACAATACCGTAGTGATAACATGATCACAAGGAGCTTGGTATTTACCCGAGATCACCACCTAACACTATCAACCAAATTCGGTATCCACGATACCACGGTGGTCCTCTCGTGATCACGATCAACCAACGTCGGTATCCTCGATACCACGGTGATCCTCTCGCGATCACATAAAGATCAACCAACTTCTTTCTCATCGAACAGGGTTGTGGTTGTTATAAGCAAGATTATTATTCTGTTGGCCCATAGTGTGTCCTACTACGAACTATGCCCATATCCGAGGACGCGGCTATCAATAGATCATACACTCTGCAGAGGTTAGTACACTGTACCCACACCATGAAACTCGTGGCCTCGTGCTCCCATTCGGGTGGACCAACGACGTTCCGACAAAACCCAATCTATTGCATGGCACTCTCCCAGTCACTCCGACAAACTCCCCTTTGGGCTATGTCATGGGTGACCCCTGTGTCCTTCCGACACCTGCCACCGTCGTGGTCCAACAAAACTGTCCCAAACGGGGACCTGAGCTCAATACCAAAACTGGGTTCACAAGGTTATAGCCGCCTACCGGGCCAAGGTAGCACGCGCTCATAACCTTCCCTGGTTGGAGGCACCGGCAAGAGGCATGACAATAGGCCGAATTATGGCTGCCCCATCCAAGCAAGTGTGGTTGCACTGGTGAGCTCGCTTCGGTCCGCACTATGACTCAGCCAACAGGTGTTCAAGTTCGCTTAACATCCGGTTTAACTTGAATGATGATGATGTGCTGAGCCATGATAACAGGATGAATCATAACAACTGATAACGAAACATGCAGACATGTCATCATCTTAGCATGAACTACTGCCAGTAATAACCATGAGCATAATGCTACCAACGACTACTTGATAACTAGCAAGATGCACATGGACAGAATGTAAGGATGAGCATTTACAGTATTTTCAGACAGAATAACATGCACACATTAAATAAATATTCAAGTAGGAAACCATAGCTACTGCAAATCCATCATGCAAGTGGCTGTCGTGGCTTGCCTGGGGATGAAGGAACCATCGAGGAGAAGTTCGGAGAATCCGCGGATACGATTGGCGGAAACAGTTCTCTCCCGGAGGGGTCTATTTACGGGCAAGGGCAAAATGATCATTTTCACAGTGTCAAAACATTATGAAAATGGAACCAACGGAACGGGCTCGACGAGACGAAGACGTGGGCTTTGGATTCACCTGGATCGGAGTTACGGTTGAAGAGATGTGAGGGTTTGAAGGACAGGGACCTTTCTATAAAAATTGATTACTTTCGGGTCCCTGGCTATTTTCTGGAAACGAATAAATCGCTCTGTGCATTTGGGCTGCACAGGCCGAAACTGGCCGCTACTGCCGCTGCTCCACTGGGCCGGCCAAACAGCCGCTGCCTCCTTTTTCAAAAAATGGAGGAGAGGCTGGGCTCTGCCGAGCCTGGCCCGCTGGCCAATCTCATTCCTCCTCTCGCTCCTGCACGCATCGGCCAAGAGGGGAGCTCGCCCCAACAACGATCGCCGGCGACTCCGGCCACCATAGGGGGATGTCCGACCTACCAAAATGCTCAGCGGAGCGAGCCGCATCGGTGGGTGGAGGTCTCCACCGCCGGGGAGTTCCGGAACGGAGGTGGTGCTGGCTGCGGCGGACGGCGGCTCGGCCGGAGTTGTGCACGGCGCTCCGGCCAGCAAAAGGTGGGTGCGAGCTACTGGGAGGGTTCAGAGATGCTGGTGGATGCTCAAGGTGGAGGTTAGAGGGAGAGGCAGGCTTGAACTCGCCGGAATTTAGGAGGAGGGCCACGGCGGCCATGGCGGTGATTGGGGATGAGGAGGGGCTCCGACGAGGTATGGGTGGGTCGGGGAGGATCAGTGGAGCGAGGAGGGGAGGATGGTGAGAACGAGAGGGCTCGGGGGTCCTTATATAGCCGCGGCGACGAGGGTGGATAGGCACGGCCGCCGTGGCGATCTTAGCCGGTCACTAGAGCTTGGGGAAACGTGGCTGGAGGGTTCCTGGCGTCGGCGAGCGGCCGACCTAACGAGCATTAATGCAACGCGACGGCTCGGGGAGGAAGGGGCCAAGGAGGGAGGAGACAGCTCGGGTCACGGGCGAACAGGGCCGCGACAGCGACTACCGTGGTGTGGAGAGGAGGTAATCGGAGGGGAGAAGGGTCGGCAGAGGGGCAGGTGGACGCCGCGGAGCCGTAGGACACATCCAGACAAGCAGAGGCCGGCCGGAGATGACCAGACGGAGCTCACAGAGAGCAGAGCGCCGTTTTTGCATGGCCACAGTGTGGTCATCACGTGCATGGCTTGCTCTGGCACTCTCCTGCCTATCAATTCTTGTCAAACAGCTCCTTCACTGCTCAAGAAGTTAAGAGGTGTGGCTAGAAGTAGCTAGGTGGCTCTGGGGTGGAAGAGACTTGTAGAAAAAGGTTTTAACAGCATACTGTTTGAGGTGAGCTGGGAGATATTGAACAGGAGGCAGACTCTGGGCTTTGGCTGGGAGTGATCACATGCTAAGTTGATCATTTTTGCCAAGTTTGAGATCAAACGGAGGAGTATAGATAGCACTTGCAGTTCAAATGACCCCACTGTCTAGAATTGCAAATCTTGAAGTGGCACTCATATACTGGCTTGGATTGAGCTGAAATTTGGAGGAGATGAGTTATATATGCATATGAAGACACTGTATAAATTTCATACCATTTTGAAAAACCAAAATGGTACTTCCTTCACACAGCATCAAATTGGACAAAATTTTAGAAAAATAACTGAGGATAAATGGCTAGATGAAATGAGCCTAAATTTGTTGGAGAGGTGTTATATGGGTAGGGGAATGCTCTGGTAAATTTTCAGCAATTATGAAGCAATATAAAATATAGTTGCTTCACAACAGGAAAATATAACCAGTAGCAAAGTTTTGATGCTGTGATCACATACATAATGTAATGATGCTCAAATTTGGTGGAGAGCAATTATTTGAGCATATAAAGATGCTTGCAAAATTTCAACTCATTTGGATATGCCTAGCTTGCACTTCCTTCACAAGGCCTCTGTTTGAACAGAAACTTTGAAAAATTCCTCAGGAATATTTACTAGGCAAACGAAGTTGAAATTTGGCATGTGGTAATGATATGGATCGGAGAGAGTGCACAAAAAGGTTGAGATCAAGCAAGCAAAGATAATGGGTACTTGCTTCACAAACGGCCAGCTAGGGCAAAATCAGAAAAGAAATATTGGTGGAATATTTTTGGTCATGGAAAGGAAGGATTTTGACATATCTGAGGAATATATGACCCAAACAATTTATGAGAATTATTTGGGAATATTTGGAATGATGGAAATGTGGGTTGCTTCACAACCCAGGGCAGACAGGGTTATTCCTTTAATAGAAAAAGGAATATTCTCAAAGAAAAGAATATTGGGATTGGTCCAAGATGGAAATAATATGTTCTTGGGATGGTTTTGAGATTGACAAACCACTTGGGGTAAGAATCAAAGGTGATCTCTCCAGGTTTCAAGACCATTAAGCCACTGAAAAGCAAATCCAGACCAAAATCAAAAGAAAAAGAAAATGGGCAAAATCTAGGGTGTTACACGGATGTTTAAAAAAAACCTAGGATGGGAGGGCCATAGGCCGGTCGATACATGATGGCCCTTAAAAAAATACAAACCGGCATGTAGTGGGCTGCACATGTTAAAAAAGAAAGCCTAGACTGGGCAGCCCGCAACCCAGCTGATACTTGTTGGCCCACTAATAATAAATGATACCTGCCAGCTCCCCGATGACTAGCTTCATTGTAAATTTATCTCCTTTAGTAACTACGTTGACATACCCATGGCCCCCAACATCAGTATAGCATTAGGAGGAAGTATATTTTTTCAATGAGACACTTGCTTGCGTACGGCCATGGACCTGGTGGGTCCCGACTGTCCGCCTCTCCACGTACAGTCCTCTCCAGATTCCTCTCGGTTGTTGATCATATCCACAATGGCAGACAGCGGCGCCACGGCGAGCGCACAATGGCGGAGGATGACGTCCAGGCTCTAGATGAGAACGCACCGGAGCCGGGGAAGACGTGCTACAATAGTGGTAGATGTTGTGCCTAATTTCTAGTGAAAGTACTAGAGTAGCCCAGTGGCCAAGTTCCACTCCCCAACCGCTATTCCGCCCGGGTTCGATTCCACCTGATGCAATGAAAATATCCACAAATTTTTGCCTCTGCCTCTGACATGTGGGTGCCCATTGTCATCTACGCACACCACCTCCAACACTTGCCAAAACTTCGTCCCTCGGTTTATCTGTATTTCACACACTCAACATTGTGTGGGCATTTTGAAAATAGCATATTTTTTTACTGTGCATCATATGAAGATGTGCTATGCATGAATGTTGATCAGCATGATGTTAACTTGCTGGTAGTTCCATTTTTGACCATGAATAAAGCTTCCAACATGATGTTATTCCTATTTGAAAAGGGCGTGTTAATATAAATGCTCTGCCTCTGAAACTTGCAGTTTCTTATCTTAAACTGAAACTTGCAGTTTCTTCTCTGAGAAACACATTGTCTGCACTTTTATATGAAACTAAATTTTTTAAAGTGCTAAAAATAGATCTCTAGAATTCGTAAAATACTTCATATGCTCAATACTATAAATCTGAAATTCAAAAGACATTCATATATGAAAGTACTCTCAAAATACACAACATAAAACACAATTCACAACATGCAAATACTGACAACCCTAAGCTCCTCCTCGGACTATTTGGGGGGGGAGTCCCCTCCTATTCCTCGGTGGCAAAGAGCCACCCCGTGGGACGAGGTGAACGGCGAGGGAGAGGATGGCGGGGAAGCATCATCGCGCCAACTGTTTTTCTCCTCTTGTAGTTGGGTTCGGTCGACGAAGACTCCACCGGCTCGCTCTGCCACGGCACCCTCACAAACTACACCGTGTAGATGCTTGATCCTTCAATCTCGGGTGGATGCTCCATGTTGGATCGATACTCCCACCACCGCAGACTCACGATCGGATCCGGTGAATCTGTTTGCTCCATGGCACAGAGGAGCAGCTCTATGTACTCCCGCGCGACTCCCTCAGGGAGTATCGCCGCTTTTTCGCTCTTTTCTAGATATTTGGCCATCGCTGTCACCGTCGCCGCTCATTGCTCCGGGTTGTCAAACCAAAACTGCATCTCCAACATCCTAGCTAGCTTCATAGGGTCGCCGCCTGCGATTCACACGTATCGGTTGTACTCCTCCATCGATTTACTTCTCCACAACACCTTCACTCGCGGAAGGTGGTTTTTGAATGGAAGAGGAGATGAGCGGCGCTGGTTTTGGATTAGAACGGGAGAGGAGCGGTGGTGGTTTTGAAATGGAAGAGGAGAGGAGCGGCGCTAGTTTTGGATTGGGATAGGAGAGGAGCGGCGGTGGTTTAAGAGGAGAGGAGCGGCGCTGGTCTTGGAAGTATTTTTTTGTTTTGCGTATTTTGGGTCAAAGTTTGACCACGTACTCTATTTGACAAGCAAAATGTGTATGCATGTCATCAAAAATTGTATCGTTTGGTTCGTATCTGAATGTACTTTCAAATTATATTATTTTTGCATCGTATAACATATATTTTAATTGTTAAAATCATGGTCAAATATTACCCAGAATTAGGAATGAAAAAAAAAGCTCGAAGCTCGCAAGCTAAACGAGTAGCTCGTGACTCGGCTCAAATCGACTCGAACTCGAAGAATAACGAGTCGAGCCGAGCTTTAGTTTAAGATCGTTTATAGACCAAGTTAAACGAGCCAATCTCACGAGTACTCGTGTAATTCATTAGGCTCGGTACAAAAGATCAGCCACTCCCAATACAAAAAAAGATCAGCCACTCAGCACCCTATGTCCCAGGTGCACAACACAAGGCCTAGCCGTTGAAGGGCCAGCCGCCTAGGAGACTTGTGCATTACAAGGAAATTACTATTGTTTGGTGATATATATGTTTAATATATACATAATCATTTTTTATAATATTTGAGGGTTTTATGTTCATATCTTTAACGAGTTTAACAAGCTAAACGAGCCAGCTCGTGAGTTATACGAGTCGAGCCAATATTGGATTTGAGCACATTATAATAACGAGTCGAGTCGGGCTAGCTCGTTAACGAAATGAGCTCTAGCGAGTCGAGCCGAGTTGGCTCGACTCGGCTTGAATTCAAGCCCTACCCAGAATACAAGGGAGACTAGTTAAGGTGGGGTCGCTTTCTTAATTGAAGGGTAAATTGATTTTGATTTTGATCCAGTCACAGCGCGCCGGCCCTCTCGTCCAATCCTAAATCGCTGTCGCATGCTCCTCTCCCTCTTCTCCATTGCAAAACCACCCCCTCTCCTCTCCATCTTCTCCATTCCAAAACCATCGTCTCGCCTCTCCCTCTTCTCCATTGCAAAACCACCCCCTCTCCTCTCAATCTTCTCCATTGCAAAACCACCGTATCGCCTCTCCCTCTTCTCCATTGCAAGACAACCATCTCTCCTCCCATCTTTCAAAGCTAGCATCGGACCTCTCAGAAGGACATCTATGGAGAGGATGCAGCGGCGAATCGGGTAGATCGCCGGCGGCGACCAAGCGAAGTTAGCCAGGTTGAAGGAGATCCTTACTTGGTTTGACCACAAGTGGGAGATTTCGAGGACGGTGAGGGCCATGTGGCAATGTATAAGAAAGACCGAGACGGCGGCGATGAGGGTGGGGATGTACTCCCCGACGGCAGTCACGCCGCAGTCCTTCGAGTTCATCGAGTATCTCCTCTAGGCGATGGAGCAGACAGATTCGCTCGAGGTGAAAGTCAGGTGGAGGTGGTGGGCGTATAGGTTGAAGGTCGAGCATCCAGAGGATAATGAATTGATCGAGTACGGTGTGCTATTCGTGAGGGTGCAGTGTCAGCCGGAGCCACAGGAGTATTCGTTCTCCCACCGCAAGAGGAGGCCGGATGGCGCGATGTCGCTTCTCCGCCGTTCTCCATGGTTCCCTTGCCACTCGCCTCATTTCAACGGCGGTGGTAGGGTTTAAGGTAAGCTTCACACTAACCTAATCTTCCATCTACTCATGCTTACAATCAGTGTGACGGCTAATGAAATCAGAAGGGTAAGTATTGGGTAGTACTCCAAGTCTCCGAGTACTACGCCAATCACCCTAAAATAGCTCCGGAACAAAAATAAGTTGTGACAATGTGTACAAATAAAGAAAAATCGATTGGTGCTTCTTTCAGAAAAGATTACTCCCTAGAAAAGTGCCAATATAAGCTACTGGTATTTGATTAGAGGATTTGCTGCCAAGAAAGATCCGTCCACAGAGAGCGCCACCCATCCCACCGGTGGTGGATGCCAATGCTTTGATGGATCATGGTTGGTGTCGGTAATTTTTACTTGGCACCTCGCACTCTGCATATATGCCGTTTCCATCCGTACATTTGTGTAGTTCCACCAAAATGTAGCTGAATAACCCTGTTTGTACAGATAATGAAAAAGCGTGATTACATTATAGTGGCACTAGTTGATGAAACATACACTAATAAATAGAAGAAACTTCATTTTCTTAATGGGAAAATATTGCGATAGTATCACATTATGCCATGCTGCAAGGGCGAGATGGGCCCTGCGACGCCTCATACGGTAGGCCTCATACTGGAAATCAACCCAATTCTCCCCGATACACCTTCTGCCAGTGATGAACATCAGTGTACAGCGGTAGTACAAGGAGGGGCCTTTAGACATTCCAATCTCTATTTTTGTGTAGATCAACTAAAATTAAGCACCCCAGTTTGCAGAAACACTTAAACATTAACAATGGGACTAGTTGATAAAACATATACTAACAAAGAGAAGCACTTTCTTTATCTACATTGGAAATGATATGATAGAGAGGACACTAGCTCTATTTTAACTGTATTATTACTTCATTTTATCAGTGGCACTAGGGTCGAGCAGGTGGCAAGCGAGGTGTACCGTGCATTGCAAGGATGGAGGCCAGGGGTGCTTAGACTCGGATGCTAAAGCTGGCTCTTTCAGTCCCTATCTTCCCCCCTGATGTTTCTATGGTAGCTTTTGGGTTGTAATCCAAACTTGGTCGAGCTGGGGCTGCATCCCCCTACCTGCTAGCTTATGTGGTGAACTTGTCTCCTGCTAGTACTCAGTCTGTTCTAGTAGTAGTTGCATAACTTCCTGTTTACACTGAGATGTTGTCGGATAATGGTTCTCTATGGTTGGGTTTCTTTAATGAAATCGGAGGAAACCCCCTCTTTTCATACAAAAAAAACAATGGCACTAGCGGTGCCAAAACATTGCCTCAAATTAATAGTGCCACTAGATTAAGGTGCAAAATAATAACATTACTGCTTTATCAAGGCGGTGCCAAAACAGTAGCACAAGAGCAGAGTCAACATGCAGGTTCTTTGGCAAATGGTCAGACCAAAAAGGAACATACCTCGTGATGGGAACCATATCTGCAGTCAACACCATCGTAGAAGGGATGACACCAGTCACCAACATGGATGATTCAATTCATGGGACCTTTTTGTGTAGTTCACCTAAAATGAAGCAATGTTTGCATCATGCAGTTAACAAGTACTTGGTCCCATGAGCTAGCAGCATCTTCTTCATTAGTTGCAATAAAATTAAGCAACATCAAGGTTGGTCGTGAAGCTTGTGGAATGTTCAACTATAATTTGGATATCATTTTGTGCAGTTCAACTAAGATCAAGCGTGAAATGTATATCTCTATTTGCACAAAAAGGTGGAAAGGAGGGTGACTAACAAGTGATGAAACATACATCAAATGAAAAGAAGCATGTTCTTTATCTGAATGGCGATCCTACAAGGACAGTAGCAATTTCTAAAGCAGCAGCATTTCTAGATATTAGTGTGGGCATTAGGATTAACTATGACAACCGTTAAATACGACATTACTTTAATGGTGCCATTGCTTCATTTTACCAACAACATTACATTAACAGCTGCTAAAGAGTTGGTATTTGGGCACGGGAGAGTAGGCGGACCAGGACAGTTGCATTTCTAACGAAAAGAACCAACTTATCTTAATGGGAAATTTAGTAGGACATGAAAAACAGTGCCATTGATTCATATTACTGGAGGCATTACATTGAAAACAACATTGGTTTAACGTGTCCTTACTTTAACAGTGGGACTGCTACACTTTACCAGTAGCATTACATAAGAGGGGCTCGGGGCAACAAACATCTAAACAGGACATCTGGGTTGGTCCCATTTTTGTTCGGTATAGCCACCTTATACTGTGTGAGGCTAGCAAATCTAGTGTTGGACATACTCTGTTGACTTGTCCCCCAGTCCCCAGTTTCTTTCCTTTTTCAACCAATAGATCGGTTAATATCGAGTTTGTACTGTGTTTCCCTTTATTTCCCTATTAGACCAAGAGACCAGTTGGATAGGCAGTCTCTGCTACTTTTCGCCCCATTATTTCCTCTTCGACCAAGTCCTAGATTCAGGTAACAAATCTTCCCCCACCCCACCCCCTTTCTTCCATGTTTGAACCAAGAAGTACTAGATTCGATTGCATGAAGTAGTACTACTAGATTCGACTGCATGAAGTAGTACTACTAGATTCGACTGCATGAAGTAGTTTTACCTCTTACAAGTAAAAATTTAGGTGGCTTTCGAACAACCGATCGATCCTATCTATGAGGGGGCCTAAGAAATAGTAAAAGATACAAATGCAGCAACGTGAGGAGCTGGGGCAGTAGAGCAAGGCAGGTTTCGAAGGAAGTTATACCTGAGGGTCGCCGGGATATCGCTATGTCGGATCTGCCCACACTACGACAGCGAGGAAGAAGCGGTCGGAGGCCCTCCCTAGCAGGCGCTGCGTGGGAGAGAACGGCAAGGCATGCTGATCGGGACACACCGGCAGTGGGTAAGAGCCATCGCCGAGGACGACCGCATGAACATTGCACCTTCTCTCCTTCCCCAGCGGAGGGAATCCGGCCAGATCTGTGAACGGTAGTGAGCAGAGAGAGAGAGTGGACACCGCTGTCATGTTTAGATCTGGAGAGGACGAGAGAGTGTGAAGAGAGCAACACTAGCAAGCAAGCGCGGAGGCTCCTGCCTACATAGTGTAGTAGTTTTCTTTTTTCTACCGAAGCCAGCTTGACCTCGTCAATGACTGTCGAGAAGTCTTCATGCACGTGCCCCGGAGGCACAGTTGTCGTCATTTTGATCTGAAGCACCGGATTAACATATAACACGAAAAAATGCCACATGACAAGAAACCATAACCTCACTGCCCCAAGGAGACAACATGAATCCCGACGAACAAACTAGACGAGGATCAAAGCTCAAAGCTCAAATTGAAGGCAAACTCGTAGAAAAGGGGTCAATCGATAGATGTCCTAATTAACATAGCCGGCTTAACCTAGATGGTAGTCGAGTGCATGTGCCCCCCATGACCAGCGCCTTGGAGGAACGCAGTTGTCGCTGTTTGACCCTAGTAGTGATCCGAAGCACATGACACCTATTATTGCGAGATGACAAGAAACCTTCTTTTTAGATTTCTCATCAGAACTACAGCCATGTACAACACAGCCTGCATGATATGTAGACGATAGCCAATCCAGCTGTCTGCTGGAGTCTGGTCGCATGCATGGACGAACTAATCTCCTGTGTCGTGCTGGGATCGTCCAGGCACCGATGTGTGTACAGCACTACTCCAGTACTATCGCTCGTCTCTCTCTTCTATTAACTCAACTGACTTGCGGGGACAGGGGGTGTGCCTATGGTCGGTTCTCCGGTCCCACATGTGTGTGCAAACGCAACGCGCGTTCCATTCGGTGAGCGGCATGCCAGACCGACCGACCGTCTGGGGTGCGACGCGAACACGACGGGCGTGCTGTATACATGTGTTCCGCCATTTTCTTCAGGCTTTGCTCCATGGCGCAATCCATGGATACAAAATTATATGTAAAAGTCGAGGAAGGGGCTTCTCTCGTGCGGTAGGCGGGGCAGTTTCACCTAGTCGGTTCGATAGAGAGGCGAGAAGATGAGGGAGTAGACTGCTGCAAACGCAAGGCTGTGTGATTTGACGGCTCATTACTGGTGGATAGGTGGGGCCCTGTGATTTAACTTGCCATTATCATTATTACTATGGTGCTACGACCGGGGTGAGTCTCCCCTGACCCCCTCCATGGTATATGATAATCCCCAAGTGCAAGGAATCATTGTAGCAATTTCCAAAGATGGAAGTGATAAGTATCGAGTGTCAAACCCACAAGGAGCTAAAGGTAAGATCAATATTCTCTCACGTCCTATCTGCCACTGATACGACTCTACATACACCGAACATTTGCTTTCATCTAGAAACAAGAAATAAAACTACGCTGTGGGTATGAAGAGGATAGCTTTGTATGATATCGGAGAACCAAAATATAAAAATAGGTGCTGTTAACATAAGGTTAGAATATATTACAATATATTACAAATAGCGAGTGTGGAATAATGATGGATCGGTGTGCGGAATTGTCCTAGGCAATTGTTAACAAGATCCGTAATCATTATCGTAATTTTATATGAGGGAGAGGCATAAGCTAACATACTTTCTCTACTTGGATCATATGCACTTATGATTGGAACTCTAGCAAGCATTTGCAATTACTAAAGATCATTAAGGTAAAACCTAACCATAGCATTAAAGTATCAAGTCCCCTTTATCCCATACGCAACAACCGCCTTACTCGGGTTTATGCTTCTGTCACTCAAGCAATCCACTATAAGCGAATCATGAATGTATTGCAACACCCAATAGCGGGAATCCTTCATGTGTGCGCAGCATGGAAGGCACCATAGGACTACACCAAAATAAAACATACAACTCGAACCAATCTAGATCATCAATCAACCCAAAAGACAAAAGAAATCTACTAAAAACATCATAGGATGGCAACACATCATTGGATCATAATATGTGGCATAAAGCACCATGTTCAAGTAGGGGATTACAGCGGGGTGCGGGAGAGTGAACCGCTTAAAAGACATGAGGAAGGTGATGAAGATGGTGATGTTGATGAAGACGATCACCGCGGCGATGGTTCCCCCGGTGGCACTCCGCCTCCACTGAGAGAGAGGGACAGAGAGTCTCCCCCTTGTGCTTCCTCCTCCATGGCCTCCCTCCTAGATGGGGAGAGGTTCTCTCTCTAGTCCTTGGCCTCCATGGTGATGATCGTCCCCTCCGGGATCCTCCTCCATGGCCTCCGGTGATGATGGTCCCCTCCGGCAGGGTGCCGGAGAGGGCCTAGATTGATTTTTCATGGCTACAGAGGCTTGCGGCGGCGGAACTCCCGATCTAGGTTTCTTTTCGGGGGGGTTGGTATTTATAGGAATTTTTGGCGTCGGTCTCACGTCAAGGGGGTCCACGAGACAGCGGCAAGCCAGGGGGGCGTGCCCTAGGGGGGCGCCCTCCACCCTTGCCGCTTCCTCGTGAAGCTTCTGGTCCAACTCTTGTGCTTCGGGGTTCTCTTTTGATCCATAAAAAATCACCGTAAATTTTCAGCCCATTCCGAGAACTTTTATTTCTGCACAAAAAATGACACCACAGTAGTTCTGCTGAAAACAGCGTCAGTCCGGGTTAGTTCTAATCAAATCATACCAAAACCATATAAAATTGTTGTAAACATGGCATGAATACTTCATAAATTATAGATACGTTGGAGACGTATCAGCATCCCCAAGCTTAATTCCTGCTCGTCCTCGAGTAGGTAAATGATAAAAGAAATAATTTATGAAGTGTGAATGCTAGCATAGTGCATAAATTTGATCAATGATAGTTCCAAACACTTTTTCTAGCATTATTCTTTATCATAAATAGTAGCTCACACATAAAACTTCTCATGATCAAGTAACAAGCTATTCACACGCTAAAGTATAGACCCATAAAGTTTTTTGAAAACTAACAAACCATGTTCTTAGTCATGAAACAATTGCAATTCATCTTATTTTCAGGAAGGGTCTATGTAAGAGCTTTGATTTAGCAAATTCCACATACTCAACTATCATATAGTCTTCCATGATTGCTAACACTCAAAGCATATTTTTAGAACAAATAGCATCCGTCGAACCCAGAGAAAGATAGGGGCTTAATGTTTCGCCTCCGAACTTACTTATCATATAGATAATTGTCAACAATAATAATTCATGATCAAATATATTTGAATGGCCATATTTGCTTGGATAATTCCACACCACATGATGCTTGCCAACTAAAGAATAATTGAGGCTGAAATAAGAAGGAAAACTATTGACTCTTGCATAAAAGTAAATACATGAAAGTAAAAGATAGGCCCTTCGCAGAGGGAAGCAGAGGTTGTCATGCGCTTTTTAATTTTGGATGTGAAAACCCTTAATGCAAAGGAACGTCATATTGTATTGCCCTTTGTGATAGCAACCTTTATTATGCAGTCCGTCGCTTTTATTTCTTTACCATCACGAGTTCGTACAACGCTTATTTTCCCTTACAATAAAAGATCATACATATTTAGGAGCAATTTTTATTGCTTTTTGCACCGATGACAACTTACTTGAAGGATCTTATTCAATCCATAGGTAGATATGGTGGACACTCATGGCATGAAACGGGGTTTAAGGGTTTTTGGATGCACAAGTAGTATCCCTACTTAGTATAAAGATTTGGCTAGCAAAAGATCCTAAGCAAGCACCACATGTTGGAGGATCCATAACAATATAACTTCTATACAAATATATCCAAACATTACTCATTATGTTGTCTTCCTTGTTCAACTTCAACTAATTTGCTCAAGTTTGAAAATAATTAATGGGGCTCACAATCATAGAAGATGTCCAACATAGTATATTTATATGTGAAATCTCTCTTCCTTCAATATTCTTTCATGAATTGTTCAAGTGACAAATGCGGTGTTGGCTAACTTTCAATAAATTTACTACCTATACTTATTATATGTGAAGTCATTACTCTCCATGGGCTAAGTATATGCAATATATAATTTCAGATTTATGATATTCAATTCATTCAACCATTTACTCATAGGATATAAGTGAAGCACGTGAGTAAATGACAAACTACTCCAAAAAGATATAAATGAAGAACAATGAGTAGTCAAGTAGTTAAATAGCCATGTGAGGACTCTCTCCCATTCAAGATTTCAGATCCAATTATTTTATTCAAACAGCTAGTAAAATGAAAATATGCTCCAAGCAAAACAGATATCATGTGACGAATAAAAATATAGCTCCAAGTAAGGTTACCGATAATGTTGGAGACGAAAGAGGGGATGCCTTCCGGGGCATCCCCAATCTTAGTTGCTTGGATATTCCTTGAATATTACCTTGGGGTGCCTTGGGAATCCCCAATCTTAGGGTCTTGTCACTCCTTATTCTCCTCATATCGATATCTCACCCAAAACTTGAAAACTTCAATCACACAAAACTTAACGGAACTTCGTGAGATGGGTTAGTATGATAAAACAAATCATTTACTTTGGTACTGTCAAGACAAGATTAAAATTTGTTTCCACATGATTCCTACTGTACCCTATCATCTCTACAATTTATATTGAGCAATATAAGCCATAGAAACTAGAAAACAAGCAAACTATGCATCGAAAACAGAATCTGTCAAAAACAGAACAGTATGCAAAGATCTGAATTAAGCTCATACTTATGTTACTCCAAAAATTATTAAAAATTATTACAACGTAGAAAATTTGTATAACAATCAACTCTAAAAAATTCATTAGTTTCCCACGTTCCAGTAAAATACAGGAATTTCTGTACTGGACACAAAAATTTCTGTTTTTGCACAGAATCAAATCAACTATAAACCACACTTTCCCAAAGGCTTTACTTGGCACTTTATTCAAAAAAAAGCTATAAAACATGATTACTACAGTAGATTAATCATGTGAACACACAAAAACAGTAGGGGTAAATATTGGGTTGTCTCCCAACAAGCGCTTTTCTTTAATGCCTTTTTAGCTAGGCATGATATTTTAATGATACACTTCCAAGTCCAATTCCAATGATAATTTTATTCGTACTCTAAAAGATATAAGTGAAGTTCATAGAGCATTCTATAATTAATATATATTGACAAATATCCAAGCTCAAAATATATAAGTGAAGCACACGAAGCATTCTATAAAGTCATACTCAAAAGATTTAAGTGAAGCACAAAGAGCATTCTATAAAGCCATACTCAAAAGATTTAAGTGAAGCACATGAAGCATTCTATAAATCAATGAAGAACTATCTCATACTAGCATGGTGCATAAAGCAAAAGAAAAGAAAAATAAACAAAAAAGACGCATATCATGTGAACAAAACAAAAACTGAGGTATACCGATAATTGTTGAAGAAGAAAGATGGGATGCCAACCGGGTCATCCCCAAGCTTAGATGCTTGAGTATCCTTGAAATATTTAATTGGGGTGCCTTGGGAATCCCCAATCTTGAACTCTTGCCTCTCCTTCTTATTCTCATATCGATAACTCCTCGATCTTCGAACACTTCATCCACACAAAACTTAACAAAAAACCTTGTGAGATCCGTTAGTATAATAAAGCAGATCACTACCTTTAGGTACTGTTGTAAACTCATTCCAATTTCATATTAGCATTATATCTACTGTATTCGAACTTCACCATGGTTCATACCCCCCGATACTACCCATAGATTCATCAAAATAAGTGAACAACGCATAGAAAACAGAATCTGCCAAAAACAGGACAGTCTATAGCAATCTGGAAACTTCGTATACTTATGTAACTCCAAAAATTCTAAAACAATAGGAAAAAATAAAAAAAATTGCATAGCAGTACTGTGTAAAAATTTCAGAAACTTTTGACGTTCCAGTAAAAAATGTAAAATCACGCACTACAGCCAAAGTTTCTGGTTTTGCACCGCACATAGCAAACAAGCAATCTAAACATCATAAAGCCAAACCGTGGCACATTATTTTTATAATAAAATGGATATATACAAGGGGATAATTATTTTTGAGAAATTTCTATGAAAAATTCTACATTGTTTCCATGAGCATGAACACAAGTGTTCAAGGTCGACCCTCACTTCTCCAATGCATAACCTTCCAATCACTTCTCTTTTTGAAAACGTTTTTTAGGCATAAGAGGCAAGTAAATTTTTTTATATTTTGCATTTTTTTAAATTGTTTCACCCACAACTAAATAAAACAAAAACAAAAGGGAAAACAAAATCTACTGACTGAAGGAAGCAAACAAGCACACATGAGAATATCAACCCCACGCTATTGCTCCCCGGCAACGGCGCTAGAAAAGAGCTTGATAATCCCCAAGTGCAAGGAATCATCATAGCAATTTCCAAAGATGGAAGTGATAAGTATGGAGGGTTGAACCCACAAGGAGCTAAAGGTAAGATCAATATTCTCTCAAGTCCTATCTGCCACTGATACGACTCTATGTACACCGAACGTTTGCTTTCATCTAGAAACAAGAAATAAAACTACATTGTGGGTATGAAGAGGATAGCTTTGCATGATATCGGAGAACCAAAATATAAAAATAGGCACTATTAACATAAGGTTAGAATATATTACAATATATTACAAATAGCGAGTGTGGAATAATGATGGATCGGTGTGTGGAATTGTCCTAGGCAATTGTTAACAAGATCGGTAATCATTATTGCCATTTTATATGAGGGAGAGGCATAAGCTAACATACTTTCTCTACTTGGATCATATGCACTTATGATTGGAACTCTAGCAAGCATCCGCAACTACTAAAGATCATTAAGGTAAAACCCAACCATAGCATTAAAGTATCAAGTCCCCTTTATCCTATACGCAATAACCCCCTTACTCGGGTTTATGCTTCTATCACTCAAGCAACCCACTATAAGCGAATCATGAACATATTGCAACACCCTACAGCGGGAATCCTTCACGTGCGCGCGGCACAGAAGGCACCATAGGAAAGCACCAAAATAAAACATACAACTCAAACCAATCTAGATCATCAATCAACCCAAAAGACAAAAGAAATCTACTCAAAACATCATAGGATGGCAACACATCATTGGATCATAATATGTGGCATAAAGCACCATGTTCAAGTAGGGGATTACAGTGGGGTGCGGGAGAGTGGACCGCTTAAAAGAGACGAGGAAGGTGATGAAGATGGTGATGTTGATGAAGACGATCACCGCGGCGATGGTTCCCCCTGTGGCACTCCGGCGCCACCGAGAGAGAGGGAGAGAGAGTCTCCCCCTTGTGCTTCCTCCTCGATGGCCTCCCCCTAGATGGGGAGAGGTTCTCCCTCTGGTCCTTGGCCTCCATGGTGATGATGGCCCCCTCCGGGATCCTCCTTCATGGCCTTCGGTGATGATGGCCCCCTCCGGCAGGGTGCCGGATAGGGCCTAGATTGATTTTTCATGGCTACAAAGGCTTGCGGTGGTGGAACACCCGATCTAGGTTTCTTTTGGGGGGTTTTGGTATTTATAGGAATTTTTGGTGTCGGTCTCACGTCAAGGGGGTCTACGAGGCAGCGGCAAGCCAGGGGCGCACCCTAGGGGGGCGCCCTCCACCCTTGCCACTTCCTCGTGAAGCTTCTGGTCCAACTCTTGTGCTTCGGGGTTCTTTTTTGATCCATAAAAAATCACCGTAAATTTTTAGCCCATTCCGAGAACTTTTATTTCTGCACAAAAAATGACACTACGGTAATTCTGCTGAAAATAGCGTCAGTCCGGGTTAGTTCTAATCAAATCATACCAAAACCTTATAAAATTGTTGTAAACATGGCATGAATACTTCATAAATTATAGATACGTTGGAGACGTATCAGTATACATGTGCTAAGACCAAGTACTCTACAATAATGGACTTATAGCCCGCTTACATGGCACTTTTGCTTAGACTAGCCACAGTGGATAGTAACATACACTAGTAACATACACATATCCCTAGACTATGTTACTACCTTCATAGTGGGTAGTAACATAAGTGTGGTGTCATGCAAAGCTTCATTACATAGGTTATAGACTCATATTGCATTAGGACATGTGATGTTATGGTAACTAGCTAAGTTACTCAAACTACCTCTCTCCTCATTAACTCATTGCCACATAAGCAAATTTGCTGAGTTGGACTTGATGTTACTGCTGAAGTTACTCCCACTTTGGCTAGTCTTATATGTCGAGCAGAGAGACATGGGCAAAATGGTGGGAGTGGGCTCTTGTGCAACACCCTAGCTACTTACTCGGCAAATGCAATAAATACTACGAAGAAAGATATAGAGAGAAGTAAAAATATATATTCTTTTAGCCAACCTTATAGCTAACCTTGTTGTATGAGTGACTATAAGTGATGACTATGTATGACATGCCAACATCAGATAGCCTAACGCACCTGGATGGAGGAAGTAGTTTCATGCATGCGAAGTAGGCAAAAAAATGCTCATTTATAGCTATCTGAAATCTCCGAGGGCGCGACCGCGCGACCGAGGCGACGGTCGTGGTAGACGCGACCATGATACAGGCTGCTGACAGCCCTTGGATCTGAGATTGAACGATCGCATGCTAAGTTGCTGAAAATTTGCAGAATAACCCTCCAGGATAGGATGTTCACCCATAGGTCTAGAATCACGCCATGCAACTGTTCGATCTCAGATCCAAGGGCTCTCAGAAGCCCGTATCATGGGAGCATGGAAAGCTTCGTATCACCTGTAATTTTCCCGATGCTTGACATGCGAACACGCAGATGCTATACTCTCAGGCCTACAAAGTGGGTCTGGTAGACATGACATCTAATTGGGCCCCCATAGTACTGTGCATGAAGACATTCCACTGGGCAAGCCACTACCCTGCCGTTCGCACGCCCCACTCAGCATTTTTACAATTAGAAAACCGCCAGCAGTTCACTCCTACTCGTCCCCGGCCATCCTTTAACATTATGGCAGTTCGCACCTTGTCGTCCCATCCTTTCACATTACAGCAGTTCCACTAATCCTAACCATCCTCCAAAATCTATGGCATCCCAAATCTCCATGATCGGCAGTGAGTACAAGGTTAGAACCATCACCGGCGATGAGTTCGATGTCATCTACACCCGTTCTTCCGCGACGGTGAAAGGATGCCTTGCTCGCTTAAAACGCATGTTTGAAAAGTCAGATGGTGATGAGTGGGTCGCTGGGCTAGATGTTGTGTACACCACTGTCCTGGGAAAAGAGAAGAATCTAAAGGAGGAAGAGAAGAAGAAGCCCGCCGTGATCCAGGTTTGCGCGCATAACTTGTGCTTGGTCTACCACATATGCCATGCCGACGTTAAGTGCGAGGATTTTAAGAACTTCCTCGGGGAAGACAGAGTCAAATTCGTTACTATAGACTTTCATAACGATGAGGAAGTCCTGGGTCGGATAGGCCTCATTGTAGGCTAGCCCTTCGACCTCCAAAAGAATAGGCTGGTGTCCTCCCGTCAGCCTTCAATGCTGACCCTGGCAGGAGCCATGGTTGATCCTTCGTACGGCAAACTGACAAAACCTCGCCACAAGTTTCATCTTGCATGGGAGTGGAATTTAATAGATAAAGACCACATCTAGTACGCTGCAATGGATGCCTATCTTTGTTTCAATATCTACAAGGGTTGGATGAAGAGCGAGAGCCTAATGTGCGGTTCAAGCAAAGAAGTATCAGCCAAGAGGAAGAGGGACAAGGATGAAGTCGAGGACGTGGACATGGACGAGGAGTCCGAGTAAGGTGGCAGTGTCGTTGCTCATGGTGGTTCTAATGTAATGTCTACCGGATTAGTTGCTTAGTTTAATTTCAGGGTGCTTAGGTTTATTTCAGGGGTGTGTTGTGCTGAGCCCCCAGCAGAACTATATTTCTTACAGTTCATCTTGTAGTTGGTAGTACTACCACTCGTTTCTTCACATTATATACATACAATATATATGGCCAACATCATATAGCCAGCAGTTGGCTATACTATTAACCATGCTCTAAGCATGCCACATACGCAAAACACTTAAATGAGATAAGTAATTCGAAAAAAACTTAAATGAGAGAAGTTTACCCAAAGCATGAAGGAGTTTAGTTGTCAAAGAATTAAATAGGTATGCTAATTTCTTTAATAGACTTCAGCACCCCATGTAAGCACGTGCTAGCTTTTTTAATAGTACTATGCATAATTTGGTGACGAGCGCTCTGTATATGTACCACCTTTTTCTTTAATTTCATCTTGTTAGTTTTGCTCCATGGCGCAATCCATCGATACTACTCCCTCCGTCTAGGTGTATAAGTCACCTTACGAAAACCAAATAGTCCCAAAACACTTAGGCGCAGTGCATTAACTCTCATCTCGTTTCTTCTTTCTTGACATAAATAAAGGAATCAACCAATAAGAGATGTGGGACGTACATGCTTTTAATGACTTGAGACTACCAAACACGACATGCAGTGGCCAGTTAATTGCATGCAATGCTATTAATTAGCAAATAAATATTAAGTCATCTTGTTTTTTCCTCCGCCTTGGTCACAGTGCACAACCTAAGATGACTTATGCACCTAGATAGAGGGAGTTCTACTGTACAAAAGTACATTTAAAAGGCGAGGGCGGGGCAGTCTCACATGGTCAGTTTGACAGAGAGGCGAGGGCCTTTGTGATTTGATGGATCATTACTGGAATGTGGGGCCTTGTGATTTGACTACACGTATAATTGTTGCCGACGACCTGAGGAGGAGCAAAGAATCATGCGGCATACTCTAGTTTTCCACTGGAGTACTAGTACGACAGAGGAGTGCGAAACACGGCAGCCCAGTGTGATATGGAGATAAAAAAACATCAACTAATTTGCTTGTCATCGATCCCACGGCACCGCTCATCGAACTCTTAGCATTGTTCTGTTCGTGCCTCGCAGAGAACGTGACACATGCGGAGAAACACCTGAAGCAAAAGAAGAAAGAGAGGAGCAAAAGAAGAAGGAAGATTACATTCCCCCCCCCCCCTCCAAAAAAAAAGAAGGAAGACGCAGACACAAGTCTAGGGCGCTGCTCTCTACTTCATGAAGGGTTGCTGGCCGCGGAGTCGTAACTGCTTCTTCATCACCTCAACGACCTCCATCTCCTCGCGCATCTCCTCCGCCATCTTCTTCATTCTGTCCATGACGCGGGATTTCTCGAGGTGAGCGTTCATCATATCTTCCATAGCCGCATTACGTACCTTGACAGCAGCCGGGTGCTCGATGCGGAGCTTCGCCAACTCCTCCTTCTGTTCCATGACGAGGGCGTTAAGCATCTTCACCAAGGAACTCCTCTTCTCATGCAGCTTCTTCTAGCCGGCGTTTTCCGTCTTCAGCAGGTCGAGCTCGTGGCGGAGCTTCGCCTTGTCCTCCTAAAGTTGCAGGATTTCGCAGGTCACCTTCTTACCCGAGGCAATGCTCTCCTTCAGCAGCTTCATCAAGCCAGTGGTCAACTCCTCCTGGTTATTGAGCTCAGCGGGCATGTCGTCGAGGCTCTCCCTCAGTAGCTTCACCAAGCCGTCGGTCAACTCCTTCTGCTTATTGAGCTGAGCGGGCATGTCGTCGAGGGATAAAGACTCGAGCACTACTAGCTCGGCATGTTTGCCTCCGTGGCTAGGGCGCTCCTGGGAGCCCTCGCCTGCCCGTGAGAGATCTTTCGAGCCCCCCGCGAGGCGGCGAGCCCTCTTTTTTTTCGCGGCCTTGGTCGCCGCTCCCTTCTTACTAGTAGTTCTCGACTTAGAGCTCTGCACACCGGCCATGGCAGGGAAGGACGAACAAGAAAGACTTATGAGGAGGAAGGTAGAGTAATTTTCTTCTATGTAGTTCCCCTTTTTATAACCTACTAGTAGTACTAGTACTAAAAGAGCATAGTGGGAACACGTTCAGGTTTGATAGGTGTGAACAAGTTTGCACTTGATTATAGCATGGTAGTAGTACTACTACTACTTTGGAATGTGATGGGAACAAGCTAAAGATTTATTGATGGTTTTGGTTTCAAAGCCCGAAATGGCTCCCGGTGAGTTTCCTTGAACACAAATTTCAAGTACTGCTCAAATGTGGTCGCACATGTCAGTGATGTACCTGGTCGTACATGTCAGACCAAGCCGATGCGCGTCCTGATGTCTACTACACAACTTGTTCTCATAGACTCATGTTGTGCCTCCAAGCGCAGAGTTTTGTAGGACAGTAGCAATTTTCCCTCAAGTGGATGACCTAAGGTTTATCAATCCATGGGAGGCGTAGGATGAAGATGGTCTCTCTCAAACAACCCTGCAACCAAATAACAAAGAGCCTCTTGTGTCCCCAACACACCAAATACAATGGTAATTTGTATAGGTGCACTAGTTCGGTGAAGAGATGGTGATACAAGCATAGTTATGATAATAGATACTGATTTTTGTAATAGGAACAATAAAAACAGCAAGGTAGCAATTGATAAAATGGAGCACAAACGGTATCGCAATGCTTGAAAATGAGGCATAGGGTCCGTACTTTCGCTAGTGCAATCTCTCAACAATGCTAATATAATTGGATCATATAACCTTCCCTCAATGTGCGATGAAGAATCACTCCAAAGTTCCTATCTAGCGGAGAACATAAGAAGAAATTATTTGTAGGGTACGAAACCACCTCAAAGCTATTCTTTCCGATCAACCTATCCTAGAATTCGTACCGAAGAAACAAGGACGAAAACGTGCATCAACCCCTATGCATAGATTACCCCAATGTCACCTCGGGAATCCGCGAGTTGAGTGCCAAGACATAGATGAAGTGCTCTCAAATCCATAGAAGTATTCAATCCGATAAAATGAAATGTCAAAAGGGAAAACTCAATTCATTAGAAAAAGATAGAGAGGGGAAAACACCATATGATCCAACTATATTAACAAAGCCCGCGATACATCAACATCGTGCCATCTCAAGAACACGAGAGAGAGAGAGATTAAACACATAGCTACTGGTACAAACCCTCAGCCCCGAGGGTGGACTACTCCCTCCTCATCATGGTGGCCGCCGGGATGATGAAGATGGCCACCAGTGATGATTTCCCCCCTCCGGCAGGGTGCCGGAAAGGGGTCTAGAATGGTTTTTCGTGGCTACAAAGGCTTGCGGCGGCGGAACTTCTGATCTAGGGTTATTTTTGATGGTTTCTCTATTTATAGGATTTTTCAGCATTGGAATCACGCAAGGATGGGCCTCGAGGTGAGCACAACCCACCACGCGACGGGTTGGGCTCCAGGCACGCCCTAGTGGGTTGTGCCCTCCTTGTGGCTCTTCTGGCCCTCCCACGAAGCTTCAGCGGTCTCTTTTGTTCCAAAAAAAATTGTCAAAAAGTTTAAGCTCATTTGGAGAACTTTCATTTCTGCACAAAAACAACACCATGGTAGTTCTGCTGAAAACAGCGTCAGTCCGAGTTAGTTCCATGCAAATCATACCAAAACCATATAAAATTGTTGTAAACATGGCATGAATACTTCGTAAATTATAGATACATTGGAGACGTATCAGCATCCCCAAGCTTAATTCCTACTCATCCTCGAGTAGGTAAAGGATAAAAGAAATAATTTATGAAGTGTGAATGCTAGCAAAGTGCTTAAGTTTGATCAATGATAATTTCAATCACTTTTCCTAGCATCATAATGGCAATTCTTTCTCATAAAACTTCTCATGTTAAAGTAGCAACCAATTCACATGTTAAGGTTGAAACAATGAATTCTCTTGAAACTCAACAACCTATATTCTTAGTCACCAAACAATTGCAATTCAACGTATTCAACAGACTCTAAGTAAGAGCTCCACATACTCAATCATCATATAGTCTTGTATGATTGCTAGTACTCAAAGCATATTATTAGAATAAATGGCATCCATCGAACATAAGGAAAGATAGGGGCTTAATATTTTGCCTCCCAACTCATTTATCATAGAGATAATTGTCAACAATAATAAATCATGATCAAATATATTTGACTGGTCATATGTGCCTAGATCTTTCCCCACCACATGATGGTTGGCACTAGACAATAATTGAGGTTGAAATGAGAATGCATTCTATTGACTCTTGCATAAAAGTAAATACTGAAAAGTAAAAGATAGTCCCTTCGTAGAGGGAAGCAGAGGTTGTCATGCACTTTTTATTAGGATGCCCAAGCTCGTAATGCAAAGGAACGTCATGTTATATTGCCCCTTATGATAGCAACCTTTATTATGCAGTCTGTCGCTTTTATTACTTTCCATCACAAGTTTGTACAACGCTCAATTTCCCCTTACAATAAAAGATCAAACATATTTAGGAGCAATTTTTATTGCTTTATGCACCGATGACAACTTACTTGAAGGATCATATTCAATCCATAGGTAGGTATGGCGGACACTCATGGCAAGAAACTGGGTTTATGGGTTTTTGGATGCACAAGTAGTATCTCTACTTAGTATGAATTTTTGTCTAGCAAAAGATCCTAGGCAAACACCACATGTTGGAGGATCCATGACAATATAACTTCTATGCAAATATGCACAACCATAACTCATTACGTTGTCTTCTTTGTCCAACTTCAACTAATTTGCTCAAGTTTGAAAATAATTAATGGCTATTCACAATCATAGAAGATGTCCAAGATAATATATTTATATGTGAAAGTTCTCTTCCTTATACTAATCATTCATGAATTGCTTGTATGACCAATATTGTGATTGTCAAGCTTCAAAAGATTTCACTTTATAAACCCAATGTGAAGCTACTACTAGGCATGATATGAACATATAATTTCAACTTCATGATATTCAATTCATTCAACAATTTACTCATCGGATATAAGTGAAGCACAAGAGTAAATGAGAAACTACTCCAAAAAGATATAAGTGAAGATCAAGCGAGTAGTTAAGTAAAGGGGTAGCTAATTGAGGACTCTTTCTTATTTCAAAACTTTCAGATCTAAGTATTTTATTAAAACAGCAAGCAAAACAAAATAAAATGTCATTCTAAGAAAAGCACACATCATGTGAATAAGCAAAAACTTAGGCTTAACCTATACTAACCGATAGTTGTTGATGAAGAAAGGTAGGATGCCTACCGGGGCATCCCCAAGTTTAGATGCTTGAGACTTCTTGAAATATTATCTTGGGATGCCTTGGGCATCCCCAATCTTGAGCTTTTGTGTCTCCTTAATTCCTTTTATATCACGGTTTTCCTAAATCTTAAAAACTTCATCCACACAAAACTCAACAAGAACTCGTGAGATACGTTAGTATAAATCAATGCAACGCCTTATCATTATCTACTGTAACAAATCACTAAAATTATAATTTAATATTGCATACTAATTGCCTCTGCATATTTAATAGTCCTATCCTCAAATAGAATCGTTAAACAAGCAAACATATGCAAACAATGCAAACATATAAGCAATCTGTCTAAACAGACCAGTCTGGAAAGAGTGCAATTGTACTCATAATTACCTAACTCCAAAAATTATCACAATTTTCCACACTGTAGCAAATTTATCATAGCTTATTGTACAAAAAATTTCAGCATTTTATCACATTCTGACTTTTCTGAAGAATTCACGCACTAGCGTGCAACTTTCTGTTTTCAAACAGCAACATATAGACTTGCAAAATAAGCATGGCAAAGGCTATACTTGAAATTTTTATTGAAGTAAAAGATATAAAACATTATTCTACATAACATAAAGCAAATACTAATAAAATAAAATGATTCTCCAAGCAAAACACATATCATGTGACGAATACAAATATAGCCCCAAGTAAGGTTATCGATAATGTTGGAGACGAAAGAGGGGATGCCTTCCGGGGCATCCCCAAGCTTAGTTTCTTGGATATTCCTTGAGTATTACCTTGGGGGTGCCTTGGGCATCCCCAAGCTTAGGGTCTTGTCACTCCTTATTCTCCTCAAATCGATATCTCACCCAAAACTTGAAAATTCAATCACACAAAACTTAACGGAACTTCGTGAGATGGGTTAGTATGATAAAGACAAATCATTCACATTGCTACTGTCAAAGACAAGATTCATAATTGTTCTAACACAATGCCTACTGTACTCTACAATTTCCACAATTTATATTAAGCAATATAAGCCATAGAAACCATAAAACAAGCAAACTATGCATTGAAAACAGAATCTGTCAAAAACAGAACAGTACGTAAAGATCTGAATTAAGGTCATACTTATGTAACTCCAAAGTTCTGAACATTTGTGACAACGTAGGAAATTTGTATACCCATCAACTGAAAAATTTCAGAATTTTTCGACCCTCCAGTGAATGCAAACAATTCCATTACTGGGCGCAAAAGTTTCTGATTTTGCACAGAATCAAGTCAACTATCATCCACACTATCCCAAAGGCTTTACTTGGCACTTTATTGAAACAAAATCTATAAAACATGATTACTAAAGTAGCATAATCATGTGAACACACAAAAACAGTAGGGGTAAATGTTGGGTTGTCTCCCAACAAGCGCTTTTCTTTAATGTCTTTTTAGCTAGGCATGATGATTTCAATGATGCTCACATAAAAGATAAGAACTGAAACACAAAGAAAGCATCATGAAGCATATGACTAGCACATTTAAGTCTAACCCACTTCCTATGCATAGGGATTTTGTGAGCAAACAACTTATGTGAACAAGAATCAACTAGCATAGGAAGGCAAAACAAGTGCAACTTCAAAACTTTCAACATAAAGAGAGGAAACTTGATATTAGTGAGAAGCCTACAAGCATATGTTCCTCTCTCATAATAATTTTCAGTAGCATCATGAATGAATTCAACAATATAGCTATCACATAAAGCATTCTTTTCATGATCCATAAGCATAGAAATTTTACTATTCTCCACATAAGCAAATTTATTCTCATGAATAGTAGTGGGAGCAAACTCAACAAAATAACTATCATGTGATTGAAAATTAAAATCATGACGACAAGTTTCATGGTTATCATTATTCAATATAGCATACATGTCATCACCATAATCATCATAGATAGCAACTTTGTTTTCATAATCAATTGAAACCTCTTCCAAAATAGTGGATTCATCATTAAATAAAGTCATGACCTATCCAAATCCACTTTCATCAATATAATCATCATAAATAGGAGTCATGCTTTCATCATAATAAATATTCTCATCAAAACTTGGGGGACTAAAAATATCATCTTCATTAAATATAGCATCCCCAAGCTTATGGCTTTGCATATCATTAGCATCATGGACATTCAAAGAATTCATACTAACAACATTGCAATCATGCTCATCATTCAAATATTTTGTGACAAACATTTTATTGAATTCTTCTTCTAACAATTGAGCACAATTTTCTGATCCATCATTTTCATGAAAGACATTATAAAGACGAAAAATGTGAGACCACCTCAATTCCATTTTTTCGTAGTTTTCTTTTATAAACCAAACTAGTGATAAAACAAGAATCTAAAAGATTCAACTGCAAGATCTAAAGATATACCTTCAAGCACTCACCTCCCCGGCAACGGCTCCAGAAAAGAGCTTGATGTCTACTACAGAACTTGTTCTTGTAGACTTGTGTTGGGCCTCCAAGCGCAGAGTTTTGTAGGAAAGTAGCAATTTTCCCTCAAGTGGATGACCTAAGGTTTATCAATCCGTGGGAGGCATAGGATGAAGATGATCTATCTCAAACAACCCTGCAACCAAATAACAAAGAGTCTCTTGTGTCCCCAACACACCAAATACAATGGTAATTTGTATAGGTGCACTAGTTCAGTGAAGAGATGGTGATACGAGCGTAGTAATGATAATAGATATTGATTTTTGTAATAGGAACAATAAAAAACAGCAAGGTAGCAATTAATAAAATGGAGCACAAACGGTATCGCAATGCTTGAAAATGAGGCCTAGGGTCCGTACTTTCGCTAGTGCAATCTCTCAACAATGCTAATATAATTGGATCATATAACCTTCCCTCAACGTGCGATGAAGAATCACTCCAAAGTTCCTATCTAGCGGAGAACATAAGAAGAAATTGTTTGTAGGGTACGAAACCACCTCAAAGCTATTCTTTCCGATCAACCTATCCTAGAATTCGTACTAAAATAACACAAAGCTATTCTTTTCGATCGATCTAACCAAGAGTTCAAACTAAAATAACACCATATGATACCCATCAACCAACTCTAATGTCACCTAGATACTCCAATGTCACTGCGAGTATCCGTGAGTTGATTATAAGATATGCATCAAACAATTTCAGATTCATAATACTCAATCCAACACAAAGAACCTCAAAGAGTGCCCCAAGATTTCTACCGAAGAAACAAGGACAAAAACGTGCATCAACCCCTATGCATAGATTACCCCAATGTCACCTCGGGAATCCGCGAGTTGAGTGCCAAGACATAGATCAAGTACTCTCAAATCCATAAAAGTATTCAATCCGATAAAACGAAATCTCAAAAGGGAAAACTCAATTCATCACAAAAAGATAGAGAGAGGAAAACACCATATGATCCAACTATATTAACAAAGCCCGCGATACATCAAGATCGTGCCATCTCAAGAACACGAGAGAGAGAGAGAGATTAAACACATAGCTACTGGTACAAACCCTCAGCCCCGAGGGTGGACTACTCCCTCCTCATCATGGTGGCCGCTGGGATAATGAAGATGGCTACCGGTGATGATTTCCCCCTCCGGCAGGGTGCCGGAATGGGGTCTAGATTGGCTTTTTGTGGCTACAGAGGCTTGCGGCGGCGGAACTTCTGATCTAGGGTTATTTCTGATGGTTTCTCTATTTATAGAATTTTTCAGCATTGGAATCACACGAAGATGGGCCTCGAGGTGAGCACAACCCACCACGCCACGGGTTGGGCTCTAGGCGTGCCCTAGTGCGTTGTGACCTCCTCGTGGCTCTTCAGGCCCTCCCACAAAGCTTCGGGGGTCTCTTTTGTTCCAAAAAAATCATCAAAAAGTTTCAGCTCATTTCAAGAACTTTCATTTCTGCACAAAAACAACACCACGGTAGTTCTACTAAAAACAGCGGCAGTCCGGGTTAGTTCCATGCAAATCATAACAAAACCATATAAAATTGTTGTAAACATGGCATGAATACTTCATAAATTATAGATACATTGGAGACGTATCACGTCCCTTTGGTGAGACACGGGTGCGACCGACCGTCTGTTGGTGCGACCGACCGTCAAGTATTACGCGATGGAGACTTGTGGCTATCGGGTGATTGTCAGGATCAAGCATTCAAAAACTCGTGATAAATCAATTACCATATTTTTCCAAACGACCAAGTATTTTCACAGAAATATAATACATATAGATGGAGTGATTGTCATGGTTGCAAACCGCCATGGCGCCGCAAGTTCACTGCAACACCAACCGAGTAGGTCACTGCATCACTGGCGGGGAAGGAGGGCAGCTCACCTCGCATACGTTGCATGCCTAGCGGCGCCGTTGCAGTTGGTCATGCGATTTGGCTTCTCCTACCGCCCATTTGAACAGTTGCACTGGCTGCTCATGCCATTCCGCAGGCATGCGCGTTCTTTCCTCCGCAGTCGACTCCGTGAATATGATCTCAGCCATTAGCCCCAGCTTGAAATCAACGCGACGCTGCCAGATGCTGACATCCCTCAGCATCTATCCCCTGAGATCGACTTGCGCCTCCGCCTTGTGCTTTGCTAGGTGCAGCTCCTTCGAACTTGTCTCCAATCGATGCGACGCTTCCTCGATCCGATTTGCCTTGCTGCCCACCACCTGAAACGCAGCCCTGGCATGTCCTCCGGCGCCACAGATCTGTGATTCTAGAGCAATGGATCCCCTCTGAAACACATGTGGGTCTCGCTCAAAGGCGGCAGTGCTGCGGGCCACAGCGAGAGGGGCAATCCGCGGGATCCTGGGATCTAAGGGATTATCCATGGTAGGATCCTCCATGGCGGGATCCGGTGGACGAGGCGAGCGTAGGCGCTGGGAGAGCCCTACGAGGCTAAGATAAAGATAGTAGTACTACTCCACTCCATCCATATTTAAATACAAAGGCCACCAACAGTAACCCAGGCAAAAATTGATCATGTTGCCTGCGTCCTGGTTTATTGACCCCCTTTTTATTTTGTGCCAATTTTTGACCAAAAATTTAACTAAGAAAATGTTAATGCATGTCACCAAAAATTATATCATTGGAATCACATTTGAACATAGTTTTCCATTATATTACTTTTTATGACATGCATAAATATTGTGTTACTTAAAATTATGGTCAAAAATTGGCACAAAATACGACGAAGACCAATGGAAGTAGCAACCCATGATTTAACTACTCGCATGCACGCAGTGGAGTAGTAATGTCATTCTCAACTACTTCCTCCCTCACGTCCACCCAATTTGCATGCGCTGTATTAATTGACTATCAATTAAGTGAACGACTTTACACGCGTCAAATTATCACATGGGGTGGATCTTCGTACAAAAATGTGTCCCACCGTGTACCCGCATGTGCGTGCGAGGGAATGAGTGCGTGTGTGCACATCTTCGCTTCGTGCACGTACTGCCAGTGTGTGTGAGAGAGGACGAGTACATTCTTCTGGAACCAACAGCATATCACTGTGATCAATCCACACAAGAACGTCATGACAACGCCTCCACATGTGCCACGTGGCTTCATGGATGCCCCCCACATAATTTTAATCATAATATATTAACTGAAAAAGGGAGATACACTATGTAGCGTGCCACTGGAATTCTAATTTACGTGTTTTGCACATACTGGAAGTACTAGTAAGGTACACGTGCATTGCACGCATGAGATTTGGCAACCAAATTATGAATAAATACCACACTATAGCATGTAAGCTTTGAGGTAGATGTTCATTTAATTCTTATAGTTCATCTCATTCAAAATCAATTAGTTTTTATAAAAATTAATCTATTTTAAGATTCATGGAATTGTGCGTTGTAAAGCATAAAGTAAAAACAAATAATGGCAATTCATCTAGAAATTTTTTTGGGCAATTATGATACGGAAGATTCTAGAACAAAGAAGAAGTGCTTGTGTTTTGAGGTTTGTGCAGTATGCTTAAGTTCAACCATGGAGTCTTCTAGATTGTACATGTGGCAGAATCTGGTGGAATGTAGATGATATCCAACGGCCAGTAGTGCTCGGATTTGCCATCTCTGCACCGTAGGATTGGCTTCATCGAATGACCATCTTTCAAAGTTATTCGCATACTATATAGGGGTATAGATATAGATATAGATACAGAGGTATAGATATAGACTAGTGGCACATCATCTAAAGCCTTTCTACATGCTCATTTTTTGTACAAATGTGCTGCACCGTGCACCCGCGCGTTTGTATGTGGGAACGAGTGCGTGTGTGCACCTCTTCTCTTTCGCACACTTAGTCCGTGTGTGTGAGAGATACTCAGATATGATGAGGGAATATGTGCCAATGCAATTTGTGTGAAGGAGAGGCCTATATACATACATGTATGTGCATGGGGCTGGGGTGATATACGAGAAGGGAGGGGAGGGGTCGACCAAGCGAGATATCGATAGAGAAAGATAGAGGGAAGAGCTCTACGAGCGTACAAGCACCGGGATATGGGGGGCTGGAAGATGGTGCGAGGGGCTAAGTGGAGGGAGACTGTGAAGGAGTGTAGAAGTGCGAGATCGATACTTAAAGAGAGGGGGCGAGAATGTGTGCGGTTGTGCGCAGTGGCGGAGCCATGAAAATTAAATGAGCTAGGGGGCCAAGCATTGCTAATCCATTATGGGGAGGGCCAATTCATCAACTTAAACCATTTCACCAGCAATTGATCTACTGATCACATTCATATTAGCCTCAATATAGTGATGTTAGGGGGGCAGGGCCCTTGCTGCCCCCTGTCTTTGCCACTGTGCGCGCGTCTGAGAGATGAAGCGGAAGGCATGGATGATGAGAGGGAGATGATGGATAGATAATGTGTGTGTATTAGCTATGTAGTCCTATATAGAGAGGTAGATTGATCGATGTGTACGTGGGAAAGAGGGTGAGACCTGACTAGATATATAGATCGATCGGTTTGTGTGGAAACTGGGAAAGACCTAGCTATATATATGCACACCTAGAGGAACATCGATCGTTGTGCATGCATGTGAGAGATAAAGAATGCCCGAAGTGATGAAGAGGGGGAGGTGTGTGTGTGTGTGTGTGTGCATGCATGGGAGACCGACCTGAAAAAAAATATTGCATGTGTGCGATGGATAATGCCGAGTGGTAGTGTGTGTGCATGCATGCACAAGAGAAAGTTAGTGGTACAACTATAAAGTGAAGAGGACTGTGTGGGTGTAAAAGACTAGGTGAGGTCATAATCAATGTAAAGTTGAATTCAAATATTTGAGTAAGAGATCATGATGTTTGAAACCCATGCATGCATGATTATAACTGAGATATGCGTGGTGTGGTTTGGAAACGAGCATGCTATACTGTATACACATTGAACAAAGTCAAACTGATTTGAATTTGAGATACCGATGGCGGGCATCATTTAGCCACTTTGCATCCATGCATGACACACTATTAAAATTGGAGATGATGGGTGGCTTTCGCATCACATATCTATACCTCTATACCACTATATAGTGTGCGAATAACTTTGAAAGATGGTCATTGGATGAAGCCAATCCGACGGTGCAGAGATGGCAAATCCGAGCACTACTGGCCATTGGATATCATCTACATTCCACCAGATTCTGCCGCATGTACAATCTAGAAGACTCCATGGTTGAACTTAAGCATAATGCACAAACCTCAAAACACAAGCACTTCTCCTTTGTTCTAGAATCTTCCGTATCATAATTGCCCAATTTTTTTTCTAGATGGTTTGCCATTATTTGTTTTTGCTTTATGCTTTACAACGCACAATTCCATGAATCTTAAAATAGATTAACTTTTTTATAAAAACTAATTGATTTTGAATGAGATGAACTATAAGAATTAAACGAACATCTACATCATGCATATATGACTCAAAGCTTACATGCTATAGTGTGGTATTTTTTCATAATTTGGTTGCCAAATCTCATGCGTGCAATGCACGTGTACCTTACTAGTCTAACTGGTGTGTGTGTTTGTGTGTGTTGTGCATGTTAAACACATTGTACATAGTATCATACATGGTTTAGATTCCGAACATCTAACTAGAGCATACATGTACTATGATTTGAATTCAACATAAAATTGATACATATATTTGAATTCGAGATCGTATGTACATGTAGTTCATATTTATATGGGAATTTACTACTCCTATATTCATGTCATGTGTTGTGAAGATAATATTTAGATGGTTGTATAACTAACCCGAGTACAATCCCATTCAAACAGGGAAAATGTACTCAAATTTAGTCCATATGCTAGACATCACGAATTGTTTTTTTATTGTTCAGGGAAGTGCAAATTGATTTGGTACTGTACATGTTAAGCTTGTTGTCCCAATTTTTTTAGTTTTTTGTTGTTGTATTTGAATGGCATTTCTAGTAATATAGTAAAACTGGGCATGGCTCTCTCTAGTGGGGTGCGAATTTTCTTTTTTGTACACATTAAGCTTGTTCTCTCAAAATTTCAAGCCGCGCCTTGTTATGCCAAAATTTCAAGCTAGCATCCCTGTCTATCGTGCTGCGAAACTCCTGCCTCTTCAACCCGAGCCTTGTTACCTCGGAACTTTAAGATATCTCTTTGTCTCGTTGTGCTCCAAAAACTCACTCTATCTCAACCTGCGCCTTGCTATCCCAAATTTACAATGCGCGCAAAAACTCCCACCTCCTGCGAAATCCCGACACGCGAAATTCCCGTGATACCCCTGAACCGAAAGAACCGCCTAGCTCAAATCGGTGGGGGTACTTTCGTAGCTTACCCCACATTTGGGACAAGCGCGTCCCTAAGCCATGGTTCCACCTCCCATCCCCTCCGCCCCCCATTCGTACACCGAGGCCGCGAAAACCCGCGAAGCCCCACACCCTCCTCCGTCCGCCACCCAGCCGGAGCCTCTTCCCCGACGACGTCGTCCACAGAAACACCTCGACGTCCCTCATCCACCGCACTGGATGAGGATCCGTTGTCGATCTCGTCATCCCACCGGTTCAACCACCCCGTCCTCCACCTCCAAGGAGCTGCCCCGACGTTCGCTTCGTCTTTCGCGCCACCTCCATTCCCACAGCGTCGTCTTCACCTGCACCACTGGAAGAGCAGGACCATCACCGATTCCTCGGATGAAGCTGAGGCCTAATCGGCGCAACCAAAGAGGTTCTACACTAATCGCTGCATTTTCTTCTTGATTCGATCTCACGGCGCTGCCGGCGCTCGGTCCCGAGCCGCCATGGCGCGGCTCCATCTACGACAGCGTGGCCGGCCACTTCCTTTACAACGTCACTCCCTCGGCGGTGACGTCCACATCAGTAGGAGCCGTTGCTGCTTTGGCTCTCGCTCGCGCTACTGCTCTGCTCTTGCTCTCGGTTCGCTACCTGGTCTGCTCTTGCTCTTGCTCACACTGCTGCTCTTGCTCTTGCTCTTGCTTGTGTTGCTGCTCTACTCTTGCTCACGCTATTGCTGCATGAGCAGTAGATCCTGCTCTCACTTGAGCCCCTTTAGCCGCTACCCGAGATGCTGCTACATGACCAGCTGCCTCGGCTCTCGCACGTGCTGCTGCTTCGGGCGCTGCTGCTGCTACTGCTTTTCTACTACTAGTGCGTTCAGTTTCGACAGCAAAATTCAGTTTCAACAGTAAAATTCATTTTCGACAATTAAATTCAGTTTTGACTGTTAAGTTCAGAGATGAGCGGCTGATGTATTTTACATCTAGCACTTTGTGGTTATGTATTTTACATCATCTATGGGAGATGCTATTAGAATTCCACTCAGGTTAACGTTGCCTCTCTTGTCCTGCTTCAGCCTCGCCGTCGTCCAACTCACCGGAGCTGCTCCAATGACAAAACCTTCCATCACAGCGGAGCAGTACCCTCGGCTCCATTTCCAGACACCTAAGATCTTCTTCCCCTCCTCCGACAGCCACATCAGCCGGAGCATCCTCACCGACCAACCCAATGATGCCGAGATCGATATGGCTTCGCTAAAGAGGTTGTACACTTGTTGCATCGCTTTTTTACTCTACATGTTATAATATATACTATTCACTGAGCACACGTAGTAACGTGAAATATGATTAGTTTCTCCTACTATATGACAAGCAATGAGGTACCAGGCAACTTAGCTATCCGTGATGGACTCTCTCAAAAGCCATCATTATTTATTTCTGCGCGTTTGAGCTGTGCATTTCTAGATGGGCCTGGGAGTTGAGCTAGTAGGGCAGTGGCCTGGGTCCAAAGTAGTAGAAGTAGCATGAAAACATTTTTTGGAGTGTAGGCTTTTCCCTGTTCAAGCCTGCCTACTAGAATTGCCATGCTTGAAAGGAAAAGTAAAGGAAAAACATAGGAATTGGAAAGTTTCCTATGGTACTACTATTCATGCATTTGGTTCAAAGGAATGGAGCAAAGGAAAACTGTAGGATTTGTTCCTTTAGTGCCTCGTTGAAAGAAAAACCGTAGGAATTTTAATATCCACTTGGCCTCCTTTCCAAATTCCTATTCATGAAGCACAAGACTAAGAGATAGTAGCATAATAGCATTATAACTGTACATTTTCTTGTGGTTTGACTTAATTTCACCATGCTTCTTTGCATTCTTGTGATCTTCCAATTCTTGTGAACCAAACACCCAGATTGACAGAAATCCTGTGTTTTTAAATTATCTGTTTTGCACGTGCATTCATATCCTATTCCTGTGTATTTCCTATCCCTGCATTGTTAGAATCTTCCAATTCAAACAAGCCCTTCCAGAATTACTTCTGTTACAGATATGTGTCAAAGAAAACCTTGTGTGGTTTGTCCCGCTCCTTCTGCACTGTGGTCCACCCCAACTCAGCTGCTCCAATGATAGAAGGGTTCACGACTGCAGGGATCTGCCCTCTAGACTGTCTTTCGCCGCCTCAGATCTTCTTCCCCGCCGCCGATAGCCACGACAACTGCATTACCATCATCAACTAAGCAGATGACCTTGAGGACTACACGGGTCCGCAAGAGAGGTCGCACTCTTTCGTGTCTTCTTACGTTATGCATTGCTTAATATGATGACATGCTACTTTATCATCCTGTTCACCGATTAGACTCCGAGTCAGGTCCAAACTAATGCTCAAACTTAGAGTTTTTAAATGGTTGTGGGGTACATATTGGGGCAGCAATCAATACTATCTGTCTACTATCTGGTTAATCTCGGGTGTCTACTATGAGTTTCATGTTTGGTGGAAACAAACATTAAAGGAGCCATTATCTGTATTTTTTAACTGAAGTTATTATCTGCCTGCTATCATTGATTTTGGGTCTATCCACAGTATGCACTCCTTACATAATCTCACTATGTTTTATTCCTATGCATGTCAGTTATTGTACACAATGGTACTGAACATGTAGAGCAGAAGAGACGAGCCATGCATGGCAATAAAATTTCATGTAGACGTTGCTCCATGGTGGGCGCAAAAGCAACCCCCTCCCCCCATTCCAGACTGTAATCAAGTGGAAGATAACTGTTCAGAGGGGGATTCAGAGGGAGCAGACCACTCCTATTTACCCCCTGGGGTCTTTTGCTCTAAGTTGGCATGCTGATGTTGCTCATATCATGCATATGTTGCCTAGCATTGCTTACTTTATACATAAAATATGTCATCTGCTTAGTTTAGACATGCATTGTGTGAATGACATCTATTTAGTTTCTATATCATATATGTGAATCATGCAATGGCATCTTGTTTAGCCAGGAATCATATATGTGAATTTTGCAATGCCATCCTGGTTAGCCAGTCATCTTATATGTGAATTATACCATGCCATCCTTTTTTATTACGTATTAAATTTGTCAACAATGTTAGTACATTCAATTACTCTTCCTGTGCATCAGCCATTCAACACATTCATGGAAAAATCTTGAGTGAAAACTAGGTCTTCAGAGCAGACAATGCTATCTGACGAAGCGCATGTCTTGCTGGTTACAGATAGCTCCTTAGAGGAGGATTCAGAGACAGATGACCAGTCCTATCTCCCCTCCCCCCGAGGTGCATGCTCTAACTTGGCAGGGTTATATTGCTCATATCATGCATATGGTGTCTTGCATTGCCATGTTATTTGCTTAGTTTAGACATGCTTTGTGTGAATGCCTCGTGTTTAGTGTCTAATTACCATATATGTGAATTATGCAATACCATCTTGTTGCAAGACATTATATATGTGAATTATGCAATGCTATCTTGTTGCAAGGCATTATATATGTGAATTATGCAATGCCATGTTGTTTAGCCAAGCATCATATAAGTGAATTCTATCATGCCATCCTTTTTTTGTATTACGTATTCCATTTATCGACAATGTTTGTATATTCAACTACTCTTCCTGTGCATCAGCCATTTGAATTGGTGATGGAAAAATCTGGAGTGAAAACAAGGTCTTCAGAGAAGACAATGCTACCTGCTGAAGCAGATATCTTGCTGGTTACAGATAGCTCCTCAAAGGAGGATTCAGAGACAGATAACCAGTCCTATTTTCCCCATGAGGTGTATTGATACGTCTCCGTCGTATCTACTTTTCCTAACGCTTTTACTCTTGTTTTGGACTCTAATTTGCATGATTTGAATGAAACTAACCCGGACTGACGCTGTTTTCAGCAGAACTACCATGGTGTTGTTTTTGTGCAGAAATAAAAGTTCTTAGAATGGAACAAAACTTTTTGGAGAATTTTTATACAATAAAAGAAAAATACTGGAGCCAAGAACCACCGCAGGGGTTCCCTGGGGGAGCACAACCCACCAGGGCGCGCCCCCCTCCTGGTGCACCCAGGTGGGTTGTGCCCACCTGGTGGCCCCGCTGACCCTATCTCCGACGCTATAAAATCCTATTTTCGGAGAAAAAATCAAGGAGAAAGAATTATCACGTTTCACTTGATGGAGCCGCCGCCACCTCCTGTTCTTCATTGGGAGGCCAAATCTGGAGTCCGTTCGGGGCTCCGGAGAGGGGAATCTTCGATCTTCGTCATCACCAACCCTTCTCCATCGCCAATTCCATGATGCTCCCCACCGGGAGTGAGTAATTCCTTCGTAGGCTCACTGGTCAGTGAGGGAGTTGGATGAGGTTCATCATGTAATCGAGTTAGTTTTGTTTGGGCTTGATCCCTAGTATCCATTATGTTCTGATATTGATGTTGCTATGACTTTGCCATGCTTAATGCTTGTCACTTTGGGCCCAGGTACCATGTTTTCAGATCTGAACCATTTATGTTATCAGCATTATATCTATGTTCTAGATCCGATCTTGCAAATTATAATCACCTATTACGTGTTATGATCCGTAAACCTCGGAGTGACAATAGTCGAGATACTTTCCGGTGATGACCGTAGTTTGAGGAGTTCATGTATTCACTATGTGCTAATGCTTTGATCCGGTTCTCTATCAAAAGGAGGCCTTAATATCCCTTAGTTTCCTTATGGACCCCGCTGCCACGGGAGGGTAGGACAAAAGATGTCATGCAAGTTCTTTCCATAAGCACGTATGACTATTTACGGAATACATGCCTATATTATATTTATGAACTGGAGCTAGTGCCGTATCTCCCTAGGTTATGACTGTTATATGATGAATATCATCCAACGAATTCATTGACCCAATGCCTATGAATTTTCCATATATTGTTCTTGCTAAGTTACTACTGCTGTCGTTACTGTTACACTTGCTACAAAATTATTGCTATCACTGTTACCGTACCGTTACTGTTACTACTACTATCAAATCTATCATATTACTTTGCTACTGATCATATTGATGTGGATAATTAATCTCCAGGTGTGGTTGAATGGACAACTCAGCTGCTAATACTTGTAAATATTCTTTGGCTCCCCTTGTGTCGAATCTATAAATTTGGGTTGAATACTCTACCCTCGAAAACTGTTGCGATCCCCTATACTTGTGGGTTATCAAGACCTTTTTCTGGCACTGTTGCCGGGGAGCATAGCTATATTTGTTGAGTCACTTGGGATTATTATCAATTTATCACTATGAAGAATCTGAAGGATAACAAGACTAAGATTTTTTCCCTCTAAGACGAGGGGAGGTAAGGAACTGCCATCACACTCTGCACTTGATTCGCCTTCTATTTTGAGTAGACTTGCAACACCACCACATGCTATTAATCCTGATATGTCACAAGTTATTGATGATGCTACTTCTATGAATGTTACTCATGATGATGCTAGTACCTTGCTTGATGATGGTGTGCCAATAGGTGATTTTCTTGATGAACAAATTGCTAGAGCTAAAGATATTGAGAATGCTGAAATTGATGAAACTGATGAAATGCCTGAAACTGAAAATCTTGAAACACCTATTAGACCTAGCTCTCCTTGATATGAATTGCCTAAGGTACCTGAAGGTTATGTTATGGATGAGGAGACAGCTAGAGATTTTCTTGCTTGCAATGATAGAGATGATCTTAAGAAATTATTATGCAAACTGAAAGAGAAATCTTTGAATGCTAGAATGAAATGTGATCCTAAGTTTGCTACTTCACCTATATTTGTTGATGATAAGGATTGTGAATTCTTTGTCAACCCAGAGTTGATTACTTTGGTTGAATCTGATCCTTTCCATGGTTATGAAACTGAAACTGTTGTGGCACACCTTACTAAATTGAATGATATAGCCACCCTTTTTGCTCATGAGGATAAAATTCACTGTTACTATATTCTCAAATTATTTCCATTCTCATTAAAGGGTGATTCTAAGATATGGTACAATACTCTTGCTCCTGGTTGTGTGCGTAGTCCCCAGGATATGATTTATTACTTCTCTGGAAAATATTTTCCTGCTCATAAGAAACAAGCTGCCTTACAGGAAATATTTAACTTTGTGCAAATTGAAGAAGGGAGTCTCTCACAAGTGAGGGAGTCCTGGATTAAGGGGTCCTCGGGTGGTCGGGCTATGTAACATGGGCCGGACTGATGGGCCGTGAAGATACAAGGCAAAAGACCTTTCCTCGTGTCCGGGTGGGACTCTCCTTTGTGTGGATGGCAAGTTTGGCGTCCAGATGTATATTTTCCTTCCTCTGTAAACCGACTCTGTACAACCCTAGCCCCCTCCGGTGTCTATATAAATCGGAGGGTTTAGTCCGTAGAGGCTATCAGAGTTTTCATAGGCTAGACAAAACTAGGGTTTAGCCATTACGATCTCGAGGTAGATCAACTCTTGTAACCCCCATACTCATTAAATACAATCAAGCAGGATGTAGGGTTTTACCTCCATTAAGAGGGCCCGAACCTGGGTAAACATCGTGTTCCCTTTGTCCTTTGTTACCTTCAATCCTCAGACGCACAGTTCGGGACCCCCTACCCGAGATCGGCCGGTTTTGACACCGACATTGGTGCTTTCATTGAGAGTTCCACTGTGTCGTCGGCAGAAGGATCAATGGCTCGTTTGATCATCAACAACGACACTGTTTCCGGGGAGACCTTCCTCCCCGGCCAACTTTTTGTATTTGGCGCTTCGCTCTGCGCGCCAATTTAGTTGGTCACCTTGAGTAGATCGACAGTTACGCCCCTGGTCATCAGATCAGATTTGGGAGCCTGAATTACATCGCTGATATCCGAGGAGACTTGATCTTCGAAGGATTCACGGCCTCGACCACTATTCCTCATCTTCATGAAGGCAACCCATCGGATCTGTCATCAGGCACCGCTCAAAGACCAACTACTACCCTTGCCCTAGCCATAGATCCAGGGCAGGCCACCTCATCCGAAGATGGGATCTTAAAACCCACCGGACCCTCTCCTCTCATGGAGCCCTTTGTCGAAGACCCAGAAGCAACTGTATGTTCGGCGACCCTGGAATCAAGCAGGACCCTCCTTGTCATCGGAGAGCCGAACTCACCTCTGGAGGCCAACTCCGAACTCTCAAGGCCTGCATTTGGTGAACACAACCTGGAAGAGTCTGTCATCCCCAGCTCCGCAGGTCCTCGGTTTCCTGTCCGGCCTTCACTCTTAAGCAAGGCCCTGGACTTAATGCGATCTCTTGCCATCACAGAGGTATCACCTACGAATTACGCACAGCCCAAACTAGGGGCTGAGTGCAGGGAATTTTACGTCCCACCCACCACCCTGTTGATAGCCACTGTCGAGGACTTAACCGATATACTCGACTACGCCTCCGAAGACATCGACGGTATGGACGACGATGCCGGAGCCGAACCAGGCCAAAACTCGCCCATCACCGGATGTTGGACTGCCACTTCTACATACGACGTGCACATGGTGGATACACCCAAAGAGGACGACGATGGCAATCAAGATCCGATCGAGGACAAGCCCGTCGAGGTACCACCAAAGCGTCGATGTCAGCAGCGCCGTTCACGATCGCGGCGGGAAAAAGAAAGTAATACCTGCACTGGAGACATTGACACTCCGGAGAATGCCGAAGACTCTGACAAACCCGTTGAGCCTACCGTAGAGCAGGATAATTGGGAAGAGGGACAAGTTAACCCCGACGAGCCAGTCGGGAATGAGGATTCGGAGGATAGTAACTATCTACCGATTGTCGGTGTACTAAGTATTGGGCCATTAGTACCCCGTACTTGTGCACGGGCAGTTGTAGCCATACTCGCGGCCAGGCTTGTCGGGGAACAGTTGGAGGTTAATTCAAGTTATCGAAGAAACACCCAAGTCCAGGATCTGAGGATCAACAGATAAGAAGAGCTGGAGACTGAAAGCTGGCATCCCCGGCAAGATCTTGCTGGGGTGGCCTACGAAGCCCGGCAAGATCTCAAGCCCGGCAAGATTTCGCGCCCGGCAAGATTCAGCGCCCGGCAAGGTTCTGCCACTGTGCCACCGCTTCGGAACAGCAACAAGCCTGCCACTCTGGGTCCTTCTTTGGATGCGTGGCAACACGCCTGTGGTGGAGAGCTTAAGCGGTGCTGATGGGATGGCCCCTTTTCCCATCCCCAAGAAAGTGAGGACACATAAACGGACACCTCACGGTGCATTAAATACATTCGTCCTAATCCGTCAGTGGTTAGGTATGATGACACTGTAGCTACTTTACACCTCAGTGTATGTACATTTTGCCACTGTGGTGACCCCTTTGAGCGTATAAAAGGAGGCCCAAGGCAACTGCTATAGGGGGAGGAGGAGGAGGATCTTCTGGCCCATTCTGCATGCGTAGCTGCTCTTTGAACGTACTGTTCATTGCGAGCGCTCCTGGAGCCTGGTCTCAAGAACACTCATAATAAAACAAGGCAGGAGTAGGGTTTTACGCTGATCAGCGGCCCGAACCTGGGTAAAATCGCCCCGCGTCTATCGTTGGTTCTGCTCTTTGTGCATACCTCTCTCCCTGCCGAATCGTAAAGGGGTCCCTTGGGATCCCATAGGTGTCGCACGCCGACATCTTTGGCGCGCCAAGTAGGGGGATCGAGGTTGTGCAAACCTGATCTATTGATCGGCGCCTTAGCTTCTTCATCATCTTCATCATCATGCCACCCAAGAACAAGAGTGCCGCAACGGCGCAACCATCCACATCCGTTTTGCCTGTGCCCTCGCGTACGGGTGATGGTGCGGATGCAAAAGGAAGAGGTTTAGAGCCTCCATGATGTTCTGGTGATCCAAGCTAGGCGAGTGGCGTCGTTCGCAGCGGCAGCGGCAACCCACATGCCGCTGGATCCAGAGATGGAGCTGTGTTGCCTACAGGCGGCGCAATGAACTCCAAAGATCAAAGGACGCCTTCTAGGGCTCCCGCGCTGGCGCAAGCGTCACGGCCTTCCCAGGTATGTACGATGAGCAACGTCATGGTGCTAGTGGTTCAGGGCGTCCCCATGAAAATACTTCTGCACATCGATCCCAAGGTGCGCAGGCCCAGCATGCACGTCAAACTGCCGGCGGAGGTGGCGCGCGGTCGCGTGATCGTGACGGTGCTCCTTCTAACATTGTTAGGAGTCAGAGCACCTCACGTACCTCGCACCTGTCGCCGCCGCCTACACCAGCGGAAGCTTTGGCACGTGCGCAGCTGCTCCTCGATTTCCCTCCTGCTCCGGAGAAGATGGAGGAGTGGCGAGCTACTATCTAGAGCCTCATTGGCTTCGCCAACAAAGATGGGCCGCAGGAGGCAGGGCCCTCGCAACGGCGGTCCATCGAGCCGGCGCGAGCGATGTGGAGAAAACCGGAGGTGGTGCGACCATGGTGCACTCTCCTCCACAACACCAGCGGTGGTCGACAACCTGGTGGACTGATGGCCGTGATGATGATTCCACAGCGTCGTCCGATCCACGGATGCGCCGCGACCAGCGTCAAGTTCTCCAGGAACGAAGCAAAGAGGACGCTCGAACTACCATCGAGCGACGACGGGAAGCGCGCTATCAATCTGATAAGCGCGCAGGGCCCGCTGTCGATGAGCCTGTGCCAGGGGACGCAGGTGACTTGCCTTACGAGGTAGGTACTCCGGCATTTACCCGTGAGCTGCGGCAAGTCCAGTGGCCCAATTCCCGAACCTTCAAGCCAGAGGTCCCGAAGAAATATGACGGCAGGACTCACCCCTCGGAGTTCTTGAGCATCTACACCATTGCGGTGCAGGCTACCGGGGGCCGAGACGACAAGATACTTGCCAACTACTTCCCGTTGGTGCTCAAACCCAACGTCAGGTCGTGGTTGATGCATCTGCCAGAGAATTCTATTTCTTCTTGGTCAGATCTGTGCCATCAGTTTGTTAGCGCCTTTGTTGGAGGCCACCAAGCTCCTGGCCAAGAGAGTGATTTGCATATCATCCCTCAGAAGGAGGGTGAACCCCTACGCAAGTTTATCCAGAGATTTAGCCGGGTGCAGTACAATATTCCAGATGTCCACCCTACCGCTATCGTTAGCGCGTTTCATCAGAACGTGCGCAACCGCAAAATGCGTGAAGAGCTGGCGATGAACAAAGTCAGGAGTATTGCCGAGCTTTACGCTTTGGCCAACAAGAAACTCCCTGGCGAGGCTGTTGGCGCACGGGGCGAATCAGAAGATGAAGACGCTGCAACCCCGCCAAGGAAAGGCCGGCGGCAGAACAAGAAGCGCAGAGGCAAGGCCGTGCTTGCTGTCCAGGAATCCGGCAACCCCGGCACCGCCAAGAAGGCCAAGGTTGACGACCCCAGCAAGGAAGTTGCCGGGTGCGCCTCCTGCCAGGCCTTGGCAGCTGCCGACAATTCGGAAAGCTCCGGCAAGCAATATTGCAAGATCCATCGCACCAAGGGCCATGATCTCCAAAACTGCCGGCAAGTTGAGCAGCTTGTCGAGAAGCAGAGAGCTGAGTAAGAAAGGCGAGACAAGGAGAAGGCCCAATACGGTGCTGAGGGGTTCGGCAAGAAGCGCAGTGGCTGAGGGGGTCACCGCGGCAAGGCCAAGCAACAAAGGGAGAGGCCCGCTCGAGGCCGTCACAAAGAAGAGGGTGATGATGATGATGGAGAAGATGATGAGTCCAGTGAGCAAGAATTTCAGAAAGCTACAGAGGCCATGTGTATCGATGGAGGCGCCTTGTTGCATTCTTCCCACCGTCGACTTAAACAGTGGGTGCGAGAAGTTAATGCAACGGAGCCATCGTTCGATGCATGCAAGCCCCTGAAGTGGTCCAACACGCCTATCATTTTTGACGCCGAGGATCACCCTGATCGTACAACCACGGTCGGTTGCTTGCCATTGTTGGTGTCACCGACAATCCGCAACCTCAAGGTGATGAAAATGCTAGTTGACGGTGGGGCCGGACTGAACCTAATCTCTCTGGACGTGCTCAAGAGGCTCCAAATTCCTGATGAAGATCTCGAGGAAACGGGCATGTTTCAAGGGGTCAATCCAGGAAGGACCCAGCCAAAAGGCAAGATTACGCTACCGGTGACATTTAGTAGTGAGTTCAACTACAGGACAGAGAAGGTGGTGTTTGATGTCGCCAAGATCCCTATGTCATACAATGGGATCCTTGGCCGCCCAGCGCTGGCTAAGTTTATGGCGGCATCACACTACGCGTATAATGTGTTGAAGATGCCCGGACTGTTGAGTGTCATCACTATCCACTCCGACAAAAAGGATGCGCTCATCTGTGCCGACCAACTCTACTGGGAAGCAGTTGCAGCACCTGCCGTCAAGGCATCTGCTCCTGCCGCTGGAACTCCCGGAGGGAAGAAGAAGACCGACAAGAATCTTGGCGCGAACTCCGGCAAGCGCACCTCATCGGAATGCTGCACTTCCGTTGAGGATGCACCAGAGAGTTCCACCGGCAAGAACAAGAAATCCAAGGCTGCTCCACCGGAGACCAAGAAGGTGCCCGTCAGGGAGGACGGAACAGGAGGAACTTTCACCATAAGTTCCACCCTAGATGACAAATAGGAAAGCGCGCTCATTGCCTTCCTGCGGGCGAATGCCGACGTGTTTGCATGGCAACCGTCTGACATCCCCGGTGCACTACTAGAAAAAAGGCTGTTAGTGGCGCACCTATTTTGGCTACTAATGGCGCACTATAGGTGCGCCACTATTATCACGCCACTACTAATAAATAGTAATGGCACACGCCTGGTGCGCCACTGTTAATCTACATAACAGTGGCGCACCACCTGGTGCGCCATTACTACCTTTTCAGGTGCGCCACTGGTAACTTTTTTAATTATTTTTTGTCGATTTTTTTTGAATTTGGAAGCGGGAAAATAGTAATGGCGCACATTCTAACCCCCACGGTGCGCCATTACTATTTTGAATCTGGATCTGGATCGCGATTTTTCTGCCCTTTTTTTTGCTCATTTTTTTTGCTTGTTTTTTTGCACGATATTTTTTCAAATTTTGTTCTCGTTTTTGGATCTTGTACGTTCTTTTGCCGGAGAGGAGTTCGCCGGAGAGGACGACCGAGGAGAGACCGTGAGGAGGAGAGGAGGGAGGAGGAGGAGGTCACCGGAGAGGAGCTCGCCTACATCGTCGGAGAGGAGGAGGAGGAGGTCACCGGAGAGGAGCTCGCCTACATCGTCGAGAGGGAGGAGGAGGTCGCCGGAGAGGAGTTCACCGGAGAGGAGGGAGGAGAAACCGTGAGGGGAGGGGAGGAGAGGAGGAGCTCACCGGAGAGGAGGGAGGAGGAGATCACGAGAGAGGAGGGAGGAGGAGCTCACCGGAGAGGAGGGAGGAGAAACCGTGAGGGAGGGGAGGAGAGGAGGAGGAGGAGGTCGCCGGAGAGGAGGAGGAGGTCCCGGAGAGGAGTGGGAGAGGTCACCGGAGAGGAGGGAGGAGGTGCGCCGAGAGGAGAGGGGAGTATGGTGGAGGAGGGAGGGGAGATGGAGTGGAGGAGGGAGAGAGGAGATGGAGTGGAGGGAGGTGGAGTGAGGGAGAAAATGAAGAGATAAGACGAGAACCCCGCCCAGCCATATATATGGCATAGTAATGGCGCCCCGTGGGCAGGTGCGCCATTACTATCTTTTTCTTTATTTTCTTGATTTATTTTGAATTTTGAAGGCGGGAAGAAGTAATGGCGCACCTTGGGCAGGTGCGCCATTACTAACTTTTTTTATTTTTTTTATTGTTTGAATTTGAAGGCGGGAAGATAGTAATGGCGCACCATGGGCAGGTGCGCCATTACTGAGTTTAATTTTTTTTGAATTTTTTTTGCCTCTCCAGATCTTGAAAGCCCCGTAACTTTTTTTCTGTTAGGTTTTTGAGGATTCTAAAAATCTTAAACGGTTTCCCCCCCCAGTTGAATTCGGATATAACTTTTCGAGTAGATGATTTTTCATATAAAAAACTTTTTCATCGGATTTTCGTATGCAAAGTTATGCCCATTTTACAATTCTCGAGAGTTTTGCAAAAAAGTCGAAAATTCATGTTTGTAAATTATGCTAACACAATAGACCACATATCACATGGGAATATTATTTTCTTTCATTTTTTTGACATTTCTATCATTTTTTTTTTTGAAACTGAAAAGGCGGTCCAGGGGGGTGCATTTGGTGAATTTTTTGGCCACCTAAGAAAGTTGTAATGGCGCACCTTTACAAAGTGCGCCATTACTATGTCAACTTACTAATGGCGCACCTATACAAAGTGCGCCATTACTTGTCCAGATTGGGTCAAACCTTGGTCAAACATAGTAATGGCGCACTTTTCTCTCTGGTGCGCCATTAGTGTCCATATTATCTATAGCCGTTTTTCTAGTAGTGAATGGCGCACCTCCTAAGAATGCGCCATTGGTAACCAGGGTTACTAATGGCACACCTGGTGTATGGTGCGCCATTACTAGTTTTGAAAAAAAAATAAAAAAATTGTTAGTAGTGGCGCACCGTGGGTGTGGTGCGCCATTACTAGTTAAAACTAGTAATGGCGCACTATCCCCAGGTGCGCCATTACTAGTTTTGAAAAAAAAATTGTTAGTAGTGGCGCACAGAGGGTCTGGTGCGCCATTACTAGTTAAAACTAGTAATGGCGCACTTCCCCCTGGTGCACCATTACTAGTTTTGAAAAAAAATAAAAAAAATTGTTAGTAGTGCCGCACCGTGGGTGTGGTGCGCCATTTGTAATATGGCCTTAATGGCGTCCCTATATCTGGTGCGCCACTGCTATATAGCAGTGGCGCCCACACATACATGTGGCGCCATTAATGTCCATATTAGCTATAGCCGTTAATTGAGCACCACCTTGCTGTCTATCCTCACGCGCAGCCGCTCAGCAGAGGGTCAGGAAGCAAGCCTTGGAGTGGCAAGAATTCATTGCCGAAGAAATCAGGAAGCTGGAAGCGGCAGGATTGGTCAGAGGAGTGCTTCACCCAACCTGGTTGGCCAATCCGGTTGTAGTGCGCAAGGCGAATGGGAAATGGAGCTGTGTATTGATTATACAGATATCAATAAAGCCTGTCCAAAAGACCCTTTCCCCTTGCCGTGCATCGACCAGATTGTGGACTCCACTGCTGATTGTGATCTACTGTCATTCCCTGATGCCTACTCAGGGTATCATCAGATCTTCATGGCAAAAAAGATAAGAAAAGACCGCATTTATCACCCCATGTGGTACGTATTGTTTTATACAATGCTTTTCGGGTTGAAAAGTGCCGGTTCTACATTTGCGAGAGCGGTCCAAATTGAGTTTGAGCCTCAGCTCCATAGAAATTGGAAGCATACATGGATGACATAGTGGTCAAAACCAAGGACAAGGCGATGCTCATACAAGATCTAGAAGAAACATTTGCAAATCTGCACAAATCAACTTAAACTCAATCCTGAGAAGTGTGCGTTTGTGTTCCTTCTGGCAAGCTTCTCGGATTCTTTGTATCTCAATGGGGGATCGAAGCGAACCCCGACAAGATCAAATCTATTGAGCAGATTGAAGCGCCAAGACGCGTCAAGGATGTACGTCATCTTGCCGGCTGTGTTTCTGCCCTAAGCAGGTTTATTTCCAAATCTGCTGAGCGCGCGCCTGCCCTTTTCAAAATTTTGAAGAAGGTAGGTCCAATAAATGGACTCCAGAAGCGGAGGCTGCGCTGCAAGATTTGAAGAAATACCTTTCTTCTCCGCCGACACTATTCGCGCCTAAACCACAAGAGCTGTTGCTGCTGTATCTGGCAGTGACAAATCAAGTGGTTCGTGTTGCATTAGTGGCGCAGAGAGAAGCTGATGAGGAGGCAACACCGCAGCAGGACCGCCAAGCGACGCGCGGCGGATCTTCCCCGGCAAAGGTTATCCCGGCAAGACAGGATCTGCGCAGTCAGAAGAACCAGTGCAAAAGAAAAAGGTGGTGCAGCGCCCAATTTATTTTGTTAGCCTCTTTGCAAGGAGCTAGGTCAAGATATTCTGGCGTGCAGAAGTTGCTCTTCGGCCTCCTTATGGCCTCGAGGAAGCTGCGCCATTATTTTCAAGCACATGAAATCACTGTCGTCACTCGCTTTCCGTTGCAACGGATTTTGCGAAATCCAGAAGTAACCGGCAGGATTGTGGAGTGGCGTTGGAGTTTTCGAGCTTTGGTCTCAAGTTTGAAAGCACTTCGACAATTCAGAGAAGGGCCTTGGCAGAGTTCATTGCGGAATGGACCCCAACGCCAGACGAAGAGTGTTCGAGAAACGACTCTCCCCGGCAAGGAAATTGATCAGAGTGGGGTGTGTACTTTGACGGGGCTTTCTCGCTGCAAGGCGCCGGTGTTGGCGTGCTGCTTGTCGCACCCACCGAGAGCACCTCAAGTATGTAATCCAGATGCATTTTCCCCGGGAGAGTTCACAAACAACACTGCGGAGTACGAGTGCCTGCTTGCCGCGTCTTAGGATCGCGGCAGACCTTGGTATCAAGAAGCTCATCATCAGGGGCGATTCGCAGCTTTGTGAGGCAAGTTAACAAAAATTATCAGAGTCCATTGATGCAAGCTTACGTTGATGAAGGAGAAAAATGGAAGAGCGCTTTGACGGTCTGCAAGTGAAGCACATTCCTCGTGCCGAAAATAGTATTGCTGACGACCTGTCAAAGCGCGCTGCCCTCAAGTTGCCTGTGGAACCAGGAACTTTTGTGCTCCATTTGACTCAACCATCTGAGGCGCCATCAGTGCGCAAAGAAAAGAGAAAAAGTTGAATTCTGGATAGTACTTTCCGGCAGAGCTCCCTGGAGCCGCCGCAAGGAACTTGCCGGATCAGCGCACAGCCTGCTGAGGAACGACAGGCTCCGGCGGAACCTCACCTTTCGCTGTCGAGACAAATGTTCCCCTGGTGGAAGAGATGCCTTTAGTCCAAGCTGTCGAGCCCAGGCTCCAGCATGGGCCCAGCACATTGTCCATTTCCTTCAGACAGGAGAACTCCCTGAGGAACAGGAAAAGGCGGAAAAAGTAGCCCGTCGGTCTGTTATGTACAAGATTGTCGATGACGTCCTTTACAAGAAAGAGACCAAACGTTGTGAAATTGAAGTGTATTCTCGGGAGGATGGACTAGAGCTGTTGGAGATACATGGAGGCATATGTGGCTCTCACATAGGATCAAGAGCACTTGTCGGAAAGCATTCCGGCAAGGTTTCTTTTGGCCCACCGCTCTCCAGGATGCAACTGCACTAGTAACCAAGTGTGAAGTGTGCCAGTTTCATTCGAAGAAATCACATCAGCCAGCTCAAGCTTTCAGAATCCCTCTCTCCTAGCCATTTTCAGTCTGGGCTCGACATACTGCCCCTTCCCCGTGCTACCAGGGGCTTTGAGTACTTGTACGTTGCGATCGACAAGTTCACAAAGTGGCCGGAGGTGAAGCAGTGGGGAAGGTGACGGCACAATTACCGTCAAGTTCTTTAAAGGGATAGTTTGCCGTTTCGGTGTGCCCAATAGGATCATCACCGACAACGACCAACATTCACAAGTCGCACCTTCATGCAGTACGTCCAGACCTTGGCGGCAAATTTTTTTTTTGCCTCTGTTGCTCACCCGAGAAGCAACGGCCAAGCGGAGAGGGCTAATGCTGAATGTTTGTGCGGTCTCAGGACCAGAACCTTGACTACGAGCTGAGAAAGTGCGGAAGACGCTGGATTGATGAGTTGCGGCGGTCGTTCTTTGGTCAATCAGAACGACACCAATCATCGCCACGCCCGAAACTGCTTCGTCTCGGTCATACGGAGCGAAGCAGTTCTCCCCACGGAACTCATATACGGTCACCTCGAGTGCTCGCTTATGATGAGCTTGAGCAAGAGCAACTCGCAAGATGGCGCGTGGCTCCTTGAGAGAATCTTCTTCAGGCTGCTGTGCGAGCTGCACGCTACCAGCAGCAGCTTTGCGCCACTACCATAAGCCGCAAAGTTCAACCGCAAGCCTTGAGGAGGGCGACCTTGTTCTTCGACGGATTTAGTCCGCCAAGAATTCAAACAAGTTGACGCCAAAGTGGGAAGGCCCTTATCGTAGTACGTCACCAGGCCCGACGCTGTCCGCCTGGAGACCGAAGATGGCGTTCCAGTGAGCAACTCCTGAATATCGAACATCTTCGCAAGTTCTACCCATAAGGCACGATTGCCGGGGGCCCCCGGCAACCACCTTTTTGTAACAGTCTTGCCGCAAGGCATGTAATCCTTTGTACAAAGCCAGGTCAGACCCTGAGCCCAGATTAATAAGTTTAAGTGTTGTGCATTTCCTTATCGATTTCCATGTTCATATATATATGCATGTTTGTCTAAGATGTTGTATGACACTTGTTCCCGGTAAGTTCTAACGAACCGCACATTCCATATCTTTTCTCTTATCTCTTCTTCAAAAGACAGAAGGATTCCTCGCGTGCACGTTTGCCGGGGGGGGGGGAAGGAAGATAGTGAGTACCAGTTGGCGACATTCAGAATTGGCACTACCGTAAAGAACAGCGACAGAAAGCTAAGTTCTAAACATAAACAAGTTTCTTTTATTACAAAGTTATTTTCCTTAGACGATTTCGACTTTTTATGGAAAACCTGCACGCAAGGAACCCTTGTCATAATCGGTTTGCGCCCTTATTTTGTTTCGAGTCCCTCTCAACAATTTAAGTGGCCGCACTGAGAACGCCAAGGTGCTTTGCCGGCCGCTGCACACCTCACAGCAGGCTGCTGCAGTCCCGCACCCAGCGCTCGCGCCAGGTTGCGCGCCGGCAAGTTTTCAGTAAGCGTAGGGTGTACTCCGTACATGAAAGAATCAACAAGGGAATGACATGCATATACCCAACATACCGCAAGTTATAAATCGTCGCAGTTCTAACATAAGACTTGATTGTCTTTTGGCATGGAATGGTGGCGACAAGAAAAATGAGGGGCGCTAATCCTGCGTCGGCCCTCGATCCTCTTGATTGAATCTACCTTCTCGAGGATGGGCGCGACA